>OX421501.1:33570689-34799439 GCA_949126835.1 Anisus vortex
TATTTTTTTGCACCCAACTTTTAATTAGATGCTACACACACAAAACAACCCTTGATCTACATCTTAGATACAAGATAGGCTACCGTGTACTAGATGACACACATAACGCCCTTGTCCTAGACGACACACAACATTCCTACACTTACTTTATGTGACACACGCTGTTCTGTTATTGTACTCGGGAGCACCTTCCCCCCCCACTAGAGATTCTTTTCTACACCATTTCTCACGATGTCTCCACATCAAACTGTACCACTTTTTATTTTGCAAACGACCGTTCATAATTGTTATAATTGTCTTTTGCCTGTTGTTCCGTTTGTTTTACTAGCACTGTAGATGACGAAGACTTATAGCGTGTCACGTGATTACCTCCCATTTGTTTTCTGTAGTTTATTTGTGTACTCTCCCCTGCAGTATTTTATTGCAACACAGAATTGTAATCTGTATTTGATATATATCACTATGGTTTGGCCTACTTTTTCTTAGATTAGGACTTTGATAACCTAATATGCATACAAGACCATGGCAAAGTTATCAGTGACTTAGAAAGATTATGAGTCTACTTTTTAGGCCTTATTAATAGACAAGGTCATAGAAAGTTATTGAGGCCAAAGAAAGTTATTAAGGTCATTGAAAGTGAAAGTTATTGATATAAATATACTGGTATCATGCATTTATGTTGTGCCTTTGCTGCACTTTGTAAATATTGTTTCATCAAATGTTGTAAATATTGTTTCATCAAATGTTGTAAATATTGTTTCATCAAAATGTTGTAAATATTGTTTCATCAAATGTTGTAAATATTGTTTCATCAAATGTTGTTGTATCTTCTTACTGGACGACAGGTGCTCAAAATGTTAAACTTTGTTAACTTACAAAAAAAATAATATGATAATTTGGTGTTTCTGGTGAAATGTTTATTTATGATATATGTTACACGAGTTAATTATTTTATGTTTTCAAAATGTGAAAGAAAATTAAACATCTCAATTTAAGATAAATGTTTTTATTCCATTTTTTTAAAAATAGTTAATTGTCTTGACATTTTACCAATAGGCTAAAAGACTGCTAAATAAGGTTTAACCCACATGAAATAAAGTTTTTTTAATATAAATCATTTTATGCATTTAAATCATTTTTATTTGTCTTTAAACTTTGCAAACATTGAAAACAACCCATTGGGGGTTTAGGGCGGAGGGATGGGGCTGAACATTTGAGACAGTATGTTATGTCATCAGCAACAAGTCTATGTGCCCATGTTCAGCTTGACAGGATGACTGCATGCGCATCATCTAGCTTTGCGTAGACCTTAGGCAAACCTAGCCTGAAAGCCAAATTAGCCAAGGTTGATGTAAATGATTTTAAAATAGAAAAGGATTTGATCGTAGATCTGTATTATACTGTGGTTCAAGATAGAAGCTGTCAGCTTGATTTCAATTAGTTTGATATATTATAAAGTCTTTAACTGTTCCACTTAATCAAGTCATTGATTTTACTTTTATGTCAAAAATTACAATTGATCTGGGAGCTCAGGTTTTATTTTCTTGTTTCACCAACAACAATCACACAACTCACTACGATTACAAAGTAAATATAGAACAAACTAACAATGGAATGTTTCGATTCATACGTGAAATGATTAACATAAACAAGTTTATTTTGAATAAAACAAATAAGTTATTGTATAAAACTTTCTCAAAAAATGTTATCTGACACAATAATAAGAGCAAAGAATATATATATATATAATGTAACAGACAATAAAACATGATTTACTATGTATTACTGTAATATTACTATGTATTACTGTAATATACAGGGAAAAAAAGCTACTATTTAATCATTCCAGTACTGGTCCTTTTCTTTTGCTTCCATTGGACAGCCTGCCAACTATTATTTTACCATTAATGTCCAGAATACTGGAATTCTTTCTTACTCGGTGGTGCTTTACGTTAGACAAATATTACAGTTATGCACAAAATGCTCAATGATTGGTTGATTTGAAGAAATAAAAGGATTTTACTAATTCTTTATTGAATAAATATACTAAGAGAAACTGTGGCAAAGGTTACATCTTTACTGCTAGGTTTAAAATAAATACTCTTGTATGAGGAATTATAAGCACCTGGCCCTACGGAAGGAAAATTGGCACCAAGTACTGGAAGGGTTAAAATAGCTTAAAATAAATTTGGCACCATATATGGCGGTGACATTAGTCACAGTATCACCAGAAGAATTCATTCATTGCATCATGACAGGAAACAACAAACAAAACATAATGTTCAATATTGACAATATTGTATCATAACATCACCAGGAAAAGATAACTCTCATCCAAGCAGGTGGCAGTTTTTACTTCCTTTCATTTTTAGCATCGTTCAGCATTTCTCTTGAAATAATAAGCCTTTGTATTTGTGAGGTGCCTTCGTAAATCTGTGAACAGTGAAAATGTAAAGTTAAATATTTAGACTGAGCTGTACAGTAGCATTAAAAGTAGGTATTCAAATTTCTAAATTTTTCTACGGATACAAAGAAATTAATATTTGATGGTATCAAAGTTTATATGTTAATTGTCCACAGACAATGTACTGGTTTATAGCAAGCCCTCAGGTAGCCAATAATTTAGAAAAATTTGGTTCATCAACAAATGTTCCAAAACCTAAGTGTTTCGGTTGACCATCCTGAACTTCATGGAGCAAAGACAAAAGCGATTATTAGCGCACAAGAAAGACAGGGCTTTCCAGGCTTCTGTGATTCATTAAGTTTGTGCAAAAGAGGACTATGGTGCCGTGTCTCTTGCACTTATCTTGCCTTAAACATTACAGACGCTCCTTCTATAAAGAAGATTTTTGCGTCCTATGCTCATCCGTGGTTCGAGTCTAGTCTTTTATTAATGTTTTAAATGATGTTAAGTTACTGGTTTTCCTGGTTTGTTCAGGCAACCCATTCCATGCCCAACTGCAACTCGGGAAGAAAGAGTTCTTATTTTCCAGAAATCAAGCAGCAAGCGACTTCAGAAACATTTTAAAACCCAGATATTCATGCTAGTGTTAACTCCCTTTGATTTCTATAGGAAATTGTTGTAACGTCCATCTTACCATGTAAATTTTTGCATCTCTCATCAACTTCTCTACTGGGTAGTCAGTGTTGAAACCATTGCCTCCAAATATCTAAATACACACAAACAAACATATTTTATTAACACACAATTTGTAAATAAAATGTGAAAAAACAATTTCATTTGTCCAAAAAGATAAAAGAAAAAAAGTATTATAATAACTTACAAGAAACTAGTATAGCCATTGAGATATAGGCTTATAGTAGTATTATAAAAGTTTTGGTATATACTTAAGAGAAAATTTGACAACCTAGCAGAAATATTGTCACATCAAGATATTTTCTTTGAGTTGATGATTTGTTTGTACTACACATTCACAACATATCAACAATTTGATAACAGACTTTCACTTCATTTTCTGACTAAAAACAAAAGCAAACCATGCCCACCGTTGAGGACTCAAAAGAGGAACAATCTTGATACAATAAAGAAGAACATATCTATTTATAGTGTTAACCTCTTTTACAGTTACAGTTGACCAATTAGACAATATTTACTGATAATGGTCATCTGTATAGTGTGACACTCCATGATATGACATTTAGCATTTTCAGTGTGCTCTATGATGTTGAATGTAACTATTTACAATAGCTATAATCATTTACACAATTAATTATTGACTTTAAGTTGATGGACCTCAGTGTAGAGACTCTTTAAAAAAAAACTGCTTTAGAATTTTTTTGAGGGAAGGGAAAATTAAATGTAATCTCTTCACTTCCCAACAGCAGTATAGGATAGACATAACTTCTTGTCACCAGTGGAGACACAATTACTGGCCCTTATCTCTTACAACAACATAACTGACTTGGCTGGGAATGGAGGGTGTACCAGGGAATGAAGGGGGCGGCGCTGGGTGGGCTGGTGGTGAGGTAAACAATTAATCTAACCTCACATTGATTTTTGATTTTTTTATTCCCTTAAACTGTTTTGGACCTTGGACGGGAGCTAATGAACACTGCGTACTCATTAGTCCTATCTGTGGGCTTGGTATACTTGGTGGCGCCCTCCTCCTATCCAAGTTGACCAGACACAGATGTAAACACTCTAGTCACTTATTGTGCACATTTTGATAAAAAAGACAAACTAGTAGAGGTGCAGAGAAATACAAACCTTCCCTTTTTTCTCTGGCATTTTAAAATTAGAAATCATACTTTACACTTTGGCGAAATAAATTTAGATGGAAGGGAAACAGCCGTACAAAATGCAATTTTTTTTAGTAAAAATCAAAACACCTCCAAAAGGGGAGTGGTAGGCATGTCTGCTTAGCACATATTGATCTATTCCCCAATGTGTACATCTTTAAATAAAATAACCTGAGAAGTAAGTTTAACTTACATTTTACTTACTTATTGTCTTGTTTTATTTTCTCAAAAAAGAAAGAATTAATCTGGTAAATATTATTGACTTCAATGTTGAATAATGTACAATTTGTGTGCGTGTGTGTTTTGGCTGATAGAGAAATTGAAATGTTCACCTGGACAGCATCTGTGGCACATTTGTTGGCCACATCGGCTGCGTGGGCTTTGGCGATGGAGGCAAAGTAAGTGTTCCGTCGGCCCTGGTCTATTTCCCAGGCAGACCTCTGGGTGAGCAGACGAGCAGCCTCAACCCCAATGGCCATATCTGCCAACATGAAAGCAACCGCCTGGTGCTGTGACAAGTAGAAGCAAACAGTTTCAGTTAGCAACAAGTATAATAGTTTTTGTTTTTTTCTTGTATGCTATTAGGGACATCAACCTCATAGATCAAAATTACCTACAAGGCCTGCATACTTTAAAAACTTAAAATAAATAAAGAAAAGCGTCCTGATAAAAAATTTAAAAATCCTTAATTTATTTTTAGTTTAATTTACTTTTTAATGTAGCACATTGAATACAGATATTATTTTAGTGAATAGTTTCCAATCCATTTCAAAGCTTTACGGTGAGCAAAAGATTACATGGGACCACAAGTAGTTTACCTCACAAATAAATTTCCCCATAGTTTTCCGCTGCATGGAGTAATTCTTGGCCTCATCTAAAGCCCTCTGAGCCAGTCCTACTGCTCCTGCTGCCACCTGTGTACATTGAAAGGAATGGGCACAATTTTATGGCAAGGTTATATAGCCTAACTCAAAAATAGTCATATGGTCTAAATATAGTCACATGATCTTCATGAAGCAACAATGTTATAGTTTTATCCAGAGCATGGTTCGGAAACCTGCGGCTGAGGCATATTTTGCTGCCCCTAACGTATCAGAGATGTGTTTTCTCACCACTTTTGCTCATAACCATGGCGCTATTATAATTACAAGGTACTTTTAGTTACGTATATACTGACCTGATACATTAGCTTCGTCTATGTCACACATTAGTTTTAATAGACTGGTTAACATAATCAAGTTAAATTGTATTTACTTTTATCATTTTATAAAAAAATGTGATATTGTGGCCCTTGGGTTACCTATAAGTCCTAATCTGGACCTTAAGAGTAGTTTGAGATCCTGCCTGATCTAGATATAGGACATATATGAATACTTACCGGAGGTCTTGTTTTATCAAAAGCGCCCATAGCAATTTTAAAGCCTGCTCCTTCACCAATAAGAACATTCTATGAAAAAAAAACAAGCTATAAATGTAATATAATGACATAAACTCACAGGAGTGATTTAACAATGAACTATTTGGAAATGGTGTAATAAAAATGTAAAATATAATGTGAAAATAAAAATGTATGAAAGTTGTTTTTTTTATAACATTTTTGTCTTTAGCGATTTTATTTGTATTGCCACACCTACAACATAATAATCTTCTGTATAGAAGGAACAGCTGTAACATATAAATTAAGATACACAATGCCATCTAATTAATATCAGTAGTTATAGATTTGTCTTTTGTTGCATTTATCCTTCATGTGATGCAAATGCAACTACATTAGAGCTGTACTACAGTAAAACTGTGTTGCAGGAGTTCTATGTTTTTAATAAGAGAGACACATAGATGACAAACAACAGGGAAAAGGCAACTCACCTCTTTAGGGACAACAACATCTTCAAATGTAATGCCTCTAGTGTCAGAACATCTCTGACCCATATTTTTCTCCTGCAATATGTTAATTTGGGGGACATTCAATTATTATGTACAATCAGAAATAATTAAGACATAAATGAATCAAATCTTAACCATCTCTTGCAGGGGATGTTACTCTAATATCATTTTAAAATTTAAAAACTTTTCCCAAAACTTTAAATTCAGAAAGCAGTTGATACCTGCATGCTTTAAATATCTTAATGTCTGGCGTAGTATATATGTAAGTAAAGCATCTTTCTGGCCAAAATGATCATAGGGCTTATGAAGCAGCGTTCACCAGTTTCTGTGGCCCAGCATACAAGGGGATGTGTGGCCAGCACAATGCCCAGCCGCCTTTACTTTACCCCAACTAACGTCAGGTACCCATCAGAGCTGGTAGACCCAAGGACACCCTCAAGTCCTGGGAAAAAATCCTAGCCTCCACCAGGATTCGAACACAGGACCTTTGGATCGCCAGTAGAACGCGTTGCCACTCAGTACTGTGCCCCATGGTGTATATAATATGTAGTCCAAATATTTTTTTAATGCTTGTGGATGTTTATTAAGTACCCATACAACAAATTTCAGAGTAAAACATAATGGGACTCAAAGACTTCTTAACTTTACTACATAGCTATTCCCTTTTTAAAAATGTTTTATTTTTCAGCCGAATTTATCCATTTTATCCAATTTTACAAACTCTTCCAAACCTTGGCTAGTTTTTCCAAACTTTTCCTAACTTGAATAATGAGGTCGATTTTCCGTTAAACTTCCACAAATTCTCTCAACCCCTATGAATCCTGTTTTGGCATATTTTAACCCTTACAGTCCCGTGTGCGTATATAGCGGAACTGAAGGCAGCATAGATAGAAGTAGGTCGGTACAGGAAGGGTTAACAAACATTTCTTGCAGGTGATTCACAATGATTCAATTCAATATTTCACTGTAAACCTGAAACAATTGTCCAGACAGAATAACTCACTCACCTTTCTGCCGACTGTGATCCCGGGGGTATTGGCGTCAATTATAAATCCAGTGAAGGCTTTCCCAGCGGGCGTCCCAGGGTCGGAGCTGGTCCTGGCGAGCAGGAAGTACCAGTTGGCCACCGAACCGTTGGTGATCCACATTTTCTGCCCGTTGATGACGTAGTGGTCACCTTTTTTCTCAGCCCTTGTTCTGATGCCAGCCACATCTGACCCAGCGGTTGGTTCAGTAACACAGTAAGCCTGGAATAACATGTAGCAAATGTTTAGTTAGGCTATTGGCATACAAGCAACATTGCATGTACTTCAGTAATAGAGCAGGCCTAGAATATCAAGTAGCAAATGTTTACTTATTTGTATGATTCTTATTTCTTCAGTAATAGAGCAGAGCTTGCAAATCAAGTTACACAAGCAATAAGTGCCTCTTTGTAGCCACATTTTGATAAAATGCCACAGTCCTGGAAAGATTCAATGATAATTTCAATGATACATTGAAAGTTTGAAAAAAAAAATTCCACTTACACTCATGAGTGGTTCTTCCATCATCCTTCCCAAATATTTCTTCTGCTGAGCTTCATTGCCAGCTATGATGACTGGCATTTGCTGTAAGGAAAATGATATATTTTACTGGAATCCACATAAAGAGCTGCAAGGTTCACTACTACCAAATATTCACAACTGACAAGAGTAACACCAATAGTTAAATCACTAAACCTAGAAACAAGAGAGGACAGAAGGGCAAAGAGTAAAATAGTAATAATATATAAGGCATTAGAATCTAATTTAGTAATACAATTCGATAACAATCTTTTGCAATGCTTAGATAAACATAAGGACAAACAAAACTTTCCTTATCCCTTATGCGAGAATAAATGCATATAAGTACTTTTTCTTCCCGAGTGGCATCCGGTCAAGGAATGGGTTGCCTAAACAAACCAGGAAAACCAGTAATTTAACAGCATTTAAAACAGTAATAAAAATGCAAGACTAGACTCAGACCATGGATGAGCGTAGGATGCAATAATCTTCATTATAGAAGGAGCGTCAGTAATGTATAAGATAAGATATAATATAAAATGCAAGTCTAGACTAAAACCACAGGGCGCAATAATCTTCTGTATAGAAGATATAAAACTTGTCAACAAGGGTGAAAATGACAGACAATACCTGATTATTCAAAAGTTGTCAACATGTGTGAAAATGACAGACAATACCTGATTATTCAAAAGTTGTCAACAAGTGTGAAAATGACAGACAATACCTGATTATTCAAAAGTTGTCAACAAGGGTGAAAATGACAGACAATACCTGATTATTCAAAAGTTGTCAACAAGTGTGAAAATGACAGACAATACCTGATTATTCAAAAGTTGTCAACAAGTGTGAAAATGACAGACAATACCTGATTATTCAAAAGTTGTCAACAAGGGTGAAAATGACAGACAATACCTGATTATTCAAAAGTTGTCAACAAGTGTGAAAATGACAGACAATACCTGATTATTCAAAAGTTGTCAACAAGGGTGGAAAAAAACAACAACAAAAAGTTCCACTTACTCCTAATGAGTTTGCTTCCATTGCTGTCTGCACTCCTGAACAACCATAGGCTAACTCTTCTGTGATGGTGACACATTCCATCATGCCCAGGTTCAAACCACCTGAAAGTTCAGTCATTGAGTCATTGAATCTAAATATTTGAGTCATTGAATCTAAATATTTGAGTCATTGAATCTAAATATTTGAGTCATTGAATCTAAATATTTGAGTCATTGAATCTAAATATTTGAGTCATTGAATCTAAATATTTCAGTCATTGAATCTAAATATTTCAGTCATTGAATCTAAATATTTGAGTCATTGAATCTAAATATTTGAGTCATTGAATCTAAATATTTGAGTCATTGAATCTAAATATTTGAGTCATTGAATCTAAATATTTGAGTCATTGAATCTAAATATTTGAGTCATTGAATCTAATTATTTGATTCATTGAATCTAAATATTTGAGTCATTGAATCTAAATATTTGAGTCATTGAATCTAAATATTTCAGTCATTGAATCTAAATATTTGAGTCATTGAATCTAAATATTTGAGTCATTGAATCTAAATATTTGAGTCATTGAATCTAAATATTTGAGTCATTGAATCTAAATATTTGAGTCATTGAATCTAAATATTTGAGTCATTGAATCTAAATATTTGAGTCATTGAATCTAAATATTTGAGTCATTGAATCTAAATATTTCAGTCATTGAATCTAAATATTTGAGTCATTGAATCTAAATATTTGAGTCATTGAATCTAAATATTTGAGTCATTGAATCTAAATATTTGAGTCATTGAATCTAAATATTTGAGTCATTGAATCTAAATATTTGAGTCATTGAATCTAAATATTTGAGTCATTGAATCTAAATATTTGAGTCATTGAATCTAAATATTTGAGTCATTGAATCTAAATATTTGAGTCATTGAATCTAAATATTTGAGTCATTGAATCTAAATATTTGAGTCATTGAATCTAAATATTTGAGTCATTGAATCTAAATATTTGAGTCATTGAATCTAAATATTTGAGTCATTGAATCTAATTATTTGATTCATTGAATCTAAAAAAATGTCAGAAATACTGGACCAGTAAGCAACATGCTTTTATCAAAATTTTATATAAATTTTGTATTAATACATTGGTAAAACAAAGGGATGGATATTCAACTTTCCCAGTTGAGTTGATGCATACATTTATAAACAGTCATAAATTATTTTCTATCTTCTAAAATAATTTGCAATCATTCAAACCATTTTGGGAATAATTTAGTCAGATTTACTAATCACTAGTGCAATCATTCAAACCGTTTTGGGGGTAATTTAGTGAAATTTCCCAGTCAATAGATATTGTCACTTTTTTTTTTACCTTAGGTAAACGCACTTACCACAATGTGTAGGAATGTGAGTGTTCATTAGACCAAGGGACCATGCTTTTTTTATCAGTTCCCATGGATACTGCAACACAAACAATTTATATTACCGGCATTATAGTCGTGACAGAATGCTGAATGTATGAAAAAAAAGTAAAATATTCATCCAAAGGTATAGGGTAGTAGCATTCACAAGACTCTTGTGGCCATGGCGTGGAAGGTGACTTTCAGGCCAGCACAATGACCAGCCACCTTTACTTCCTCCTAAGCCAGGTCCCTAGTAAGCCTTTGAGATAAAAGCTGGGACTGGGACTACTCTCCAGCCAGAGACAGAAAAACAATTGTAATTTTTCAGCCTTCATTCAAACTAAGGCAGAGATGTAGAACCAGATATTGAGTTCCTTGGTACCAGGACTTTTCAAGAAACAAGAATCTAGTTCTAAACCTGGTTCTGCTTTCATTATGACATTTTCAACCACAAAAAATAAAAAGCAAAGCAAACAAGAAATAAAATATTTCTAGAAAAAATACCTTTTAAAAGTATAGAGATTATGGGAATAGGTCTCACCCTTTATCAAATCTAGATTTTTTTTTTTTTTAATGAAACATAGGGCTCGGTACGTGACGTTTTGGCGCTGCCGTCTTGGTGCGACCGTTTCGGCGCCGGCCGTTTTACCGCTGGACATTTTGGCGTGATGGAATAATTGAGGAAAACTTTTTTTTTTGTAATTAATGAAACTGATAATAAATAATAATGATTTAAAACGATGTATTTTAATGCATATTTAGGACTATTTAACTTTTAAAACTTAGTTGTTTTTTTATATATGCATAAAGGCTTATGTATCTATTAATCGGCATAAAATGCTTTATCTATCTATTTATATATCTGTCGTCTTTATAGGGAAGTTGTTGGTTTTTTTTGCTCCACGCCTAGGACGTTAGGCCTGTATGCAAAAATTACACCTGCTAGTTTTTCAATAAAATTGTAATAACTACAGATGTTCATGAAGTAACTCCATGGCCACACCTTTCAAATAACTTGACCGTTGTAATATAGCTGGGAGTGATTAAAACCTGGGTCAATCGTAGACAAGATGGTCAGAGAATCAATCAAAGGATGTTTTAGAATACTGGGTGCGCAGCAAAAAGAAACTTTTTGTTATTTGGAATGGTCAATGAGGAGTGGTCATTGTGTCTAGTCAACAAAGTGCGTACAAATCAGAGATAATTATTTGGTTGACGTTATCTACAGTGGAAGTGTCTATGTGGGACGTCAAAATTGAAATTTAAAAAGACGTTGTGCATTATTTCTTCCTCCAAGGCTAAATGGCCATGATCGCACCAACGATTATATTGAAGAAGCCCACCAAATGTTACAGGCTGCATTCGGGATGGATTACCCTCATATTTGGAAATTTATTGATGGGATTTTTTGTGGTTCAGAAAGGACGTGACTTGGTATACGAACAATTCCTTTGTGAAGACCAGCCAATCGTAAAACGCAAAAAGTATGTGGACACTGATAAGAGAATCTATAAGTTCTTTCAAACTTATAGCAGCAAAAACGTAATAGAATACTTGAGAGGACTAGCCAAAAATTTTGTAATGGAGCCATAAAATCTTGTGCATTCAGGATATTGTTTTAAAAGCTTATTAGTTAATAATTGTTTTGTCAATTAATTTTTTTTATTGCTGCTAGTGTGTTAGATAACCCTTTATGCATTAAAATACATATTATTTACTTTTTCAAACAATCAGTTTATAAAAAACTAAGTTATTCAAATTGAATAATTCAATATATACATTGTTTTAACCTGCTTTTATTAACTATTTCTATCATTAATTATAAAAAAAGTATTGTTGTCCTCAAATGAAGTTATTAATTAATTAAGTTTACTTTTATTAAATGATGTAATATGTTTTTATTCCATCGCGCCTAAATGTCCAGCCCCAAAATGGCAGTGCTCAAACATCCTGCTTGGCATTGGGCTTATGGTTTATTAGTATAATAAAGTCTTTATATATAATTTAACTAGTTTTCAAAAAGAAGTAATAAAATACCTCGCCAGTTCTGTCATATTCTGCAGCTCGGGGAAGAATTTCCTCCCTGGCAAACTTTCGTGCTGTTGCTTTAAACTCTAATTGTTCAGGAGAGAGTTCTGTCAAAACAAGATAACCTTGTCATGATAGCAATATATATGTAGGCCTAGGTATGCATTTAAACCTATGGAAATAATGTATGTCATTGAATCCCATCTAAACACATTTCACCCTTGAATGCAGCCAAACTGGAGTATCAATAAGACCAATGCCTGTTGATATACGGAGACATTGTGAGGAGCTTATTGAAATAAACCGGTTGTGCTAACTAGCAGCTGTTAAAACTGCTAATGCAAAAAATTAAGGTCATGCACCGACATCTTTAGCCAGATTTCTTGAGTGAAATGAGTTCTCTGACTCAGAAGCTGGTCCTAGTGCTGACAAGGGAAGTAACCTTACATAACACAATATCTTTATACCTTAAAACTATTAAAGATAATAATGATCAGTTGAACAATAACTCTTTCAATAAAATAAAATTCCCTATGCATAGACACCAAGTAGCACAGTGTGATGCTTAACAGTATGGGTGGACAACAATGAATATCCATTACTAAAAATACACTGGCATTACCAGAGAAGAATGCTAAGTTAATATAAATGAATTTGTTTTTTTTTTAAGCCTATATTTTCAAATGTGATGCTTATCCAAAACCCTGCTAGTATTTTAGGGAACAAGAAGTAAGTACAGAGCAATTTTAAACATTCAAATGCCAATGTCTAGTTTAGCAAATGTCTTGAGTCTCTGGTGTGGAGGAAATTTAGTCGTTTTTTTTCTTGTCATTACGATCTCAACGAGTTAGGTTTCTTATAAATGCTAATTGTATAATGCTAAATAAAGGAATAAATAAATGTACAGTTAAAGAGACTTAGGTCTTTACTATATTACTATATCTATGATAAATTTAAACAGAAAAACTTACGAAATGAAAAATTGCCAGGGTCTGTAGCTGAGCTGCCAGCTCTGATAGCGGTATCTCCATTCAATTTGAATGTTGTAAGGAGTGGTCTCACACGTTGAACTAACTATAAATTACAAATATGAAGAGTTAACAGATCTCTCATTTGCCTTAATTCTTAATGTTGTAATGTATATTTGGGTTGGGGAACAGTAAAGGCAACTGGGCATTGTGCTAGTCACACTATCCCTAATGATGCCAAGGCCACAGAAACTATAAGTGCCTAAGATATAAGATAAGATAAGAATGGGCATTTCTTATAGCGCTTCTATCCATGCTATTAAATTAGCATGCTCAGTGCACTCTTGGTGTGATTTGCAGTGGCAGATGTATTAACCAAAGAGAAAGGTCAAATTTAAGTTCTTTTTAAAAGATTCTCTTGTCCCAGATTCTCTCAGTGTCTGAGATAAACTATTCTATACTTTTTTCTGTGTCAATCCAAACTAGGAGTTTTGAGGAGTGACTGTGATGAAGAGCGCAGTTCCCTAGATGGTTCATGCCTTGATATAAGCTCTCCAAGATAAGAAGGAGCAATGCCCTTTATAAAATAATATAACAATACAAGTTTTTATAACCCAGTCATAACATAAAGGCCATAAGCCCATTATAGACCTAATCAAAATTATTATAATTTTATAATTATAAAAAATAATGATGAAAAATGAAAAATGTTGCACAACCCTGCTTGAGTTGGGTCCAAAGAGAGAGCTTATAATAACTTATATATTAATTATAACTACTAAATTATAAAAGCGTACACTAACTTTTAATTATTTTTTACTTATTTTATTAATAAAAAGTATTGAAAAGGGAAAATAAAAATCAGAAAACTTATTTTAAAAAAAACACGGTGATGGTAGGCCTACACTAAAGTCACTAGGCCTACCCTACACTGTACTGTACAGTAGTCAGTAGAGTAGAGTAGCAGTAGCTTATACGACTATTATTACTATTAGTCTATTATTAATAATAAAGTAGCCTACAGTAACATTTCAATTTCAGCATTATATTATACTAATTCATTTTTTCATCGAGCTATAAAAACGTCAATACTAGACTAGGTCTATACAATAATAAATGTTCTTAATTCATGTCTAAAACTCTTCATACCTGTTTTGTAATTGTCGCCATATTATTTACCGTACCGTATCTCAACACAATAAATCACAAATTAAATTGCGAAAGGGGCAAAGGTTAAAGACCAAAGTAGAAACAGAAAAATGTGAACTTTGAACACTTGTTCAAGTCTCGACTATCTCCCCTTAGTATCGATATCACTAACTTATATCTTATCTTATCTTATACATTACAGACGCTCCTTCTATAAAGAAGATTATTGCGTCCTACGCTCATCCGTGGTCCGAGTCTAGTCTTGCATTTTTATTAATGTTTTAAATGATGTTAGGTTATTGGTTTTCCTGGTTTGTTCAGGCAACCCATTCCATGCCCGAATGCCACTCGGGAAGAAAGAGTACTTATATGCATTTGTTCTCGCATAAGGGACAAGGAAGGTGTTTTTGTCTTTATGTTTATCTGAGCTTTGCAACAGATTGTTATTGGGTTGTATTTCTAAATTAGAGTTTAATGCCTTATGTATTATTACTACTTTACTCTTTGCCCTTCTGTCTTCTAGTGTTTCTAGGTTTAGTGATTTGATTAATGGTGTTACTCTTGTCAATGGGGAATATTCACTAGTTATAAACCTTGCAGCTCTTTTTTGAATTTGTTCTAATTTTTTAATGTTTTCTTTAGTTGATGGGTCCCATACAGATCCTGCATATTCTAGTATAGGCCTAACTAATGTGAGATAGCATTTTAGTTTTATATTCTTATTACATTTGTAAAAGTTCCTTTTTATGAATCCTAATGTTTTGTTTGATTTTTTAATTACTTCATCAATGTGAGGGTTCCAAGATAACTTATCATTTATTATTACTCCTAGATACTTAGCATTGCTAGTTTGAGTTAGTTCTTTACCATGAATGAAGTAGTTTGTTATTGTTTGTTTCTTTTTCTTGGATACCCTTATTAGTTGGCATTTTTCTGGGTGAAAAGACATACTCCAGTTTGATTCCCATTTTTGTAGTTCATCTAGGTCTTTTTGTAAAAGTTCACTATCTTTTCCTGTCTTTATTATTCTATAAATTATGCAATCATCTGCAAATAATCTTACTTTTGTGCCTGTGTTGATGCAATTTGGCAGATCATTAATGTAAATTAGAAATAGTAGGGGCCCTAGAACAGTTCCTTGTGGAACTCCTGAGTTTACTGTTATTGGTGATGACTTAGAGCCATTTATTATCACTGTTTGTTCTCTGCCTATAAGAAAGTCCTGAATCCACTGATGTAAGGGACCAGAGATGCCAAAGTATTTAAGTTTTTTAAGAAGACTAGAATGATGAACTTTATCAAATGCTTTTGAAAAATCTAGTAATATAGCATCAATTTGGTTGTTATTATCTAATCCCTTAGACAAGTCATCTATTAAGCCTATTAATTGAGTCTCACATGATCTATTTTTCCTGAAGCCATGTTGGTGTGGGCACAGTGCATTTAGTTTGTCTAGGTGATTTACTATACTACTATATATTATATGTTCAAGTAATTTACATGTTATGCTTGTTAGAGAAACAGGTCTATAATTTCCGGGGTCAGATTTATCTCCTTTTTTGAAAAGGGGGGTTACATTGGCTAATTTCCACTCTTTGGGCACTTTGCCCTGGTTTAGAGAGGCCTGGAAAAGTATTTTAAAGATTGGAGATATTTCATTAGTTAGTTCTTTAAGCAGTCTTGCTGGTATTTCATCTGGACCAGAAGCTTTGTTTACTTTTAAGTTGGTTAGGAGTTGTTTAATGCCTTTTTCATCTACATTTATATTTCCTATCTCTTCTAGTTTGTTTAAATTTATGAATATTTCTTTGTCACCTGGATTTGAAAAAGATGATGCAAAGTGTGTGTTTAGGATATTAGCTTTAGTTTCATTATCATTATAAGTTTCATTGTTTTGGCCTTTTAGTGGAGCTATGCCTGTAGTGTCCATTTTTCTTGATTTAATGTAGGACCATAAGTTTTTATTATTATCTTTAGAAATTACATTGTTTACATATTCATTCTGCAGCTGTCTGCTTAGTTTCTGAGTTAAATGTTTAATTTTTAGGTATTTTTTATGTAGTCTAATTGAATTAGTTGCCTTAAACTTTTTGAATAGATTTTCTTTTTGTTTACACAGTTTCTTTAGTTTAGTGTTAAACCAACATTTGTTAATTTTATTTGATGTTTGTTTTGTTGGCACAGAGTCAGCCATTATTGCTTTTAAGTTGGTTTTTATAAATTGCCAAATATCTTCAACTGGACTATCTATATTGTATTTAGTAAGAAAATTGGTTTGGAATTTTATTGCTGCTTGATGTAGTTCTGTTGTGTTACATTTATTCCAGAGATAAATTATTCTTTTAGGTTTCTTGCTAATTTGGATTTTTATTTTGTTATTTACTCTGACAATATCATGATCTGAAAGTCCAGGGATTATTTCATAATCTAATACTAGTCCTGGTCTGAATAATATGAATTAACAAAGATTTTGGAATTACCAAATATAGTCTTTGGAATTATGAAGTCCTAGGGATTGTGAAAGGAAGCATGGGCAAGGAATAATGCAATACTATATATTGCAAAATATAGGCCTATAGATTAATATACATAATGACATAATAATACTTAGATCTAGGCTATCATCTAGGCCTAGGTATAGTATCCTATAAACGCACCAGAAGTCAGAAGCGCATGCCAATTAAATGATGATGGAAAGAGGTCTTGCAAACAATAACTAGGCCTATGTTAGGTTTGGTGTCTAGGTCAACTTGTAGAAGATAGATTTCCTATATTAATATATAATATAGTAAACATGATATATGTTAATAAAGTCTTATGGGCAAGTTATGGGTCGTTCTGTGTTGTGTTCCCATAGGATCTGTCAAACATGTGTTGTTGTTTTTTGTCGAGGTGTCCTATTGTAGGCTTACCATTGTACACGAGTTTGATTGTAGGTCGAAAATCTTGTATTATGTGTTGTTGAGTAATATAATTATAGACTCTATATAGGCCTATAGATCTAGCTCATGGAGTTTTTTTTTTTAATGTGTTTGTGATCTGTTACTATGTTTGCGCTTGTGGCTGTGCTTATTTGAGTTGAGTGTTAGTTGTTTGATCTTGGTTATGTCGTTATGTCTTTAGTTTTCCTTGTGTATTAATTATTTCGCGTTTTTTTACACGCTTTTGAACTAAGCCTATAGGCGGTACTGCCGTTCAGATAAACGTCAATCGCACACATAATTAAATTCATTATTGTCAACAATAAAGGGTTGTTGTTGTTTGTTCTTTTTATAGATCAGTGGTTACGCCCGTCAACCCCTGTCGGAGTGCGCCACCAACAACAGTTCTCCATATTCTCCTAACCTGGGCCATCCTCTCTAACTGGTTCCAGCTGAAGCCCATCTTGGAGATTTCGGCTTCCAGGTCCCGACTCCATGTGTTCCTTGGGCGGCGCCTCTCCATTTTTCCTTGGGGATTCCATCTCAATGCCTGCCTTGTAATGTGAAACCATAAAGGGTAGGCATATCAAAACGCCAACCCTGGCTGCATATAAATAATATTAATCTTATAATTTTTACAATCAGCCTCAATAATGTTATTCTGACAATGAACAACATGGCGTTGATCTAATTCTTGCAATGAGCTACATTAATCTTATTCTTGCAAAGAGCTACAATAACTATAACTTTATTTTTGCAATGAACTTCATTGATCTAATTCTTGCAATGAGCTACAATTACACAATAGGCTTAATGTTATTCTTGCAATGAGCCACATTAGCAAGAACTTCATTGATCTTATTCTTGCAATGGGCAATGGGCTACATTAATCAATTAATCATAGACCTATTCTTACAATGAGCTACAGTAATGTTAATCTTGCAATGAACTTCATTAATATTATTCTTGCAATGAACTTCATAAATATTATTCTTGCAATGAACTTCATTAATATTATTCTTGCGATGAACTTCATTGATCTTATTCTTGCAATGGGCTACATTAATCTTAGGCATATTCTTGCAATGAGCTACAACCATGTTATTCTTGCAATGAGCTACAACCATGTTATTCTTGCAATAAGCTACAATAATGTTATTCTTGCAATGAGCTACATTAGACTTTATCTTGCATTGACCTTCATTAATGTTATTATTGCAATGAGCCACTTTAATCTTATTCCTTCATCTTCTTGCAATGAACTACATTAATAACAATCTTACATGCCACACTACACTTACTCATTATGTTCCTTTATCTATACAATAAACAATCTATACAAAAAACTAAATTCTTGTTTCACAGAAAAAGTGTTTCTTTTTAAAAAAAAAAACTGATAGTTATGTTTGGTACATAATGTCATAAAGAGAATTTATTTATAGTTATTTAAAGTTCATAAAATTTTTAACAAACACAGAGGTTTTAATTTCAATTTCTATAATTATAATAAAAAACATTTAACAAAAACAACCTATAATTTAATGGTGATAAAACCTTAAAAATACAAAACAAAAGCTAAGCCTCTTTTTTTTTTCTCTCTCTCTAAATATATAATATGTCAGTGTATGACACTGTATGGGTGTATTTATAAAAATTTATTTATTTATTTATGTAAATTACTCATATTTTTTATCCTAAGTCATTATCATATTCATTCTCTAAAAATCTAAAATTGTGAAGTAATAAAATTACAATTACCAATTATGTTGCATTAGTATATCAGCATTTTCAACAGCTGAACTATAAACTATAAAAAAAAAGAATTAAGAGCTCGAACAAATTTATCATGATTATAAAGTTAAAACCTTTCATTGGCTTCATTATTGTCTGAAAACACAATAGTTCTAGCTTGAAATCTGCTTTAAGTCTGAACATTGCAACAGTTTTATAAAGTCATGTATTTTTCTCAAGTCCCACAGCAAATTTGCTACACAAGACATTTTATTTTTCTATCTGATGATTAGTCTACAGAAGGTGAACAGTGATCAGTGGAAAATAATTGCTATTTTATTGCACTTGCTTTATAAAAAACATTAAATTGTGCAGTTGGGTGCAGGAAGAGTAAAGACAGCACAGCATTGGTCTGATGGGAATACTTATTTTTATTAGACTGCACTCAATTCTACCCAGCCGCTATGGGTACTTGACAGCACTCAATTCTACCCGGCCGCTATGGGTACTTGACAGCACTAAATTCTACCCGGCCGCTATGGGTACTTGACATCACTCAATTCTACCCGGCCGCTATGGGTACTTGACATCACTCAATTCTACCTGGCCGCTATGGGTACTTGACATCACTCAATTCTACCCAGCCGCTATGGGTACTTGACAACACTCAATTCTACCCGGCCGCTATGGGTACTTGACATCACTCAATTCTACCCGGCCGCTATGGGTACTTGACATCACTCAATTCTACCCAGCCGCTATGGGTACTTGACATCACTCAATTCTACCCAGCCACTATGGGTACTTGACATCACTCAATTCTACCCGGCCGCTATGGGTACTTGACATCACTCAATTCTACCCAGCCGCTATGGGTACTTGACATCACTCAATTCTACCCGGCCGCTATGGGTACTTGACATCACTCAATTCTACCCAGCCGCTATGGGTACTTGACATCACTCAATTCTACCCGCCCGCTATGGGTACTTGACATCATGATCACTCAATTCTACCCGGCCGCTATGGGTACTTGACATCAGTCAGGGAAAGGAAAGTGGCTATAGGCAATTTGTATGCTGTGTCCAAAAAAAACTCAGGAACTTTGTTACACTAGCTGGATGGACATACTTGTCTGAAATTAAGTAAAAGTAAAGTATCCCGTCAGACCAAATTGATCCATAGGGCCTGGTTCACCAGTTTCTGTGGCCAGAGTGCCCCATTAAATAATTGCTTAACATTGTTTTATTTTTATGCCTAGAGTTTAAAAAGTTTTTATAAAGGGAATCACTATCATCAATTGATGTCACCTTACATCACACCATATAGTCCTTGCACTATTAATTAAAAACAACATTCATAAAGAAACATACTTTAGCAAACAAATAATGCTATATTTAAATAGTTCAAATTACTTGAATGTCAAGAAACAAATCTAAATTTAACAATTTGTAAAACATAAAAAATTTAAAAAAAAAACGAACGAGTAAGAACATCATGCTTGGGGTGATTATCATGTAATTGTAATGGTTTTAGTTTATCATACTTTCAATGGCGTTTTAAAATGTTTTGCTTAAAAAGTATAGCACTACTACTCAATATTAATTACTGCTATACTAAAATACTCCAATTAGAAATTATTGAAAGAATTGGGATACTGTAGCCTTGCGGCAGCCCCTGATCTGTGCCTCTTGAAGGTCCTGTGTTCAAATCCTTGTGAAGGCTAGGATTTGTTCTCAATCTACCCAGCTCAAACGGGTACCCATTAGTAGTTGGGTATAAGTAAATGCGCCTGGGCGAACATTGTGCAGGCCACACAATCATCTGGAATGCAATGGTTACGGAAACTTATGAATGTTGCCTCCAGGGCCCTATAGATCAAATCTGTCTTTACTTTACTTAGAATGAATTTTACATAGAAATTATTTTAACAATTCCAATTCCAGTTTTGCAAAAATAAATTCATAAAATAAAAAAAATAAAAAAAATGTACATTTACTAAAACATAAACCTGTACAACCAACAGAGTCGGTAGATAAATGTTCCAACTCCAACTCCACAGCCCTGGTACAACCTCAATATAAACAATGAAAATCAGTGCATTAAACATGAATAATAAATTATACATAACATATTTCATTTTCAAAACATTGATTGGTAAGCTATTTGACACATTAATTGTTCCCTAGTCCAGGTTTATCAGCTTGTTCCATGACAGACTGGAGATTGAGATCAAACAACTCAGCTCTGGAAAAAAATTGTGAAAAAAAAATTCAAGTGACATTTATAAACATCTGATGATGCAATATACTTATATTAAAGAAATGTCAAACAATATTTATGGACATTTAAAAAAAAAAAACACACCCTATAATTAGGAATGTTGAACAGTAATCAACAACATGTTTATGGGTTTCAAAAAGTATGAAAGCAATGATCAGTTTTGTTGGAAAATAATCTTTCACCTGTGGCAGCTCTTTACTTTATTGGTTGTGAAGGAAAGATAAAAAAAAATCATTTTAGGTTTGCCTCACAAAACTCTTTGGATATTCTATCACCTGGTATAAAAGATACATAGCCTATATTTTCCCAGGCCTGCCTACCCATGATTTCAAACTTCAGGGACATTTTGCATACTGCGGGGGGGGGGGTATTTATTTTCAATTAGGGACATTTTGCATACTCGGGAAGCGAACGCGCGCAACGTGCATCCACGATACGTACCCCGGTCAGGGTGCAAATGCATGAAAGCTTACCTTTTAACTATATTTACACTATGTACACAACTGTTCACTGAATTTACTTGGTCTTCTGAAGAGACCTGTAATAAGCGCTCTTCATGTCGTGCAGATCCTTGGTGCTGTATCGTCTCTCCAGAGCTTCCCCGGGTCGGGACTTGGCAACAACCAGCGCCTCAAGGGTGTCTTTCAACATACTACCTCTAAATTCAGTCTTGTTCTTTCGAACAAGAGAAAAAATCCGTTCGCAATGAGCGGATGAGTGTGGGATGGTGAGGATGGACAACATCACCATGGGCAAATGCTGGAACATGGGCTGCCTGTCCTCCTGCAGCTGGCCCACTGCCCACCATGTGGCATCAACTCTCTCCTTGAGACACTGGCGGATGTCAGCACATTGGTACTTAGAAAACTCCAGCCGAATGTCCGTTGTTGTCACTCCAGGAGCAACTAGTTTTGGAAACCGTTTCAGAAAATAATCCAAGTCCTGAAAACTCAAACTGCTGTCCAGTTGTTTTTCTGGATCCACGACCTGGATGTGCTTGAGCAGAGGATCTGAGAGTGGAAGCTTTTTCTTGATGTAATTGCAGCTTGCTTGAAAGAATTTCACCACAGATACATAGAACTCCTGTATTCTCTCAGACTTCAAATGGTTCTCACGTGGATTCTCCACAAAGGTTCGAGCCTGCTCTCCAATAATGAGGTTTTCATTGCTCTGGATGTTAACTGGTGTTGTGAAGTCAACATCAACAGCACATTTGTACTGCATTGCTGAGGGTTTCACAAACCTTATGAGCAAGTCCCTCAGAAATCTTTCCATCTTATTCTTCAGAACATGCACCATTGGTTTATCTGACTGTAGTTCAGTGTTTATCTTCTCAAACAAGCTGATGGCATCTGCCAAAAACATACAATACAACAAGTTGGTTGGAGAGACGAAAATTTGTTTCAGATCCCCAGTCTTCTTCTTCAACGCAGATGTTGTGGCATTCTTTCCTTCGTCTTTGAAGAAGTCATAGAGAGCATGCCATGAGTCAATCAGTCGAGGGAGGCACTTCCCGATGCTCAGCCACCTGGTTGACACATGCTTCAAGATCTTGTGTTCCTCGATTTCATGCAGAACCTGGAAGCACCTGAGAGCTTCTTGCCGCTTGCTGCTCTTTTCTAGGTAATAGTAGACGTCCACAAGAAGCTGACTTGGGCTAAATGGTAAGGATCCGGCACCTGCAAAAGAAAACACATACACACACACTGTTTTATATGAGTAAAAAAGTATGATCTAACAAAAAAATCACTTTGAAATATAATTTTGCCTGAGGCACTTACAGGGGCGAACATAACACTTTTGGAAGGGGGAGGGGGTTCCACTTTAAGGCAAGGGTCTTGGGTGTGACTTTTTTAGAAATAGGAACAGGTTCTGCCCTATAAATAGCTTCACCTGGTAGTATAATTGCAAACCTGAATATCCAACGTATAAATGAACCTAAGTTGGAGACATAATGCTAAGTTTAAGATCTGTTTGTTGAAATAAGCCTTTCTGTTGATGAATCCATCTATTTTGTTGGTCAATTAGTTTTAAGTCAAATAATAATTTAAAAACTGTAAAAGAAAAAAGTTCAAGGGTCGGGAGGTCGGCACCCAGGACACCCGCCCTTCTTTAGATCCGCCCATGACTTATTTTGGAGAGAAAGAGAGAGATCATTTACCTTTCTCAGCTGCGATATGGATCAGATGACAAACACACCCAGAGAGGTACAATTTGGGCTGCTCTTTCAGCATACAGCCGTATACTCCAGAGTCCTTGCCCACCATGACATTGGCATTGTCACACCCTAGGGCAAGACAGTTGTCCCATGGAATGTTGTGGACCTCCATCTCATTCTTGATCAGGCTGAAGATTTTCACACCTAACAATACACCAAAAAATAATGTTGTCTTTTTTTAAAGTCTTTTGAAAACAAAACAAAAGTACACATAAATTAGCCTATAACTATAACTATAACAAATAGATTTGTGGTGATAGGCCTAGGCTAAAGTTTTTCATGTTCATAAAATTATTTAAAGTCATGGGTGCAAGTGCTGGAACTCCATTTGGCCTGCAAGCAAGAGTTGACTATGCCAAAAAGCCTGCAAAGTTTCGGCCTAAAATCATATACTTAGCGTTCGTATTCGCATTCATATATATATATATTTATATACCGGTATATATATATAGATATATATAAGCTTATAATAAAGATATTATTTGTAACTGATTTAAAACTAATGATGAGATTAAGCCTATTCAAATTATACCAACTATTTTTAATGTAATATATTATAATTGTGCAGATGTTTTTCTTTTATTTTTTTCACTCTTTAATTTTAGTCAGTGTTTAATTCTATGCTTAGACCAATTACCAATAAATCTCATTAAATCGTTTATCTTAACTCTCAGGTCTGGGATACCTTAATTAATTAAAGTTAACTTGTTATATAAACCTCTGTTATATGCCTTAACTTCCAATCATTTTATATTGCCATTTATAACGGACTAACACTAACAGTAACAGAACATTAAAAACTTCAGGTCTTGGATATTTTAATATATAGGCTAGTATATAGGCCTATATAGTTCAGTGATTTGAATTTACATTGAATTGAATTGTTGAATTTCCGGCTCATCAACATCGAAGGTTATATAGGGCCTTTTTGATAACGTTGTTGTCATTTTTCTCTTGTATCCATTTTATTGTTCTTGTATCTTTAGATTTTGTTGTACAGTTGTATGTCTTTAATATAGTTTATTATATGTTTTGGTTTAATTTTGCTGAAAAGTTCATGAAGAGTTCTACAGTAATAGAATTTACGTCGAATGTCATCAAATGTATTACATTCCAACAAAATGTGAGACACTGTTAAGTTGGCATTGCAGAAAGCACACATTGGGGCCATTTCTCGATTTAAGATAAACGAATGTGTTAGTTTCGTATGTCCTGTATGTAGTCTGCAGAGAATAACTGCGTCCTTTCGAACAAGTTGGCCTGTATCATGCCAGGTTTTTGAATTTTCCAAATACTGCAGTTTATTGCATTCGGTTTTCAAGAAGTTAGTCCATGTTTGTCTTTCATGTTTAATTATTAAAGGTTTCAAGTCTCGATATGGTATTGGGATAATACTCTCTGATAACAACAGGGCGGCTTTAGCCTCTCTGTCAGCTTTTTTACATTAGTCGTTTGGCTGTTTTCAACTTTTCTTCTTGTTTTTTTTTTAAAATATATTCTTACATTTCCGATATTGTCGGGGAAAAAAAAAAGATCGTATAGCCTACGATTGCCGAATTCGGACATTTGCGAAACAGAAAAGAAAAAAATATCAGGTCAAGGTCGCCGCGCCGTGTAACAAGTTACTATATTACTACCAATGTAGCGCCTACGGCAAACTCAGTGTTCTACAAAAACAAGTTTATATTTATAGTGACGATTTTACATCATTGATAGCCATAATTGAAACCCTGACGTTGCGCCGAGATATTTTATTTATAAATAGATTAGTTGCTTTCGTTTTAGTAGGCTGATAAACAAAATTTTTATTGTAGCCTAGGCCTAACGAGTTTTAATCTCTCCATTCCCATTGTGACGGTGTCATTAGAAAATTAAAACGTCGAGACTTTAAAAGAAAGCCGCGGCCGCGAAAAAACCCGTGACGTATAGATTGACCTAAATACAAATTCGCGTCCGAGCCCAAAAAAAGATACATTACGGGATTGACCCGCGGGCAAGTTTTCAAAATTGAAATTGGCCGGCATGCCGGCCATAGCCGGCACTCTTGCACCCATGTTAAAGTAAATAAATAAAAACTGAACATACCTGTTGCTGAGCCATCGATGGAAGGAACAGAGAGCGCATCTGATCGAACCTCCATTGTGTCCGGGTCAACAGTCCGCACGACCAATGGAAATAATTTAGTTCCACCTTTGTCATTACTTCCATCAGTGGATATTGTGAATGGCAGACGCTTCATTCTTTCCCCGAGAGTCAAAGTTATTTTTGCTGACATTTCTTTGACGATTGCAGTCCCCTTGCTTCGTGCACATTTGTAGTCTTTAGCAATCTTGGAGTCAGGAAATATTTTTGTAAATACTTTGTTAAACTTGTCCAATGATGCCATTGGCAAATTTAGCTCGACTACGAGGTCCACGATGGTGGTTTCAGCTCTTATCACGTCTAATTCGTGGTTAGAAACTTGACTTTGTGATAGTTTTGGAAAAAATCCAGTCAACTTTTGGTTTGATTTTTCCATTTTCTTTAGGCTTTCCAAACTCGCTTCTTTTTTCAAATGCTTTGGTCCATGGATATGCCGGTTTACGTCATCCATACCACCGTACATGCAGCCGAATTCACTGGCACATATTGTGCAAAACACCTTGTATTCGTCACTTCCACGCTTCATACACGGATATTTTTCTGAATACTTCTCCCTGTAAGGCTGCTTGCGCTTTGCAGACTTATTAACATTAGCGGATTTGGATTTACTTTCAATTTCTGGATCGGAGAATTCATCATCGGTCTCGTGCAAATATTTACGCTTTGACGCCATCTTTAATATAATTCTAGGAATGCCTTTCTATGTGCATGCGTAGTATGGCTTTTATGTATATCAACACAAGTCTGAAGAAATAGTTTTATGTATAACACAAGTCTTTAATACTAGAAAATGTATGTATATATATCTGGATGAACTGGAAGAATTCAAAACGTTTCTGTTCCACAGAACGAGCTCAACTAACTCAAACTGGGAAGCTGTGGGCTTTATGTACACAGGGGCAGTGAATTACTAGAACTACATTAAACATGTGTCTAGAACTTTACTAGAAGATAAATCCCTTTTTAAGGAAAGGGCGTGGCTATTTACAGAAGGGGTAGAGGAACAATTTACGGCTGAGACGTATGGTATTACTATCAGACTATCAGCCTCCATTTTACAAACAATAATTATCGGGAATTCCCAGGGGGCTTGTTAATGTATTTTTAAAGCCATGGCATTGCTGTGGGCTAAATAAATTCAGAAGAGCATTTTGTGGGGTAGAGGCGGGGAAATGGGGGGGGGGGGCAAAGGCGAGAGAGAATACAAAAAAGAAACGACATTGATTTACATGCAAAATCACTATTCTAGCAACAACAAGTGATTAACTCTAACCTCTCTTCCTTCCATTCATTCAATTCACCCATAGACTACGTGCTAAAGGCAGTGCCGTATCACATCCATTTTCCGTGACACTACACGGCCATGTCAACCTTTCTACGCTTGGCTGGGAAATAGTAATAGTAATACTATCTCTCCTTTTGTTAGAGCGGCGCTATATAGTTTCTTTTCCTAATCAGCGATTAAAATGGCAGGAACGACCGAACTGGCCGGGTCTTTGTTATAGCGTAGCCGTGTATTTTTACGGTTAAAATGGCCGAGCCGAGCTCCATTGTTACAATCGTCTGCTGTGATTTCGGCTACTGCCGTTTTTTTTATTTTTTTATACACACGCACGCTTGGAAATGAATTGTGTCGCATATCTTTTTTTTCCGGGACACGAAAAAAATTTCCTTATTTTCCGGATCCGATGTTAATATTTATTTATTTCCGGATAAAATCCGGAAATTCCGGAACGGTAGGCAGGCCTGTTATCCCCACCAATCAATTTTACCCTGCCAGCCCAGACGCATATAATTCTTTAAGGCTACAAGGAAATTGGGGAGGGGGGGTGTGCGCACGGTGACCGAGCGGCAGTGCGTTCGGCTGGCATACCGAAGGTCCTGGGTTCGAATCCTGGTGACGGCTAAGCTTTTTCCCCGAGATTGGAGGAGGGTGTCTCTGAGTCTAGCCAGCTCTGATGGGGCACCTGAGCTTGAGGGGTAAAGTAAAGGTGACTGTGCATTGTGCTGGCCACAGAATAACCTAGCAGGCAGTGGCCACAGAAACAGATGAACGCTGCTTCACCAGCCCTATGGATCAATTGGGTCAGAAGGGATGCCTTACTTTTTACATTTACAAGGAAATCTAATTTAAACAAACAAAATGAGAAAGTCACCTTACACCAGTCACTGTGCTTATTGGGTACAGTATGAGTCAATTTAGTTTCCGCCTTTTTAAATCAAGATACTTGACCAGTTACTGAGATTTTTATTCCCAGGACTTGCCCTCTAACCTCAATCCAATCCACTACAAATCAATTAAAGAAGACCTCAGTTGATCCACTGGCCATGTCACACAAAAAAAAGCTTTGCTTAGCCACTGCCAAGCCCTTGACTTGACTTTCTATAACAAAAGTAAAACCTATTGGAAATGTGAAATCAACAAATTACCTGATCGGCATGTCGAGTGAATAAAATGGGTTTTTAAGTGCATAATCAGCATAGACCTCATACAGTTTCTTTAAAATAACATCCACGTTCCCTTGCTTTGGATCTGTTATAATCACAAATTTCACACCTAAAATAAATTTTTAAAATACAAGAATTTCAATAGTGAAATAAAAAAAATAAGATCTGAAATAAAATAAGATAATTTAATAAAATAAGATCTATGTTAAATCATAAGGAAAATAAAATTTTAAAGTATTCAGAGAAATTTTAGAAATCAGACTCACTTAGTTAGCACAGTTTCATTAAAGTTTAAAATAGAGCAAAATGTAAAATGAATTTTTTTTAATAAAAGAAATTAGCAGCTTTTATATCAAATGCAAAGGCTTTAATTTAAATGGAGATAAATCAGCTAATGGAAGATCTAAGATACACATGAACAATGACAAAGAACAACTGGAAAAACTTGTCAAGTAAAACACAAACTAATGAACAGAAACAAATTTTTGAGAGGAATGGATAGTATTCACATTTTCTGCTTAGCATTGACTGATGTGCCACATAGCTGCCTAGAACAGGACACATTTGTCTCAGTTGAAATTTAAAATGAGTGGTACCAACCCAGCCTCCTCATTGACACACTCAAAATAACAGTGCAATACATTTTTCTGTTTGAGAGACCAAACTTGGACCAGAACCACCTAACGTAGGCCGTTCTCCTCCAATTCAATAAAACCTTACCCAACACACATTACAGTTAAACAGAGCAACTTTAGGACATAAGAGAATATTGATCAATAGTGTTATGAATTTAGGTTATAAATGAATGACCGTCCAGGACATTGACCTTTCATAAGTACGTATTAGATATTAAAGGAGAGGGGAATGTTTGACCTTAAGTTGTTTGTGCAGATTGAACTAAATACTTCATCTACCCCGTGGAAATTGAGAATTAGATCCTCAATCACAGTGTTGCTATGTTGCAGTTTGAAATGAAATGCGCATATGAACCCCCGTGGAAAGTTTGATTTTCTTTTACATTGTAAAGTCCCCTATCTAATGTAATCAGTTTAGTTTGAGATCTTGTAGAGAGCAGTTCGCTATATTTGTTAGTTGTAAATTTTATGGAACTCCAGTTTTATCACCTTATTTGTTTTAAATTACAATTGATTACGTTTATCTTGAAATTACAATTTCAATAAAATTGTTTATTCAACAACTGAAGTTATTTTATCTATAATTGTTGAATGCAAGTTGTTTAAAGAATTATTCAGAATATTACTACGTAAATCTATTCAGTCAAATGACCCCTAGCCTGACTCCAGCAAGCAGAATCTAGAGGCTTCTTATGAAAATACAACTATTATTAAATCCAATTTAACAAGTTGTAACAATAGGCATTGACTGTTGGAGAGAAACTACGGCACAATAAAACCTTTTCAAAGGTTGCAAATTTTTCAACAATTGTAAACAATACACTAAACTATGTATTAGAAAGTAGATTTTTAAATAATAAAAAAAAAAAAGATTTTTATTGTAATGGTGAAATTTTTTTTTTTATGTTAAAATACACGTTTGAAATAATGTACTGTAATATACTGTAAATGAAAATAATATTATTAACTAAAAATAAATCCACAACAACAAAGTAAACCAACCTGTCATAGTTTGGTGGCAATGTAATTTAAAAGTATCAGTTTCAAGAGATTGAATGCCAGAGGAATGTGGTTCAGGAGAAAGCTGAGATCCTATAGCAAAAAGTCTGAAAAAATAAATTAAGCATCCAAATTATTACAAGGCAATTTATTCACCATAATAAATTATGGATGAGACCTTCTATTTAGATCACACAAGTATAATTATGATTTATAATGTTATTACGGCTAGAGCCCCCATTCAATTTATGAAAATAATAGTTATAGTATTGTTATTATTAGTGTGAGTATCCTTGTATTAGTGAAGATCTTATTATATCATTCTGAAGTTTATTTGTAGTTGTCTAGAGTATTCCGTGGTTCTTAGTATCCCCTGGCAATTCACATAGCGTAGTTTTAGAGTTTTCAGTTGATTTTACTTCATGTATAATTATTTGTGTGGCTCATATTATACAGCAAGAACCTCGATGTTGAGTGGTAGTGTAGATTATTAATTTAGTTGAATAAATATTACACATACACACATGTATATAACTTTGAAATATCGACGTTAACCAAGTTGTGTAGAAAGCAACGATAAATTTGGTTTAATTTACAACATCAATCCAGTAGGAATCCAAATAATATTATATACACAATCAAGAAATACACATATTCCAATTAGTAATGAATATCCTCAATGAACATATAGCATTGTAGTTAATAGTAGAATAATAAATTTTCCATAATACAAATCAAATAGAAATGATACTCAGAGCGGAGTATATTTGATGTTACTAGATCGAATGCAAGCCAAGAACTGACTAAATGTGTCGAATTGCGTAGAAATATATTACGGGTCAATCGTTGGAAAAACCCGACAGCCTAGTGACACGAGAATTTTAATCAAGCCTGCGTGCTGACTGCGTGAACAGATACTTTTTATTAAGAAGAAGCAATAATGCTCTAACAAAATAAGGAGAGACCGATCGACCTTGACATGCTGTACTCGCGTGAACAGTTCATGTTTTTATCGAGGTTAATAAAAAACAATAATGCTCAAATTAGGTTAGGAAAAACCCGGGGAAAACCGTGAGCTGAGAAATATTTTGTATCGTTTAAACGCAATTCGCTTAAATGGTTTAGTTGGTTTATTAACATTACAATGTAGGGAATTTACGTTTCGTAACAGTCGCCCATACCAAAAGGAAAAGAACATTGCATACTAAACAATAGAAGTGTGCAATTTCTTTTAGAACCGCCTGCACTTAACTTTAGTTCTAAACAATATACAAAAAAAAAACTGACTCCACCTGGGTAGTCCGTTAAATAAGACAAGTGAGGGAAATAATTTATTCTATTAAACCCTCATCATATAGGATCTTAAGTTATCCTTAGACCATAACACATGTTCGCGTTATTCTAAAATTATACTCTCTGAGATATCATTCCTTATAAACATCATCATCTTATTTATAAGGTAAAAATCAACATAACTAATGTTATCATATTAAACAATTCAATCATTAATTAATTCAACTTAAATGAAATTAATATTTAAATAAACTTAAGAGTAAGAATTTAATCTTAAGTGTGTAAGCATGTGAAGTGTATGCACATTACTCTATCTTGGTTTTTACATAATCACAACTATAGTTTGATTGTTTCAAAATAAGGATGTACATTTCTGTTCATTCATTATCTTACCAATAAAGAAAAATTATGTTCATAAATCCATAATATTTATGAGTAACTTATTAGGTTCTTTCTTTTTCTTACCACAATAATAATATTTGTTTTAGCAAATGGAAATATTCATGGCATAAAATAAGGCATAAGATATTGCATAAAATAATCACAACACATTCATATATTCATGCATTTATATTTTAAATGATCCAATTCTCTTAGTTAGGATTATCAGAATATATATATGTAGTTATCCCCTTATACATTTTTTTTTCATGCGCGATAGGGTGTCCGCGACGATGTGATCTTTTACCAATACGTAAGTTATTCTTAAGTCGTATGGGATTAACCCTATACGGATGTTGTTTGACAGGTTTAACATTATCATCTTTTAAAACTACATCATGGGTAACCAAAGTTGTTTTGTTAGGAACATCACTAAACAAATTTACATGATCATAGATTAAACCCTTGATAGAAGTCTGTTCACCTGAGTCTAGATGTGCCAGTTTATCATTGAGGTTTTTAAGTGCTTCAGTGTTTTGAAGTTTACTTTCTATGATTGTCTTTTTAAATTTAGGCGGGGGTGTTTCAACAGTTTTGATAGCACTCACTGGCCTAATGTCAGTTTGTTCTTCCCTAACAACATAAGGTTTTAGCATGTTTATATGGCACAGTCTCTGTGTTTTCCTTCTATCAGGGGTTTTTACAAGGTACGTTACATCACTGATTTTATCTAAAACCTGATATGGTCCTGTATATTTTGCACTCAGGGGTTGTCCAGACAATTGGGTCAACATGAGGACTTTATCACCAGGATGGAAACATCGGGATCTGGCCTTGACATCATAGTACCCTTTCATTCTTTTCTGAGCCTGCAAAAGATTATCTTTAACATGATTAAAAGCATGATAGATTCTATTGCTAAATTGTTCCACATAAGCTACGAGTCCAGTCTCTTCATCAGAATTTAACAAGGTTTCCTGCAACAGTTTTAGAGGTCCTCGAACTGAATGTCCAAACACTAACTCGAACGGACTGAATCCAAGAGATTCCTGCACAGTTTCTCTAGTCGCGAAAGGAGCGAATGGAATACCGCGATCCCAGTCTTCAGTGTTCTCAAAACAGTATGTGTGGAGCATGGTTTTCAGAGTCTGATGATATCTTTCTAGGGCACCTTGGCTTTGCGGATGGTACGCAGTTGAAGTTGCATGTTGGATGCCTAGTTTCTTTAAGACCTGGTTAAACAGCTTTGATGTAAAGTTAGATCCTTGGTCTGACTGTATAGTCTTTGGAAGACCGTATCTTGAACAAAATGCAATCAGTGCGTCAGATATCTTATCTGCGTTAATGGTGCGTAGCGGAATAGCTTCAGGGTATCTCGTGGCAGTGCACATTATAGTGAATAAGTACTGGTGTCCTGTCTTTGTTTTAGGCAAAGGACCTACACAGTCTATTAGCAAGTGGCTAAATGGTTCTGCAAAGGCAGGTATTGGCTTTAGAGGTGCTACCGGTATAGTCTGGTTAGGTTTACCAACTATCTGGCATGTATTGCATGACTTGCAGTATTTAGTGACGTCACGATGTAGTCCAGGCCAATAGAAGTACGGAAGAATTCGACGGTAAGTCTTGTTCACTCCTAGATGACCAGCATATGGCGTGTCATGAGCCATGTGTAAGATGTCATTACGATATATGGCTGGTACCACAATCTGACTTCCTTCTCTGCAATTGTCATTATCACATTTCACATCTCTCCATTTTTGCATTAATATTCCCTCCTTCAGAAAAAATCCATTTCCTTTAATTTCTGCCTCCTGTTCAGTTATCACCTTTTTCTTCAGGTGTTTAATTCCTGAATCTCTATTCTGTTCTAATAGGAGTAATTGTCGAGGTGACAAATTACTTTCAGTAGTCTTGACTGAGGGACCACTCAAGATGTCAGCCAGGAAAGTTGCCTGTAGGTCATTCTCTGGTTCTATTTCCGACTTTGACATGGTTTCGACAGACTTTTGTTGTTGGGCCATACCTCTAGTGACGATGCATATAGGTTTGATAAAGCTCTCACTTTTATTAAGGCATTGTTTTTTCTTGGATATGGAATGCACCACATCTCCAGCAATATCATTTCCCAGTATTAAAGAAACACCTTTAAACGGAAGTGATTTGTATACACCCACAACTACATTTCCAGTGAAGTACGCACTCTTCAGCTGTATTTGATGCAAAGGAACTTGTACATTTTTCCTTGATACACCTTGAATAGTAAGATCCTGTCCTGTATATGTCGATTGTGATGTAGGAACAGTATTCTCTAAAAGTAGTGAAACCTCAGCCCCTGTATCACGGAGTATTCTGATGTTCTTTTCACTAGTGACACCATTTATTATGGATGACACGGTACCTTCTTCAATGAATGGTAAACAATTGCTTGGTATCTCAGTATCGATGAGATCTGTATCCAAGTTATTTTTGTAAGAGGTATGTTTAGTACTCATGATGGTTCTATCTGATATAGACTCCTTGGAGCTATGATTAGAATTAGAATTATTGAAAACCATTGTCTCTATTTCAGGAACTATTTCTGGTTTCAAGTTTCCTAGATACGTGTGTTTTGTCAGGTTATCTGCATTAGCACTAGGTATCTCTGTTTGAGTTCTAACATCCTTCTTTACATTTACATGAGTTCTTTGCTTTGGCATTGCTACATACGATAAGACAACATTCTTTTTATTCGGGTTCCCATTCAATATCCAGCACTTTTCCTTAGTATGTCCAATTCGTTTACAATGGCTACAGGTTGGCTTGGAATTTGTTGGACCTTCATTGCTCTGCTGATGTCTCTTTGATTGATAGGATTCATTTGGATTTATGGTTTTCTTTTCTACCTTCATATCTCGATTCTGGAATTTTGATTTATCAACTGTTGTAAATTTATTGCTGGAATGGATAATAACGTATTCGTCTGCCATTACTGCTGCTGTTTCTACTTGTTCTACACCTTTGTCTGCTAAATGTATTCTTACGTCACCTCTGATGTTATTGTTAAAGTCTTCCATTAGCATAAGATTAGCTAATTTATCAAAGTCTTTGTTTACACCTTTGGATCGAATCCATCTTTCAAAATATTTCTTTTTCTGTCTTAGAAAATCAACATGGGATTGTTCCTGTTCTTTCTTAGACTCGCGAAACACTTTTCTATATTTTTCAGGTGTTAGTGCATAACTTAGCAGTACTCTATTCTTGATCAGTTCATAATCATACAATTCCTCTTCAGTAAGACTTAATACAACATCAAGTGCCTTTCCTTTGTTCAGAGCTGAGCGTAGAAGTATAGCTTTCTTGCCCTCGGGAAATTGATAGTCTCTAGCGTTTCTCTCGAAAATCATGAAGAACTCTTCCACCGAATTATCTTCAAAAACTGGAATATGTTTCTTAAACTTATACAGTTCTGCATCTGCTTCAGAGCTTGCATTCGAATGATTTGACGTACGAGACCTTGCTATCTCAATTCTTTCTTGGCTTGCTATTTTCTCTCTTGCTATTTCTAACTCAATTCTCTTGTTTTCTCTTTCCATCTCAATTCTCTTGTCTTCTCTTTCCAATTCTAATCTCTTGTTTTCTCTTTCCAATTCTATCTCCATCTTCCTCATCTCAAGTTTAAATTTCAATTCTTCACTTAAGTCACCAGTTGTATGCTTCACTCTTTGTGTTATAGGAAAAAGTAATTCATCATCTGATTCATCATTAATGTTATCATTAGCAGTAGTTTCTTCAATAATTAGTGTACCTTGTTTTCTTAAACATTCAGTTACCTCTTGAAGTAATTTAGTTTTTGATGGCCTAGTTTCTGTGATAGAAATGCCCAATGATTTAGCCAATTCTTTTAATTGTATCATTGACATTTTATTAAGCTGTTCTGAGGTTAGATCAAATATCTCTGGATCCAATGTAAGATTATTTGTGGCTTCCATTTTATATTATTAAAAGTTACTGTAAATCTTGTTAATAATACAATAAAAGTGTCCAACTTACTTTCTGTCCTTTGAATAATTCACTACACCACACAGTTCAGATTTGTCACAACAAGGTCATAAAAATAATACTTTCTTAGAGTTACTTTGTTTGACAAGATAATACACAAGATAATTTTCCAGGCTGAATAGTTAAGTTTTCCGATTCTCAATAGCAATGTTCAATTCAATCACAATCTTTAGTATATTGTATATTGTTCATATTTTCCAACACAATCCATCCAAGTTACGAGTATGTATTACGGCAGTTGTAAATAGTTTGTGTAAATAGTATAACGATTCTTGAAGTTGAAGCAAATCCTCTAAACGTTTGTTAGTAAATCACTGACGAGCAAAACCCATTTTATTACAAGGCAATTTATTCACCATAATAAATTATGGATGAGACCTTCTATTTAGATCACACAAGTATAATTATGATTTATAATGTTATTACGGCTAGAGCCCCCATTCAATTTATGAAAATAATAGTTATAGTATTGTTATTATTAGTGTGAGTATCCTTGTATTAGTGAAGATCTTATTATATCATTCTGAAGTTTATTTGTAGTTGTCTAGAGTATTCCGTGGTTCTTAGTATCCCCTGGCAATTCACATAGCGTAGTTTTAGAGTTTTCAGTTGATTTTACTTCATGTATAATTATTTGTGTGGCTCATATTATACAGCAAGAACCTCGATGTTGAGTGGTAGTGTAGATTATTAATTTAGTTGAATAAATATTACACATACACACATGTATATAACTTTGAAATATCGACGTTAACCAAGTTGTGTAGAAAGCAACGATAAATTTGGTTTAATTTACAACATCAATCCAGTAGGAATCCAAATAATATTATATACACAATCAAGAAATACACATATTCCAATTAGTAATGAATATCCTCAATGAACATATAGCATTGTAGTTAATAGTAGAATAATAAATTTTCCATAATACAAATCAAATAGAAATGATACTCAGAGCGGAGTATATTTGATGTTACTAGATCGAATGCAAGCCAAGAACTGACTAAATGTGTCGAATTGCGTAGAAATATATTACGGGTCAATCGTTGGAAAAACCCGACAGCCTAGTGACACGAGAATTTTAATCAAGCCTGCGTGCTGACTGCGTGAACAGATACTTTTTATTAAGAAGAAGCAATAATGCTCTAACAAAATAAGGAGAGACCGATCGACCTTGACATGCTGTACTCGCGTGAACAGTTCATGTTTTTATCGAGGTTAATAAAAAACAATAATGCTCAAATTAGGTTAGGAAAAACCCGGGGAAAACCGTGAGCTGAGAAATATTTTGTATCGTTTAAACGCAATTCGCTTAAATGGTTTAGTTGGTTTATTAACATTACAATGTAGGGAATTTACGTTTCGTAACAAAATAAATTGTTTACAATGATTTCCTTAGCTTTTATTTTTTCACATTCTATGCACCAAGCCAATAAAACTCATTCAATAATTAATTTAACTTGATTTGATTCTCCACTTGTTAACACTTGGATCTAAGAAGAAGTAGAATGGTATTAACTCTTACAAATGTATCTGAAACTAAAAGAGCAGCAGAGTCTCAGGGTGAAATAGAAAAGGTTCTGATGAAAATGCTAAATTACCATACTAGGCCTAATCTCAATAGCTTCAAAAGAAATAGCAAAGCAATGCTAAAAAAAAGTGTGACATGTTGCACATGGCAAAAAAATTGGGTGCCAACATGGTATAAAACAGAGACACTAAGGGTAGTGCACAGGACAAAAAGAGCCAAAACAAAAAATTGTCCACAACAGCACCTGCGAATTACAACTGCAGCACCTGCGAATTACAACTGCAGCACCTGCGAATTACAACTGCAGCACCTGCGAATTACAACTGCAGCACCTGCGAATTACAACTGCAGCACCTGCGAATTACAACTGCAGCACCTGTGAAAGAACCTTGTAAGCCCATTTGGTCTCCGGAGCCACGAGAAAATAAATAAATAATTTATATTTTGTTCTCAAAGGAAATGCTTATGTCAGCAATAAAATGCTAAAACTTCCTTTTTATTATTATTTTTTGTGTCCATCGGTGCTTTTTTTCTAATGGAACGCACCGGAACAGCTTTCTGGCACCTTTTTTTCCATAGACTACAAATTTCAGTGTTATTTCTTTCTGACACGACGGACATAAATAGGAGTTCCGTTACCTTTTTTTTATAGAAAAAAAGCACTAGACTAGTGTCAATAGTTATTTTCAATCTATATTATATTTTGTCTACAACTAAAATAAAAAGAAATTCTCTTAATTAATAAATAAAAAAACATAAAGTGTATTGGTGTCAAATTGATTCCCTGCTGCTCAGCAATTTGCTTCATACATACCTACATTAATGAAAAACTGACATCTTTGACTATTTCAATTATATAATGTTAAGGGGGAAAAAAAATCAACAACTTACGAATGAAGCATACTTGCTAACATTATCCTCTCATTTGTTGTCAAATGTGGACGTCCAAATTTGATGTTGATGGGGTAATTGCTTTCAGTGGCTAAAACTTCTAATATGTCTCTTTTATCAGTCAAACTTCTTCCTTCAGCAGCAATTCCATTGATACCAAGTACAGCATGGCCCACTTGAAAAACAAAACAGCAACAAGCTTAATGCATAGTTGATTTACAAATAATTTTTTACACTATTCATTCATTTGGGTGACACATGCGTATTTTTCTAAATTGAAAGAATTCAGAAAAAAAAAGTGCCTAATATGCACTTATCTTAACTTATATATATAGACACTCCTTCTGTATAAGAAGATTATTGCTTCCAAGCTCATCCATGGTCTGCATTTTGATTAGTGTTTTAAATGGTTTTAGAGAGGCCAGCTGGTCCTGCGTTTAGTTCACCAGACTATCAACAGCAGGTCGCGGGTTCTATCCCTGCCGCCGACCAATCCCTGACCCCTGCAGGTGTTTTGGGCCCTAAGTGGATGTAATAATCTTCTATGTAGAGTCTGTAAAACTTATAATAATAGAAGTCATAAGTTACAGGTTTTCCTGTTTTTTTTTTGAGGCAATCGATTCCGTGCATAGATGCTACTCGGGAAGAAAGAGTACTTATATGTATTTGTTCATGCATTCAAATTAATCATTTATATTAGGCCTATAAACTATATGGGATAAGAAAAGCATTTTGTCCTTACAACTAAATTTATAAGAGCATTTTTAAAGTTATTGTGTTGTATTCTAAGTCTATGTGAACTAAGTTATAATTTAATCTTATTTAATGCTTTGTCAAACTTTGTGTAAATTACTTATTAGTATTAGGCCTACCATTATTACTAAAACTACTTCACTCTTTCAACTCTTTGCTTTTGCCCTTCTGACTTTTCTGTGTTTCTAGGTTTAGTTATTTAACTATTGAAGTAGACGTTTCCCTCTTGTGACACTCTTGTCTTGCCAGTTGTGAATATTCGCTCGTAATGAACCTTGCAGCTATTTTCTGATTTTTTTCTACTAATTTATAGCCTAATTATTTTAATATTTAAAATGTATACTTATACTATACTTTTATACTATCAAGTATTTATACGTATAATCAAGCCTAACAGGCCTACTGTTACTGAGCCTACTCTATATGATTCTATATTTATATTTCTATATCTAGATCTAGACCTATATCTATAATTCTATAATTATAATCTATAGACTATAGGTATAGGTATAGGCTACCAACCTTTTATGCCGTCTCTCTCGCCGAAGGCAACCACAACTTTCTCATCAAAAACTTTCAAAACTAATTCGAGGGGATAACTAAATGTTTTTTCTACAGATGGTCTACTCACGGTTGGAGAATCGTAATGGTAAATTAAGCTACCAGCTTTATTAATAATATAAATACTAAATATTGTCATTTTTATTTTCTTAAAAAATCATTTGTTTATATTTTATTTCCCGTTTAACTCCCTTTTTTTTTTCCTTAAATGTAAAATGTTGGAATTTTGTAGAAAAGAAACAAAACTTAGTGCTAGCAGAATAAGAACAAAATAATTAACAATATCAACTGAAACCTTTTTTTTTAAAAAAAAGCAACATTGCTTTATATTAATTTTAAAACATTTCATGTTCAGTGTCGTCAAGGTGATTGTGTGGCTAACTTATAACCCGTCACCTTTACTTACGGTTAGCCGGATAATAAATTACATTTTCAGAAACTACCGGACACCTTTCCCTCCCCTCAATGGGGACATTGGTGGGAAGACCATTAGACTATATATCAGAGGTCGGCAACCCAAGGCACGCGTGACAAATTGGCACGCAGAGCGGTTATCAATGGCACGCGAGAGACCTCCATGAGTTTTTTTTATTGATGATTAACTTTTTTTTTCCCGGTTCTTAATTAGGAAAACTGAATGTTGAAGTCAATGTTTCTGAATGACAAGAGCGACACATTTCAGTGAATTGAACGCATTTACAAGAATGGGGTAAAAAAAAGCACATGAAATGTTAGGCCACTGGAATGGATTTGCATACCGGTATATATATATCTTGAGCGAAATAAATTTCAAAACATTTAACCATATTTACTTTTCTTTATAAAAGCATATAATATTAAGATGGATAGTTGGGCTTCTTCAGAAATAGCCTACATTGAATCTTTCAAAGCAAAGTTTTCTAAACAAAGACAAAACTTTCAAATTGATGGACTCATTTTTTCATACATAAAGCCAAAATGGCTTGATCTTACTACAACCTTCTTAGATGTAGGCTAGATGTTGTTTTTTAAGTGGAGGGATATTGACGATTTAAAAACACATAGGCCTAAGCTTACTAATATAGCAAGTTGAATATAAAAAAAAATAAATGGGCATCGAAATGTGCCAATTTTCAGGAAAATCTGGATGGAAGCTGCTTAGAAAAGTCCTCGGCAGCTATTCTCAACTGCCAGACATTTTCTCTACTTTCAGATTTTGTTTCAACTTACAGGTGTCAGGTGTAGATAAGGTTTATTGCACATGAAAGCTGTGCTAAACACTAAAATAGGCCACTTACACTTCGCTACTCAGAAATGACTAAATATGTATCTGCCATTATAAATTAGCGAAGATAATTCAAGACAAGGCGCACATTAATTGATAAAGAATAATTACATTTAAAAGAGTTTTTATGCCCATCTTCTATAATTAAACATAAATATCATCAACATCATCAATCCCTTGACCATTGTGGCGAATGGACACCTCAGCAGTCAACTTTCTCCAGTTTTGCCTATCTTGAGCGGTTGTCAATATGTTGAGTCAACTGCAGCCCTGTCCAATATAGGCCTATATTTTACATTGTCGAACCAGCATCTCCGCTGACGACCTCTCCGACGCCCACCTTCCACCGTGCACTGGAGGATTGTTTTTGACAGGCTATTGTGACTGAGCCATGTCAGTTTGATTGCTGTAAACATAAATATAAGTAGGCCTAGGCCCTAATTCTAAAACAAATTTTCAATAGCATTATATTATGCAATTATTATAATTATTAATGTTTAAAAGATAAACTCCTTTAAGTAAGTTTAAATGGACAAACAATTAATGCAGAAAATGTTTCTTTACAACTGTTTAACGTAAATTAATTATATAGGCTAATTAAATCTTGTAATGAATAGGTCCTACCATAATGCTGGATTTATGTAAAGAAATAATAATTACGGTAGTAATATTTGTTATATTACAAAACAACTTTTTTGGCTTGGCATCACTATGGAATCAAATTTAGAAACCTTATTTTCATTAAAGGGAGATAATTTGCCCGTTTCTTTTTTTCACTAATATTAATATTTCTAATAATATGTTTCTTATTTTTCTATTTTAAAAGACTTAAATGGCCTACAACTTATAACTTTATAATGACCAAACTGTAAGAAGTTGCTGAAATTCTATAAATATTTTATGACTAAAACATTAAATGCACATTTCTTAAACATTACATTAACTACCCAAGTTGTATGATTACTACGTATCAATTATGCTTGACTATATCAAATGTGTAACGTAGTTTTTATAATGTCAAAGAAAATTTCAGTTAAACTGAAAACAAATATATTAGCAGTTGCTAGATCCTTATCTTGACAACCTAATGGTAATGTTTACAAAATAATTACCATATTGTGAAAGTTCAGTACAGTAATAGAATTTTGTATTTGGTATAAATGCAAATAAAAAGGTTGATAATCACAATCAAGTTTTTTTACTTTAAATATTAAACGATTTTCTCTATAGATTCCCTATGAGTTTGGCTTTGGTCTTGCTAAGGAATTAAATTAATTGTCTTATAAAAAAAATATAAGAAAACAAGTATAATAGAGCAAGTTGACTTTTAGGCTGTTGGCACACTAAATGATTTAGAAATCCTAGTTGGCACACCATTAGCAAAACGTTGCCGACCGCTGCTCTATATTATTATAATTACATGTACTATATTTATTTCATATTGTATATACTTTAAATACTCTGTATAATAATATAGGTCTTATTTAAAAAAAATACATTGGTGATCAGTTTATTTTATACATAGTGTAACACAGCCTACTTATGCCTATGTAGCCAAATATTCGTGAAGAGAAAATTCAGCATTGTTTCTTTATAGGCTACTGTTAATAAGTTATATATTTTAAACATTCATAGCCATTGTGGCAAAAAGTGTAACTTGTTTATCAGAAAGTTCAAAACCTAGCTAAAAGTAAAAGATACTTACAGATATGTAATAAGTAATATATTATATAGTTATAGGCCTAGCCTACATCTAAAGCCTTTAGTGAACATTTCACCATTACCCTGATAGAGGATTGAGCTGAAAATTATTTCTATATGGTAGATTTGAGAAAAAAAAAAAATCTGTATCTTAAGTTAATCTTAACCCTTCCCGTACCGACCTACTTCTATCTATGCAGCCTTCAGTTCCGCTATATACGCGCCCGGGACTGTAAGGGTTAAGATTTTATTTCTTGAAAAGAAAATCATTACTAAATGTGTACTGTAACTATTTGTTAAAAAAACAACAAAAAACACAAAAACATGAAATGAAACAAATAATAGCAGCCACAGTGCTATATATAGCTCAGTGATGGGAAAGACAACAACAAAGCAAATATTTAAATAACAAGAAGATGTTTTCAACATTTGTTTAATGATTACATAACAAAACCCCATGAACAAGAGAATGAACTAAGTTGTATGACCACAGATAAACCCAACAGTTACATCTATCATAATATTTGATTGAATTGTGACATTTATAACCCAACAGATCCACTATTGGCACAACAAACAGGCAGTTTTGTTGATTAATGTTGACCAGAGAGAGAGTTGAGAGAGTAAAAAAAAAAGTAGGATGACATTTATAAATAGAAGGGAAAAAAACAACATTTTATTTATTTCTTGTAACATTTTAAAAAGGAGAGATGCCTGGGGGAGGTGGGGGGGGGGGGGTTCTGGTCTGGCAGACAAACATACAATTGCCAAGTTGAAATTTGTATGTTCAAATCATGGTAAAAGACACTGTTCTCCCAAGTTTGGAAGGTGCCAATGTCTACCCATTCCCCCTGAAATTGACTGAGGAAAGTAACTGTATCTGGAACTTTTTCTACCCTAGCCCTGTCACCTTAAGTGTCATGTCCAAAAGATAGGTCAGATCTTTTTAATTAGCCAATGTACAACAATGTCATTAAATGGGAGCTTTTTTAAAAAAAGATTTTAATGCTGTAAAAATAATTAGTGGCAAATTACCTCCCTTAATTAAACATAATTACATTACTTAAATGTTCTTCTAACACTAAAAATTAATAAATAATGGTTGAGTCATTGAAATAAAAGTGCAATGAGGAGCTTGAATATACGCTATTCAAGAGATTGCTATGGGGATTCATATGGGCAGCGTTTCATAATCAAGTAGTTTATTCAGGAGGTCACAAGTGTGTGAGCCAGCCTTGTACTAAAGATACAGCAAAGACTTTTTACGACACGCCAATGTCTAGTCATAGAGGAAGAAATTAAATGAGAGTCATTGAGTTAGCCTAAATAGATATCAGCTATGTCAATTGGTGTAAATGCCAGCATTTCAGTATTTAGTAAGTGCGACATAGTTTGTGAGAAAAAAAAATCTCAATGGGATACAACAGCATGAACAAAATAATTACAATTGAACCTTTCAAAATTCAGTTAAGGTGAAACGGGTTACAAATAAGGTGCAACAATATGTTCACTCTGCCTAAATCTATTTTTTGTGTTTTTAAATGCCATTAGAAATTTGATTTTTTTTCATTTGAAAAGTGAGACATGCTGCATGTGGTGGGCCAGTTGGTAGATAAGACTATGCATCTGTAAAGATTTTTTTTGTGAAGGCTAACATGAACATGTACACACAAAACATGTATGGAATCGTATATTATGCAAACACAATGATCAAATGAAGCCCACAACACTTTCGCCCAGCTATTCACAAATGATCATCAGTTGTAACAATAAAACATTCTACAACATTGATTGAATAACTAAATTTTTTGTTGCGCTGATGCTGTTCTTTTTCTTATTCAGTAATTGAAATCAGAAACTTTTTCACGACAAATAGAAACAAAACTATAAAATCTGGCAGTACATTTGGAAAACGTATAAACTTTAGGAGCTATACATATTTTAACCCCTTCCAAAAAACAAAAACACCTCAGCTGTCAGCTAGTGAACATGAGGAGATAAAAACACAACAAAAAAACAACACAACCAACAGCAAGACATGGTACTGATTTGTGCATAGTGGTATGGCAGTGGTTGGTGTATCACAATCAGTAATGAAACATGGCATACATTTTAAAAGGTAGCAGAAGTTAGAGTTAGAAATAATTATTTTTGGCCATCACTTTTGTGCTAACTCATAATGTTATGAAAATCATTTTCTAAAATGTTTCCTTGATTATAATGCAAAAATTGTGCTGTGAATTTCTGAACACTTTCAATGTCTCATTATAAATGTACTTTTCATTGGCTACTCTCAGCATCCAATTAAACATTAGAATTTTATTGCAGCCAATGAATGCTGATATCCCATCTTTTGCTTAGGTAAAAAGGAAATTTGATATTCTAAGTATAGTGACTATTAAGACCATGGTAAAGACAAGCATTTTTTTTTTACCAAAACAGACTATTTGGAACTATCTTCTTTTATATTCCTACATTAAATTGGGAATTCCCTGACCAATTGACTGAATTATGGAAATGTGGTAACATAGGGATATACAGGGAATTCCCTGTTTGGAACTATCTTCTATTATATTCCTACATTAAATTGGGAATTCCCTGACCAATTGACTGAATTATGGAAATGTAACATAGGGATATACAGGGAATTCCCTGTAAGTCTTAGGTTTAGTTTAGAATGGAAATGTGGAATCAGCTAAGAACAACGATCATTCTGTAAAGAATGTATACATTGTGTTCACAACCTCTCCTTTGTAACATTAATTGCTTATTAATATGTAAAAAGAACATTTCTTTTCTTTTAAAATAAATTATACAAAACATTTGTAAATTTTAATAATTAAGGGTAAAAATATTTTTTTTTAAATCACCAAAATATTGGCATAAAAAAAAAAGCTGACTATTCGAGTAAGCCATTAGCTTTAAAAAGCCCAAAATGATAAACAGAATTCTGGTGTAATCCCAATTGAATATAAACTTTCTATTCTAAAATATAATACACTAGTTAAAATAGAAGCTTTTGTAATACATATTTAATATGTCATTTGAGTAGTGTAACTAGAGGAGTGGCTGCCCCTGGCGCCAAGGTTTAGATAGGCACTAAAAGAGACATAAAAAAAACGATGAAAAAAATTTACTATGTTGGCTAAAAATTTAGTGAATTTTTTATCAACCAAAATATTCTGATTTAAGAAAAGCAATGATTTGAACAACCCAATTTAATTTGCCGTCTGGGCTAACATACTAATAAATAAAAATTCTAGTAAGGCGCCAACCTTAGCATTCCTCCCTCGGGTGCCATTTTTTCTAGTTACGCCACAATATTTTAGTGGTATGAATGATTTTACATGTTTGAACTGAAGCATCAATAAGGAGCTTAAAATAAAAATAAGCTTCCTAATCACAATGTTGAATCTACAAATTCACCAAATCATGCAAGCAGAACTATATTATATGAAATATATAATGGAAATATATGTATATATAAAATGTCATGGGATCCCATTTAGAGCATATTCATTTACAACACAAGGAGATTAAATCACATAAGTGGCCAGACAGAGAAGAAATAAATAATAAAGGACATCATTACACAATGCCAATAACAACAACATATATCCTTCCTTATCTGGTATATAATATATTCAAAACAGGATATCATAAATCGTATTGACAAGTAGATGTATAAGGAAAGCACACAATCAGAATTATGAATTTTGTAGCCTATACTGCGCAGAGTATAACTGTTGTCATCATGGAGACATACAGACCTCTGCTGTAGATAATTTATCTGAACGATGAATGTCAAGATGTCTGTTCATATGAAGAAGATGCCATTACATGAAGTAGAAGAGTTAAGCCTAACTGTGGGAAAGTAGTCAGCAAGAGTTGAATCATAGGCCAAGACAGGTAGCCACTTGTAAGGGCATAGAAAACCCACAATTGTAGCCTGAACCACCAAAAGTCTAGCCTACTAAGATTGGACATAAACAAAGCCTGTCTTTGTAACCACAACATAAATGGTCAGAAGTTAGTGACCAAAGCTTCTCAGTAAAATTGATAAAGATTGTTATAATACAGCATAGTTACATTACATCTATGACACTCCCTATAAGGCACAATGTATATCTACAAAATCTGGCATGAACTACTAACGCAGTATTATATAACTTCTAAAACTTCTTTTCTTTCTTTTTGTATTCATAATTATGCTCACAGTAAGCTTACAAAGTAAATTGAATGTAAGAAATAAAAACAGTTGACTTAACAGCCACTGTTGATCAAAATCAATTACTGTCTTAACAATTTACTGATATCCTACTAAATTAAACACTTTCAATCTCAACAATCTACTAATAACTTAAAATATTTATCTCAAATAACAATTTAACAAAATCTACAAAATCTACATTTCATCATAAAATCATAGTGGAAAGAATTTTTTTTTAAAGTTTGTATTAACGAGGGAGACAAAGACATTGCACATTTTCTTGGTGAAACTTGTAAAGTTTCTATCATCAGCAATAAGTTAGATATTTACACTGTACACACGTGGGGCTGTGGTGCTGAATAATGTTTGCAAGGGCCTAGTCGACGCTCTGCTACAAGGTGGGCGGGATCACCTTGGCCGTTTGGCCCTTGCCCAACGGGGGCCTGTGCCCGAACCAGGACATCTTCCACTCCAGGGTCTCCTTGATGAGCTGCTGCTCCTGGTGGGTGAAGTTCAGCAGCATGGAGACAGCTTTGATCAGCTGTATGGCCTGAAAGTAAACAGCTAACAAATGCAATTACCATCTAAAGACACAAAAAATCCAAAAATACTTTCTCCATTGTTACTTTACACTGTGCAAGCTAAGTTATGAACTGAATATAGATTTAAAAAAAACAAATAATTTTGTATTAGTATTATCCGCCCATGTATAAATACACTCAAGTTTAAACTAAATGTAAGCAAGTTATTTTTAAAAAGATATATATGAGTGTTTCTATATGCTAACAGAACATTATGTTAAAAAAAAACTGTCATTTTTAACATTGGCTTCTTGTAGTATACAGGACAATGCTTCCCAGCCTCAATATAAAGCAATTTGCATTTCAACCAGAGTATCTGGAACTGGGGGGGGGGGGGGCATGGCCAGCACCAGGTAATGGGCTGATCACAGGGGCAGATTATATTGAGTACAGGCAACCAAACTACTACTAAAGTTAAGCCAGTCATTAGAAGTACAATGTTGACAAACCAAGTAATTTTTCCCCATGAGATTAATTTGATCCATAGGACTTGTATTACTAGGAGATTGTGTGGCCAGCACAATGCCCAACCCCCTTTAATTTTGCCTAACTACTATCAGGTACCCATAAGAGCTGGGTAGACTCAGAGACACCCTCCAGACCCTCTAATAAACTCTAGCCATCACCATGATTCGAGCCCAGGACCTTCAATATGCCAGCCAATGCGTTGTCGCTCGGCCGCCGTGTCCCCAGCAATTACTCATAAGTGCATTTAGAAAAAGACCTTTGTATCTACACATTCAAGCGGCTCACCTCAGATTCTCTGCTCAGCATGAACTTCAATATCACATGCTTCAGGTACAAGAAATTAACGTCTTTGTCCAGCTCCCTCTTCACCAGCGTCGTGTGAGCAACCATGGCGTCGTGGGCGCCGCCCGACACAGACGACGATGACGACGTCACCGTCACCATGTTGGAGGAAGATGTCTGAAGGGACAGCACGGCCGGGGAAGGGCTGTTAGCCGAGCCACCGCCGCCTCCCCGGGGCAAGCCGACCTGATTCTGCTGGCCGTAGTTCTGCTGCTGCTGCTGGTAGCCATCATACTTGCGGGACAGGGAAGGGGAGGTGGTGGCAGCAGTGTTATTGCCAGTCTGGTCATAACCGTCGTCGTTTGGGGTGGTCTGCACCTTGAGCTCCCGCTGCAGAGTTGTCCTGAGATCTTTAATAGTCTGTTCTTGTTTCTTGATGGTCTTTTAAATCGCCATTTAAAAAGTAAAAAAAAATCAACAATTGATTAAATATTTATACTTTTAATATAAAAACTTTATTTAAATTGACCTTTTCTCTCTCAATATTTAATTCTTCCTTTGATAAATTATTAAAAAGCATTCTTTGAAAAGATTTAACATAAAAATTACATTTTATTTTAAAGACACTTTGAATGAAGTTTAATACACTTTTCTGTTCAAGTTACATCTCATTCAGTTATAATAATTCAAAAAATTAAATACACTTTCACCCAATACATTAACTAATTTTCTAATTTTCCAACTACAATAATGAATACATTATTTATATATGAAAGCAAAATTACAACACTTTTACTGTTAAGTACAATTTGATTATGAAGGTAAGTAAACATTGTTTTGTTTCATATATATAATGACATATGTCTCAATTTTGTACGTTAACAAGCAAATAAACCCCAAGAAACAGTAGTGTACCCTGCTTTTGTCCGCCAACTGAGTCTGTAGGGAGGAAATCATTTCATTCATCTCATCGATTCTACTGGAGTACAGACCAGACTCAGCTTTGCTAATTTCACTCAGCTCAATCTAACAAGAAATAAATAGGAAATTGTTGTTTTTTTCTGCTTGAACTGCTAGTAAAAAAATGAAAAATACTAGAAATAAAAACAACAATTTATAACTCAATTTATAAACAACAATTTATAAACCAAAGTATTGTGTGTGGGAAGTAATGGTTAGTCTATGTAAACTTAATCCTCAATACTGTTGCTGCAAGGCTCTAGGCAAGGTGATTGGGCTTTTTAAAGTTTAAAGGTTTAGTTTCTATTCCATTAGTAATTTTAATTAAACTAAACAAAAAAGTTTAAAAAAACATTGTCCATTCAATAATCTTTTCTTTCAGACCAAACATAGCCTTACCAACCTAAAGTAAATAGACCAAATTAAAATATTCTGTAAAATAAGCTCACCCATTTAATCTTTCTCAAGCTTTTAAAAAAATGTACATTTGTTCATATGATTTATCCCACTGAGAAAGAGCTAAAAAAAAAAACATATCCTCACCTGTTTTTCTAAAGATTCAAGTTTTTGTCTGAGCGCTGCTTCAGTTTTTTGTAACGTGTCAATGAGCTGAGACTTGAGTTCCAGACTTTTCTCTAGTTCTGCCGTGCTGGTCAAGTTTCTGGACTGTAAACTGTCCATCTCTTTCAGCAGCTCCGTATTTCTCTCAAGTAGATTTCCTTTGTCTGATCAATACACAGAGAGCACAAAGTCATCAAACAAATCATTCAAAATGTTTAGTTCTACCATTGAATGTGATTTTTACAAATCTAATTCATTGTAAACAATAAGCTGAAATTTCACAAAAGCAAATAAAATACAAGTTAAATATTTTGTAGTTTACTTGTAGGCTAACCGACCTCAGACGCACCTTGCTCCCCCCTCAACCTACCTTTACCAACACATTATATAGCAGTATTGAACAACTAAAAAAAGACTTGTAAATATGTTTGTCTGGCATTGACTGCAAATGAGCAAACAGATCTGCAGACTGGCTAATACAAGAAGAAGAAGAAATAGTTTACCTTTTTCAGCAGATTTCCATTGTTTCTCCAGTTCTTCTTTCTCTAACACAAGTCTGTCTCTTTCATTTCTATTGCTGGCCAGCTGTTCTTGTAAACTTGAAATCTTCACAATGGGTTGAAAAAAAGAACATGGATTTTATGGAAAGCATATTGTTTCAAAATTAGTTACAGTTACAACAGCACAAAAAAAACAACACAAAACAGTTATACATAACAATATTTAAAAACAAATTTCAAACCTAAATTCTGCTGGTAGAGATTTTAAGCCTAAAATATCAGGTCAAGCTTTATAAAGATCAACATCAACACTCTATAAATGCTATCAACACAGACTTACAAAATAAAAAATGAAAGTTTCAGTGTAGGATGTCAACAGTGAGTATAAAACACATAGACGTTTATTTTGGTCTCCATATTTTGTAAATTTTACACTCCATGGTTCAAATATACAACAGTCATTTGGAATGCAATCTACAATCTAACAACAAGGAAATGTCTAAACATGGGCTTCAGCCACCATCCTTGATACTCTCAGCTTCGGCCACCATCCTTGATACTCTCAGCTTCGGCCACCATCCTTGATACTCTCAGCTTCGGCCACCATCCTTGATACTCTCAGCTTCGGCCACCATCCTTGATACTCTCAGCTTCGGCCACCATCCTTGATACTCTCAGCTTCGGCCACCATCCTTGATACTCTCAGCTTCGGCCACCATCCTTGATACTCTCAGCTTCGGCCACCATCCTTGATACTCTCAGCTTCGGCCACCATCCTTGATACTCTCAGCTTCGGCCACCATCCTTGATACTCTCAGCTTCGGCCACCATCCTTGATACTCTCAGCTTCGGCCACCATCCTTGATACTCTCAGCTTCGGCCACCATCCTTGATACTCTCAGCTTCGGCCACCATCCTTGATACTCTCAGCTTCGGCCACCATCCTTGATACTCTCAGCTTCTGCCACCATCCTTGATACTCTCAGCTTCGGCCACCATCCTTGATACTCTCAGCTTCGGCCACCATCCTTGATACTCTCAGCTTCTGCCACCATCCTTGATACTCTCAGCTTCGGCCACCATCCTTGATACTCTCAGCTTCGGCCACCATCCTTGATACTCTCAGCTTCGGCCACCATCCTTGATACTCTCAGCTTCGGCCACCATCCTTGATACTCTCAGCTTCGGCCACCATCCTTGATACTCTCAGCTTCGGCCACCATCCTTGATACTCTCAGCTTCGGCCACCATCCTTGATACTCTCAGCTTCGGCCACCATCCTTGATACTCTCAGCTTCGGCCACCATCCTTGATACTCTCAGCTTCGGCCACCATCCTTGATACTCTCAGCTTCGGCCACCATCCTTGATACTCTCAGCTTCGGCCACCATCCTTGATACTCTCAGCTTCGGCCACCATCCTTGATACTCTCAGCTTTGGCCACCATCCTTGATACTCTCAGCTTCGGCCACCATCCTTGATACTCTCAGCTTTGGCCACCATCCTTGATACTCTCAGCTTCGGCCCCCATCCTTGATACTCTCAGCTTCGGTTACCATCCTTGATACTCTCAGCCAACGCCCAGTTGATTTAACTACCTGCATATGAGCTTTCAAGAAAAGATGCCACCACAGTGACAAAAAAACAACACATTTTGCCACAATACTAGAAAGACAGAAGCCAAATGGGCATGTGAAAGAAAGTTGTTAATGCTGACACAATTCATTTTGGCTTCATGTCTCAAAGTAACCGTCATTAAATTGCTCACAGTGTTATTGTATTGGCAGGCTTCGGCTTCCTTCTTTTGGATTTCATCTTGCAATGACAGGACCAGTAAATCTTTATCTGAAATTTCCAGCTGGAAACAATGGAAAAAAAAAAGAAGAAAAATTACATCACAAGATCAATTAATGGCATTTAGAGAACATAAGAAGCAAATTATATATATATACATGTACATTTATGTTATTGAATTGTTTGCATTATTTTAAGGGTTATTACTACTGAACTCCTACCAGCAATTTTTCTATTTCCTTCTTAAGATCGAGCACTTCATCCAGCAAGTCAGTCTGTTTGCCTGACAGTTCTTTCACTTGTGTCTTTAAGTCTGACTGATGGAAACATTGAGTCACAAATTATTTCACACAAACATTACAAATAAACAAATTAGGAAACATTTTTTTTTAAATATGAGTTGAGCCCGTAAATATATCTTTGCGTAAGCATGGACTTTAAAACAAATGAGCGGATTTGTAGCATTAGGAACAGTTTTTTAAACTTTAGTTAGAAATAGCTATGTACCACAAAGAATAGCTCAACTTCAAGAATAGCTTTTCACCCCCCCATTCTTTTCATTTCCATATAACTTGTTGTTTTGACTTAAAATTAAACATTAAAATTAGTTTTATTTAACTCTACCCACAAGAAAACTCTAATAGTCAGTCAACAGGAACTGTCCTTTTATTAAGAGCTAAATTCAATATCAACTTACAATAATTTTTTGAGAGTCTTGATTCATTTCCTGTTTCTGGCCTTCCAATTCCAAAATATTACTTTCTAGAGATGAGATGATTAACTTGTGTTTGTTCAACTCTTTCTCTAGTTCATCAATCTGGAATTAACAAAATGATTTAGTTGAAACTAGAGTCCAGAAATTACAACTGAACAAAAACAAAGAAAAAATTGTTATGGAACAATTTCTAAATGTAAGCGATATGTGATCCAAGACAAACCTGTTTCTCATAATGGAAGCTTTTAGAGGAAGTCAGTTCTAGATTCTCCAGGGCTCGGTTTTCAGCATCTTCTAATTTAGCATGCAGGTCTTCAATCTGCAATCAGTCAATATGGACATTGTTTATAAACATACATCTATTTTGTAGATACAAATTCAGCACAAATCTCAATTCTGTGTATAGAAAATGAAAACACAAAATGTTCCTATTTACTTGTTTGTGGAAGTTGGTTCTCATCTGCTCTGTAAACTTTTGGTTGGTGGCCAAATCCTCACTGTCTTCAACTATTTTAGCATTCAAGTTAGAGATCTGGATGTACGTTGGAAGATTGAAACAGTGAAAAATTATTTCTTTAAAATGAATTACGATCACAATTACTTAAAGAAAAGATAAGCATAGAAGAGTTCAGTATTTAAGAGTCAAAGTTTCTATGCATTATATTATATACTCATCTAGAAGTCAGTTTCTTCTATATGTCGTTTTTACATATAGAATTTTTTTTTTTACAAGTAAAGATAAATATGGATAATTCAAAGGTCTAATTTGCGGGTAGGTAATTCTGAGGTTTAAATAATTTTGTCAGAGTTTACCCAGCGGCAACAGCTGCACTGTTGACTGGTGTAAGATTGGCTTCAGACATATCACACCCAGAGCTGTGGTGTATTCAAATATATCATGAGGCATACACTATCTCTCTCAGAAGTGACATGCCAGTAATTTACATCAAGTGTCCTCTCTCCTTGAAGAAAGAGGGCTGGCAGACTCACTGTTTAGTGAGGACGCTGCTGTTGTCCGTGTGTGTATACCAGGTATCTTTGTAAACATATTAGCGAAACCCATACAACTACACAGTTCCCATATTCAACGTACACAATATAATTCTACTGAAACTAACACTGACCTTTGCATTTTAAAATGAAATAAAATGAAGTTTACTTCTAAAATTTCTCTACATAAACAAGTATTTATGTGAATAAAACCTGAAACATTGAGGACAAATCAAAATATATTATAAACCTGATGTTCCCGCTGACTGATTTTATCACTCCAGGTGGACTTGACCTCCGTCAGCTGCTGCCTGGCTTCAGAGAGTTTCTTTTCTAGCGCTTCCCTCTCAGCGTTGAGAGCACTGGTGTGTTCATCCCCAGATAGTCCAGTGTCTGCGAGTCTCTGCTCCAAAACTTTCACTCTCTCCTGTAAACCATCAATAGCATCCTCTTTCTCCTCCAAGAGCTTGCTGGTCTAGACACAGAATACAAACTATTAAACTCATTAAAAAAAAATGTTTTTGTCAATAAAAAATCTAGTCAGATAAATAATCCAAATAATAATATAAAAAAATTTTTTTTTTTTTTTTAGGGCTACCATGAAAAATTGTAAGCTCAGAGAGCATCTATTATCAAGCAACACAAAAAAAAATAACATAGAATTAATTTTATACAAGAACAGGACTGAATATTCTCTAGGTTACAAAAGTCTACAAAAAAGTTATTATTACATCACATTTAAATTAATAAAAAACTTTAAGAGAAACCATACAATAAAACTAAATAATTATTTTCTCCAACTTAATATAAAAGTGAACAGTAGGGGTGTAAAAATGCTTAAAGCAAGTTAAATGATAAATTAGCTGATGTATTAAACGTAAATAATGATGTGTTAGCTGCTCACGTTCAATTATTAGTTATCTTACCTTATTTCTCTGCAGATCTGAGTTTCTTAAATGTGTTTTATATTCGCTCTCCAAATCTGAAAATTGTTCTTTTAACTTGGATAAGTGGCTTTGTTTCTATAATGAAAAATATGTATAAAGTGCAATGAAATAAATATAATAAAGAAAAAACCACAACATAATTTAAAAAAACTCTACATTATGTTACATTTTATCAACAAAAGGGAAAATACATTTTCTTTTATACCTGGTGCATTTAACTTGAAAGCATTAAAAATATATTTATTGCAAGCATGTGATGTCTTGTAGCATTTTTTTAGGAAATTGACGGAAGAATTTACAATTATTTACAACAGCTAAATATATGCATGTAAAAACAGTATAGTTTTTTTTAAGGCTTTTTACAGCCATACACATAGAGTTTAAAACACATTTTAGATGCCAATAAATGGTTCAACTAAATGAAACAGTTTCAAATACCATTAAGAATTGTAGAAATAGGAATGAATGAATATGCACTGGAAAAATATTTTACTTTAATTTTGTTTTTAAAACTAGACAAGTACTTTGTAAGTATCCCAGTCAAACTAATGTGATCTATAGGACCAGTGAAGCAGCGTTCACAAGTTCCAGTGGACATGGCATACTTGGGGATTGTGTGGCCAGCCTTTACTTTGCCACAACTTTTGTCATTTCAGGTATCCATCAGAGATGGGTAGACATACTTGGGGATTGTGTGGCCAGCCTTTACTTTGCCACAACTTTTGACATTTCAGGTATCCATCAGAGATGGGTAGACATACTTGGGGATTGTGTGGCCAGCCCTTACTTTGCCACAACTTTTGTCCTTTCAGGTATCCATCAGAGATGGGTAGGCATACTTGGGGATTGTGTGGCCAGCCTTTACTTTGCCACAACTTTTGTCATTTCAGGATCCATCAGAGATGGGTAGACATACTTGGGGATTGTGTGGCCAGCCCTTACTTTGCCACAACTTTTGTCATTTCAGGTATCCATCAGAGATGGGTAGGCATACTTGGGGATTGTGTGGCCAGCCTTTACTTTGCCACAACTTTTGTCATTTCAGGTATCCATCAGAGATGGGCAGACACAAAGACACCCTTCATATTCAGGAAACCAATCAATGCCTTCACCAGAAATCAAATCCAGAATCTTGGGTAAAGTAGGCCACCATGAACATACAAAATGATGCCTTGTGTTTTAATAGTCAACTGAGAGTTTACAATGAAGTGTGATCATGAACTTAATATATTTTCAATATGAAATACTAGCCTCAAGCATTTCTTTATTCAGCTCATCCAGCCGCTTATCAAAAGCTGCCTTGTCTTTACTGAGAGATATCACCAAGTCTGCCCTCTCTGTGTTTTCTTCTTTCAACCTGAAGCTGTTAAGAACACCAGACAGAATATTTTTTTAAACACTGAAAAAAAAACAGCCTATAAATTTTAATTTCACTTCTATTTCATAAATCTAAATACCAACCATCCATGGCTGATGACTTTAAGAAATTAGTAACTAGTATAGTAATGAGACAAAAAGTTAAAGTGATCTATTTCTCATGGCAGTGTTGTTATTATTATACAAAAACCATAGAAATGGCATGAGAAATGCAAAAATAAAACAAAAAAGAAAACAATGCCTTAAATTGATCTTTAATTCAAAAAAGCAGGTCTAATTAATTTTATGATGTGTGAGAGGGAAAAATTTTTGAAAACTGTATGAATGCCAAAATAATTTATCCAAAATCACTGACTACTAATTACAGATTTTAACAGCTTGTCGCTTTGCTAATTACTGTTAGATGTAAATAAAAACGTATGTTGAAATATTATTTGACTAATGCACAAATCTTATTGGCCACAACAATTTCATTTGCTTATTCTTTATGCAGAAGTTTTGAATTTTAATAGACTATGCAGAAGCTAGTTTTACTAAAACAAACAAAAGGGTTTACTAACACAAAAAGGGTATTACTAAAACAAACAAAAGGGGTTTTACTAAAAAAAACAAAAGGGTTTACTAACACAAAAAGGGTTTTACTAAAACAAACAAAAGGGGTTTTACTAAAACAAACAAAAGGGGTTTTACTAAAACAAACAAAAGGGGTTTTACTAAAACAAACAAAAGGGGTTTTACTAAAACAAACAAAAGGGGTTTTACTAAAACAAACAAAGGGGTTTTACTAAAACAAACAAAAGGGGTTTTACTAAAACAAACAAAAGGGGTTTTACTAAAACAAATGAAAGGGGTTTTACTAAAACAAACAAAAGGGGTTTTACTAAAACAAACAAAAGGGTTTACTAACACAAAAAGGGTTTTACTAAAACAAACAAAAGGGGTTTTACTAAAACAAACAAAAGGGTTTTACTAAAACAAACAAAAGGGGTTTTACTAAGACAAACAAAAGGGTTTTACTAATACAAACAAAAGGGGTTTTACTAAAACAAAAAAAAAGGGTTTTACTAAAACAAACAAAAGGGGTTTTACTAAAAAAAACAAAAGGGTTTTACTAACCCAAAAAGGTTTTTACAAATACAAAGAAAAGGATTTCACTAATAGAAACAAAAGTGTTTTACTAATACAAACAAAACGGCTTTACTAACACACAAAGGGTTTTACTACTTCAAACAAAAGTAAACACAAAGCACATACATACTTTTCTGTCTCTAAAGCAGTGAGTTTCTGTTTCAAGGGAGCCAACTCATCTGTCAGTTTCTCAACCTGAGTCTCAGCAGCATGCAGCTGGCGTGATTTGGTCTCTAGCTCCGTGCGGCAGCCATTTAAAGCTTCCTCCGTGTTCAGGAGCTGCGGAGTCAGAACAACAAATGAGTTAATTCATTATTTAATATTCTTTAGAGGTGGCCAACCAAACACTTTTCTAATAACTATTTACTTTGTGAATGGCTTGCACTGTTTGGGCAATCTAATAGTTGAAAGAAACTGCCTGCGTGAGCCAAACACTCAAAATTATCAGAAGGCTATTAGACAGTGGCTGCGGAACTGCAGATGAATCCTTAGCACACACTATGAACAACCGCAGACCTCAAAGCAAGGATAATGGATGAATGCATCGCCGCCCAGAGCCCCCTCCACCCCACTAGCGAAGGTTTGATCACCTTTGAAAAAAATTTCTATAGTGTTGTACAGTATTCAATGGTGACATATGTTTGAATCAAGTTCTTTTTGTACTATCCTAGTCTTAGTTAAGGCCAGTGGCAAACATTGAGGCTTCGCCTCTGGTTAGGGCAAGAATTTTTTTTCTTATTTTTAAAAAGTGCTTGTCTGAAATAACTTTGCTTTCCTAATCTTGCTTAGTAAAATACTTTTTGCCAGCATGACTACTTATTGAAGAATAACGCAATGATGGGAGAAATGCCCATTGTAAAATAGGATAATGAAATTTATAATAATAAAATATTTTTCTTAAAAACTAAATGTTGTCCTCCGCCATTTAATAATTTAGAAATGAACAACAAAAATCAATAAATGGCATTTAAACCTTTAAAAAAAATGTTGTTTTTTAAATATAAAGGAGCCATTTATTTAACAATTAAGGGTCGAACATAAAAAAACAAACATGTTGATATTAGCTGATTGATTCCATTTCATAAAGTTAAGATATTCCATTCGTTCTGAATTTACATTCTTAGTTAGTCCTGAGCATTCTGTTTACATGTTTCCAAAAAACTTAAAAGCTTAGCATAGAGATTCAATTAATAGAAAATATTGAACTGTATAAAGTTAAACCAATCACCAAATTCAAAACCAGCAACCAAATTAACTTTTAAAAAAAATACAAAACTTTCATTTAGGGAAATTAAATCGCTAATTTATAAAACCAAAAGAAATATTTTCAATATATCTGGTATTTAAAATGTATGTCAAGTATGGGAAAAAATTTATAATTAACCCAATAATGACTACGTACTTTGAATTAACAATTATAATTTATAAAACCATAGATTATAAATATAAAAAAATATATAATTTTCATTAAAGAATGCCTTGCTTAAGATTATAATGAACAAAATAACAAAACAAAAATTAGCCATGCTTTGGGGTGGAATTAGAAAACTCCAGAAACATCCAGAAAATATGTGGTTTGTGAAACTCTCAATTCCTTTAAGCTGAATTGGTAAAGAGAAAAACTCTTGCCAAAAGTAAAAAGCAAGCAAATCAAACGGCGAAACTCTGCTCATGCATGCCAGGCAACCCTTCACTGTATTCACGAGATATATTTATTCTTTAATTGTGAAATCAATGGCAGTACACTCTTGGTAATCTGGATCCTATGGCATTACACATTGAATGTGTATTCTAGGGCAGGGGTCAGCAACCTATGGCACATGTGCCACACTTAGGGCAATATTTTTGATGGCACACGTAAGACCTACAAAAGAGCCAATCCAAGTCTCTTCTACAAGAAATTGATTTCTAGAGCACGATGACATCCAGTCTCTTGGCACGCTGACTGAATTAGAAATCAAAAGGTTGCCTACCCCTGTTCTAGGGGATTGTAATACAAGGAAGATAACTCTTTCTTTAGTTAAAACTAAAACAAACTTTTGTGGGAACGGGTCACATATTACCAAAACTGTTTCTTGAAGTACCTAATTTAATTTGATATGCAGATGTTGGTGGTTTGCATTATATACCTGGTTTTGAGATCAGTTAAGCATGAGGAGGAGCTATTAAACGTTCACCAATTATATATACCATGAAATTGACCTATTTTCATATGTGTGGTCACACCAATTTTGAAGTCTCTAATAAAAGTTAAAACTGAAGTAACACTAAATTAATGAATGGACAGATTACCAAGTTTATACTACTGAGTAAATACAAAAGTGTATATATATATATATATATATATATATATATATATATAGGCATACCTATACAGATTGAAAGTTAAAATAAAAGTTCAATTAGATGAAGAATACTGTTAATTCCCATCACCTTTGGTTGAATGATCTCAGAAAATAAATAGTGAATACAGTGTAGCTTTATTGGCCCTTTGAGCTACAAAAAACTTTTATACCAAATGTTTCACTTTGGACAACTCCTGGGTGGCCAAACCCTCAAACTCATCACTTTCCTCTTCTCTCTTGAAGTAGCGAGCCCTATACTGCTCAGCTGCCGCAAGTTTCTCCAGGAGCTCATTTTTGTCCTGAAAGTTTGGAAGTAAATGTTCCTGCTAGCTGCATGCTTGTTTGTTTATAAACAATGGCTGTGGCTTTTGTTGCGAAAGTTATAAACTATTGGTATTGCATTAGCTATTTGTTAAACTTTAAATTGAAGAAATTGAAGAACAATCAGGAACTGCAAATTGCTATTGCATTAAACCTGAACTTTATATAAACATGACAGAAATCTCAATTAGACTTTTAAGCAACATATGTGTCATTGCAGAGCAGCCCCAGCAAATACAGATTATTATTTAGAGACCTGCCCACTATACTATTCTGCCTAGTCAAATTGCTGGCCCCCCAAAAAAACTCTCTTAAAGACGAACTCTTTGTAGACCTTGCACACCTCGAAACCACTGCACAGTTCTCATTGCTAATAGTTGACACTTATTATTTAAGTCCTCCAATCACACATTAAGAATGCAAATGAGGATGAAACTTACCCATATAATGTCTTTAAAGGTCAAGAATTATAATAACATAAATGGTACAAATAGTAAAGAGAGGGTTAAGTCAAATTATAAGTTGGTTGAGTCAGTGTCTTTACAGAGCTCTTACAAGTTTTTTTTCTGTTATTGAAACTTGTAGAAAAAAATGTATGAAAACAATATTTACCCTTGATGTATATATATATTTTTATTTTCTTCAACAGTCGTAGACAATGACCAGCATTAACTAGGGATGTTAAACCATAAACACAAATTCCATTATCAGATTCAAAAGCCATTAATGGTACTGAAAGCTGTTAACGACTTTGTTAGAAAGTAATATTTTACCTCAAATGGCCTTCCATTTTAATGGTTCTGAAGGAAATATGTTTTTAAAGAATTGTGTTGTATTTACCAGAATGAAGTCATCATATGCCTTGCTAACAATATACATGCACTGTTAAGCTTGGTGTTTTCTTTTGAAAGATTACAGTTTTTACTTTTGCTATAGTATGACCAATGCTATTTTACTTTCCAGCCTGTGATGCTAGGTGTGGAGGGAGGGGGAAGTCTTTGATAAGTACCGTAAATACTGATAATCGGTTGAAAATCAGATTATCTTCAAACGATAATCAGTTTTGAGGAAAATTCAATATTTTAGCATCCCTTGCTTCAATGAACATACCATATAAAACAACACAACACAGCTTTTCCTATTAATAAAAGAATGTACCTTATCAAGCTTGAGTTTGTCTGTCTGGTAACCTTCAATCAGTTTATCTCTATATCTTTCAAATTCATCTTTCTGCTCTTGGAGTTTTTTCAAAGTAACTGTAGAATGAATGAAAATACTAACATTATTTTCACAAAAATGGAAAGTATCTTTTTTTTAAAGCTTCTTTTCTAGACAAAAGGTTTATTTAAAACATTCACGCTGTGGCCATTACCCTCTTCTTGTTGTTTAATGGTCAGTTCTAATTTCTCAATAGTCTTACTCTTGTCTTTGATCAGTGCTGCCAAGTCTAAAAGATGGAAAATATAATCTTACTGCAAATGGAAAATCTATGTGCTAAATGAAGAAATTAACCTTTCAGTTGCAAATGAACATAGTTTTCTATAATTCTGTCTTTTTAAAAGCCTGTTTTTTTTTAGCTTGTTTTAATTTTAGATTAGCCAAAGAGAGAAGAATAAGAAGGAGAATCCCAAGAAATAAAGCAGAGCGGTAAACAAGGTCACTACTATGTACAAGCTTATGAACCGCCACGTGGAAATGTCCACACAGCCAGGTCGCATCCAACAAGTGTCCCGCTCTACCCGAGGTCATCAGCACAAACTGCATGGCCCACACCGACATCTATTAATATTCTTCTGTTCTGTCAGCCATTAGACTGTGGAACACACTGGACCAGGCCTCCATCACTGCCTCTTCTGTGTCGTCTTTCAAATCTTCACTGAAGGGCTGGACTATAAACCTAAAGTGAAACTCTGTCATCTGTTTATAGTTCTTAATTAATTAATTGGTCATTTATATAGCGCCTCACTCCATGCTAATGCAAGCATGCTCAGCGCACTCATAAAAACAAAACAACAATAACACTCTAAAATAGTTTTTTAAAAAAGAGTTTTGCCGATGTAGGTTCTTGGTTGTGATGTTTTTTATTTTATGTGTAATTAAATTGTGGAATCTTTCCTCTGTCCTAACGGGGTCTCCACAATAATATGAAGAAGAAAAAAAAATATGCCCCTAAATAGTGAAAAATAATAAATGAAAACACAGATTTCTCCATGCACATATTCTCTCATGATTCCATTGTATATTTCTCAAAATGGTTTAATAACAATTGTAATAATAAACAATATGAATGTCAAGTTTAAGATTTTTACACACAAGACTTTTTGGAATTTAATGACTGTGTTTACAGCATATATTTACCACTTATATTTCCTTCCAGCTTTTTACATTGTTCTGTTTTTCTCTGTAGTAAAACAGTTAACTCATCTCTAGGACTTGTTACATCACGCACCTGAAGTATAATACATCCAACAATTAGTTTATTTAATACAAAACAATCTTCAAAAGCCGGAAAATATTTTACAAATTGGCAGATTCTTAAAGCGGCTTAGATAAAAAGAAATATGCAACCAAGGCTTAACCACTAACTTCCCAGGGTCACGACATAAAAACCTCCGTATTTTTCCGTCAAAAGGCGAATAACTCTTGCCGGCTAAATATCGGACCATACAAAAATTAAATTGTTCTATTTAAATATGGTAATGGTAATTTATATAGCGCTTCTATCCATGCTATTTTAGCATGCTCAGTGCGCTCTAGAAGACTATTAATCTGTGAGAGGTTTCACTGCTGCCGGTTAAGCGCATGTGATAACAACTCAATATTAACGTCATCTAGTCCCAAAACTCCTGTAGGGCGACAGGGATCTGCCGGTGGTGGGGCTCGAACCCGCGACGTGTCAAGTGGTTTTTTGGTTGACAGTCTGGTGAGCTAACCGCTAGGCCAGCCGGCATCAATTAAATTAAAATAATTTTTATCTTGTATCAAATATGTATGTGTTTGTTTGTGTGGTTTGTGCGGAAAATAAATAAAATCATGAAAAATTGAGGCCCGAAATAGCCGCACGGCGATTTTTTTACATCGAGACTTTAATTAGGCCTACAAACAATTATTGCTGCATTTACACTGTTTTAATTGCTCATTTAATATATGCTGAATATTGAATATCCCTTTTAGTTATTTAATAATTCTTAGATTGAAAGAATATTAATATTACGTCAATCTAAATTAGGCCCACATTTGGGCCTACAAGCACTACATTATTATCATTTTTTAAAACATCAAAAGAAATATTAAATGTCAGTTTATTTCGTTTCTGTAAAAAGTAACAGGAAGTAGAACATTTCTACTGCAATGCATTTCCTGCTTATCATTGTGATCCACGTTTTTATGGTCCAAAACATCGTTTTTTTTACTACGGGTATATAGCAGGCGACTGCGGGCGATACGGGACAAAAAGGTAACAGGCGATAGCGGGCGATACGGGAAGCAGGAAGTTAGTGGTTAAATATCATCATCTTGGGTAGTGTACTGCGGGCGATACGGGAAGTTAGTGGTTAAATATCATCATCTTGGGTAGTGTACTGCCCGAGAAGCAAACTGGGATTGTCTAAGAGTTTACAGACGTTCTCCTTCTAGACAGAAGATTATTACATCCTTGGCCCAAAACTCCTGTAGAACAGCAGGGATTGAAAGGCGGCAGGGCTACATCCTGGGGTCATTATGTTGACAGCCCAGTGTCCAGGACCGACCGGCTTACACCATGAAACAATAGAAATATTTTGTAGGCAATTCACATGTAGGAAGTGTAGAAAAAATAATTTTTAAACATAGCCATTGTCTCTTGAGACAACCATAGAAGTAGATTCTGTAAGATATCAGTTAACTATGGTAATACCCTCTGACCAAATGATCCATACAGCCGGTGAAGCAGCTTACACCCGTTTCTGTAACCACTGCATACTAAGGGATTGTGTCGCCAGCACAGTACCCAGCGACCTTTACTTTGTCGGAGCTGGGTAGATTCAGGGATAACCTCCAGACCCAGGAACGATTCCTTCCCCAGGATCCATACCCAGAACTTTCAGTACACCTGCCAAAAAGCGATGCTGCTCGGCCACTGTGCCCATTTCAGATGAATGTAAGTTTACAAAAATTAATATGAGGGAGTTATAACTGAGACTCCAAGACACATTTTTCAGCAGTACCTCATATTCCTATTACAGGGTAATACTTACAGACAAATCTTCACTTGTAATACTGCCAGGTGGAGATGGCCCAAGATGCTGAAAGCTTCCTGCTCTTGGAAGACTTGAAACTGTTACAGCCAAAAGTGAAGTTAAAAATTAATTCATTATTTGAAAAATGTATTAAATTAATAGAATTATAAATAATATTTCATTTTTGTAATATAATTATTTTAGGTTTTATATAAAAGGACTTAGACAATGAGAAAGATAATAAAGTACTACACCAGAATCTCTACGGCCCTGTGTAGTTTTTCCTTGTGGATCTGCATTTATTAAGCCCCCTGCTTCAATTTCTATTTTCTTTTTAAGTTTTGCAAACATTTCTTATAAATTGTGATTACTAATTCAATGGAAGAGAAGCATTCTGAAAAATAAAAAGTTTATAAGAAAATTAAAATTACTTTTTAAAAATATAAACTTTTGTAAGATAATTTTTAATGAATGAAGCAATTTTATTTCTAAGTGCAAATAAACCCTTTACAATATCTTCTTGACCCCATAATCTATCTCCAGTGTGTTAAAGCGCAAATTACCATACCCAGAATCCATGGGCCTATCTGCAAGAAATGAAGTGACTGAATGTATTAACTACTGCTTTCATTATTTATTTTGTGTGTGTAGACTTTTTACTACCAAGGGGTTTTTGATGTAAAATTCTACTGGTAAAGTAAGAATCAAGAAGCATTTTTAATAATTTAATTGAATAGGCCCTTATTGGTTCAATGTGACAGTGCCACTGAAGAGGCCGGCTGGTCCTGCAGTTGGTTAACTGGACTGTCAACCATGACAGCCCAGGTTCTAGCCCTGCCGCTGACCAATCCCTGCCACCCTGCAGTTTTGGGCCTAGTGGACACATATGTAATAATAATATTCTATCTAGAAGGAACGACTGTAAAAACTTACTTGTATTTGTGTCAAAAAGTCTAAAAAGTCAGGGCATGCTCATATAGTTTTTATAGTACTAGTCAACTGGGTCTATGTTCCTATATTTAGTAGTCTAGGCCTATAGGCCCTATATTATATTATAAATAGTATAGAGGCCTAAGATAAATATAAATACATTATACATGTAGGCCTATATAATATATCTAAAGATAAAATATAGAATATAGAATAATATAGGATAGGTCCTATCCTATATTATTCTATATTCTATATATATCCGATAGGATAAAGGCCTAGTATAGGCCTTTTGCCTATACCTATACTATAGATAGGCCTACTAGTAAATTACTAAGCCACTAAGCGACTAACCTAAGCCTAAGGCAGGCGTCTAAAGTCTAATCTAAGGACTAAGTCAGTCTAAGACTTAGTAGCCTACTAAGCTAAGTACTAAGTAAAGTAAATAAGTTAAATGATTAGGCATCATTAGGCCTATCATGATTCAATTATTTATTAGATTAGTTCAATCAATTTGATTGAATTAACCTACATTCTAATTCTACATTTTAATTTTACATTGACTGACAATTCTGAAACACGTGGTCCACCCTTGAAACATGTGTGAGAACACCCTATCTAATACATTGAACCCTAGACTAACTCAGTGGTGTATTGTATTGGAAAATATCCTTGAGTGACATAAACTTTGAGCATTGAAACAGTTGATAATTATTAATGAATTAATTATTAATTGTATATATAATTTATTTTATAATTACAGATTCCATTGCACTTTTTAAATTGTACTCAGTTTAATGTTGTGGACTTTATCATTATTTTTGTTACACTTTTTTTTTATATATTATATTATATATAAAATTTTTATTAAATTAAAACCACAACGAAAAAAAAGGTGTGAATTATAATTTATAATATTGTATAATGAATTATGGCGATGGCAAAAGAAGAAGAGTGGGTCAGTTCATTAAAAAAATGTACTGAAATCGTAAACCTTTTTAATAATATATAATATGTTAATCTATATATTTGCCTCTTAAGTGAACTTCAAGTCCTATTATTATGAATACATCATCATCTCCAGGTATTATAAATTTTATCAGGAAACGGAAGTATTTACAACAGCTGGCTAAATTAAACTTTTTTATTAACAGTGCTACTATTGCTATGTTTCTTCCACCTAGACCTGTGTTTAACTGTAGAGATAGTTGTAGGATTCTCTTACAAAACTAAAGATATGAGAGATAAGTGTAACGCGTGTTTATGTGACATAGTATTACTTTAAAAAAGAGCATAGGTACCATAAATATTAGCTGACAAAATTTTTTTTATTAGATAGACTATAGACTAAACTCTAGATCTATATTTATGTTTTTGCCGAAATAACCTAAAATATTTTTTTACTCCTTTAAATTAGTGATTAGCGCTGGTGTCTGGGTATCCAGGCCTATAGTCTGGAATTCGTGCTACCGGGCGACAGTGCAGGTATAGCCTACGAGCGAGCCACCACATTAATGATCCAGGAGAATCCGGCAGGTGGAGAGAACAATGTAGTGTTCGTACTGCGGAGACCGTGTCCTTTGGTAAGCGACACATCCTATTGGCTAATCTCGTCTTGCATGGTGTGCCACCTCAACCTACCCTGATCCACCTCTTATGGACGTAAAAGCCGGAATGCTCGTCCATTCTTGTTGTTGTTTTTTTCTAGACATTATAAATAGAGCTTAGATCTATCTGCATCTTCTACACCCTATCTCAGCGAGTTCTGCTAATTCGAGAGTGCTCTCAAAACAATCCGTGAGTGGTAGGTAGACTGAACAGCGGTAGCCTACACGAGTCGGGACGAATCTCACATGGGCCTATAGGTGTGTGTAGCAGCATCTAAAACGGTCCAAACTAGCTGACCCGTGATGGAGACTCCGCAGAAGGTAACAAGTAACAATTACTCAATTCCGCACTGGGCACAGTCCGATAGGGGCATACTTTAGTAGGCTTAGACCCAACCTTGAAGTAGCGATGTCGAAACTGCAAGGATGCAAACGACACGGTCGAGCACGCACTTTTTGACCGCCCGCCTTGCAGCTCTTGCAGGAGTTTAGAGTGGATGTGCATGTCCAATCGTCCATGGTAACCTATTGATTTGCGACATACAGCAGAGTTCATTCTCTGAGCTCAAAGAGAGCAATCAAGGCTCACTTTCTCACTTACATCGAAGTCAGGTTTGTCTTGTCTGGACACTCATCTTAAAAAACAACAACACACCACTATTTTGTTATTATTCCTACCTACATCCTACATATCGCGTAGTCTATTGGACCGTTGGGGCGCCACATATGACATGTACACTACCGTCTCTCAGCCTTTCTCAATGCGTCGCACAGTCTTATTCCTGTCCACTCCCTGATGTTATCCTCCCATCGTTTCTTTTGTCTTCCTCTCTTTCTCTCTCCTCTGGTGTTTCCCTGAAGAATGGTTTTGGCAAGCCCGTTGGTTCTGGCTATGTGGCCGTACCATTCTAGTTTCCTTTTCTTGACTGTGGCCGACTGATCTTCGTATTGTCCAATTCATTTATTGTTATTTTTATTAAATGATTTAAGATGATCATCTCCACTTTATCATTCTTTATCTTATATTATCTTATCTTTATAATTAGTTTCAATTAATAATAATGATGACATTTGTATAGCGCTACCAACAAACATAATGCAAGCTCAGAGCGCATTTAACATAACAACTAAGAACACGGATACAATCTATAGGCCAAGAGATACAAAACTAAATGATGATTCAAAACTTTACAAACAGAACAAATTAAACAATTAAAACAAAAAATGGCCGACCTAACATATTGGTAAGACAGTGGGGCTCTAAAGCATGTTAACTGAGATAAATATTGAAATAATGAGTTTTTAAGTTCTTTTTGAAGGTATCAATGGAGCTTGTTTGCCTCAGTTTAATGGGAAGTAGATTCCACACTTTCGGGCCGGATGTTGAGAAGGTTCTAAGGCCAACGGTTTTCAGAGAGAAGCGGGGCACTTCCAGAAGCGAGGAGTCGGCAGAACGAAGTGTTCTTTGCGGAACATACGGTTTAGTTAGTTCCTTGAGATAGGACGGCATCTCATTATTATAGAGGCACTGATGGCAAAGTAGCGCAACTTTATATTAGATTCTGGCTTTCACAGGGAGCCAATGGAGCTGACGCAGGCGAACTGTCACAGAATCTCGCCTTGACTTACGCATGACTAGGCGAGCGGCACTGTCTTGTATACGCTGTAATTTGGCGACCTTATCATCCGGTATCCCTATTAGTAGAGCATTGCAGTAGTCGTGGCGAGAGTATAAAGGCAGCGACAAGCGTCTTTGCTGACTCAAGTGACAAATAGGGCCGTATCTGACCAAGTCTACGCAGCCGTAAATAAAGGCATCTGCATATGTGAGCATCGAAAGACAACTGTGAATCAAGGAATTATGTGAATTATAGATTGTTTAAAACAACGCCCTTTATAGAAACTTGAATGAATTAACTAGGCCTAGGCCTATCTCAGTTCTCTCTTTATTTCTTGATACTTTGAAATATTGAATTTGTTTAGATTTTCGGTTATAAAAGATATTACTATTTTTATATTGTGTTGTTAATGAACAAGGCAAGTCAACTAAGTAAATTAACTTAAATAAATACGTGATACATTATTTTAAAAATGTATTATTTATTATTTGTTCATAAAACTATTATCTCTAATGCGAGAATAAATGCATATAAGTAGGCTACTCTTTCTTCCCGAGTGGCGTTCGGGCATGGAATATGGGTTGCCTGAACAAACCAGGAAAACCAGTAACTTTATTAACATCATTTAAAACATTAATCAAAATGCAAGACTAGACTCGGACCACGGATAAGCGTAGGATGCAATAATCTAATTTATAGAAGGAACGCCTGTAATGTATAAGATAAGATTAGTTAATTCGTCGAAAGAAAGAAAACATATAGTTGATTTACGCTAATAATAAGCCGGCTGGTCCAGCGGTTAGTTCACCGGATTGTCAACCAAAAACCAACTGACACGTCGCGGGTTCTATCCCTGCCACCGACAGATCCCTGTCGCCCCGCAGGAGTTTTGGGCCTAGTGGACGTATGTACGGAAGACGTTTTAATTTTTGTAGTCATAAGCTAGAAAAATAAAATCAGTTTATCGTGTAAAACCAATCTTTATTTATACACAAGCTAAATTTCCCGGTGTGGGGGGAAAAAATTACATTAAATATAATTATCATTTACTGAAAATATTTAGGTAAAATAATTTAAATTAAATATTGTAATAGGGTTAAAAAAATAGGCAATTCTTTTTTTTTATCTAAAAAGAAGGAATACCCTTGGCTGAGAAACGAACAACCGTCTCCCACATGTTTAAAACATAATTCACTTATTAGATTTTACTTTCTAAACATTTTTAAAAAAGCTTTAAAAAATGCAATGTATTGTATTGCTTTCATAATTTATTTCGTGTGTGTAGACTTTTACTATAAAGGGGTTCTTGATGCAAAATTCCACTGGTAAAGTAAGAATCAATCATTTTTAATCATTGAACAGGCCCTTATTGGTTCAATGTGACAGTGCCACTGAAGAGGCCGGCTGATCCTAGAGTTAGTTAACTGGACTGTCGACCACGACAGCCCGGGTTTTAGCCCTGCCGCTGACCATTCCCCGCCACCCTGCTGGATTTTTGGGCTTATTGGACGTAACAATCTTCTGTCTAGAACGAACGTCTGTAAAAACTTACACTTTCCAGAAGAAACAGAAGTGGGGAAAGGAGACAGCCTTGTTTGTAACATGGAATTCATCTGACATCTTACCATTATGTACTATTTGGCAGGTAAAGTTTTTTAGAGACTTTTGATGATGGCTATTATTTTATTAGGTATTCAATAGTGCCTCATGATTGACCATATAGTTTCTCTATTAATGCTATCAAAAGCCTTTTCAAAGTCCACAAATGTAGCATATAGTGGAGATTGCCATTCAATTGATTGTTCTATAATGATACGGAGTGTTGCTATCTGGTCAATGCATGATCTTCCTCTTCTGAACCCAGCCTGTTATTTAGGGTTAATAATCTTATATTACAGACGCTGCTTCTATTAAGAAAATTATCGCGTCCTACGTTCGTCCGTGGTCTGAGTCTAGTCTTGCATTTTGATTAGTGTTTTAAATGATTATAAGTAACTGTGTGTTTTTTTTTCTGGTTGTTTAGACAACTATGCCGGGATGCCACTCGAAAGAAAGAGTATTTTAATGCATTTGTTCTAATTTGTCCATAAGATAGTGAAGCATTGCTCCTCAAGTCTCCTGGGACACTGGCTCAATGTATATAGTAGGTCTCGCAACGTTAACTCAATTCGCCCTTGCAATAAATTGTACGTTAAAACCCCATAGAGTCGTCGTCGGCATCCGTCCGTCTCCAAGAGACGATGGTGTAGCTTCACGGCAAAGGTGACCAGCTGCACCGCCGAGAATGGCTGTGGAGGCCAACTCGGGAGTGGCAATCCCTGCCGCACTTCAGGCATTTGAAGGTAGAGTGAGACCTATTAAAAATTGATATCGTCATTGCGATCTAAACATAAGTAGACTATGCAGCCATGGCTTATGCTAATCAGTCTAAGACCGCGTGGTCGTATGGCTATGTGCCACGTGTGTATGGTCACTTTGACCTTCAGGCTGGGCACTCACATTTCAGTCCTCGTCGCGAGTAATCCTGGCCAAACGGTTTGTCAACTAATCCTCCTAACTTCAAGTCATTACTCAACTCCCTTCCCCTCCTTAAATGGCTAGGCTAAGCATATTATGTACCTCTACCCCCAGCCTTATCTAGCTGGTGAAGTTTGTAAACCACCGATACGCTCCCCCCTGCCATTAAGAGTACAAAGGTGGGTTAATGCATGGGAGACAGCCCCTGTCGCGCGTCTCTATGCTGCTCGGACCAATCACACCAAGCACTGTTCCTGAATATCCAGCCCTATAGTCTGGAAACTATGCTATCGGGCGACAGTGCAGGAATACGAGCGAGCCACCATGTTAATGATCCAGGTGAAATCCGCAGGTGGGGAAAAGCAGAGTAGTGCATGTGACTGTGGAGAACATACATAGACTCCTCCCTATTTCACCTAGCCCATAACCTTTGCGGTGGGTCTTTGTACGCCCAATCAAATACGCCCTGACTAAAGAGACATAAGTATAAGGTTGGTCCGGTTTTAAAGTGACTTATAAGATCTGCGAAGCAATGAAAATTGTCGCGTTTTAACACTCAAAGTCCCCATTGGATCTGAAACGAAAACACACCTTGTCTCGATGCTGCACCATTAGAGTGCACATGTCTCTCATATATTTAGACACAAGACATTTAGATTGAAACATCTTCAGTTGACCCCATCACTGACATAGCCCATTGTTCATCTCATATGTGTGTGTATTGTTAGGATCCCTTTATATCTAGGTTCAATTAGATCCTGTACTGTAGTGAAGCCATAACTCTTTTGGCTGGCGTCTGTGCTAGTGGTTTCACTTGACTTCAGATTCTGCAGATTATGTAATGGTAGTTGTCTTACTTTCAATATCAATCATTCAACAGTGGTCTCATCAACCATCAACTAAAGAAAACAGACAAAAATTAGAATAAATTCAGAAAAGAGCTGCAAGGTTCATTACTAGCGAATATTCAAAACTGACAAGAGTAACACCCATAGTTAAATCCCCGAACCTAGAAACACTAGAGGACAGAAGGGCAAAGAGTAACGTAGTAATAATTCATATGGCATTAAACTCTGATTTAGAAGTACAACCCAATAACAACCTGTTGCAATGCTCAGGTAAATATAAGGACAAAAACACTTTCCTTATCCCTTATGCGAGAACAAATGCATATAGACCTCTAAGTACTCTTTCTTCCCGAGTGGCATACGGGCATCGAATGGGTTGCCTGAACAAACCAGGAAAACCAGTAACTTAACATCATTTAAAACATATAAAAAAATGCAAGACTAGACTCGGACCACGGATAATAATAATAATAATAATAGTATTTATAAAGCGCTATCAACAAACATAATGTAGGCTCAAAGCGCATAAAAAACTGGAGAACAAGACATACATACAAGTGATAACATATAATGACTAGAGTTATACAAAACCAGACGAAAATAAACGATAGAACTGATTTCTAAAGGTGAATCTTAAAATAGTGAGTCTTTAAGTTCGTTTTAAAAGTGTCATAGCAGGCGGTTTGTCTGAGCTTGAGGGGGAGCAAGTTCTATACCTTCGGGCCGAATGATGAGAAGGCTCTCATAGCAAAAGTCTGCAGCGAAAAACGCGGCACAACCAGTAAAGATGAGTCAGTTGAACGAAGGTCTCTTTGCGGCGCATTTGCTGAAATTAGTCCACTGAGGTATGATGGCATTCTGTTGTTGTTTAAACATTGGTGGCAAAGATATGCGATTTTAAATTCAATTATTGCTTTCACTGGGAGGCAATGTAGCGAGCAAAGAAAGGCAGTTCCCGAGACTCATTTTGACTTGCGCATAGCCAAACGCGCAGTACTGTTCCGAATGCGCTGTAGCCTGGGGTGACGTGCTGGTCTAAGTTGATGCGTCACAGAGCCTTTCATTAGACTAGGCTATCAGTGCAGACTTAGTGGATAACTCAGCAGGTACACAGGTGATGGGGAGGGGTGAAAATGGCAGGTTATCTAGGTGGATGTGATCCGAAAGTGCTGATGATTTCTATGTGATATTTAAGACAAAATTTATAGCCTAAACAGGCTCGTTAATTCGTAAGTTGAGTTAAACTGTTGACTAATTGACACTTTTCACTGAACGTCACACAAACAGGTATTCTATCAATCGATAAGCAAGGCGTATTGTAACAACGAATATTTTATTCACATGAAGGTCCGTATTCAATCATTAATGACGTGAGCAAATAAATCATACAATCCAAATACAAGTGATGAATAGTGATATCATATATAGTATAAATCTAGCGGTAGGCTTAGACTATAAGTAAACCTGAGTAGGGCCGAAGGTACGCCATTCCTAGACGTCCTTTTCGTAGCCCAGCTACAGGCGAACTGCTCTAAGACTACTCGTTAAATCTATAACTAAAAGCATTAATAGTAATAGTCACGTGGTGTAAAATGGGAGGGTAGGGGAAAATGTACACGTTTTCTTAGTCTGATTGACAGGAGTAGGGAAAGCATGGGGAGAGGGGTGGGGGATGGTGGGTGCGAGGGGCGGTGAGGGGGGAGAGGGGCGAAGAGGCGGTCAGCCATCCAAAGTGAAGCCGGCTGGTCCAGCGGTTAGTTCACCGGACTGTCAACCAAAAACCAACGGACAGGTCGCGGGTTCTATCCCTGCCACCGACGGATCCCTGTCGCCCTGCAGGAGTTTTGGGCCTAGTGGACGTAATAATCTTCTATCTAGAAGGAACGTCTGTAAACTTATAAGATAATAATATAAAAAGGTAAATCTTTTCTTCCGTCGGCGCCTTTGTTTAAGCAACAAAGGGGATTTTTGATCAGGGAAACGAGCCCTTAGAGGTCTTTTTTCATATACATGTTATAAGTGAGGAGGGACGGGAGGGAGCGAAGGTCAGAGACGGTGGGCTCAGGAATGACTTTGACATCGATCGTCCGTGGTACGGGGAGCGGGGCGAGAAGCACAAACGTGTTACAGCATTTAGAATGATATGCATAAAGTCATAAAGTAGACTTAGTAACAATGACAATATATATGAATGGAAACTAAAATCAATAACTGTCATATAACAATAAGTAATATACTTATGGGCATGTAGAACATAATATGTGTCAATAAAATTCAATGCAAGCTAAATACTTTAATGTTAAATATAGGAGATAGAAAGCAAAGACACATTCTTACTCCAATAGTGTCAGTGGCTTGTACGTGCAGATGAAATGATTATAGTATCTTATAAGAGCGGATTACATTTAAAACCTTTCTTAGTTGCGTGCGATTTTGTCTTCTGGCATGCCGGCTAGCAGGGCGTTACAATATTCGATACGGGAAAGTATCTCTGCAGAAAGGTTTGATGACCTGGCCAAGTGGATACACGTACATAGCAAACATCACAGGTCATCACGGGTGTGCCTAGGACGCAATAATCTTCTTTATAGAAGGAGCTTCTGTAATAAGTAAGATAAGATCAATGAAACAAATTCATTTGCTGAACAAATGCAATTTTATTTAGATCTAAATTGGCGAAGTTGAATACAAGAGAAAATAAGTTAAGACAAAATCGACAAAAACTAACCCATAAAAACTAAGTTTTTATTATACTCCCTTTCTTTGTAAACTAAGTTTATATTTAATTTTTATTTTAACAGATTTAAATAAATATAAGTGACATCATACCTTATGAATTTCCACACTAAAATTGTGCGCATCCTTTATTTATTTTCTAGCTTTGGCCCGCAAAAATCATAAGAAGATAACTCGCTTTGTTTTGGCTACATTGTGTCGTTTTCAATCTATTTATTTTGTAAAAACTAACATATCCGAAAAGTTTATTTACTTCCGTCTCTTCCGGTAGAGGCAGCCATGTTTTAAGTGAAATATACTCTTCGATTCGCAAATTGGTCGAAGGAATTCGTGACTATTCCAAAGGCTATGATGCTGAAAATTTGATAGAATGTATTGTTAATCGGGACTTGCTGCCCAAGTTTCAGCTCGAATTGGACGACGGGAAGTGGTCGAAAAATCGATGCAAAGTTTTGCTATCAAGAAACCAACCAGACAGACAGACAGACGGTACGCGTTAAAAGAAAGGGAGTAAATAATGCTCGGCGAGAACTTAATTCTACAAACTCTAACAATAAACTCAAACTGACTAAACTAAGACAAGACCCCCACGAGGTAACAAAATATCCCATCTGATTGGTTCCTTGACAAATGGATGACAAATCAATAATCATGCTTTTTCATGGGGGTTCAGAAAGTCTATCTACGACTTACAAATAAAAACCCTTTTCTTCCACGGGGTGGACGTTGCAATATTTAATTTAATTAAAAATATTATCTCGAAGGTCATACCTGCCCCCCCCCTCTCGTCTAACGCTAATATGGATGCAGGTGGGTCAATGTAAAGTATTATCATCTATTTATAACTCAAGTTTATAACAGTAAGCACCATGTCGAAACGTGCCATGTCCACCATACTACATAGTCTACGTGGGTTAACTAAGGCTTTATTTGTAACGAAGTGCAAGGTTTTGTGGTTCTTTTATTTTCACAATGGATTACCATTTGTGTTGAATTTTGTTAACCTTAAGGTCTGATTGCTACAAATAAATACGCATGTGACTAAGCTGCTAAATCGGATAAGAGGATTGGATTACTGCTCCCAAGACTACTAAAGAACCGATTTGGACCTTTTAGGGTCTTAATTAAAACACACAACAATTTATATGCTTAGACGGAGTGGGGTTGAGGTTGGTGGGGGGTGTGAGGGAATATCGAAAAATGTCTTTATCATGATATTGCCTGAGCAGCCCCCCCCCCTTCCTTTTCCTTCCTATAACCCCCCCCCCCCCAACACACACACACACACATCACACACACACTCCACAAAAAGCTTATACATCTGTATATCTTTGTACCAATATATCAATGTGTGTGTGTGTGTGTTTAGGTTTCGAGTAGCTTTAACTGCATCGCCCATGTGTGCTAAAACTATATATATATATATATATGTGTGTGTATATATTTGTTTTTGTTTTGTTTTTAATAATGCTTTAAGGATAACTTCATCAACACGACAATACACTGCGTATCACAATAGGAATCTAAGGCTTATAAGCTTCTCGAGAGATTAGGAAGTTAATCCGATAAAGCGATAAGACTAGGTGCTTTTTTCTATTAATTACAATACGCGCAGATAACATAGCGAGCTCGCCATTTCAATTTGGTGCTCGAATCTTCATGTAAGTGTTTGCTTTGTGTAATTTTATTTCTCTTCCTAAATGTATAGATCTACATAGATTATAGATACACGTTTTTCATTATTTATATATAGATAGCTATGAACAGTTAGCTTTGTACAGTTAGTTATGTTCAGTTAGTTATATATAGTTATTATTTATTATGTATAGTTAATTACATACAGTTAGTTAAGCAATCTAGTTATTCTAAATCTATGATCCACATTACTGGAAATGCGTATTTATTTTTACTTAGGAAAAAAAACAACAACTAAATCATTCAATTTAAACATTGCAATGCAAACGTAGAGATTTAGAGTTTACATTATGTACACATATTTAGTCGTTTTTGAGATTTTATAAATTGCAAAAAAACATATTTTAATTATTTTGTTAATTTTTTTTTCTTTGCTAATATGTATGTTTATGTTGACAGAGTACATTCAATCCTAAGGGCGTGGTTATATTTAAAGTCAAATTTACATCTGATAGAAAGACAAGATGTTTCTAAAGTGTGCTTTTGTCTGTGTGTCCATATGCCTACTGCGGTTTGCCTTCAGTGTTCAAGGTAGTTATTACGCCATATAATTTTGTCATCATCATCATCCAATAGCCATCTGAGCACTTGCCCTTCGGCCTGAGGTTATGGTGAAGAAATTGTAGACTTTTTGTAGATGTTCGTAGTTTGAATATAGAGTGATTGAGAGATTCGGTGTTTTGGGGAGGTAGACATTTCGTATGTCCTGTAGTGCCGGACAGTCAAAAGGTCATTTTGGTGTTTACAGAGAGGTTATGTTGCCGCTTTTTCTGGTTTGATGCGTTTAAGGTGCAAGTTTAGATATATGTGTCCTGTGCGCAGGTGAAAGATGGTCACCTCATCTTTTCTCTGTAAGGCATTATTGGGTCAGTTTTACCTGGTTTGGGCATATGTGGGAAGACACATCTTCCGGTTGTGCCCAACGCCCAACCATTTAACCAGTCTTCTTTAATGTTTGTTTTAATGTTCTGTTTGGCTGTGTCAAATGATGCTGGTGTGTGTCAGGTTGAAAGTTGGTTGCTTATTGCTTCGCTAGAGTGCCTGCTCCTCTTTACCTTCTTGAAGACATAGTTCAAACTTTAGTCTTTATCGCGCAGATCAAGGATTCGCCTTGCACACTCGGATGAGTGCATTGCGGGACCCCAGAAGGCTAGAGATGACTCTTGTCTCCGGGTCTTCCATGGAACTCCCGTTAATCCCATTCCACATGGCGCAAACAATGACTGCTGTCAAATGTGCCGGTAGTTGCGATTGGAAAAGATGTGCTCAGTTTAGACAGGTTTAGCCTTGTAAAATGCATGAGAAAAACATACTTTGAATCTCCTACAGTAGAAACCAGGACTAATGCGTATGTGTGGGACAGAATATCCTCAATTGCAGGCCCTCAAGAAAACATTATGACAACAATCAAACGGCGCAAACTGACATGGCTCGGTCATGTGTTGCGGCACAATAGCCTGTAAAAAAACTATCCTCCAGGGCACGGTAGAAGGTGGACGTCGGAGAGGCCGTCAGTGGAGATGCTGGTTCGACAATGTAAAGTATTGGACAGGGCTGCAGTTGACTCAACTGTTGACAACCGCTCAAGATAGGCAAAAGTGGAGAAAGTTGACTGCTGGAGTGTCCATTCGCTCCCCCCAACGACCACAACGGTCATGGGATTGATGATGATGATCCTTGTAAAGGATGGGCAAGAACCGCAATTAGTGCAATGAAGTGCTGGACGTCGGCGTTTAGGCACTAAGAGACCTAATCTCTGCACTTAGTTAAATGTGAGTTCATATCTGATTTACTCTCCAAAAGTACGCTTTCTTTCTGCTTATCGGTCTGAGTAATCCAAAAACGGTTCAAGAATTTCGCTAAAAATACCCACACAGTTAAAAAGAAAGAAGAGAAAAAGCATTTTCTTACGTAATACAGTTTATTTAATGATATAACTGCCCGGTCGGGTCTTTTAAAAGCAGAAAAACAAATAATTAGAAAGAATAGGATGTTCATAAAACATACCGGTATCATAGATGATGATTTGTTTTCCGGACTACAGAGACACAGTTAGTAAAAATGTTAAAACTATATTAATTTTTGGAATCTCTAGAAATGCTCTATACAGTAGAATGCAGTCTTATATAGAAGCATTAGCATTGATTCTATACATATTTGGCGATACAAGAAATCAGCTGTAAATTACAAGTCAGTTGTTACGTCCACAATCCCCTTGTGGCCAGAGCTGTGTAGATCTTGCTGATAATTCTCGTTAGTCCTAGGGGAGACTTTAATTATTAGTATTTATGTTTCAGTATTACACGAACTCTTCTTATAGTCCTGGGCACAAACTCAGTATTTGTATTCCAACATTTCCTTTCTTGGGCATTAGAGTAGTAGATAAATCTTATAGTAATGTATACAACACAATAGAATAGTAACTTGACAAGGAAGCTTCAGTGTAACTGTTGTTGATAGTTTATTTCAGGTGATATGTTCAATATATACAATATATCTATTATGTACAGTTAGAATAAAATAGTGCAAACACAAACGTTCTCAAAGGAACATATTTTGAAAACTCTCTGTCTTTCAGACAAAACAAATCATTAAATACTATCCGAGTGGTGCAAGGGACAGACCCACTACCAGTAGGGGTGAAAATCATGGTAACATTACAAAACTCATAACAAAACGATAGGATCTTCCCCTATCAAATAATGAGTCGTTCCCAGACCCTGAGAATTTGAGATCAACACAGAATCCCAACATTACCTAGAACCTTTTGTTTTCCTACTAAACGTCCTAATATTGTGTGTAGTAAGAAAAGAGAGAGAGAGAAGAAGAAACATTGCGTGTTCCAATTCTTGGAAAAACAATATACATGACACGCCCCTACCCAATGAAAGAAATAATGTACCATAATTACCCAAGTAATACTCAACATGGTACATTTTTCGTACTTAACACTATCGTTTTAACAACCATCAATCAATGGAAGATTATAAGACAATTTATTATCTTATCTTATACATTACAGACGCTCCTTCTATAAAGAAGATTATTGCGTCCTACGCTCATCCGTGGTCCGAGTCTAGTCTTGCATTTTTATTAATGTTTTAAATGATGTTAGGTTATTGTTTTTCCTGGTTTGTTCAGGCAACCCATTCCATGCCCGAATGCCACTCGGGAAGAAAGAGTACTTATATGCATTTGTTCTCGCATAAGGGACAAGGAAGGTGTTTTTGTCTCTATGTTTATCTGAGCTTTGCAACAGATTGTTATTGGGTTGTATTTCTAAATTAGAGTTTAATGCCTTATGTATTATTACTACTTTACTCTTTGCCCTTCTGTCCTCTAGTGTTTCTAGGTTTAGTGATTTGACTAATGGTGTTACTCTTGTCAATGGGGAATATTCACTAGTTATAAACCTTGCAGCTCTTTTTTGAATTTGTTCTAATTTTTTAATGTTTTCTTTAGTTGATGGGTCCCATACAGATCCTGCATATTCTAGTATAGGCCTAACTAATGTGAGATAGCATTTTAGTTTTATATTCTTATTACATTTGTAAAAATTCCTTTTTATGAATCCTAATGTTTTGTTTGATTTTTTAATTACTTCATCAATGTGAGGGTTCCAAGATAACTTATCATTTATTATTACTCCTAGATACTTAGCATTGCTAGTTTGAGTTAGTTCTTTACCATGAATGAAGTAGTTTGTTATTATTTGTTTCTTTTTCTTGGATACCCTTATTAGTTGGCATTTTTCTGGGTGAAAAGACATACTCCAGTTTGATTCCCATTTTTGTAGTTCATCTAGGTCTTTTTGTAAAAGTTCACTATCTTTTCCTGTCTTTATTATTCTTTAAATTATGCAATCATCGGCAAATAATCTTACTTTTGTGCCTATGTTGATGCAATTTGGCAGATCATTAATGTAAATTAGAAATAGTAGGGGCCCTAGAACAGTTCCTTGTGGAACTCCTGAGTTTACTGTTATTGGTGATGACTTAGAGCCATTTATTATCACTGTTTGTTCTCTGCCTATAAGAAAGTCCTGAATCCACTGATGTAAGGGACCAGGGATGCCAAAGTATTAAAGTTTTTTAAGAAGACTAGAATGATGAACTTTATCAAATGCTTTTGAAAAATCTAGTAATATAGCATCAATTTGGTTGTTATTATCTAATCCCTTAGACAAGTCATCTATTAAGCCTATCAATTGAGTCTCACATGATCTATTTTTCCTGAAGCCATGTTGGTGTGGGCACAGTGCATTTAGTTTGTCTAGATGATTTACTATACTACTATATATTATATGTTCAAGTAATTTACATGTTATGCTTGTTAGAGAAACAGGTCTATTATTTCCGGGGTCAGATTTATCTCCTTTTTTGAAAAGGGGGGTTACATTGGCTAATTTCCAATCTTTGGGCACTTTGCCCTGGTTTAGAGAGGCCTGAAAAAGTATTTTAAAGATTGGAGATATTTCATTAGTTAGTTCTTTAAGCAGTCTTGCTAGTATTTCATCTGGACCAGAAGCTTTGTTTACTTTTAAGTTGGTTAGGAGTTGTTTAATGCAATTTAAGCAAGCATGGCTCACTGGCACAACTAAATTATAAAAAGTGTCACTACCCAATGGTAATTGTGATTATAACGTGATGGACAAATATTTCCCCGTTAATTTTAATATTAACTAATGTCTCAACAAGTACAAATAATTCCAAAATATTCTAGTCATTCTTATTTTAACTATGTACAGTTGTGTGGATTTCCACCAAAAATTTGCGAAAAGTTTTAATCTATTTAAACAAATATAACATTGCTCAAACTCTGTCAATTTCCAACAGTTTACTTCTAATATACAAACCAAAAGATAAGTAATACGTAACTCGAATCAAACTATAGGTTACTTCCCCTTTAAATTACAGTGTCAACTTGAAATTAACAGGGTTCATACCTAAGATGATGATACTTCCCCTTTTCTCAAATATGAGGAGAAAATATGCTCTAGTTACGATTACTACAGTAATCTAAATATTAAAATGTAATCCACTATTATGCGTTTTTGGCAAATTTAAAAGTTTAATATAAAAGATTGTTCAGGGTTGAATGAGTGCACACCTTTAGGTACCTTTGTTTCCCTCCATTCCCGGATATATGGAATATATAACAACCTATATACAACATAGTGAATATCCACTAGTTTTTCCTATTCTATTACCATGATATAACAATTTGGCAATAGATTTCCAATATTATCTATTAATTTATACCAATTGATATTACATCTCTTTCTAAGATAAAAATTGTACATATTATTATTTAGTTCCATTCATTAACTAAAATAATACAAGATAATAAATCAATTACCTTTAAGTTTCCCACTTAATTGCATGCAATGACAATTAACTTTCATCCATCCATATCAAGTAAATACATGCATATATATTTATTGCATCATGCATCAAAATTTAAATGGAATTTCTTTTCCATAATCAAATGAATTTAAAATATATCAGAACATCAATATAATACATGATTATAAAAATAATTAATGCTTTCAAAAGACTTGACTTCTGTATGATACAAGTATTATATAGGTATTCCATAATCAAAATTCAAACGAATGATAGGTTATCATGACACATTCTTAATGAATAAGTGAGATGATCTGAAAAAAAAAGTATAGGGTTATTTAGTCAATCATGTAGCACCCGAGATAGAGTATCAGCTGTGAAGTTGTCTCTAGTCTCTATCTTGTCGATGATACGGGAATGGGATACCAGTCGGTCTCTGTCAAATTACTTAATTTCCCAAAGTCTCTATAAAACTGCAGTGTGTGGTCGGCTTTTGGTACCATCACACAGGGTGTAGACCATTTGCTATCACATTTTTCTCCTATGTCATCTTCTAACATATACTTTACATCTAATTTAATATGCTCATGTCTGATGGGGTCAAATGGATGCTGTTTAATAGACCTGGCACTATTGGTTAACACTACACCGTGCTCTATGACATGTGTCCTACTGGGAACATTTGTAAACATTGACTTATTTTCATGTACCAGCTCAATAATCTTCTCCTTATCTTCTACCGGAGGATGTTCTAGCCTTGTATCTAAACTCTTAAGGGCATCTGTATTATTAAGTTTACTTTCTGCAAATTTATATTCTATCCTAGATAAATCCGTCGGGACTCTAGCTAATGAAATCATGGGGACCTCCCGTGGTTTACTCTTTTCCCTGGAAACATAGGGCTTAAGTAAATTAATATGGCATACCCTCTGCTTTTGTCTCCGGTCAGGAGTCTTTATCAAATAATTGACCTCGCCAAGCTTTGACTCTATCTCATAGGGTCCACTAAACTTTGCACTTAAAGGCTGATTTTGCAAAGGTAGAAACACAAGAACTTTGTCACCTGGTGCAAAAGTTCTAGCTGTAGCTTTATGGTCATAGTTCTGTCTCATACGCTCCTGCATCTGTGGAAAATGAATCTTCACATGGTTAAAAGCATGATAAAGCCTATTTTTAAATTTATCTACATATGACAAAAGTCCAATCGGTTCACTGTCCGTTAGCCAAGTTTCATGTAGAAGTTTCAACGGACCTCTGACTGAGTGTCCATACACAAGTTCGAATGGGCTAAACCCCAGGGATTCCTGTGTGGCCTCCCTTGCAGCGAACAGTACATAAGGCACACCCTTATCCCAGTCTTTCTCGTTTTCATAACAGTACTTTTTAAGCATCGATTTTAATGTCTGATGAAACCTTTCCAGAGCTCCCTGGCTCTCAGGATGATAGGCACTTGATAGCCTATGGCTTATCCCTAATTGTTCCATGACTTGTTTGAAAATGTTCGAAGTAAAGTTAGTCCCCTGGTCGGACTGTACTGTCTTCGGTAGGCCATAACGTGTGAAGAAATTTGTCAGGGCGTCTACCACCTTCACTGTTGTTATGTTCCGCAACGGAATGGTTTCCGGGAAGCGAGTGGATAAACACATGACTGTGAGCAGGTATTGAAAACCGGCTTTTGTTTTCGGCAACGGGCCCACGCAATCAATGAGTATATGACTGAATGGTTCGTCGAACGCTGGTATCGGCTGGAGTGGAGCGACAGGAATTCGTTGGTTAGGACGTCCTACCATTTGGCATATGTGGCAAGTCTTGCAGTATTGTTCGACAGCTCTTCTCAGTCCTGGCCAGTAGAAGTAAGGGAGGATACGGTGGTGCGTTTTTCGGACTCCCATGTGACCAGCGAAAGGAAGATCATGCGCCATACGCAGTATATCTTGACGATAGCACTTAGGTATTACAATCTGGTGAATACTGTCCCACTCGTTTGTACCTGAGTTGAGCGGTTTCGACTTTCTCATCAACACTTCATCTTTCATGTAGAAACATTCCGCCATTGCATCTGCAGTCTTTTCATCAACAGCTTTCATTCTGAGTTGCATTATTACTTCGTCATTCAATTGTTCTTTCACCAATTTCTGCTTTGGTGACAAAATGTTATCGTTCTCTGTTGCATCACCAGTTGTTAGTTCAGCAAAGAACGTAGCACTTAAATCGATGTCAGGTGTTTCAGTTATCACTGTTTCATTCGCATGTGTGTCTTCAGAACAGACAAACACATCTTTCGTTGCACTACACGGCGTAGCAGGAGTCTTTACCGACTTCTTTTTCTGCATTGCTCTTGTCAGTGCACATGTTGGGCGTTTATTGGCAGGACGTAGGTTTTTGTCCACCGCCATCTTTGTCTCCAACACTTTAACCATGGGCTCGACAGTGACTCTGCCGCCCATAATGTCATTTCCTAATATCATGGAAACGCCTTTGACGGGTAGTGCGCGCCACACTCCCACTACGATGTTACCTGTAAAAATATTCGACTCGAGTTTTATTCTGTGCAGTGGAGCTTCCACAGCCTCCATACTAGCACCTCTCAGCACAACAGACTCACCGGTACTGGTGGCATCTGTTAACGGCACACTGCCCTCCAGGATCACGCTGACAGCAGAACCCGTGTCACGTAATATCTGTATTTTCTTCTTGCTGAGTACATCGACTTCTGTCGACACTGTCCCCTCGTAGACAAAGGGTCGAAAATCGGATAGGTCGTCCTCTTCCGGGACTTCAGGAACCATCTGTTCCTCACGGCCTTCTGAAAGCATAATAGGTTGAGTACAGCTATTCTCTTTTACCTTAGATAGACTGTTCTCAAAAACCATCGACTCCACAACTATGGGCGATGCCGGCCGCATTTCTTTTGAGTTTCTTGACCCTGTGTTGCACACTTCTTCTGTCTGCTTGCTGTCTTTCTGCACTCTGGCACAGTGTAGAATAGCACCTTGCTTCTTGGTAAGGATCCAACAATCTTTCTTCATGTGGCCCTCTTTCTTGCAATTGAAACATACCACCTTTGCTTTATTTACATCTGTCTGCTTCCTGAAATGAACTAAGTTACTATTATTATTTACACCACTGTTCTTATTATTGTTTTCACTTGTCTATTTTGGTTTACTAGCCTCCTTGGGCTCTGGTTTGTGCACTTTGGGTTTGTCAGCATAATATGGCTTTATGCTGGCGTGAATTATGGCATAGTTATCTGCCAATCTAGCAGCTTCGTGCACATCTTCAACCCCTCGGTCTGAGATGTGGGTTTTAATATCCACTCGAATACAATCATTGAATTCCTCAAACAATTTTAGGTTCTTGAGTTTATCAAACTCACTTACATTCTGTGACCTTAGCCACTGTTCTAACGTTTTCTCCTTTGTCTCAAAAAGTCTACATGAGTTTGATCATATGCCTTCTTTCTGTCTCTAAATAGCTTTCTATATTTTTCTGGTGTCAGGGAATAACTTTTTAGCACCCTATCTTTGATTACTTCATAGTCATTTATTTCCTCGGGTGTTAAACTCAACACTACGTCCAATGCTTTTCCTTTGTTGAGAGTTGACCTTAACAATAAAGCCATCTTATCATCAGGGAACTGATAATCTACAGCTATCCTCTCAAAAAGCAAAAAGAAATCTTGAACATCTTCTTCTCTGAATATAGGCAAGTGTTGCTTCATTGCGCTAATATCCATACCATTGCTGTCCCTACGATGGTCAGGTCTGTTCATGCGTGCCATCTCTATCCTTTCTCTGCTTTCAATTTCTATCCTAATTCTTTCCAATTCCATTCTCTTCATAGCTAATTGGAATTTTAGGTTTTCACTCAACCCTTCATCTTCATCATTGTTTGATGATCTAGATGACATATTTCTTACCTCGTCTCCGTGGGCAATTACCTCGCCCCCACTGAAAGCTACATAACCTTCATTGATATCGTTCTGTCCCACTTCAACTACATTACCAGTGTTCATGGCATTCTGCCCGTTCAAACATGTCATAATTTCTTTGATCAAACGATTACGATTAGGTCTTGCCTGTCCTGCCTCAATCCCAAAGGACTCAGCTAATTCTTTTAGTTCAGCAAATGACATGGCATTAAGTTCCTCACTTGATATAGTATAGTGTAGCGTTCGAAATATTTGTGATAGTAGAGTAGTATATATTGTATAATAAAATATAAAGTTTCAACTTACGATTTGTCCAGAAATTTGCACAATATAATATTACACACTTCGTGGAATCTTCACACTTCCCAAGGAATAAATACGCAAACCAGTTCTCTCCTCTTTTTAAAAAGAATAGTTTCACAGTCCTAGAAAACGAAACACAAATATGCCGCTCTCAGTACTACTAATGTCACAAAATATTTCTAGGTCAGGAAAAATATAACTCAAATTTTCCAGACGAGATCAACAAATTTTTTTCCAATCCTAGATCAGGAAAAGTAGAACTCAAATATATCGAACGAGACCACTAAATTTTGTTAATCCTAGGTCAGGAAAAGTAGAACTCAAATATACCGGGCGAGACCACCAAATTTTGTTACGTCCACAATCCCCTTGTGGCCAGAGCTGTGTAGATCTTGCTGATAATTCTCGTTAGTCCTAGGGGAGACTTTAATTATTAGTATTTATGTTTCAGTATTACACGAACTCTTCTTATAGTCCTGGGCACAAACTCAGTATTTGTATTCCAACATTTCCTTTCTTGGGCATTAGAGTAGTAGATAAATCTTATAGTAATGTATACAACACAATAGAATAGTAACTTGACAAGGAAGCTTCATTGTAACTGTTGTTGATAGTTTATTTCAGGTGATATGTTCAATATATACAATATATCTATTATGTACAGTTAGAATAAAATAGTGCAAACACAAACGTTCTCAAAGGAACATATTTTGAAAACTCTCTGTCTTTCAGACAAAACAAATCATTAAATACTATCCGAGTGGTGCAAGGGACAGACCCACTACCAGTAGGGGTGAAAATCATGGTAACATTACAAAACTCATAACAAAACGATAGGAACTTCCCCTATTAAATAATGAGTCGTTCCCAGACCCTGAGAATTTGAGGTCAACACAGAATCCCAACATTACCTAGAACCTTTTGTTTTCCTACTAAACGTCCTAATATTGTGTGTAGTAAGAAAAGAGAGAGAGAGAAGAATAAACATTGCGTGTTCCAATTCTTGGAAAAACAATATACATGACACAGTCATAAAAGATTGAATTGTAAAAGGGGCAAGGGTGTTAACTCTCAGCAGCAATACGTTGTGAAGAGTTTACTAGCACTAATAGTTGATGGTAAAATAAAAACTGTAGGCCTATTAATACTATTATGACACAGTTTGTAAAGATACAGTGTATTCTTGTAACACTTGTTACATACCAATTCTTAATTATTCTATTATTTTTTAAAAGTTTAAAAAGAGGGGCCCTTTTCTTAAAAGTTATCTTCCCCCCCCCCCCCCCCACACCCCATCGCCAGCGTCAAAACCTGGCTACGCCACTGGTTGAAGTACCTATTACATTAACACAATTTCGTATCTAATTTTTTATTTGAATCAACAGAGTTGAGCGCAGGATGTGCTGAATTAAAGAAATGTTTTAAACCGCTTGAGAGAACCTATCTTTTTGATCAAGGCAATTCTACATTTGAGGAAGCATTTACAGCTACCTGTCAGTAAGTTTAATTCATCTTATCTTATAATTATTATAGCAGCTCGTTGTTCACCAATTATCACTGAAAAGATGGAATGCAGCTGTTCGGGCAGTTTTATTTCTTTTTACTATAGTCTTTAACAGGGCCGGCTCTTGATACCGGCAACATCAGCGCCTCAGAGAATCGCGCTATATGTGCCAAATGAAGGGGAGACTACCAACGGAAACAGTGTAATTACTACAGTAAATGTGGAGTCTCATCCAATCAATTCCCATCTCCAGAGCAAATTCTGTAGACTTTCTATATCTACACCAAATATGGCGTCACACACACACCATTCTATGTTTACATCAAATATAAAGTTCAATATGGCGTCACACACACAACATTCTATGTTTACATCAAATATAAAGTTCTATATGGCGACACACACACACAACATTCTATGTTTACATCAAATATAAAGTTCAATATGGCGACACACACACAACATTCTATGTTTACATCAAATATAAAGTTCAATATGGCGTCACACACACAACATTCTATGTTTACATTAAATATAAAGTTCTCTACACTATATATAGCATCAAACACCATAATGGTTCACACATACTTTCCATCCTTTTGTGACTTCAAACAGTCTGATTCAAACATCTACGACATTTATGGATTCGGACAGTCAAGATTATTCCACTAAGCAAGCGATGCCACCACACAGCCAAATTGACATCGTGTCAATAAAATACATTCTTAACACAATCATCGACTTGCATTCCCATTTTTTTTTTGTTAAAAGATTTTTTTAAAATTTCTTACATTTAAATGTAATGTAATTTTATTAAGATAAAATTTGTAGAATTTTCTTTTTCAAAGTTATTATCAAACGTATGCATACAATAACAGAAAGCAGAAAGTATACATTAAAAGCAAAGACAAAGACATAATTCTTTGAACTGTTAAAAAAAATTCCATGCTTTTAAAAAATTGATTTTATTGAGTTGTCATGGAAACCATTTTTTCCATGCTTGGTCTTTCAAAAAATGCTTTGATCAATCTAATAAAGTAACTATCAATTTTACTTAAAACATTTTCGACATTCTTTTCTTAGCCTACTTTACCTTAAACGAATATATATATATATATATATATATATATATATATATATATATATATATATATATATATATATTTATTTATTTATTTATTTATTTATATACAACATTGTCTTTGAATTTCAGAAATCTTACAGCCGTTGCGATTTGTTTCAATAACACGTTCAGAAGTTGTCTTGATAGTGATATTACAAACATTTCACTCATGTTGAAAGTTGTATCCGAAATCGTGTGCGTGCAAAAAATTCAGGGTATATAGAAATGTTTATCTCTTTATAAATATAAAGTCAAAGACAATTTAGTTAGCAGAGGCCACAGAATAGGTATTTGTCGATTTGAAGAAAAAGACATTGCAAAAAAGCATAAATATAGAGTGTAACCAGGACCGCTGTGTTTAAACAGTATGGCGTCGGTATTACTTCCGGAAACAGAAAAAAAATGCGCATTCTGTTCTATACCCATTCTGTGTTCTGTTCTATACCTATTCTGTGGCAGAGGCTATAATGTTGACAGAGGCAAAAAAGTTTTTCACATTTGACACCCACACACTGACACATACATAATGACACACACACACACACACACTGACTCATAAAAAAAACTAACTAACTCCCTTTCTTTGTAAACTAAGTTTATATTTAATTTATATTTTGCTAGATTAAAATAAATTTAAGTGATATCATACCTTATGAATTTCCACACTAAAATTTTGCGGATCCTTTTTTTTCTAGCCATAAAAAGATAACTCGATTTGTTTCAGCTACATTGTGTCGTTTTCATTATATTTGTTTCGTAAAAACGAACATATCCGAAAAGCTTATGTACTTCCGTCTCTTTCGATAGAGGCAGCCATGTTTTACTTAAAATATTTTCTTCGATTCGCAAATTGGTGGTAGAAATTCGTGAATATTCCAAAGCCTATGATGCTGAAAATTTGATAGAATGTATTGTTAGTCGGGACAAGTCTGCTGCCCAAGTTTCAGCTCGTTTGGACGGCGGGAAGTGGTCGAAAAATCGATGCAAAGTTTTGCTAACAAGCAAGCAACCAACAAAGCAGACAGACAGACAGTACGAGTTAAAAGAAAGGGAGTTAAAAGAAAGGTTTTTACTGAAATAAAGACACACTGACGCTAAAACACTTTTTTTATACATACACACTTTAAAAAAATTAAGACATATAGGCCTACACACATATACACTAACATTCAAACACTTACAAATACGCATTGGCACATATACACTAACTAACAAACAAAAACACCTACACACTAAAGCATAAATACTAACACATTCACATACACACACAATGACACTTTCACGTTGACAGAAACTCTTGCACTTACACAGTGACATACACCCACCACACACTAAAAGACTTACACACCACACACTCACGCTCACACACTTACATACACACGGACACTCACACACTTTCACATACACTGATACATCCATGTCCATACTAAATTACGGTTTACTAATATTTATTTCCAGATATTGCTACACTGTATAATTCTCCTTGCATAAAGGCTTGGGATATTTACAACACCAAATATTATACTGAGGCAGGCAGATGTTTGCATAATCCCGAACAGGAGGTTTTAAGGATGCAACATGGCCGTTTTCCAGGATGCAAACAATTTGCAATATCACCTCAGTAAGCTATATTTATCCCTGTTTAATTCGAATGAAGGTTAGTAGTTTTTTTTAAATATAAGTTAGTGTATCTGTCGCTTGAGGATCTTCCAATGCATCAGACAGGATTCTCTCCAAGAAGATATTGAAGAGAGCTGGTGAGTGCAAGTATCCTTGTCGTACCCCTAACGGTAGTCCTAAAACATTCTTCGATGTTGTTGCTGAAGAAGACTGCACTGGTGGCCTTGTCGTAGGTCATAGAGGCTGTGTATCAACATTGTTAGGTTGGCATTGATGTTGTAGTGTTTCATGGTGGCCCGTAGAGGAGCGTGCCAGACAGCGTCGAATGCTTTCTTGAAAGTCAGCAAAAGTGGCAGAAAGATCACCAATGTTCTATTTGCTGAAGACATGGATGGATTGGCCGGGAGCGAGGAAGAACTTGCCAAACTAGTAAAGCGATTTGACAAAACTTCCTCAACCCATAGGTGACATCTGCTTTTTACCTCAATAGAGATGTTCTAGTTTGGCACATGTTCTACTTGCAGATGTATTCTATTTACACACATATCATTAGGGCTCGCGGAATTTCGACTACTGCGCGAAATTCAGATCTATTTTCCAAGGAAAGTGACAAATAAACTGCAACTGTCGTGTGTCCCGTGTGTCCCGAAACATTAAAGAATGTGCTAAAAAACGCTAATAACTACTTATTTACTTAAGTCTCTTCTCTTGCCACAATCTTATCTCATACATAACAGACTCTCCTTCTATAAAGAAGATTATTGCGTCCTATGCAAATCCGTGGTTTGAGTTTCTATGAATGGTTTGAATGATGTTAAGTTACTAGTTTTCCTGGTTTGTCCAGTCAACCCATTCCTTACCTGGATGCCACTCTGGAAGAAAGAATACTTATATGCATATGTTCTCGCATAAGTGATAAGGAAAATGTTATTGTCTGTTTATCTGAGCGTTGCAACAGGTTGTTGTTGTGTTGTATTTCTAAATTAGCGTTTAATGCCTTGCGTTTTATTACTACTTTACGCTTTGCCCCGTCTATCCTCTAGTGTTTCTAGGATTACTGATTTAACTATTGTTGTTACTCTTGTATATAGTGAATATTCGCTAGTAAGTAGATAAGAAGAATGGGCATTTCTTAAAGAGCTTCTATCCATGCTATTAAATTAGCATGCCCAGTGCGCTCTTGGTGTGATTTGCAGTGGCAGATGTATTAGCCAAAGAGAAGGAACCTTACGACTATTTTCTGAATTTGTTCTAATTTTTTAATGCTTTCTTTAGTTGATGGGTCCCATAAAAGATGATGCATATTCTTGTATAGGTCTAACTTTTAGTATTTTAGTTTTATATTATTATTATATTTGTAAAAGTTACTTTTTTATGAAACATAATGTTTTGTTAGATTTTTTAATTACTTCATCAATATGTGGATTCCAAGATAACTTATCATTTATTATTACTCCTAAGTACTTTGCATTTTTAGTTTGAGTTAGTTTTTTTAACATGAATGAAGTAATTCGTAATTACTTGTTTATTTTTCTTAAATACTCTTAACAGAAAAGTTGGCATTTTCTGGGTGAAAGAAAAACAGCAGTTAGATTCCCCTCTTTGTAATTCATCATAGTCATTCTTCTTCTTCTCTAACTGGCATCAAAATTCTTCCTCTTTAACTTCTATCAAAATTCATTATCTATAATTTCTATAAAAATTCTTCCTCTAAAACTTCAAATCATAATTCTTCCTCTCTGACTACTATCATAATTCTTCCTCTCTTACTTGTATCATAGGTCTTCGTTTCTTACTTTTATCGTAATTCTTTGACTTTAATGTCCATTACAACTCTCCTATCTTCCGATCATAATTCATTCTCTATAACGCCAAATCATCATTCTTCCTCTCTTACTTGTATCATTATACTACCTCGCTTAGTTCTATCATAATTCCTACTTTCTTTTTCTCTATCATAATTCATTATCTCTACATTTTATCATAATTCTTCTTTAATTTCTTTCAAAATTCTAACTCGTAAATTCTATTATAATTCTTCCTCAATAATTTCTATCATAATTCTTCCTCTTCTATTTCTATCATAATTCTTCCCCTCATAATTCCAATAATTCATTCTGTTTTACTTCTAACATAATTCTTCCTCTTCTATTTCTATCATAATTCTTCCCCTCATAATTCCAATAATTCATTCTGTTTTACTTCTAACATAATTCTTCCTCTTCTATTTCTATCATAATTCTTCCTATCATTTATTATAATTCTTCCACTCTTACTTGTTTCATAATTCTTCCACTCTTACTTGTTTCATAATTCTTCCTCTCCTAATTCTATCCTAATTCTTCCTGTCTTACTTCTATCATACGCTTAATTCTTTTTATCTAACTTCTATCATTCTTTTTCTCTAATAATTCTTCCACTTTAACCTCTATCACAATTTTACCTCTCTAAACTCTACCATAATTTTCCCTCAACTTCTATTATAATTCTTCCTCACTTACTTCCTTTATAATTCTTCCTCTTGTTACGACCACAATCCTGTAGCCCTCAGATCATGCACAAGATGCACTCGCTGACATCGTTGAGCATCTATGGTTGTCTTTATTTATATTATAGTCATCCGTGCATCGCCTCTTTTGTGAGTTCTTGAGTCCTGACAGTTTCTGGCTCCAGTAATGAATTAATGAATGCACCTCATATATTTGCTGCCACTTTGTTTCTTTTTTTTTGTAATCAGTGGTAAATATAGACATTAGAAGGTGGAAAGCATTCAAATGTTAATGAAATTTATAACACAAAGTGGGATCCCTCCCCACACTTTTTTCCCCCTCTATTTACTACATGTCTGTTCTTCTTTAAAACAGACAAGTATTAGGAGATGAAGTAGGATACTGTAAGCATATTTATTTGGAAGATCAGTGCGGAGAAGGCTATGCTAGACATATTTGGAAACTATTGCATTGGAAACATGCTTACTATGCATTTACGAGGTAAATTACTATTTTTTTTAGTTCAATTTGCTTATAGTTAAATCAAAGACTAAAATACTAAAGAGGCTCAAGACAATATGGAAAGATAAGAATTAGCTCTCAGCACCAAAATCAGGCTAATGCGCTCACTGGTCCTCTCCATTTTCTTATATGCTTGTGAGTCATGGATATTAAAAGCTGAGCTAGAAAAGAAGATAAACGCCATGGAGATGAGTTGCTTCAGAAACATGCTCGGTATCTGCTATAAAGACCATAACATCTCCAATGAGCGGATACGGAATTATATATTTATAATCGTTTTATTTGTGTTTATGTGTTTTTTATATCTTTTATCTTACCGATGTTACTTCTATACATAAATTAATTGTATCCTACACTTATCTGTTGTTGGTGTCAGGTCTTGTATTTTGATTCGTGTTCTAAATGATATTGAATTATTAATTTTCCTGATTTGTTTAAAGTAACCCATTCTGGGCCCTGATGCTTTTCGGGAAAAAAATAGAGAGCACTACATGCCTTTGTTCTTGTATGTTGAATAAATAAAAATGCGAAGGAGTATTTTAACTGGTTGATTAATGTGTCTTGAATTTCCCAAGTCTAGAGATCAACGTTTTGTGTGTGAACTAATGTTAGGTATAGCATTTAGTCTTTTAGTTTTTATTTGTAGTTCTATTTGTTTTTAGTTGGGTTTTTTTTAAATCTAGTTATAACCTTTTTAAGTTCGATGTTAAGCATCTAAATTTGTTTCTAAATGTTAGTTTCCAATTCTGAAAAAATTTTTTTTCTATATTTTACAGGAACGTCAGACCATTCAATTTTAACGCCTCCTTATACATATGAACATTTCAACCTTAGTTTTTCTTTGATAAAAAGTACGGAATTTCTTACACCAATAGGACTATGCTGAAAGAAAAAAGCTTAGAACTAATTCAAAGTAAAACATTGACTTTTTAGTATCTTACATTAAAACATTGACTTTCCAGTATCTTAATGTAAAGCATGGCCTTTCCAGTATCTTATAGTAAAACATTAACTTTTTAGTATCTTACAGTAAAGCTCTGCCTTTCCAGTATTTTACAGTAAAACGATGACTTTCTAGTATCTTACAGTAAAACATTGGCACACTATTCCATTACCGTACATCGAAGCACTAGAAGTCTAATTAAGTACAATAAATTAAATCAATAACTAACTTAAACTATGCTGTACAGCAGGGGTCGGCAACCTTTTGATTATACTGTTCCAAAATAGAATTTCTAATTCACACAGCGTGCAAAGAGCCTAAAATGTATCCTTTTCTAGCTCTCCATTTCATGTAGAAAGACCTGCATCGTCTTTTGGGGGTAATCTTCAGCGTGCCATTGAAAATCGCTTTGCGTGCCAAGTCTGGCACGCTTGCCATAGGGTGCCGACCCCTGCTGTAGGCTGCATTGTTTAAAGCTGCATTCGTAGAAAAAAATCAACCAGTAGCTGGCAGATTTACTGATTGACTAGTTGTAACAAAGAAGTTACGAAAACCACTTTTCCTACTTCTATAATGATTATAATGTGTTTTAATTGTGCAACTGTTTAACTCTGATTCTAAAATTGCTCAGTATAATTAGCCACAGCAATAAACTATGATTATAAAATTGCTCAGAATAATTAGCCAAAAAAAAAACTTTTATTATAAAATTGCTCAGTATAATTAGCCACAGCAAAAAAAATTGATTATACAATTGCTCAGTATAATTAGCCACAGCAATAAACTATGATTATAGAATTGCTCTTTATAATTAGCCACAGCAATAAACTATGATTATAAAATTGCTCAGTATAATTAGCCACAGCAATAAACTATGATTATAAAATTGCTCAGTATAATTAGCCACATCAATAAACTATGATTATAAAATTGCTCAGTATAATTAGTAGCCTCTTCAAAAAAATATGATTATAAAATTGCCCAGTATAATTAGCCACTACAATAAACTATGATTATGAAATTGCTCAGTATAATTAGCCACAGCAATAAACTATGATTATAAAACTGCTCAGTATAATTAGCCACTACAATAAACTATGATTATAAAACTGCTCAGTATAATTAGCCACTTCAATAAATTATGATTATAAAATTGCTCAGTATAATTAGTAGCCTCTTCAAAAAAATATGATTATAAAATTGCTCAGTATAATTAGCCACTACAATAAACTATGATGATAAAATTGCTCAGTATAATTAGACACTTCAATAAATTATGATTATATAACTGCTCAGTAAAATTATAAACAACAACAAACACTATAATTATACATCTTCACAGTAAAACTATTTGGTGTAAGAAATTCGGAAATTTGTTATTTATTTTTCTTAGAAGTTTTAGAAAAAGTGGGGGGGGGGGGGGGGGGAGTGCAAAATTAAGTTAAAATCAATTTCTTTTTGACTAATCGATTATATTAAATATTAGAACTACTTTCTGTGAATAAAAGCTACTCTTTTAAATCAAGAATACGACTCTTTGTTTTCTTTGTTTAGTTTATAGATTGTGTTTGTAATCGGTTATAATCTAATCGGCTACTATGCAACTCACAAGGATCCATAGAGACCTAAAGAGCTGGGGGAAAAAAAGTTTGATGTAGTTTTCATATCTTTAACTTTGTCACTGTTTATAGTTTGGTTAATACTATTACCAGGGGTCAAATATTCTGCGTTCACGACTCATGATGGGTGGAACTGGCAGTAGAAAAGAACCAATGCCGCCATTAAAAATGTTCCCATTCATTTCTATTCTAAAACTGGGTGGAAATAAATCAATAAAAATAATATAAAGTAAACGTATCATATAATGAAGTAAACGTATAATATAATAAAGTAAACGTATAATATAATAAAGTAAACGTATAATATAATAAAGTAAACGTATAATATAATAAAGTAAACGTATAATATAATAAAGTAAACGTATAATATAATAAAGTAAACGTATAATATAATAAAGTAAACGTATAATATAATAAAGTAAACGTATAATATAATAAAGTAAACGTATAATATAATAAAGTAAACGTATAATATAATAAAGTAAACGTATAATATAATAAAGTAAACGTATAATATAATAAAGTAAACGTATAATATAATAAAGTAAACGTATAATATAATAAAGTAAACGTATAATATAATAAAGTAAACGTATAATATAATAAAGTAAACGTATAATATAATAAAGTAAACGTATAATATAATAAAGTAAACGTATAATATAATAAAGTAAACGTATAATATAATAAAGTAAACGTATAATATAATAAAGTAAACGTATAATATAATAAAGTAAACGTATAATATAATAAAGTAAACGTATAATATAATAAAGTAAACGTATAATATAATAAAGTAAACGTATAATATAATAAAGTAAACGTATAATATAATAAGGTAAACGTATAATATAATAAAGTAAACGTATAATATAATAAAGTAAACGTATAATATAATAAAGTAAACGTATAATATAATAAAGTAAACGTATAATATAATAAAGTAAACGTATAATATAATAAAGTAAACGTATAATATAATAAAGTAAACGTATAATATAATAAAGTAAACGTATAATATAATAAAGTAAACGTATAATATAATAAAGTAAACGTATAATATAATAAAATAAACGTATAATATAATAAAGTAAACGTATAATATAATAAAAAAGTGTATAAAGAAACACGATCACGGTGGCTTTCGGCTGGCGGACCAAAGGTTTTGAGATCAAATCCTGGTGAAGTGTAGGTTTGGATTGATGGGCGTCCCTGAGTCTACCCAGCTCTGATGGGTACCTGAAATTAGTTGGGGGTAAAGAAAAGGCGGATAAGGATATTACATTGGGTTTGTGGCCAGTCAGATCATCGTGGAGACGAGGACTGTTTAAGTCTGTGGAGTCATACTGATGAATGACAGGGCCCTCGAGAAAAAAAAGATGCCGGTACGAGATCTTTTTTGCTCCCCCCCCGCCGCCCCAATTTTTTTTCTAACACTAGTTATATCTAGATTATTTGTTTGTATGACATGCGTTTGAAAAACCAGTAATCTTTTTAAAAGGTCTGTGGACCATTTTGTGAAACTATTATAAATGTTACCATTTACCATTAGAGTGTAATCATTTCAATCACAGCCTTACAGGTCTATTATAAAATTACTTTAATCAAGTACATAAATCTAAGTCTAAATTATTGTAATTGTTCCTCCGCTTTACTATTGATCGTGCAAAAAATATTACAAATTTGACACATATTTTTTGTGTGTGTACAGACTACGAAAATTGTTAAAAATGACAAAAAATGTGTTTTAAATTTTTAATACATTTGTCTTAAATTATGATACCTTCAATCTCCCCTTTTGGCTACCGCACAGGATATCATTAAAGTGTAAAAGGATTGAATAACTAGCTTTGACTGCCGTACTAGTAAGCAGCGATATAGAGTATGTAGGCTTAGGCTACTAAGCTAACAGGGAGATCTGTAAGCCTGTAAGGCTCATAGGTATATATTTGTCAATTTCTCTGTAGAAAAATAATATAAAAAAAGAGAGATCACAAATGCTATCGAAAATAATTAGGCCCTATAATACAACTAGAGGCTTCTTTGCATTAAAATGTTCAAGTACACACTCAAAGAATACCAAAATTAAGCCCCCCCCCCCTCGCCACGTGAGATTGTAGGAGGTTTTGGGGAATCTCCTCCTAGCTTTATAGCTTATGAATATTAATATTCATGGTCCACCTAAACTCTTATTGGCCCCAGTACGGCGTACCGGCTGTACCCCCCTCCGTGGAGCCAGATGATTGATGGATCTTGTGGCTTTGAAAGAAATGAAAAAGGTGTAGGGCCTAGACTATGTGTTTTTTAAAACTCAATGGAAAATTAAGATTAGGACAGCGTTAGATTGGCCGCGCACGGAAAAAATAACACATAAGCTCTAAAAATAGAGCAAGAGGTACATCTTATTATAGTCTTTGCCAAAACGAAACGTTAAAAATTTTAATTAATAAAAGTATTAAAATTAAAAACATTAACATTTAATTTACTAAAGTTTTGAATTACAGACAGTAGCATTAATTGAAGTTTGAATGTATTAAAGGTATACAGTATATAAACACTATAGGCCTACCTTGTTATTAGGTTTCAAGTGTGTATTGTCCGTTATGCCTAATATTAATATAGACAACACCTCGCGATACAATTTACAAGTTTCCTTTTTGTTTACAAAGGAATACTTGGGTACAAAGCGTAGGCCGCGTATGCGCAAACTAACTATTCAGCGTTTTAAATAGAGCAAGCCGTCCATCTCATTATAGTCTTTGACTCTATGAATATCTTTTTAAGACTTAACTTTAAGGTATGTGTTGTATGTTATCTTTCTTAATTATAACAATAATAAGAAGAAGAAGACTTGTATAGCGCATATCCCGTTTGAAACAGTTCTATGCGCTGTCAACAGTTACAGACATAGTACAGACAGCGAAAAGACAAAAATGTATAAATGAGAAATAATAAAATAGTAAAAAAAAATAAACTGTTAATTGAATAGGTAGGTCTTCAGCTGGCTTCTGAAAGTATCAAGGCTTGGGCACTGTCGAAGTTGTAGTGGGAGGACATTCCATGCGGACGGGCCCATGTATGAGAATGCCCGTTCGCCAGCGGACACCAGTTTCACACGAGGGATCTGAAGAGTTAGCGTATCAGAAGCCGAGCGGAGTGGACGAGATTGAGTATAGAGTTCGAGACAGGAGCGAAGGTAGTCGGGGCAGAGTCATTCAGGCACTTGTAACATAGAGACGCCAGCTTGTAGGAGATGCGGAGGTTAATGGGTAGCCAGTGCAGAGATCGGAGGACTGTTATAGAGCTGGGTATCATCGGCAAAAGAATGATATTTTAGGTTGTTGCGTTCGATGACAAAGGAGAGGGGTTGGGTGTAAAGGGTGAAAAGAACTGGGCCGAGGACAGACCCCTGTGGCACACCGTAGCAGACATGATCGGGCTGGGATGATAAGGACTCGGTCATGACGGTCTGGAAGCGATTCTGAAGATAGCTCGTGAACCAGGCGAGGGCGATGTCGTGAATGCCAAACGTAGAACTGAGGCGATATATGAATCGGTGATGGTCAATCGTATCGAAGGCAGCGGACAGATCTAACTGTACAATGGCAGAGACGAGACCTCTGTCTGTGGCGTTTCGGAGGTCAGTGGTGATCCGCAAAAGCGCAGTCTCAGGGTTAACGCTGTGATGGTGGCGATACGCGGGCTGGTGCACGAGCATCAGCGAATGCAGAGACAGGTGGGCATTTAACTGCTCAAGGATAACACGCTCCAGGATCTTAGAAAGGAAGGGGAGGTTGGATACTGGGCTGTAATTCTTGCACTCATTTACGTCGAGGCCGGGTTTCTTTAAGAGTGGGCGGACAATGGCGGATTTAAAGCAGTCCGGGACCACGCCCGTGGATAGAGAGGTGTTAATGATGTCGGTGATGAACGGTAAAAGACTGTCCAAACAATTGGTAAACAGGAACCCGGGCAAGGGATTGAGTTCGCAGGTCTTGATGGGGTTCCTTGTGATGATGCGCTTGACAAAGTCAGTGGCTACGGGCTGGAAGCAGGTGAGAGGGGAGCCCGAGAAGGTAGGAGAGGGTGGAGATGGGCTGTAGGCATCCTGATCCAGGGAACAGCGCAGAGTATCTATCTTCTCCTTAAAGTACTGTGAGAAGTCGTCAAGTGAGCGGGTGGTGGGGAGGGGCGATGAGTTAGAAGAGCCAAGAAGGGTGGACAAGATGGAGTAAAGCTCCCTGGGTGAATTATATACTTTCAATCTCTTCACACCATATACATTACGCAACGTTTATATATATATATATATCAGTCATCATATCTTTTATACAATACACTGCACATGTTTTTCAGCCTTCGAGAGACTGAATGGGAAAGATATCTTTTCCCGGTTCTTATTTTTAACAAAATGGTTAAAAATAGCTTTATAGCCTCTATTTTTATTTATTTATTTCCCTTCTCAAACGTCTATGCCGTATGAGGCTATTCCAAATCTCGTTCCTTTGAGAAAAACCTATTCACTTGGTCTTTAAATGTGTGTGTTTTTCGGAGGAAAAATCCAAATCTCGTACCCATTTGAGATGTTTTTATTTCCGGCAATATAGGAAAGTGACGTAAGAGAAGGGATTTCGACTAAGAAAAATGAATATTGTCACGTGTTTTGAATCTATTGCCACACGTTTTGGAATCTTTTCCCGGTTCTTATTTTTAACAAAATGGTTATATATAGATTTATCGCATCGAGTTTTTTTTATTTATTTCCCTTCTAAAACGTCATCGCCTTAAGAGGCTATTCCAAATCGCGTTCCTTTGAGAAAAACCTCTTCAATTGGTCTTTAATACTCTGCTGATCAACAAAAACAATTGAACCCCATGCGTGCATTACATGGGTTTTGGTGCAGAAAGTGCTAAAATGATTTTTCCCAAAGAAGCCAGAATGCGAAATGTGGACTACGAGACACATATTGGTGAACACAAATAATCTCTAAGCCAGGGATCGGCAACCTTTTGCTTACAGTGAGCCAAACTAGGATTTCTAAATCATTCAGCGTGCCAGCAGCTAAAAGTCAACCTGCTCTATTATACTTTAAAAAAATAAAATTTATAGGACAATTATTATTTATTTCCGTAGCAAGACTAAGGCCAAAAGCAAAGATTATTTATAGAAAAAATCCTTAAAGCATTTTATATTTAATTCAAAATTAAAGTTTTTTGTGATTTTCATTCTTTTTATTTGCATTTATTTATAAAACCCAATATTTTATTACTAAACTTTCACGTTTATAAAAATTATTGACTAAACATTATCATTTGGTAGTCAAGATGAATATCTAACACCTTCTTATGTTAATTATATTTTCATCTCAGTTTAACTGAGATGTCTTTTAATATGCTTTGTTTGTTATGACTTTTCTAACATTAAATTATAACTATCGTTGAGAGGAATAGATACGTAGTAATCATACAAACTTGGTAGTTAATGTAATGTTTAAAAATATACATATAACTTCTTTAGTCATATAATATTTATATAATTTTCAAATAGTTTTTACAGTTTGATCATTTCAAAGTTATAAATGGTAAGTTATTTATTCTTTTATAAAAGGAAAAAAAATGGAAAAATCTAGAAATATGAGGTTAAAAAGGGGTTAACCCTCTCCATTTAATTAAAAAAACGTTTTCACATTTGATTCAATAGTGATGCCAAAAAAGTTCTGTTTTTTATTATAACAAATATTACTGACTAATTATTGTTTCTTTACATAAATCCAACAACAATTACCAGATTAAAGGATTAAAATAATTTACGTTAAACAGTTATAAATAAACATTTCCTGCATTAATCGTATGTACATTTAACCTTAAGTAGTTTATCTATTAAAGATTCATAATTTCAGAAATTACACATTATAGTGCTATTAAATAAGTCTCTTATATTTATTAAATTAATAATATAAAAAAATTGTATTAGAATTACTTATATTTGTGTTTAATTAAAGAAGATGAGCATAAAAACTCTTTTAAATCTGTATCAATTAATTAGCGGTCAAGTGTAGGTGACCTCTTTGTATGCTTAAAACAGCTTTCATGTGCGATAAAAATCTGTTCACAAGTGTAAGTGGAAAGCTGAAAGTAAAAGAGCGAATGCCTAGCAGTTGAGAATAGCAGACGACTTTCCTAAGCAGCTTCCTTCCAGATTTTTTTCCGCAAATGGGCACATTAAAATTTGGATGCCCATTTATGTTAATGTTTAAAATTCAACTTGCTGCATTTTAAAATCGCCAATATTCCTCACCTTAAAAAAATAAACTACATCTAAGATGTATTAAGATCAAACCTCAGTTCTCTGGTTTGGTTTTAGCTGTGATACTATCTGTGATTTCATGTAAAACCTTGAATGTATTATCATTGCCAATTGATACCTGAATTAAATATTTACTTATACATCTACAGAAAGGATTGACTTCATTGTTTAATTATCAACTGTTGTGTTCTTTACATTAACTATTTAAATATAATACCTGGCAGAGGAATAAATCATATCCCTTCGAGAAACAATTACTAGAACAGAAACTGTCTGGTCTTATGAAACCACACAAGAGGAGATGCATAAAGATAACTCTAGATGTCAACGAATGCATATTGTGTATGCTCTGAAGACTACAGAATCGTGATCATAACAGGACCCTGAGTGTAAGAACATTGTAATACATCAACAACTACTGAATACTCACCATTACACACAACTAGCGTGAATGCTGTAAGACTCAACAGAATACAATAAAAGAAGTGCATTGTAAGCTTTAGGGAAGTGATACAAAAAACTGTGAAATATTTGGTAAAGATTAAATTTTGAGATATGTAAAGCTTATATATAGTGTATAGGTACTAAAAAGGTATTTTTTTATTGTGGAGATGCATTAATTTCCTGAACTACATAAACAACATAATAAATATGGAGTTTTTTGTAATAGCTATGCTGTAAACCTGTGATTGCGAAATCCTTCGCCAGCTACGTGGCATTTACGATGATCGTAAAAGAGTTTCAGATAATCTGGGGAAGGGTTCTCGTTATTCTTAGACAGGTTCTATAATTTGAGACTTATTAATATGATTAATTTATAGATTAAGTATGAACTATGATTATCCAAACTGACGCATTTTTCACGTAATCTCCAGTAAATATACATTTCTTTTTTTTTTCTGTCAGGCCTACATATTTTTTAATCTATAGAATTGAACAAAGAATTATAAATTTTTATTTTCTTGCGTTCGCTTGGTTATAAAACATAATTTTTGTTTTCAATGTTTTTTTCCGGATGACCACACCTAATGAAAATAATGATACCTTTTAACAAATGCCAATTCATAACTTAGGCTTGTACTTTAGGACAATCTCTTATACATAATAAAGACATGGATGAATTTATGTAGCCTAGAATTTATGTAAATCAAATAACAAAATGCACCATTTCATTTCACTAGCGTAAATCTATTGTATAACCACTGCCTCCCAACCCCGTCTCCCCATCGCAAACAGATAGAGGTTTGCGAAATTAATTACCTAATGTTTATGGTGCAATGACAAAAAAAACACGTTACAATTACACCATTAGTATCTTAACTAGTGGTTATGCCCGTCAAAATGACGGAGAAACGAATTATTACAATTTGTTTTGTTAAAAGAGAAAGAAAAATATAACTAAATCTAACACTATTACAATAAAAACAGTAGTGAGAACGTATCTTTCGCTATTTAGTTTGTGTTCTTTTTTATTGAAAACATTTCAAAGGAAGATCATTCTGAAATGTCGCTCAGTTTAGAACTTTAACATACGGTGATTATCAATAGGTCTAAGTTTATTTTACAAAAAATAATTAACGAATTAAGCAATATTGTTTATATAATAAAAATGTCTTTTGAAGGACGTTTCCAATTTAAACATTTAACTTTTGGCCCGAAATGTCAAACGGCTTAGGAGCCAATAGAGGAAAATATATATATACATAAATATATATAGGCTATATTATATATATATATATATATATATATATATATATATATATATATATATAATATATATATATATATAAACAAATATATAAACAAACCTACGGTGATTATATATATTGATATTTTGGTTAACATGGTTTGATTTTATTTTGAAAGGTCTTACGATTTCTCGATATACGCCTAGGTTAATTTTGCTTAGACTATTTAATTTGGAACTGTTTTTAAATCAGTTTTTAACTCATCAAACAAAATATATGTAGCCTTATACCATCTAATATCTGTTTCTTACTTTTTCAGGACATTTTCAATTAAATAAACAAAATAATATTGATGTTAAAACGCGAGCAATGTTCTACTTCTTTCGAGGTAATTTCAATGAGTTGTTCTTACAAAGAAAATGTCCGAAAATATTGTTTAGTTGTAAAAGTGCTATAACATAATAATATAAGTTTGAATCAAAGACTATCATAAGATGGACCGCCTACTTTAATATTTCTGCTATTTGATATTTGATGACTCGAATATGTTTTTTTCGGAATTTCCGATCGCACAGCGGCCTCTAGACTACCGTTCTTGCAATTCGCTAAGATTTCTCAATGAAAAATTAAGATTAAAATCGAAAGTTGTATGCAGCGGAAGTCTTTAGGGAAGTTTAGGAGTCATTAAAGAGTGTTATGCTCTAAAAATAGAGCAAGTGGTTCATCTCATTATAGTCTTTGATGTGCACCGGAAAACTTGAGGACGTATTAAAGGCCGCACATGCGCAATTTAACTATTCAGCTATAAAAATATAGCAAGCGGTCCATCTTATTATATTCTTTGGTTTAATGTAATGGTAAGATGAAATAATTTACATGAAGGTACATGAAACAAAAAAAATGTTGGATGTGTCTCCTCTAAATACTTATCTAAGCTAGTTTGACAAGCTGTTACCTTCTCCATGGTAAAATACATGTAGCATGAGAAAAAACACTTGTACGATTCATATGCAAATAACACAACTCCGTGATGATCCTGCCAGGTGCAAGTTGAAATATTTCTTTATATATAATTAAACTAGAAACCCAATATATCACTAATAAACACTCCTATAACATTCTTCTTCTTCTTCTTCTATTAGCCAGTCTGCTGAGCTGTCTGCTCTCTTGATGTCAATGCCAGACAAACATATTTACATGTCTTTTTCAGTTGTTCAATACTGCTATATAGTGTGTTGATAATGGTAGGTTGAGGGGGGAGCAGAGTGTATCTGAGGTCGGTCAGCTCAGGACATTCAAGTAAGAAGTGGTCTACAGTTTCTTGTGGGCAGGGGCAACGTCTGCAATTAGGTGGGTGAGTTGGGTCTATTCTATTTAGGTGTGAGTTGAGTGCTATACGTCCTGTGCTCAACTGGAATATAGTGCATTGTTCTTTGCGGGGGAGGAACTTTATGTTGTCTTGTTTGTTGGGCTGATTAATTTCTCTGTACATTTTTCTTCCACTTGTTCCCTGAGCCCATTGATTTAGCCATTCCTCCTTAAAGTTGTTTTTTAGTATGTTGCACACTGTGTTGTAGCTGACAGGTCTTTCACATTGGTCCATGCTAGCTCCCTTTCTAGCCAGTCTGTCAGCTTTTTCATGACATTCAAAGTGAGTTGAAATATATATCTAACAAAACATAGACTATAATATACATGGACCGCTTGCTTTAGTTTTTTATGCTATGATCTTCATTTTTGCAATTCCCGATTCTAAATAAAGTAATTGTCATATAAATTCCGTTTTATTAAATTTTTTTCGACTTTAAATGAATACTTGTAAGCCTATTAATCGTATTATCATTGACTATAATAAGATGGACTGCCTGCTCTATTTTTAGAGCTTATGTTCTTTTTCCGTGCGTACACAACACTGATCTATAATTGTTTCCGCTCTGTACAACTTTCGATTTTAATTATTCATTGAGAAAATCATAGCGATTAAATAAAACGGAACTTGTTAATCAATAAATTTATTTCCTGTATAGCAATTACTTTATTTAGAATCGGGAATTCCGAAAATCAGTGTTTCAAGTCATCATATAGCAGAAATACTAAAGCAAGCGGTCCATGCATATTATAGTCAATGAACAAAATATTAGGCTTCACAATAAAAGGAACTTTTACAAATGTAATAAGAACTAAAATACTATCTCACAATAGTTAGACTTGTATTAGAATATGTATCTTCTGTATGGAACACATTAACTAAAAAAAAAGAACATATTCAGAAAAAGAGCTGCACGGTTCATTAGTAGTGAATATTCACAAATGACAAGAGTAGCACCGATAGTTGAATCACTAAATCTGGAAAAACTAGAAGAAAGAAGTGCCATTGTTATGAGTAAGTAAAATCTAATAATTATATTTTTATTTTAGACATGTGAGAGAGAATCATAAAAAAATATATGCATACAACTATACATACAACTATACATACATCTTTTTACAGGATGCTTGATGAATTTCATCATGAAATAGACATCACTGAAATCAAAATGGACCAGACAATGAATAAAGCAGAATGTACAATATAGCCCAGTAAAGTCTTACTTCTTGTTGTTTGTTTTAACTTACATCAACTGATCTATTTCATTTTGTCTAAGTTCATGATTAGATCTATTATTTTTTTTAGTCCCTTATCAAAATATCACATTTTAATACAGATTCAGGGCTCATACATATGCACGCGTAAAGCTTATTACAATTTGCTAAAGACTGTGTCACTTATGTTTATCAACCAATCAATTATGACTTTCTGTCGATCATGTGTTTCTGTGAAACCAGCCACCAGTACAGCCACCAGTACGGCCACCATGGCTAGCTAAACGGCAAATGTCAATGGTCATTCCTATTATTTAAGCTTAGAATTATTTTTTTAGTTTACTCACGAACATTCGGCTTTCTCAATTACATTTAAACACATTAACAAATACATAACATGCACAAATATTTACACATTTCAATGTTCAATTAAAAAAAAAAGTTGATTCAATCAGTGATAGTTTATGATACACCTTGGACAATGTGTTAATGAAGATTTGAGTTTCAGCCACTTCCATAGCAGGTAAGGCATCACCACAAAGAGTGAACCCACGGACCATGTCATCCAAGCAGTTTTCACTTCATGCCCATTTCCATCCACCGGCTGTCTCCTTGCATTTCATTATTGAATTATTTGATGGCCTATGCAGTCATATGGTTTTAAGACAGCAGAATCGTCACGTCATGGGTCAGTTCAAGGACTCTGGGGACCGTGTGTGCAAGTGCAACCGATTTAGCCAGTTAGCCCATGTTATGTAACATGAAAGGTTTTCGCAGCCCAGCGATTGTTCACTGCGGTTCCCGTTCCCCTAGGATAATTACCGTGGTGGCTCGCCCGTATACCTGCAATGTCACCCGATAACACAAATCCTATACTATAGGCACAGGCATCCTGGCACCGGGTGGTTCTTGAGACGGGATTGCTGCGTCCATTGCTTCCTCCCCACCGAGACCCCCGTGGCCTCTCGTCAGAGCAATGGGTCTCTTACCCGCATCGGGAGCTGTCCCCCATGCGGTCACCGGTCGGTGTAATCTTAACGGGATCGTATCGGCGGTTTACACACTTCGCCAGCTTTGAGGCCCATGGGTACAGACGTGCACGATCAGAGAGAATGGGCCGCCGCCGGAGCAACCCCAGAAGGAGCTTTGAGAGATAAGGCTTATAAAATAGAAAAGGACACCTACTCAATGGAGATTAGAACTGGATTAAAGAAACTAGCCATGACCAGAGGTCATCAGCTCAAACTGCGTGTTCCACACGCACGCACAGACGTTTACAAATATTCTTTTTTTCCGTCCGCCATTAGACTTTCAAGTCATCTCTGAAGGGTTGGACTAGCAAATGAAACTTCGTCGTCGGCTTAAGCTTAAAACTCTTGTTGTATGTTATAAATATTATATTGTGTGTAGTCATTGTGTAGTAATGCACACTATTGATCCCAGAGAATTCGCAACCAACTTATCCTTACATTGTGGACTTATCCTTACATTGTGGACTTATCCTTACATTGTGGACTTATCCTTACATTGTGGACTTATCCTTACATTGTGGACTTATCCTTACATTGTGGACTTATCCTTACATTGTGGACTTATCCTTACATTGTGGACTTATCCTTACATTGTGGACTTATCCTTACATTGTGGACGTATCCTTACATTGTGGACTTATCCTTACATTGTGGACTTATCCTTACATTGTGGACTTATCCTTACATTGTGGACTTATCCTTACATTGTGGACTTATCCTTACATTGTGGACTTATCCTTACATCGTGGGCTTATCCTTACATTGTGGACTTATCCTTACATTGTGGACTTATCCTTACATCGTGGGCTTATCCTTACATTGTGGACTTATCCTTACATCGTAGACTTATCCATACATTGTGGACTTATCCTTACACTGTGGACTTATCCTTACATTGTGGACTTATCCTTACATTGTGGACTTATCCTTACACTGTGGACTTATCCTTACATTGTGGACTTATCCTTACATTGTGGACTTATCCTTACATTGTGGACTTATCCTTACATTGTGGACTTATCCTTACATTGTGGACTTATCCTTACATTGTGGACTTATCCTTACATCGTGGGCTTATCCTTACATTGTGGACTTATCCTTACATCGTAGACTTATCCTTACATTGTGGACTTATCCTTACATTGTGGACTTATCCTTACATTGTGGACTTATCCTTACATTGTGGACTTATCCTTACATTGTGGACTTATCCTTACATTGTGGACTTATCCTTACATTGTGGACTTATCCTTACATTGTGGACTTATCCTTACATTGTGGACTTTTCCCTCTGGTTTAACGGGATCTCCACAGTACAATGTCTTGATTATTTTAATTTAAAAACAAACAAACACCAATCTATCAAAGAAATTATTATTGTTTATTTGATTGAGTTTATCATAAAAGTAATCGCAATAAACTTCAATTATACAAAAACATTAATACACAATGGTGGCAGACACAGATATAATCAAACAACACACAAATAGATCAAAGTTCCAGTTAAAACCAAAGCACAAAGAAAAGCTGATTAAGATTTTTCAGTAAGATGTGTTATGTGTGTGCCCTTCGTGATTTAATTTATAGTCTTATTGTAAGTAGCCATCATAATGCATTGTTTAAAAATCCAAAACAACATAAAACTTGCCTGATTAGAAAATTTTAAGGTTGATATTCTTATACATTACAGACGCTCCTTCTATGAAGAAGATTATTGCGTCCTACGCTCAACCGTGGTAGATAAAACTATCTAGGTCTATTTAATAAGTTGAAACTATTTTTAAATTTAGCAACGTTGTTGTTTGCTAGTTTAAAAAAGAAAATATTTGTAAAAATTTCTATATTATTTTTTAAACGCAATATTTTTTTAAAGACCAAGTGAAGAGCTTTTTATAAAAATTGAGTTAACATTTGAATTTGATAGTAAATGGTGTGTTCAGCATCTGAATGTTAATAAAAATCATTTGTACAAAATAGGCTCTATCAAATATAACTTTAAAGTAATTAGTTCAATAATTGCACTTAAATGTGCGTGTTTTTCGGTGGAAAAGTCCAAATCTCCTAGAAAGGATTTCGACTATGAAAAATTAACATTGTCACGTGTTTTGAATATATTGCCACATGTTTTGAATCTTTTCCCGGTTCTTATTTTTGACAAAATGGTTAAATATAGATTTATAGCGTCGAGTTTTATTTATTTATTTCCTTTCTCAAACATCACTTTCGTATGAGGCTATTCCAAATCTCGTCTTTTTTAGAAAAAGCTCTTCACTTGGTCTTTAATAGGGTTAAAGGTTTACAATATTATTATACGTAATGTAGTCGAGTTTGCTAAAACAGGTTTCAGTAAAGTTTTCTATTAAACATATTGATTCATTTTATTTCTTTAAATAGTGAACCAATTCTATCTATCAATTTGTTTTCTGGTAATTTGAAGACGATGATACGCCAAGTAATGCCCCGTGGAAATAAAACGATTATAGCCTACATTCAATTATTCTGATTTTTTAAAAAAAAAGCAAAGCAAAATGAAATATGTTTACGTTTTATGTATAAGAATGAAGATAAACAAGAGAACACTAAGCTGAAAACTTTTCAAAAGTACAAAAATAGTTATTCATGTAAATTATCAAACGTTGTATAATACTTCTAATATGAATTCCAAACGGAATAGATCTTAAATTTCGGTTGGCTGAAAATTGAAATCTACAAGGTAGAGCGAGGAAAAAAAAGAGGTCTGCCGAGAAACGTGTCCTCGAGTTGGGGTCGACAACCTACGGCACGCATGTCAGACTTGACAGATCAATTTTTTGTGTTAAAAGCACGCGGAAGACCGCTTCAAGAAAAATTCAAGTCTCTTCTACAAGAAAAGAGAAAGTTGACCATTAGGCTGTTGGCACGTTGAATGAATTAGAAATCCTACTTTGGCACACAATTATCGAAAAGGTTACCGACCCCTGTTCTAGATGGTAAACCTATAGCAGTCTATTTAGAACCTTTTGTGATATGTAAAACTGGTTTTTTAGCTACGAATCTTAAGTTTGTACTTCACTATTCCCGAAAATTGTTATCAAAGGCATTCCAGACTAGTATAGAATGTGCTCCAAATATTAGGAGGTCACGAACAGAACTTTTAAACAGGGCAACGAAGAAAAAGTAGTTCGGCTAACGCTTTTTCTTGCGGGAACTTTATTTTATGCCTAAGTATTGCTTTTTAAAGCTTCTTCTTTTAATTATTTTTTTCTTTCAGAATAAATTAGCATTCAGTTTGAACAAACGTAACATACGCCATTAGCATCATTTGAGCTCAAGTTAAAAAAAAAAAACAACAACGCATAACATCAATAAGAATAAATTTACAAACAATGACGTCATTAAAACACATTGTGGAGAATATTAACCAATCAACACGCAGTTAGTTGTAGAAAAAAAAAGAAATTAGCCAATGAAAATCAATGATATTGGCCGGACAGGGATTGTGGGAAGGGAGATCGGATGAAGGGAAGTGATATATTTGAATTTTGAATTTAAAAATACGAAAAAAAAATTGACTGAATTTTATTATTCATGGAGTAAGGCAAAATAATATAAAAACAACTAAAATGTCCAAAGCCAGCTAGGCCTGCCCCGAATCACACAATGTCAAGGCTTGTATAATTGTTGGATCTTCTTTGGAACCTTCTAGAAATTCTTCAAACGTCAACTGGTCGTCTTTATTCTGAAAGCACATTAAAACTTTTATATAATGCATATTTGTCTATATATATAAATATATTATTATAATATGTATATTATTACAAATCCGGGTCTTCTGTCTAGGATCTTGTTCACTATGAAATAATACACTCAAGCCACTCGATGAATGTTTATAGAAGAATTGAATGTGTGAACGTTTGTACAATAATAACATTCAACTTCACTGGCCAATAATAAGTAGCTCCCTTATCGAAAGGGGCGAAAACAATAACGACCACAACTCCACTGTGTGCCTTATATAGCTTTTTTTTCAAAAAGTGCTAAAAATAGATTTTCTCTGTAGTTTTCAGAATGCAAAAGAAAATGCGTACTAGTCTAGAAAGTTGTAGAGATTACGAGAAAACATATTGGTGTTTTGCTACGTCAAAATAAATAAATATCTATACCATTATACGCAAATAATCTCTACGTCGAAATTAAAGATAAATAAATGAATCTAAAATGTAAAATGAACTAGCGAGACAATTCCAGATACATTATATAAACTATTATAACATCCTATACACGCATAACCCTCTATATTATAGCCTATAGATTCATAGATGGTAAGACGGATAGATTGGTGGATTGTAGGATTGATGGGTGAATTGTTGGATGAATTGCTGGTTTGATTGTACGTTTAAGTAAAGGGCCTAGTGTGTAGGTATAACATTAGCAATGTTGAGAATTCAGAAAATAAAATTAACCATAGGCCTGTATATTTTGAAATGACTGTTGTGTTGTTTTCTAGTGTCCGTATTCTAGTAATAGAGTCTAAGTCAATGCCAGGTCAATGGTCAAGGTCTAGGTTTTTTAAAGTCCACCTTGATCGGTTCGTGAAAGTACCTCCGAGCATTATTTTTACCACACAATCCGACGTAACACCGCCCCATCCCACGTAACACCGCCCCTATTGCAACTTCTGAAAATATCTACAATCCACATTGTGTATTTCTCCTTTTTTTCTCTTTGGCAAGGGGAGCTAAGCTTTCTTTTTAATTGTCAAAAAACACTTAAGCTTGATTATTTCCCTTGGTGTGCACGACAAACTTGACTCTTTATTTAAATAAATATGTAAACATTCAACTACTTTGTGACAAATCTAGAATCAAAAGAAAAATTGTGTTTAAACCTTATCCATGACTTGAAATATTCTATTGACGCGTTTTTCTGGAGTGTTCTCTTCTTCTGGTAATGTGACTGACTCCCCCTGAAGAAAAAAAAGAAATAATTTTTTAATTCTATAATAGAACTATTATAATCTATTACCGGTAATCTATGCTTCAAATATTATGCTATTAATAATATTCTGTACTTATTAATATGAACTCTTTTATAGCTCAGCGTGTATTTTTTCTCATAAATATTAAAACGATTTTTTTTCAAAACACAGTAATAACTCTGACGATTATTATTGGATCATGCGATCACGTGATGCTTACCACCATTCTATAAATAGCATCTACAATGTCTAGTAGCTCATCCCTGGTTATATAGCCATCGTTGTCGAGGTCATAGAGTCGAAAGGCCCCTGTGTGAGGATGAGTTGATATATTTTTAAACATAAGAAAGAAAAAAAGAAGAAATACACAAAAGTCAATAGGAAATAAAATGTGAAAATTTGCATACTTAAGGAAAATTTTTTTTTTTTTACATTTAACATGACATCTAAACTTTTTCTTTCTCTGTCTTTCACACACACTCTCTCTCTCTCTCTTTCTCTCTTTCGATCTCTGTCTTTCTGTTTCTCTCTCTTTTTCTCCATATTTCTCTCTTTTTTTTCATCTCTCTCTTTTTCTACTATCTTTCTTTCTCTATCTCTCTTTCTTTCCTTCTTTCTCCCTCTTTTTCTATTTTTCTCTCTAATTCTTTCTCTGATGCTCTTTCTCTCTCTCTCTCTCTTTTTCTCTCTCTCTCTTTCTTTTCTCTTTCTCTCTCTCTCTCTCTCTCTTATATCAACACAAAATGTTATTCCGCTGTTTGTATAAGCATGACTTACATTTTAACTTTTCCTCCACTGTACCCCGTGACGTGACGGAGAGAGCTTGTAAAAATTCACTAAATGAGATGAACCCATCCTGGGAAAAAAAACGAGAGATTATCTGACTAAGTGACATTTATAACTGTCATATGCTCTAAATAAGTGACATTTATAAGAGTCACACAAATAAGTGACATTTATAGCATTGAAATAAATAATTAACATTTATAACAGTAATATAAACAAGTGACTTGTATAACTGTCACATAAATAAGTGATATTTACAACGACATATAAACAAGTGACATTTATAACGTCATATAAATAAGTGACATTTATAAAAGTCTTATAGCTGACATTTTGGGCAATTGTAGCCTAGATATAGAACTGTAGTCTACATAATGATTAATTTAATTGCAACTATAGACTTAAACATTTAAAGCATGTTTTGTTTTTGTTTGTTTTGATCTCAATGCAACAATCTTCACACTTTGGAAAAAAAAACAGTATCCTTTCTGGTCCATATGCCTAGTGTACAGCGTTCACCGTCATCCCGTGGACAAAACATGAAGGGATTGTATGACCAGCAGAATGTCCAGGCAACTTTCCGCTTTTAACCCGCAAACAGTCGGGAACCCATCAAAGCATTGTAGGCTCTTGGAGCCCCTCCGGAACAGGAATGGTGAGGGGGGGGAATAGGGTGGGGGCGAATCTGGTATTTGACACCGGGTCAGATTGGAAGGATTTCAGGGCAATCCGGGTCGCGTCTTTTTTTTTTTTGTTTTGTTTACATATATCCTTTTATGAATTTAATTTAGATTTAAACAAAAATATATAGCTTAAATGCATACAATTAAAAATATAGCTTTCTTGTAAATATATAGCTTTTAATGTAAATATATAGCTTTCTTGTAAATATATAGCTTTTAATGTAAATACATAGCTTAAATGTAAATATATAGCTTTTAATGTAAATATATAGCTTTTAATGTAAATATATAGCTTAAATGTTAATATATAGCCTCAAGTGCGGCAAGGATTGCCACTCCCGAGTTGGTCTACACAGCCATTCTCGGCGGTGCAGCCTGGACACCTCGCCCATGAAGCTACACCATCGTCTATCGAGACGGACTGATGCCGACGATAGTTTTTAATGTAAATATACATCTTTTAATGTAAATGTATTGCTTTTGATGTAAATATATTGCTTTTAATGTGAATATATTGCTTTTAATGTAAATATATAACTTTTTATGTAAATACGACACATACCAGTATTATAGAGAGCTTAAACAAACATTTAATGTTATGTTAAAGAGATCTAAGGTAGAGCTCATATTTATTTAAAAATAGCTAGATTTTTGTTTTAAAATTAGGTTGTTATATATAGAAGAAATGCTTATAAATATAAAAAAATTGAGAAACTAAATAAAACATAAACAAAGGACCAGTGTTTAAACGTTCTTTCATTTATGGTTTCTTTTTCTATTGCCAAACAACGCCTACAGTTTCTTCAACACCGACCAGGCCTATCATATTTCCCTCCAAAACCTCAGTGAATTTAGAACAAAGATTTCTCCTCTTTCTGAGGTCACACACACACACATACACACACACAATAGAAATTGACGGAATGTCTGCTTTCTCCAGCACGCTAAGCAGATGACCCGGTGCAACAAGAGTCCTCCAGGTGTTTTATGCATCAGCGAACTTGGGTAATTTTATCCGTCTGCTTCCTGGCTTGCGAATGTGACGTCACGCACGCTCGATGGCGTAATGCTTTGCTTACAAAAATAATGAATTTTTTTCATGGGTGTAGTTGGGGGGGGGGGGGGGGTATTGCCTCATGAATTCTCTGAAACTACACATTTTACAATTTAGGGAAGTCTTCTCTAATGAAGCAGTGAATTGAATGTTAAAGAACTCCTTTAATGACATTTTGGTCTGTAGGTCTAGTCATATAACGTTCATCAATTTCTATTGTTTCCAATATACAATGAAATCTTGTGTCGACTGAACTATTTCCTGCGACCATTGCTTTCCCCATCGAAGGTCAGTTTGAGTCTTCAGAGCTGGAACAGACTCAGGCTAAACATTCAGAGCTGGGTATAATCTGCTGGAATAGACTCAGGCTAAACATTCAAAGATGGGTATACTGCATCTAAACCTTCGGAGCTGGTTAGTAAAGACAAAATTGATCATAGTGCCGGTGAAGCAGCGTTCACCAGTTTCTGTGGCCACGGCATACTGGGTGATTGTGGGGCCAGCACAATGCACAACCGCACTTTACTTGACCCCAACAAATGTCAGGTACCCATCAGAGCTGGGAAGACTCGGGGGACACCCTCTTAGTTCTAGCCTTCACCAGGATTCGAACCCGGGACCTTCGGTACGCCAGTCGAACGCGCTGCCGCTCGTCCCTCTTGCCTTGAGAATTAATTTACTTAACTCTTCAGACTCTAAAGAAATTTTTTTTGTTTTGTTTTTTACCTGCGGTGCTATAGTTTTGATGCCTAGCCGTTATAAGACGCCGTCCCGTATATTTTATTAAGAAAAAGTTTGTACACGGCTAAGAATGCGCAAAAACTCTCATGTTTATTTGCATCGGTACTATGTATGTCTGACCTCTAAAGCGCTTTAACTTCTGGAAGAGCGTCTTTGTATAAAAAAAAAAAAAAACATACTTTAAAAAAATGCGTCGGGAGTGGCAAATGTTTGGACAAAAATAATAGAGAATAAGTTTAGATCAGAATTTCAGTTAGTAAGTTTGAATAGACCAATGGTTGCGTGTTAAGATTTAAAATATATATCGTTGTTTTAGTAAGACACAATATGTATAATCTCTAACCCGGTGTTCATGCATTGAATAAACGAGTGACGTTTTACGATAGAAACAATGACGTAGTAGTTAGAGTGAACGTTGCATAGATTTGGCAGAGAACGGTAGACGACCTTAAGCCTTGGTGAAGACAAGACGTGTGTAGACTAGGCTATTGAAACTGTTGTATATTTGAATTCATCTTGTACATAAATTGTTGGAGAATTTTGGATTAAACATTTAGTTATCATTTTACTACAAGCCGGCAGTTTGTTTATTGATTGTTAGCAGAGAATGTCATCTCTCTGAGAGTTGTGTACATCGGATATAGAACATTTACAAAATAACGGTCACATTGCGGATATATGTAAACGTCGGGCCCGATGTGGCCCGCGGGGCTTGAGTTTGACACATGTAATATAGACTGATCTTTCAAGCCAATAATGTTGCCGGATTTCTTCTGAATAAGATTTGCGTTTCTCAATGCATTTAGTGGACAGACTTAAGACAATTTTCTATTAACTTGCAAATATATGTAAACGTTTTCATTTGCTTGTTTGGTTAGTTTGAAACGCCCAATTCACGCGCGACAACCCCTCACAGCTAACTGTGTGACAGCAAGTATATAGAGTTGTCTCTCTCTTACTGACCTTGTTCTCATCAAACACGTTGAAGACAAAGTTAGCGAACTTGCTTGGGTCGCCAAACGGGAAAAACTGTTGGTAAATTTTGGTGAAGCCCTGCGGAAGAAATTGATAACAGAAACTGAACAAATTGACGTATTGTACAAAGTTATTATATAATATCAAATGCATATTTACAAAGTCATGAGCTAGACTAAAGACTGAAGCACACACATCAGTCGACACAAGTAGGGCCTATCAAAAATTGTTTGTGAAAATTCATTTCTGTTATATGTTATCTGTTATATATCATATACTACTTTAAGGCTAGAATAGGCGAAATAAATGTTAATGGGTCACGAGGTAGAAGTAAAAAGAAAAATAACAGAGTCACGTGAAAACACAGTTTGTGAACCGCTGCGTTGTATGGTTGTCGATGTTTCCGCAGCAACAAGTTGGCTAAACTCAATCCCTCGCCACAAAGCTCAATACATGAATCTGACTTCTCGTATAGAAAATGTCGGGTAAGTACCGCTGTGTGTCGTCTCTCTCAGCCCTGACATTTCAAGCCGGAGAGTTAAAGATGCGTGGAAGACTACAATTATGTCTTTAAACCGATATGATGGGAAGACGATATGATTGCGGTGAAGAGAAGTGGAAAAACAGCGGCCGCAAAAGTAGTATCGAAGATTCGACAACACGTTAGTTGATCTTTGTTCATGGCCATGTTATATGTAACTTTAAGGCAAATGTAAGAAATGGTTACTCTATTTACACTATCTGCTTTATAGTTATGGTTCAAAATCAAGTCCTGTATCAGGGTATCGTATCTGGGTATCGTAACAGGGTATTGTATCAGGAAATTGTATAAGGTGTTGTATCAGAATATTGTATCAGGGAATTTTATCAGGTGTTATATCAGGTGTTGTACCAGGGTATGGTATCAGGGTAATGTATCAGGGTATTGTAACATGGCATTATACCAGGGTAATGTATCAGGGTATTGTAACATGGCATTATACCAGGGTAATGTATCAGGGTATTGTAACATGGCATTATACCAGGTTAATGTATCAGGGTATTGTAACATGGCATTATACCAGGGTAATGTATCAGGGTATTGTAACATGGCATTATACCAGGGTAATGTATCAGGGTATTGTATCATGGTATTATACAAGGGTAATGTATCAGGGTATTGTATCATGGTATTATACCAAGGTAATGTATCAGGCTATTGTATCATGATATTATACCAGGGTAATGTATCAGGGTATTGTATTGAGGCACAAACATTCGGTGGTACTACTACAAAATTAGATCTACGACTAAACTGGTCCAAATTCTTATTTCTTTCGAAATTCGGAAAAAAACAGCCATCAGTAATATTTCACAATTTGCAAATCTCGTGTCTAGTTGTTGTTGTATAATTACATATCACTCCATGCGTCAGTTTGTTGTATAATTACAAATCACTCCATGCGTCAGTTTGTTGTATAATTACATATCACTCCATGCGTCAGTTTTATAAATAAACAACCTACTTCAATTGCCAGATCCACTGACGTGAGCACCTTTTAAGAACTACTCGTTTATTGGTCACAAAGAAATAATATATGAGTTGAATGTCACTTTCTTAATCACTGAACAAGATGGGCCGTTGGGAAAAAGGGTGGGAGGGTGGGGGCAAATGTAAGACAAACATTTGACAACAAAAATATTGACATTAAATGGCAAAATCAAGTCAAGGGGAGAGAAAGCTTTTAACTAGTCTCAGAAATCTGTGAATTCTCCGGAAAATTTAGATAAAAATCCCTCTAAAATTGTGTCCCTTGTGGTTCTGTGTTTGGATTACTGAAGAAAGCGAGATCAGCAATCGCCCAGTGATGTCTTAGACCTCTTCAAGTCTGTAAAGGCAAGCATAAGCCGCCGTTTTGTTTTCGCCGCTAACTTCTTGCCAACTCTCTCGAGATCAAGAAAACGTCTCGCTAATTGGACGAGCGCCGCGCCGCGTGCGAGAACAATGAGGCCTTTTCTTTTTTTCGGTCTGAGATTTTCAGAAGAAGTGGTTTGAGTAAGATAAGTGCTCAAGATTAGAAAATAGGTCACATTCCATCCCAGCGTCACGTGTAACAAATATTTTGTTGTTGTTTTGTTTTAGGGTAAACAAAATATTGACAGTAAATTTTAAAAGATCTTCGATAAGACTAAAAGTTAATGTTTTTCATAATCCACGATATTCTGGAGAATTTAGAGAGAGAAATAACGTCTGTGACACATTTTGGATTATAGGCGTTGTAACGAGGCAAGATATAAAGCCACGTCTGGACCTCAATTTGAGACCCCTTGTATGAAGCACACACTTTGAAAAGACAGAGATATTCAGAACGATCTTGGTACTTAGCATCGTAACAATCCCACATCACTCGTTTTCTCCATTTATGCGCCCAACTATCCAACCATCCAAACCACACATTCAACCATCCATCAATCCCCTGCAGTAAACCAGCTATCCAACCATCCAAACCACACATTCAACCATCCATCAATCCCCTGCAGTAAACCAGCTATCCAACTATCCAAACCACACATTCAACCATCCATCAATCCCCTGCAGTAAACCAGCTAGCTAACCATTTATCTTTCATTCTTTAAAAAGGTGAAGTGAAGTTTTCAAAATAAGCTTACACCAGGCTCTTAGAAGTAGTCAGGTCAGATAGCCATCATGATTAAATTAAGAGAAATCTATTTTCTTAAATGTGTATGTCTGTGTGTGAGTGTATGTGTCTGTGTGTATTTGAGTGTGTGTGTGTGCGTGCGTGTGTGTGTGTATGTGTGTGTGTGTGAGTGTATGTGTCTGTGTGTGAGTGTAAGTATCTGTGTGTGAGTGTATGTGTCAGTGTGTGAGTGTATGTGTCTGTGTGTGAGTATATGTGTCAGTGTGTGAGTGTATGTGTCTGTGTGTGAGTGTAAGTATCTGTGTGTGAGTGTATGTGTCTGTGTGTGAGTATATGTGTCAGTGTGTGAGTGTAAGTATCTGTGTGTGAGTGTATGTGTCTGTGTGTGAGTATATGTGTCAGTGTGTGAGTGTAAGTATCTGTGTGTGAGTGTATGTGTCTGTGTGTGAGTGTAAGTGTCTGTGTGTGAGTATATGTGTCAGTGTGTGAGTGTAAGTATCTGTGTGTGAGTGTATGTGTCTGTGTGTGAGTGTAAGTGTCTGTGTGTGAGTATATGTGTCAGTGTGTGAGTGTATGTGTCTGTGTGTGAGTGTAAGTGTCTGTGTGTGAGTATATGTGTCAGTGTGTGAGTGTAAGTGTCTGTGTGTGAGTGTAAGTATCTGTGTGTGAGTGTATGTGTCAGTGTGTGAGTGTAAGTGTCTGTGCGTGAGTGTAAGTATCTGTGTGTGAGTGTAAGTGTCTGTGTGTGAGTATATGTGTCAGTGTGTGAGTGTATGTGTCTGTGTGTGAGTGTAAGTGTCTGTGTGTGAGTATATGTGTCAGTGTGTGAGTGTATGTGTCTGTGTGTGAGTGTAAGTGTCTGTGTGTGAGTATATGTGTCAGTGTGTGAGTGTATGTGTCTGTGTGTGAGTGTAAGTGTCTGTGTGTGAGTATATGTGTCAGTGTGTGAGTGTATGTGTCTGTGTGTGAGTGTAAGTGTCTGTGTGTGAGTGTATGTGTCAGTGTGTGAGTGTAAGTGTCTGTGTGTGAGTGTATGTGTCTGTGTGTGAGTGTATGTGTGTGTTTATCTTTTAAGATCGGAACATGAAAAGAGGAGAAAACGTACATTTCCACGTTTACCTTTTAAAAGAAACAAAAAAATATGTCAATGGGCGAGATTGGACTCAAGCAATAACAACACAATAAACAGATGAAATATTTATTAAGTAGAAACGTTGTACCCTACTAGTCCTAAACAATATGTACTGGCAGATTGTGGACTCAGGGATGTAGCCATATGCATTGGGAGATTGAGAACAGGGGAATTTAACTTTATGAATAATGTATGTCTCACACACGACAAATCCGCCTTTGTGTGTGTGTGAAATTTTCAGCAATGTGCTTGTGAGCGATATTTGTCTGTTGGGGGCAAACAAAAAAGGCATTAGGCTACACACATCACTAACATAGGGCTGGAGGAAATGCTGATTCTTATTTGTTGAAGTATTAAAAGAGAATGAAAACTATTTTAATTCGCCTATAACCTTTTTTTTTTGTTTGTTTGTTTGTTTCAACCATCTCGTTTTTGCACAATTATGACATTATAATTGGACATTTCCGGTAATATATTTATAGAGTTATTAAAATCCCATCATCGGTTCGGGCCGAATGTTTTTCTACAGTTAAACTGGATTGTATTGCTTAATCTAGAATTAATGTGTATATGTGTCGGGGATGAAAGGGTTAAGCTTTGGGGAGTTTAATATATTATGAAGTATGAAAGACTAATGGCTGGCTGGAGGGATAGATAAGAGTATGGATGGTTAAATGTGTGGTTGGATAGCTTGAAAAAATATATATCTTCTTGTGAATTGTATATCTGCTAAGTACCAAAATTACACCTTTTTTTTTAAAACTGATCATAGGTATGATGAAGCAGCGTTCACCAGTTTCTGTGGCCACGGCATACTAGACTCAAGGACATCCTCAAGTCCTGGGGAAAAAAATCCTAGCCTCCACCAGGATTCGAACCCAGTACCTTAGGACGCGCTGCCGCTCGGCTACCAGGAAAGAAAGAGAGCAAAAGTGAGAGAGGGAGAGAGATATATAATGGGGTACAGAACAGAGGGAGAGAGATATATAATGGGGTACAGAACAGAGGGAGAGAGATATATAATGGGGTACAGAACAGAGGGAGAGAGATATATAATGGGGTACAGAACAGAGGGAGAGAGATATATAATGGGGTACAGAACAGAGGGAGAGAGATATATAATGGGGTACAGAACAGAGGGAGAGAGATATATAATGGGGTACAGAACAGAGGGAGAGAGATATATAATGGGGTACAGAACAGAGGGAGAGAGATATATAATGGGGTACAGAACAGAGGGAGAGAGATATATAATGGGGTACAGAACAGAGGGAGAGAGATATATAATGGGGTACAGAACAGAGGGAGAGAGATATATAATGGGGTACAGAACAGAGGGAGAGAGATATAAAATGGGGTACAGAACAGAGGGACAGAGATATATAATGGGGTACAGAACAGAGGGAGAGAGATATATAATGGGGTACAGAACAGAGGGAGAGAGATATATAATGGGGTACAGAACAGAGGGAGAGATATATATAATGGGGTACAGAACAGAGGGAGAGAGATATATAATGGGGTACAGAACAGAGGGAGAGAGATATATAATGGGGTACAGAACAGAGGGAGAGAGATATATAATGGGGTACAGAACAGAGGGAGAGAGATATATAATGGGGTACAGAACAGAGGGAGAGAGATATATAATGGGGTACAGAACAGAGGGAGAGAGATATATAATGGGGTACAGAACAGAGGGAGAAAGATATATAATGGGGTACAGAACAGAGGGAGAGAGATATATAATGGGGTACAGAACAGAGGGAGAGAGATATATAATGGGGTACAGAACAGAGGGAGAGAGATATATAATGGGGTACAGAACAGAGGGAGAGAGATATATAATGGGGTACAGAACAGAGGGAGAGAGATATATAATGGGGTACAGAACAGAGGGAGAGAGATATATAATGGGGTACAGAACAGAGGGAGAGAGATATATAATGGGGTACAGAACAGAGGGAGAGAGATATATAATGGGGTACAGAACAGAGGGAGAGAGATATATAATGGGGTACAGAACAGAGGGAGAGAGATATATAATGGGGTACAGAACAGAGGGAGAGAGATATATAATGGGGTACAGAACAGAGGGAGAGAGATATATAATGGGGTACAGAACAGAGGGAGAGAGATATATATATAATGGGGTACAGAACAGAGGGAGAGAGATATATATATAATGGGGTACAGAACAGAGGGAGAGCAAGAGGTGAATGGTGGAAGGAGAAGAATGAATATATGAGCAACAAGGGAATTGAGAGAGCGAGAGAAATGAGTGTGAAAGTATGTGAGAGAGAGAGAGAGAGAGATAGAAAGAAACAAAGATACGATTAGAGAGCGATCCAGATGGTTTTGCATTTTGATTAGTGATGTTAAGTTAATGGTTTTCCTGTTGTTTTTTTTTCAGGCACCCCATTGAATGTCCAGATGCCAATCGGAAAAAGAAGAAAGAGTACTTTATATGCATATATTTATGTGAGCATTGTAACATATTTTAATTTCAAATGTGCGTATTATTACTACTTTACTCTTTGCCCTTCTGTCCTCTAGTGTTTCTAGTTTTAGTGATTTAACTTTTGGTGTTAGTCTTGTCAGTTGTAAATAACCATTATTAACTGACGCTTGAGTTACACACTACAACACTTTATATATATATATATATGTGAGTATATATATATATATATATAAGAGTGTTTGTCCGCATACGGATCCCCATTGGTCAATTTGAAATCACGTGAGTTTGTGTCACTGACCTGTTTAGGTCTAGGCCTATATACTGTCTTATAATTTTGCTCATCGGACATATGTCTTCGATAGCTCAGCGTCAGCGTTGACTTGTCTTATAGAAGTATCAACTACAAAAGGCAGTAAGTCATTTAGTCATCATTGATCTGAACCCTGAACCTAAAAAAACGTCCACAACCAGAATCCAAGTGTAATCACCAATTTTACATAGGTCACATCGTAGGTCACCATGAGCGATAGAAGAGAACGTTATGGGGGAGAAGCTGGGGCACCATACATTGCGAACTCTCCCCCCCCCCCCCACACACACACCCTTCAACTCCCGTCTGATGTACTTGTTAATGAAAGACCAAAAAAAAGACATGAATCTGACGGGAATTAAAGAGTTTCCAACCAAAAAAAAAATTCTTCGTAGTTGACCCCCTCCCCCCACCCCAAACGTAACCTTTTTTTTTTTACACTCCGAGAGACCTTGAATTCTAAATATAGATTGGATCGTTTGGTCCTCTCCTGGTGCAAGATTGACTTGTGGAGGGAAAGAAGGAAGGCCGGAGAGTGAGGAGGAATACGTGCATAAAGTTGTTGTTGTCTTTTCTGAAAGGATGGCGTGAAGCATTGAGACTTAAGTTCTAGATAGTATGAAACAAACTCTTACTCTTCTAATGGCTCTGTTTGTTTTTTCACATTATCAAAAGAAAACAAGAACTGAAAGAAAGACAGTGAAGAGAAAGCGAATACGAATAACGAAAACGATATAAGTCCAGATGTAGGAAGATGTCATGGACCTAGACACAGAGAAATCTCAGTTGGGATTTTATCAAGGGTAGAAGGGTAAAACTTATCTCTACAAAGATGGCGGCAATTGACGGGTTTAAAGGTCAAAGGCTCATATTCAATGTCCCTGCTGGTCCTGCGGTTAGTTTACCGGACTGTCAACCGACACGTCGCGGGATCTATCCCTGCAGCCGACCTATCCCTGCCGCCCTGCAGGAGTCTTGGGCCTAATGGACGTATTAATATTCTACCCAGAAGGAACGTCTGTAAAACTTATAAGGAAATATTCGCCGTCATTATAACTCATTTTTTTTAAAATAAATATTAAACAATAATGACGCCATGTAAATACACAATTTGACCACCAAAAGGGATCAGCGGTTAAGTGAACAAGAAAAATAACCCTTAGTTTACAATGGTATATTTTGTGTGGAAACCACATGTCCACGGATATAACCACTAACAGTGTCGTCACATTGTATAACAGTGATGGATAAAATACTAACGGTTATACATTTTATATGTGTGTGTGTGTGTGTCTTTTCAAACGGTCGATACTTAAAGGCCAACGGGTGTTAAAAACAATGGAATAATCAATCAAATTTCCTATTTAAAAACAAACAAACTACGTTTTATGGGTATCATGTAGATGATAACAAGATTAGTGTCACATGCTACAGCTTTCCTAGCACTGGCCTATATAATACGACCGATCTATTGCTTGATTCTGACTAGATGATCAATGACACTCTTACTGTTTGGTTTCGTTCATAGTATATAATCAATCTCATTATAACTGCTTGAGTAGTTAGAGTGCATGTAAACATAACTTTAACCGGTTCGGAGGACCGGCACATACCGGCTAGTAGTATATAATGTTCGTTTTTTAAACACACACACACAAAGTAACAGAAGTCTATTTTCGTACAATCGGCTGTTAACGGCTTTAATGAAGGCGTTAATTATATTTTTTATGACATGAAATACAAGGGGATTGACAATGCCTAGCCGTACTTCTAGGACGAGAACAAAATATACAAACATTGTCGTTAGAGAGAGAGAGAGATAGAGAGAGAGAGAATGGGAGGGAGAGAGAGAGGGAGAGAGAGAGAAAGAGGAGCGCGGGGAAGAGCGAGATGGCAAGATAGTGGAATAAAGTGAGCGAGAATGAGAGAAAGAGAGACATAGTTAGAGAATAGGGGCAGAGAAAGTCAAGGAGAGAGAAAAGCCGATGTAGACCGTTCCGTCCCACAGGTGTTAATTAAGGGGACATAACAAATGTTTTTACAAGATATAGCCACGATAAAATAATGAATTGATCTGCATTCATTTTATTTAAAGCGTCTTTAAATATAAGTTAGCTCGGGTATTGCTTTCAGTGGCTATAGATACCAGAACACTGCCATTTTGTAGACAGACCTGGCCATACATACCAGCACACTGCCATTTTGTAGACAGACCTGGCCATACATACCAGCACACTGCCATTTTGTAGACAGACCTGGCCATACATACCAGCACACTGCCATTTTGTAGACAGACCTGGCCATACATACCAGCACACTGCCATTTTGTAGAAAGACCGCCAGATATATGGAGAGATAGAGAGACCTAAAGAGAAGACGAATGCTCAACGGATTAAGCGAGCAAAGAGAAATAAAAAAAGGGGAGAGATGGAGAGAACTTACTCCAAATAATGTCTTGATCATAAAAAAGAAATTGCTATGTCTATGTGCGGAAAAAGAATTTAAAAAAAAAGTATAAAGTTTATTGTCCATAAATGCATGTACAATAACAATATAAATAGGGCCTACAATATAATTAGAGTTATTCTAATATTCTTAATTTATTCCATCCCATTCGCTCTTAATCTTTCATTTAGCATTGTAACAATTTCAGTTTTTGTTTAAGATCTCTTTTATTATATTAATAACATAGTCTACATTTTGGTCGCAGAAAACAATTTAATTTTTTTTTATAATAAAGAAGGGGAGTGGAAGAAAGATAACCTCATAGCATCAACAAGCCTACGGGTCACCTGTGCCCTCCGCACTCCGCCCATCCTATAAATTGTAGACTTATCGCTTATAATAGTTCAGTTAAAGTCAGTGTAATTAGGTTTGAGAACGACATCAATACTTTAAGTTTGAGTTTGAAATATTTTCAGTCAATCTAAATAAAGAGAGAGGAAAATATTATTTTAAATTATTTATCAGGTGTGTTGACAAAATAAAGATTCGTTTAATAAATTGAAATCTAAGTAAATATGTATTAAAAACAAAAACAAAACAAAAACACAGAATATCGAAACATTAAAGAAGACTGGCCCTTTAGTTGGAACCTTTATAGAGTTCTATCCCTTGAATACTACAGAGTAATTTCCCCTAGAATAAATTACAGGAGACTACACATTTGGCAGGCAGACAGAGAAAGGGGGAAGAGGAGAAGGGGGTGTTGTGGCTGGCATAAATAAAGCCAAGAAGCTGGATGGAATGAAGTGAGGGGGGTGGGAGGGAGAGAGGGGGTAGGGGAGCGATTGATAGAAGTGGATAATTAGGAGATGATAGACGGATCGACGAACACAAGTGGATAATAAAGAATCAATTTATTGGCTAATGTAGTTTTTATAGGGACAAGGGATGGACAGATTATAATGGATAACTAGGTTTAGACATAATGTAGTTGTGTAGAGATATAGATCAGTTAATTATTTACTAGTATATATATGTATATATATATATATATATGTGTGTACATACATAATGATTAGATAGATTAAGAAATATATAGTAAATAGTAGTTTATGTAGTAGTTTAAAATATTAATATCATTAAACCTATACATCCTACATATCACATAGAAGTGATTAGGTGTTTAGATCGATACATAGATAAATAGATTGGAAGATATGCAACTATATAAATGTATTAATAAAAGTATATTGTTATGTACAAAGTATGTAGATGCAGATATTGTCTACACATCCTTATTATTATATTATCAAAGATGTGTAGATAAACAGATACTTAATATATTGTTTTATTGATTGATAAAGCGATGGAGAGATAGAAAGATCGATCGATCGATCGATCGATAGATAGATAGATAGATAGATAGACAAAAATACAGATTCACACATAGATAGATTGATAGATTAAATGATAGATTGATTGGTTGATAAAAAGATGGTGAGATACGTTTATAAATAGATAGAGGTAGAACATTTTCCGGGATTTCCCCCCTAAAATACTGGAATTTCCACAAGTGCACCTTTTTGTTTGTACAGACTCAGCATTTTTTATTTCAGTTATTTTCATTTAACGAAGTTATGGAGTTGTAAACCTTTTAGCGGGCACTGTCACTGTGCATGGGTCAGATAACTAAATTACACATTAACGATGAGTGGTTGACCAACGATACAGTGCAACCTCTCTTTTTGAATGTAAAAAGTAAAAATAGGAAAGTATTCCCGTTGGACCAAATTGATCCATAGGGGCCGGTGGAGCAGCGTTCACCAGTTTCTGTGGCCACGGCGTACTAGAGGATTACGTGGCCTGCACAATGCCTTTACTTTTACCCTAACTAATGTCAGGTACCCAAAGAGAGCTGGAAAGACTCAGGGAAACCCTCCAGACCTAGAAAAAAATCCTAGACTTCACCAGGATTCGAACACCAGACCTTTGATACGCCAGCCAAACGCGCTGCCCGGCCATCGTGCCCCGAAAGTACACCGTGCCCCGAAAGTCCACCGAAAGTCCACCGAAAGCCCACCGAAAGCCCACCGAAAGTACACCGAAAGTACACCGTGCCCCGAAAGTCCAACGTGCCCTGAAAGTCCACCGTGTCCCGAAAGTCCACCGAAAGTCCACCGTGTCCCGAAAGTCCACCGTGTCCCGAAAGTCCACCGAAAGTCCACCAAAAGTCCACCGTGCCCCGAAAGTCCATCGAAAGTCCACCGAAAGTTCACCATGCCCCGAAAGTCCACCGTGCCCCGAAAGTCCACCGTAAACCGAAAGTCCACCGTATCCCAAAAGTCCACCGAAAGTCCACGGAGAGTCCACCGTGCCCTGAAAGTCCACCGTGCCCCGAAAGTCCACCGTGTCCCGAAAGTCCACCGTGCCCCGAAAGTCCACCGAAAGTCCACCGAAATTCCGCCGAAAGTCCACCGGGCCCGGAAAGTCCACCGTGCCCCGAAAGTACATCGTGCCCCGAAAGTCCACCGAAAGTCCACCGTGCACCGAAAGTTCACCGAAAGTCCCCCGTGCCCCTATTTTTTGAAGGTATGGGCAGTAAAAATATAAATCCGCTTTTCTTCGACTATAGGGTTTAGAGATTTATATATAAAAAAAATATGTATCTTATAAAGAAAGAAAGAGAAAGAGAAAGAGAGGGGGGATACTGAAGAGAAATAGACTCATAAAAAGAGAGGAAGAAAGAGAAAGATAAATGGAGAAAGCGGGAGAGAAGGTGAGAGTCAAAGAGAAATAGAATGATGAAAATACACAGAGAAAAAAAAATAAAGTGAAACATTAAGAGAAAAAATATACATAGAGTAAAGACTAATTGAGAGCGAGAAAGAGAATCTAAGAGAGAGAATAAAGATATGAAAGCGTGGAAGAGAAAGTGAAAGAAAGAGAGAGTAAGTGACGAAAGTGGCAGAGAAAAGAAGTGATAGAGAAAATGTGAGAAATGAAGAGAGAGAGATAAAAGGAATTGACAAAAGTAAAGACACTGCACGTAAGAGAGAGAGAGAGAGAAAAAGGAAGGGAAAAAAGACAGAGAGAAGAGACAGAAAGAAAGATATAAAAGAAAATAAACAATGACGTTCTAAGTTTAAGAGATTAGATTGTCTAATAGTTTAACCCTTTCACCTCTCCATTTCCTACAAAGCATAGGCCTGTTTAACTATGTGCTTTGATTGTGATTTAATAAAGATATACCGTCATATCAAGATCCAGGTAAGCTGCTGAGCGTAATAAGTTGTATTGAAATCAGCTCGCACCATCGCTAAACTATTTATTCAAGCTTATATTTGAACAATAATTCCTTTCCTAAAATATATATTTTGTTGAAGTTTACGTATCTAAAATTAGGCAAGCTATTTGAAATCAGCTTAATTACGTCATGCAGAACCGACTGAATTTGCCAAAAACCGGGTTTATCGGTTCTGGGTCGAAATCCCTTTGTGAGAAAATATGGTAATATTTAGAAAAATTAAAAGAAAATATACTTATATACTTATATATATATATATATATACATACATATATATATATATAATAGAAACTCACATTTTTTCCATCTTAAAAATTATGCCCCTTAAAAAAATATTATAATCAAATTTTCGTTTGTAATTGACTGACTACATTGTCTGTTCGGGCTTTCTTCAAGCACGAAAACATAAAAACACAAAGTTTATGGCATAAAAGAGTTAAATGAGCTTTTAATTCTAACAGTGAAAAAATATCGAACTCTCATTGCATAGCCAATTATCTAAGATATCTTCTCGAGATATATTGTCCGTAAAAAAACAACAGCAACTAAGCTTATTAAAGAAAGAAATCGTTCGTGCAGTTTAAATAATAAAGATTAATGTGTTGTGATATCTTTTCTTTTGTTTTATCTTATACATTACAGACGATCCTTCTATTATTGCGTCCCCTGCGCACATCCGTAGTTTGAGTATAGTCCTGCATTTCTATTAGTGTTTTAAATGATGTAAGGTTACCTGTTTTCCTGGTTTGTTAAGACAACCCATTCCATCCCCGGATGTCACTCGGGAAGAATGAGTACTTATGTGCATTTGTTCTCGCATAAGGGATAAGGAAAGTGTTTTTTGTCTTTATGTTTATCTAAGCTTTGAAACAGGTTGTTATTGGGTTGTATTTCTAAATTAGAGTTTAATGCCTCATGTATTATTACTACTTTACTCTTTGCACTTCTGTCGTCTAGTGTTTCTAGGTTTAGTGATTTGACTAATGGTGTTACTCTTGTTTGTTGTGAATATTCGCTAGTAGGCTAATAACCTTTGCAGCTCTTTTCTGAACTTTTTATTGTAGCAAATCTTTTTTTTTTTTCACATTTAAATGATAGATGCTTAACGTTTTATTAGAAATGTATAATTAATAGATGAAATGAAATGTAGATCTAATAGATTGTTGTTATTTTTTTGTTGTTGGAAGAAAATTTGTTGAAAAATGTAAATGTTACACTATATTTGTAATCGGAATCGGTTTCGGAACCTCTCTTCAAAACCGGGTTTCGGGGTTTCCAAAGACTAGGTTTTTGCTAATAAAAATAAAAAACAAATATATTCAGACATACCGAGACACACCTACTCAGCCACCGCCTACCTCCCTCCCGCCAGCGCTCCGCCCTCTCTTGTTAGAAAAAAAATATTTTCCAGATTACATTAAAGCAATTATAGGCAAATTAAAGGAGGAAAAAACATCACATGATTGATGGTATCACAGGTAAGCTCAGGTAGTTGTACTGTCGATCTGTCTATTTCTCCCCCCGCCCTGTCCGTAGCTCGCCCTCGATCTACCTATTTCTGTCTTTCTTTCTCTCCATCTGTCTATATGAATATATCTACTTATTCTATCTATCTGTCTGTCTCTCTCTCTCTATATATATATATTTAAATATATATATCACTGGAACCTCTTTCTATCCATTTATCTATTCTATTGTCTGTCTAATGTCCAGGGGGTCGGCAACCTTTTGATAACAGTGTGCCAAAGTAGGATTTCTAATTCATTTAGCGTGCCATTTACCCTAAAAGTCATCCTGCTGTATCTCTCAATTTCTTGTAAAAGAGATTTGAAAAGACTTTTTTTGGGCCTCTTCCGCGTGCTATTGGAAATCTTTCGGCGTGCCATGTCTGGCACGCGTTTCTTTGGTTGCCGATCCCTGTTTTTATCTTTAGAGTCAGTTTGTTGCCCGAGTGTCTCTAAAACAAGAGAACTCTATCATTCCTTGTTACTCTGCTGTTGACTTCTTCAAACACACCCCCACCCGCGAACCATCGCAGCGCAGTGTGCACAATCCAAGGGCAGACAACCCGTCTAGATAATGACGATTGATGACGAGACAAGTCACAGGCTTTCCAAATATTTATCGCCCCTTACTGTTTATAGCTCAGTAAACTGACACAAGTGGAAGACTATCTGTTTATGTTTTTAATCGTTAATCGCTTCAGAATCGCAATAAGATGGCGATTAGGTTGTTCTTTTCTGTGGTGTGTTCACCTATTTTTATCCCGAATCAGGGCTGGAATTAACTCTTTCAAAACGTTGTGGCACACTGCGTGCCCGAACATTACGGCTCGACTTGATTTTACGTATAGAAAGAGTTAAATATAGTGAGGTGATATAACAGAAACATGTGTCTCGATGATGGATAGGTGAATACTAGAATCAATATAGTATTACTAGGTCTCACGCGAAGACATAAAAGAACAACAGTGATCACTTTTAGAACGAGGCTGTATGAGTTCCATGAACTATAATTTGTTTTGTAGTCACCACTTCATTCAACTGTTTGTTTACAAATGCCTAGACATCCATTACTGTTTAGAAAGTTGGTTCCCTTAAACATTTTTACCGGCGACAATATCATTTTAATTCCCTCCCTCCCCGGGGCACCCTTCCCTAAATCTTATATATTACAGACGCTCTTTCTATAAGGAAGATCATTGCGTCCTACGCGTACCCCGTGTTCTGCGTCTAGTCTTGCATTCCGTGTTTTAAATGAAGGGCGGTGCACTATGGGGGTAAAATGTTAACGATCCATGGGCGGTGCACTATGGGGGTAAAATGTTAACGATCCATGGGCGGTGCACTATGGCGGTCAAATGTTAACGATCCATGGGAGGTGCATTATGGGGAGGGGGGGGCAAATGTTAACGATGTACCACAATGCCAAGAAATTTGCACAACGCGATTACATTAGGCGCTTGCTCGGTGCAAAAAACACTGTTGTTGATCAATTCCCAAGAGGCTGGAGACGGTGGAGCCTGCCGATCTCTAGATATGAGAGACTGGTCTGTTCATGGCCCACTTGTAAAGACCGGAAGCCATTTCAGAACGCTGCTGCCATCATATTCAAATGTCTGCCGGGAGTTTTTCGTTGTTGTTGTCGCCATTATGGATGCGTCCGTGGAATGAAAGGGAGAACATAGACTGTTTATTCAGTCACACACTCTTTCTCTCTCTCTCTCTCCCTCTTTCTCTCTCTTTCTCTCACTTCAGATCTCTTGAAGAGATTTTTCTATCTATTCAACATTGTTAACTATACGTTCAATAGTGCCCAGTCTATAATGGTACTAATTATTATTGTAGGCCTATGTACTAGGCGGTAATTTACAGTGATTTCTACTTTGTAGATATGGCTAGTTGAAGTTGTTGACATTGGATACACATTCTAAAATCATCTATTCATTAATATATATATTTATATAATATTTATATATATATATATATATATATATATATATATATATATATATATATATATATATATATAATCTGTCTAGCTTTCTATCTGCCTTTCATTATTTACTCTATCGATTCTATTTATCTATGTATATTATCTATAATCTATTATAATCTTTTGCGGAGAAGAGCTGGTAACAGACCTATTACTAGGAGGGGTGAAAATAATGGTATCATTACAAAACTCATGATAAAAATGATAGTTTTAACATGACCTCCCCTGTACGAGAAATAATAGACTATTCCTAGCCATTACGAGATTTGAGGTCGGCACGAGTGTGGATTCTTAGAACAGTCTAGGCTTAGTACCGCCCACAAAACTCGCGTTTGAGAGAGATAGGGGAAATAAGTAATGTTCCAGTATTTGGAATAGGGCTGTTAAACGAAAACCGGAATACCGGATTCCGGTTTTGAAACTGAAAACCGGTTTTGATTTTCAAAATCGGATTTCGGTTTGTTGGTAGCAACCCTTTTCTTTTTGTTCTGATGGAAATATTTTTAACAAATAATATTGGATTCGCACAAAACAATTCTTGAAATGCCTTGCTAACACTATTTAGTCTTAGATATTGTGTTTCTTTTTTTCCAAATATCAACTATTGCTTGCGCTAAAAACAACATCAAATGTTAAGTTACAGTTACAATTAGCATGAATCTTTTTTACTTTTCGGCTCATCTTTGAAAAAAAATCTTTAACGATGGCTCAGTGTAAACTATGTTCCCAACAGATAAGCCTGAGCGGTGGAAGTACCACTGGATTGCGTACGCACCTGTATTCGAAGCATCCTGGAGTAACATCGTCATCCTCTTCATATGCTTCTTAATATTATGGTCAACGATAATCGGAAATTAGATTATCACTATTGAAAACTGCTATCGGTTTTAATCAATTAGAGCAGATTTTTTTTTATTTCTAAAGAATTTAATGGTAAAGTGTACAAAACTATATTGCATTCACGCAAATCAACCTCTTGAATGCCCTGCAAACAATAATTAAGTTTGAACTATTTTTCAAATATACCTACTAAACTATGCACATTTGGCTTTTCTGGCCGGGGGGGGGGGGGGAATCGAAATCCGGTTTCAAACCGGTTTTATAGAACCGAAAACCGGTCTTAACATCCCTAATTTGGAACTACCAATATGTGACACTATCTACATATTCCAACTGTCTTTCTATGCATGTATCTATAAGATTATATCTATCTATATATGTATATCCTTCTATGTATATTTATATAGTCATATATAACTATCCCTATGATCTATCTATGTACTTAATTTATTTATCAATCCCTAGCAATATATTCCCATCTATCTTATTATCTCTATCTTATATACATACGTAACTGTAGGCCTACGTAAGTCACATTTAATGTATATGTAGACTATATAATATATATATAAAGTTAAAAGGTGATTGGGCATACATTCTCGGATACTCAATGGGTACTGAACCTTTATTTAAGAAAATGGGCAGATAGGGAGTGGTGCGCTAATTAATATCATAGCAATGTTTACATTTCTTTGTAATAAAAAAAAAAAGAAATGCACTGGTTTATTCTTCAGGTGTTCTTTGTAAAGCCACTAATTCACAAGTATGAACCCCTCCCCCATTAATAAAAAAAACACTTATGAAAGAAGTTCTACACAGATCATTGATTCATACACCAAGTACGCCTAACCCAGTATAAAACATGTTCCTGTATCCAAGACTTCCAGACCTGGAGAGCACAATTAGATAGGAACAGCTGCTTTAGCCTCATATACTCTATAGCAGGGGTGGGCAACCTTTTTGCTAATAATGTGCCGAACTAGGATTTTTAAATCAGTCAGCGCGCCAACAGCCTTAAAGTCAACCTGCTCTATTACACTCATAAAAAAATATATTTTTATTTGACAAATAATTTAACTCCGTAGCAGGACCAAGGCCAAAAGTAAAAGAGATTTATAGAGAAAATAGCTAAAGCGTTTTAGAATTAATAAAACAAAATTAACGTGTTTGTGATTATCATCCTTTTATTTGCATTAAAATTAAATTAAATACAGTATTTGAGTAATCTACTTAACTTTCACGTTTATGGTAATTATTGTTTCACTATCATTTTGTACTCTTCTAGATAAAGATCTTACAATTAATAATATTTATTATTTCTTATATTGTGATCTCAGTTTACTGAGATGATTGTCCTTTTATGTATTATAGACAAACATTGCTGGAACCATATAGTCACTACAATTAAGCGGAATTGATACGTAGTTATCATTCAAAGTGGGTAGTTAATGTAATGTCTGAAAATATACATAACATTTTTAGTCATATAATATTTATATAGTTTTAAAATGCTTTTAACAGTTTGATCATGTCATAGTTATAAATTGTAAGCAATTTATTCTTTTATAAAAGAAAAAAAAAGAAACATAAATACATTAGCGCAAATAAAATACGTTAATTATCCCCCTTTAATTTAAAATGTTTTCAACATTTGATTTTATAGTGATGCCATACAAATTATGTTTTGTAAGATAAAAAATATTACTGACTAATTTTTTTTGTTTATAAGTGTAAGTTGAACCAAAAGCTGAAAGTAGAATAGTGATTGCCTATCAGTTGAGAATAGCAGATTACTTTCCTAAGCTAAGCAGCTTCCTTCCAGATATTTCCGCAAATGGGCACGTTTAGATGCCCATTTTTGAAAATATGTTTAAAATTCAACTTGCTGCATTTAAAATTCGCCAATATCCCTCACTTGAAAAAAATATCCACCTCTAAGTAGGTTGTAGTAAGATCAAGCTAGTGGGCTTTGTGAGATATGAATTCATGCATTTGAAAATCTTGTCTTGGGTTAAAAAACTCCGCTTTGAGTACTTCAATGTACTTCTGAAAAAGCCAATCTATCTAAATATATGCCTTAATATAGGGATGTACATGTAGTTAAATGTATTAAAATTAATTTCACAACAAGATATGCCCAGTTTCACTTTCAATGCAAATCTATATGCAAGTTCTACTCACTGAAATGTGTCGCTCTGTCATTTAAAAGAATTGGCTTCAACAGTCAGTTTTCTTCCTTCAGAACCTAAAATGTTGTTCGTTATTTTTTCATCTATAAAAAAAAATTTATTGGAGGTCTCTCGCGTGCCATTGAAAATCGCTCTGCGTGCCGAGTTCAGCAAGCGTGCCTTAGGTTGCCGACCCCTTGCTCTATAGTATACATATATAGAACTCGTCGGTGTACAAAGGGAACATCACGCGCGGTCTAGAATAGACTCAGTCGCGGCCAAAACAAAATCTGGAAATAGTGTAATTAGATCTAAAAAATTATGGGATGTCAGAAAGTATTTGTAGAGGACAGAAAATACCGCGTGCTTAAATGAAAGTAAATTACCCTTCGGATTAAATTTATCATAGCGCCGGTGTAGCAGCGTTCCCTAGTTTTTGTGGCCACGGCATACTAGGTGATTGTGTGGCCAGCACAGTCCACATCCGTCAAGTACCCATCAGAGCTGGGTAGACGCCAGGGACACCCTCCAGACCCGGGAAAAAATCCTAGCCTTCACCAGGATTCGAACCCAGGACCCTCGGTACTCCCGCACGCCCCGTAATGTTTAAATGTAATGTTAGTTTTATTCTAATTTAACTCATTCAGCTATTAAGTACAGTTTTATATTATAAAAATAAGGAACTAGAAAGAACAAAATACTCATTTCAACCGGACTAGCTTCAGGTTTCGAAAGTAGGAGGAGGAAGGGGGATGGAGCTTATACAAACATGTACCCCGGAGCTACAATTAAGTACACCCCGCCCCCCACCCCTCCCAACCACTCGCTACCATGCCCGAGACATTATTGCTGTTCGGAAAGTTCCACAGATGGTGTAACTCGCTAGTGGAGATTTCAAGAAAGAAACAACAAAACTTGAACGGCGGGGGTGAAATTTGTGTTATCATTAATCCTGGATACACAGACGTTTCTAGGCGTATGGGGTGGGGGATGATAGTTCGGTGGGGGAGGGGGGAATAGGGCGAGGTGGTGGGGGGGGGGACACGAGTTTAAATAGCTTGTGATGTAATCGCCAAAAATTAAAAATTGTGATTGACAATGAAAATAATAAATAGACTATATCATTCCCGGGCAGAAAAGTCTAGAAACGTTGTGATTGAACGAGACATGAGCGCATTACTTTACACATTATTAGCAACACGTGTTTATAAAATTTAGATTACATACACGACGGAATTCAGGATAATTAATGAAGAAAGTATATTTTTAACGAAATCAATTATTATTATTAGGTTAGTTCACCGGAGTGTAAACCGACATGTCACCAGGTTCTATCCCTGTCGCCGACCGATCCCTGTCGCCCTGCAAAAGTTTTGGGCCTAGTGGACGTAATAATCTTCTAGAGCGCACTGAGCATGCTAAAATAGCATTGATTGAAGCGCTGTATAAATAACAATTATTATTATTATTATGAAGTAAATAGATAGCTTAATTAGTGCCACATTAAAACCCAATGAATCTATTTCATTGTAAGATTTATAAGCCTCCAATTTAGTTGCGATTGGCTTTTCATCAAGCAGGAGAAGACAACTTATTAACATTGGCTGGGGAAACTCCCTTATTGAAATGCGCGGCCAGGCGGATATACGTCATAATCCATTCCCCGGAAGTAAAAGTCTGTAAAGTTATAACAGCCGTATGCGTGTGCAAGTATAATCTCATAAAACTGTTATCTTTGCATATAATTAAATGCTATACTTTTTTTATGTGTAAAGCGTTGATAGCGGTACTACTAATATGCTTGCAGCACGCATCGAAACTGAACGGGAAGACCCTGGAGAATAGACTCAACGGGATTTCTTATCTTATATATTACAGACGCTCCTCCGATAAAGAACATGCTTGCGTCCTACGCATTCTTCCTGTGGCTGTAATTAACATAAAAGGATAACTTAAACTAGTTATATTATACTAGTTATATATATATATATATATATATAGAGAGAGAGAGAGAGAGAGAGAGAGAGAGAGAGAGAGAGAGAAAGAAAGAGAGAGAGAGGGAGATGTGGGAGAGAAGGAGGTGAGGGATAAGAGAGAGGGAGAGAGAGATCGTTTAGCAATATCTGTTAGGTGGTCAGATGGTCAGACATTGTACAACAGCCAGAAGTCCATTCGCGAAGACTTAAAAGAAATATTACTAAAATATTACTATTACGATGCAGGCCAGAGATACCCTTTAAGGTCTACAGGTTGGGTTCTATACCGAACTTTGTTGCTTGTCAAAAAAATATTACAACGAACGTTACTAAATTTCAGAGTGCATCGATCTAACCAAAAGGGGCTGATATAGTTGAAAACCTTAAAAAAATATAATATACGAAATATGACCAAGAAAAGGCTTGTCGCGACACGCTAAACTTCAAAACACACTTTGCTAATACATTGAACCCTGTTGGCTTCCTATCAGAAAAGCCTAGAAAATTCCCTGATCACGATATAGACTATTATAGACTGATGGTCAAAAGAACATGTCTTTTTTTTTTTCGCAAATGAATATACCTCGAGAAAATACTATGTAGCCACAACAAACACACACACAGACAGACACAGCTATTAAACTTCGTATTGTGTTGAGAACGATAGTTCAAGTACACGTTAAATTGTATTGTGTCAAGAAATAGACGGGAAGAAATATTTAGTAGAAAAATAGACGGGAAGAAATATTTAGTAAAGAAATAGACGGGAATAAATATTTAGTAGAAAAATAGATGGGAAGAAACATTCAGTATAGAATAGACGGGAAGAAATATTTAGTGAGGAAATAGATTGGGAAGAAATATTATATTAAGAAATAGACGGGAACACATATTAAGTAAAAAAATGGACAGGAAGAAATATTATCTAATGAGAGGGATGGAAAGGAATATGATGTAGAGAAAAGGACTGAAAAAATGTTTTGTAAAAGAAATGGGTGACATTAATCAGACAACTGGATCTAGTAGATTGTTCAAGAATGGAAGGAAGAAATAGTTGTTCAAGTTTACGATTGAGACAGAATGGAAGAGAGAATGAGAGAAAGTAAAAAAAAAAACAAGTATTAGCAAACACAATACTATATAGTAAAGGCAACATTTCGAAACGACTGACAGATGAAAGTCATGGAAAGGGGCAATGATCAGAGCCCAGGGGGCATTTTTCCCTTCCGACCCCTACACTGATAGATAGATGGCAATGTTGGCTTTACATGTGTTCCAGATGTGAAATAATCTGCTTGTGTCTGCATGTGAATGTGTTTGTGCCGTATCACAGTGTGTGTGTATGTGTGTGTATGTGTGTGTGTGTGTTTGCACGTGGATCTGAGCGCGTGCGTATTTGTTCTTTTCAGAGAGAAAACGAAACAACCATCGAGATAGCACGGTCCCGGAAAAGTTCCCGGAAGTAGCCATGTTTAAGCAAAAAAAACAAACAACAAACAAACACGAAAACACACACACACACACACAAACAAGATGTCTGCACAGTTGATAACCTAGTGTTGTGTACTTGGGTTTATTACTTGTTTAAAAAAGAAACACAAAACCAACCATACCGACATGTTTTTAAAGGCAAGAATTAAGCAAGAATGCCAGTAATACGTTAGTTGTTACTTTAAATAATATCAATATCATTACTCTGAAATAAAACACGATGATTTTGTTCTTGTTGTTGTTGATAGTAAGTAAAAGTACACTTCGGACAAAATTGATCATAGGGCAGAGTTCACCATGTTACTGTGGCCACATCATACTAGGGGATGTGTGGCCAGTACGATGCCCAGCCGCCTTTACGTTAACCCCCAACTAATGTCAGGCACCGATCAGAGCTGGGCAGATTTCAGGGACACCCTCCAGTCCCGGGAACAAATCCTAGCCTTCACCAGGATTCGAACATTCGGTACGCCAATCGAACACGTTGCCGCACGGCCACAGTCCAAAGTTGTTGTTCATACAAATATTATGAAAAGCGTAATACAAAAGACATTTGTAATCTATAGCTTCAAATTCTTATTTTAAACGTAAAGCGGAGAGAGTTTCACGTGTCACTGATGCCGTTGTTTTCAAAACAAGCTCCACTCTTCTGTTGGGTCATTTATACTGTTGGAATCTCAGGTCGCCATGTTTGTTCAAGATGAAATGTAAACAAAGTTGTCCAATGAACTTTTTTTTTTTTTTTTCAATATCTAACGATCATTTATGTTCCTTCTCCCTCATAAACACACTTTTCACAACCAAGGCTTTTTCAGTCCATTATGCAGCGGAGGTATTATGGGCCTTGTGCGATGGCATGCGAAAATTCAACACTCCACTGTTTGGCCAACTCATAATAGTAACAATAATAATGTGTAATACCTAGGTATATATTTGTATATTTTCTATGTTGTTTTTTTAGGGCGGGGAGGGGACTGATAGTACAATCTATGGGAAGGTAGGCGGGCTTAGGTAAAAGCGGGGTGGGGAATAGTATATATACAAGGAGGCTAAAAAAGCATTGTCATAATTTGTACAGGTTCTCCCGACCAATCTATAACTTGCCTCTAAAGTTAATTTTGGGCCATACGGGCCTGTTTAGAACTTACCTCTAGTGTAAGTTTTCCATCTGGACAATCTTTTCTAAATCCTTTGTGCCTGAAACAATATAAAAAGAATATTAAATTTAAAAGAGAAAATTTTTTTTTAAGAAAACATTTTAATAAGGAAACAAAAAGTAAAGTGGATTGAATATATTCATGGACAAGTCTTAAATATTATGCATGCTTGGTGAACCTTTTCATAATAGTGTGCCAAAGTAGGATTTCTAATTCATTTAGCGTGGCAACATAGAAAAAAAGTCATACAGTTTTAGTACTCAATTTTTTTGTAGAAGAGACTTGAATAGCCTTTTTTTTGGTGGTCATCCGTGTGCCATTGAAAATCGCTCTGCATGCCAAGTCTGGCACGCGTTGCGTGGGTTGTCGACCTCTGATCGAGATGGTCTGGTGGGGAAATGTTATGTTTTACTTCAATCGAGAAAAATTTACTCCCCGTTTTGTCTTGTAAAATTATTTTTTATATAGTGTTAATCAAAGCAGAATCTTGTTTTGTTTTGGCGCTGAATTTAGGGCGCGCATATGACTGAAATCTGCCGCAACTTGAGAAACGTAAGCTTTTGGCAGCTATGGCTATTAACTTTAAAATGTTCGCAGATGATGGTGTAACATTTTGGGGCACACCACTTTAAAAACAAGTAAAAAAAAAAGGTGATGTAAGTGTGCAAACCACCGATACGCTCCCTTTAAAAGTACACATGTGGACTAACGCATGGGAGGCGTCTCCCCCCACCCTTCCCCTAGCCTCCTCCGTTTTGAATCCGAGGACCATCGCACAGACGAGAGCCAATTGAAACTCGGTGGGGAGGAAGGAACATACGCCACAATACCCGTCTGGCCAAGCTTGGTGCCTGCATGTCCAGGCCTTAAAGTCTGGTATTTGTCCGCTACCGATCGATAGTGCGACAGGCGATATCGTATATTGGCGGAATATTTGTTGGAATTATTATGCGACCATCAACACCGTTTCCCTTTCAAACAGGCAGAGCCATACGGGCTATTCGATTCCAAACTTTTATTGGATATGCTGGGCCGCCTTTTCTTCTTCTTCTTCTTCATCTTGGCGCGTGTGTGATATGATGTGGAGGGGGGGGGGGAGTGGAAGAGTCCTGGTTGAGCCGCATCGTTTGCAGTATTGCACCATGAGTCACATATCTGGGTAAATTAGTGCTATAGAAATTTTCTGTGGTGCCAAGCCCCTCCTACCTACCCCCACCCCCTCCTCGCTATCGTTTGATGCCATAAAACCACGTGCTTATTCTCGCTTACACGTTAACCCATCTCTTAAGCCTGCATCAACAATATCAACAGATTAAGACAACAACAGCAACTAAAATAAAAAACAGGTTAACAGCTTCGGGTAATTCGTTGTTTATTAAACATTATGACGTAAGGCTCTTCAGCATCGCTCCGATATCTACTCTGTTCAATTTCACCTAATTGCCATTCTGCCACTCTCCCCCCCCCCCCCCCTCGATACTTCAGCAATGGATAATAGAGTTGATTTAATACAGAAGCCATTTTGGCTGCTTAGCCTCTAACCCCTGACTCGCGTGCACCACTCATTGTAGTTTTAGCGCGTTTTTACTCCCTTTATTATTACTCCCTTTATTTTAAGTTGCAATGTCTGCAATCGTCAATGGTGCAAAAATTGGCTTCGATTTTTCGACCACTTCCCGTGGTCCGATCGAGCTGAAATTTGGACAGCAGATTTGTGGCGCCTGACAATACATCCTATCAAATTTTCAGTTAAAACGACTTAATAATACTACACTTATGACAATATTCATTTCTTAAAAGGAAAGTATAAGAAATATTTTAATTTCGCGTTAAAAATGCCTGTGCAACTTTTTATAGTTTTTCGGCGCAAAGCTAGAAAAAAACATAATTATGCGCTACGATTATTTTTAGAACAATTCATACGGAGTAAGGAGATATTTTTGAGATTTGCAACACAGATATTTTTTCTGTACGTTTCATTTGCAGTAGTCAATCAATTATTTAATTACATGATGGTAAACTTAGTTTGTAAATAAAGGGAGTATAATGAAAACTTCGTTTTTATGGTTTTCTTGTTTGTTTGTTTGTTTGTTGTTGTTATTTTGTTTAGGGAGCGTCTCGCAGATCGAGGATCTCCCCCCCCCCCTCCGTTTAGGGAACTCTGGGAAAACTTGTTTGAATAGCAAAAGCCATAATTGGATTTTAAATGATTGCTTTCACGTCAGAGGAGTGGAGTGGGAGAAGTTTTTATTTTCTTAAATTTTTATGGGAGAAAATTTAAGAAGTAAAAAAACAAACGCACGCTTTCTCTCTCTCTCTCTATCTTATTCTCTCTCTCAATCTCTCTATCTCTCTCATTATCTCTCTCTCTCTTTCTCGCACACACACACAAACCTGTAGATGATCACAAATACGAGTGCTAAGACAAGAAATGAAAGACGTATGGAGGTTAACAAACATAACGTAAACAAACATGAGTAGCCATTCAGACATCATCAATAAAAACAAAAAAGCATATCGGTAAATCACACCAGTAAACACATCAGTAAACACATCAGTAAACACATCAGTAAACACATCAGTAAACACATCAATAAACACATCAGTAAACACACCAGTAAACACATCAGTAAACACATAAATAAACACATCAGTAAACACACCAGTAAACACATCAATAAACACATCAGTAAACACACCAGTAAACACGTCAGTAAACACATCAGTAAACACATCAATAAACACATCAGTAAACACACCAGTAAACACATCAATAAACACATCAGTAAACACAGAAGTAAACACGTCAGTAAAACACGTCAGTGAACACACCAGTAAACACATCAGTAAACACATCAGTAAACACACCAGTAAACACGTCAGTAAAACACGTCAGTGAACACACCAGTAAACACATCAGTAAACACATCAGTAAACACATAAGTAAACACATCAGTAAAACACGTCAGTGCACACACCAGTAAACACACCAGTAAACACATCAATAAACACATCAGTAAACACACCAGTAAACACGTCAGTAAAACACGTCAGTGCACACACCAGTAAACACATCATTAAACACATCAGTAAACACATCAGTAAACACATCAGTAAACACATCAGTAAACACACCAGTAAACACACCAGTAAACACACCAGTAATTACACCAGTAAACACACCAGTAAACACACCAGTGAACACATCAGTAAACACATCAGTAAACACACCAGTAAACACACCAGTGAACACATCAGTAAACACACCAGTAAACACACCAGTGAACACATCAGTAAACACATCAGTAAACACATCAGTAAACACACCAGTAAACACACCAGTAAACACACCAGTAATTACACCAGTAAACACACCAGTAAACACACCAGTAATTACACCAGTAAACACACCAGTAAACACATCAGTGAACACATCAGTAAACACATCAGTAAACACATCAGTAAACACATCAATAAACACATCAGTAAACACACCAGTAAACACATCAATAAACACATCAGTAAACACACCAGTAAACACGTCAGTAAAACACGTCAGTGAACAAACCAGTAAACACATCAGTAAACACATCAGTAAACACACCAGTAAACACGTCAGTAAAACACGTCAGTGAACACACCAGTAAACACATCAGTAAACACATCAGTAAACACATAAGTAAACACATCAGTAAAACACGTCAGTGCACACACCAGTAAACACACCAGTAAACACATCAATAAACACATCAGTAAACACACCAGTAAACACGTCAGTAAAACACGTCAGTGCACACACCAGTAAACACATCATTAAACACATCAGTAAACACATCAGTAAACACATCAGTAAACACATCAGTAAACACACCAGTAAACACACCAGTAAACACACCAGTAATTACACCAGTAAACACACCAGTAAACACACCAGTAAACACACAAGTTAACACACCAGTAAACACATCAGTAAACACATCAGTAAACACACCAGTAAACACACCAGTAAACACACCAGTAAACACAGCAGTAAACACACCAGTAAACACATCAGTAAACACACCAGTAAACACACCAGTAAACACATCAGTTATCGTACTCACACATCAGAAAAAAACACTCACCACCGTAAACACATCACTTAGCACATACACACACACATCAGTAAACACATACATATCAGAAAAAAACACATCTGTAAACACTTAATCAAAAGTACACACACACACAAATCATTAGATACCTGTAACATGAGTGTGAAAACATGCATTAGTAAACATAATACCTACATAAGTTAATACAGGCAAAAGTAAACACACACACATCAGTAAACACCCATATATCAGTATACATACATTCATACACTCTGTTTTTTCCAGTGATACATAAGTGTACCACAAACATTTTGATATAAATAGGTGAAAATGTCATGGATATGCTAGAATCAGTTTATCCTTATATTTCTATGATGCATTTGATTCAGAATTTCGACTACACATTGGCTGCCGTAATCCTGGTCTTGATCATTAGTTTTCTCTATACAAGTATTATCGCTGCAGAAACTTCATGCTGAAACGTTTTCGACTAGCGAAATCGCGCTAGATGTATATACAGATAGCCAGTGCTTTTTTTGTGACGGTACGCACCGGTACGGGGTACCGGCACCTTTTTCAATGTGGGGAAGAAATTATTACTTTTCTTGTATTTTAACGTTTATTATTAATTTATTTTATTATTGTTAAAACTGAATTATTTTAAAATTGCGCGCAATAATAATTAAAATATAATGCTAAATAATGTGCGAAACTGCTTTAAAAATTAGGCAATCCATCACTGAGAAGCAAGCTATATCTAGATGTATTACTATTCCATTTCGGCACACAACACGAAGATACACACACAGATGCACACTATCGAACACACCCACTAAGCCCCAATTCTGACAGATCTGTCTAACCACATTAGTTTGAAGTACCCTTAGGTCATAAGACCAACCTTTCCATTCAATTTATTTTGTTTTTGTTGTTTTCTTGTGATTTTTTTTTTTTAGCGCTAAGACCCAGTCTGGCCTTCCAATGGACTTGATCCTAGACCAAACAATAATTGGAACTGAGAGAACGACCAAGTCAGTGTTATAATCATTTTATGAACTCTACAAATTGTGCTTCTAGGCTATGAAGAAAACAGCATGGGCGTTTCCAATTGGGGGCTTTTAACTTAAAGAGGAGAGGATTAAAAAAAAACAATTTTATCCTTTTTTTTAGAAGTTAAAATAATTGTAAATAATATATATAAACACTTGGTATGGTTGCTAGACGTCCGGCAAAAGGAAGGCATGTCCTACTTTTTAGACTAATGTCCTCCGTCCGGCAGGCAAAGCTACAAACTTTTAAAATGTCCTGCTTTTCATACATTTTATGTTTGTTAGGATTACAGTATTGATCATAGTATTAACCTCTTAAGAATATAATTTCAAAACAAATGATCATTTCTACAAGAATAGAATGATCCGTTTTCTTAAAGACTCCGGTATGAGCTATAAAGTTTATTTTTTAAAGTGGCCCAAAAGCAAGCTGCCTTTCAGCCTTCTGTGAATTTATATATTATTTAAAAAAAAATGTTTCTTGATCAGTTAAAACAATACACATTTATTGCCAGCTCTTATAATAAAAGTATACTGATTACGAGTTTATTGCGGAACTATTAAATTGTCTCTGGATGTCCCCCTTTTGACACCCATGTGTCTGGCAACCCAATTCAGAGGTATTCCTGTTCCTTCAGAGATTGTGAACTCCCGTCTCTTTCTCTATTTCCATCTTTTGTATTTCTCCTTCCACCTGTTGTGCTCTGCAGTAACAATCTTTGCTTACCTTCTATCTGTACATATACCTATATTTCACACTAAGTAGATAACGTTGAAATGTCGGGAGATTCTAATGCAATAGTAGAGCTTTCATCCCTTCTCACATTCTCCTATGATCAAATCTTAGGCCAGTAGACGAAGAAAAAACGAACAAAAAGGTTAGAGCAAAGTTTTCCCAATTGCTGGTTCGCATTCTGGTACCGGGATACTAAGAGTGGGGGTGGGGCACTTCCCCAATTTTAATTTAATTCCTCAAAAAGAAAAGTGAATTCCTTTTAACACCTTTTTAAGTTACTCCGTTCCCTCAAATTATAACAAAAAAAAAACAAAAAAATAAAACAACAACAATACCTACTATATGCCCCAAATGTTGTATGCTCCAAATGTTGTATGCCCCAAATGTTGTATGCCCCAATGTTGTATGCCCCAAATGTTGTATGCCCCAAATGTTGTATGCCCCAATGTTGTATGTCCCAAATGTTGTATGCCCCAATGTTGTATGCCCCAATGTTGAATGCCCCAATGTTGCATGCTCCAATGTTGTATGCCCCAATGTTGAATGCCCCAATGTTGCATGCTCCAATGTTGTATGCCCCAATGTTGTATGCCCCAATGTTGTATGCCCCAATGTTGTATGCCCCAATGTTGCATGCTCCAATGTTGTATGCCCCAATGTTGTTTTTTTTTTTTTATTTATAACATAATCCGGTGGTATAAACGGATCCTGTTAATATTTGTTGTAGAAATACTTCTATGAATAGTTAAACCCAGCATAAACCATTGCCTCCGATCCATACCCCCTCCACCTATCCGGAAAACAACAACAGCAACGCGTCATAACCTTACAAAGAAACAATTAATTGATATCGTAATGGGCCGTATTGCTGCTGAGAGTTAACACCCTTGCACATTTTACAATTACGGTATATAAGATTGACTTGTATAAGGGGCAAGGGTGTTAACTCTCAGCAGCAATCTTTACAATTACGGTATATAAGATTGACTTGTATAAGGGGCAAGGGCGTTAACTCTCAGCAGCAATACGGCCCATTGGAGCATCACATGGTATTGGAAGCAAAGGTTTCTCTTTAAGAACAAGAATAAAAAAAACGTATGTATCAGTTCTTCGTTTACGCTAGAACTTTTAGTTCCAATCGTTAGACGGTAATACTCAGTAGAAAGAACACAGGCCATGTCTGTAATAACAGACATGAGAAGAATTTACTTAAATGTCAAGTCCGTCCAGACGAAATGCCTTTTTTTTTCTCTCGAAGATTCTACAAAGTAAAAAAAAAAAGACATTGGATATGATCGTTTGAAATGGAGTTCAAAACTGATCACTGACTTCCCTCCCCTTAAGAGAAATGTTTATGTTGATTAACAGAGAACTTAACATTTAAGAGGAGAATAAGGGTAGAACAGACTTCATATATACTAGTTTTACAGCTATAAATACGTAGATAATCAGATAGTTATATGCAGGGCCCTCGAGAGAAAAAAAAGATGCCGGTACGAGATCTTTTCTGGGCCCCCCCCCCCCCCCACTTTTTTTAATAAAAATTCTGTTAATCATGATAACATCTGATGGGGTTTCTTTTGTTTTGTTTTTCTTATAAAATTAAAATATACTTAAATTTGTCCATTAACTCCAACCAACGACCATAACAGTTTAGGGCTTGATGATGATATTTAAATGAGCCTTTTCTGGAACTTTAACTTTAGATTCTAACCGAGTAGACGATTTCTACCAAGTACCAAATCTATCTTCATAGGATATATGTATGTATTGATCAGTGGGCTTCAACTAAAAAAGACGAATGGTCTCAAAAACTCTAAATCCCTACATTTACCAATGTAAAATTTACTAAGCCCGAGCTGCTTGCCAATGATATCGACAAAGGAAAGTTAGTAACTTTTTGTTTTAACATCTCAGTATTATTTTACAATTACACATAAGTGTGATTTATCGCCCCTTCCCCTATATAGGAACTGTGGCCAAGCGACAGCGCGTTGGATTGGCGTACCGATGGTTCTGTGTTAGAATAATATAATTATTTTTTCCCTGGGTCTACATAACTTTGATGGATACCTTACATTAATTGAGGTAAAACAAAATTCGTCTGGGCATTGTGCGGGCCACTCAATGTTAGTATGCCGTGTCCACTGCTTCAACGACGTTATAAGCTTAGATCAATTTTGTCCGTTGTGATCACAATAAATGTATATGTTATATACCTATCGATCTTATCTTATATATTACAGACGCACCTTCTGTAAATAAGATTATTGCGTCCTACGCTCATCCGTCGTCTGAGTCTAGCCTTGCATTTTTTATTAGTGTTTCAAACAATGTTAGGTTACTGGTTTTCCTGGTTTGTTCAGGTAACCCATTCCATGCCGGGTGCCACTCGGGAAGAAAGTGTACTTATATGCATTAGTTCTCCCGTAAGGGATAAGGAAAAAAAATTTGTCAGTATGTTTATCTGAGCATTGCAACAGGTTGTTATTGTGTTGCATTTGTAAGTTAGAATTTAATGCCTTATGTATTATTAGGATACAACTTTACTCTTTGTCCTTCTGACCTCTAGTGTTTCTAGGTTTAGTGATTTAACTATTGGTGTATACTCTTGTCAGTTGTAAATATTCGCCAGTAATGTATGTTGTGTAGTCAAATGTAAGATTAGATCTGCTGTGGCAATACAGTTGACACATACATTTTTGTACAGAATCTTCCCAAAATACATTTTATTAAATGTAAAAAAATGTGTTTTTAAATTTTCAATATTATGTCTAAAATTATGATACCTTCATCCTCCCCTCTTGGCTACCGCACAGGAAATCATTAAAGTGTAAGAGGATCGACTAACTAGCTTTGACTGCCGTACTAGTAGGCTATATGCAGCGACATACTAGACTCTTACTAGAGCAGGTATGTCAAACGTGCAGCCCGCGGGCCGCATGCGGCACTTTGCAAGCACGTGTGCGGCCCGCACAAAGGATACTGCAATTGTCTCATTTAATGGAGAAAATTGCAGTTTTAATACTTTAAGCTGGGTGTTTAAAACAGAAATATGCGATAAATACGTGGGCTTAATGCATATTTCAAGACTCATGGAATTGAATGCTAACTTGATAGCCTACAGCAACAGACATGTTTTACAAAAATTGATCAAGCCAATGTCGCTTCCATTTTTGCAAACTATGAACTCAGCCGATTGGTCGCCATGAGTGGGAAATCTTACAGTGAAGGAGATTTCGTAAAGCATTGCCCTGTGAAAGTGGCTGACATTGTGTGCCAACAAAAGGCACAGTTGAATAAGAATATTTCGTTAACCAGGACGGATTGTTGAAATGACAGATTATTTGAAACAACAGTTGAAGGCTGCATCATCAAAATTTGAACATTTTTCTATTGCTATTGATGCGACCGTTGACTCAACTGGAATAGCACAGCTAGCAGTTTTTATTACGGCCTGCGACAGTAAATTTAATATTTATGAAGAACTGATTGAACTAATCCCAATGCATGACACTACAGCGAGCGAGGACATCTTTGAAAAAGTCGAGCAGATTCTGTATGACTATGATTTTAATTTGAGTTAACTTGTATGTTTATCTACTGACGGTGTTGCGAATATGGTTGGCAGACATATTGGTGTTTCTGCCAAGTTGCGAAAACAATTTTAGAACTCGTATCCAGATTCATGATTTGCACATTTTCACTGCATTATTCATCAGAAAAAATTGAAATTTTTACTTTAAAATTTGACTTTAAAATTACTTAGTGTGGTCACAAAAACAGTGAACTTTATCAAATACAATGCTCTCAATCATCGTCAATTTAGTCAGCTGTTAGAAGATATGGATAGTCAGTTCCCCGATGTTTCATTCTACACAGCAGTCCGTTGGTTGTCGTGTCACAAAGTGCTGAAAAGATTTTATTTGCTGAGACTAGAATTTACTTTATTTTTGGAGGTGAAAGGTAAAAACTCAAAGGAAATAAAAGATGAAAGTTGGATCCAGGATCTAGCGTTTGCTCTGGACATTACTGCACATTTAAGTGCTCTTAATTTGAAATTACAAGGCAAATACAAACTCATCACTCAGTTGTACAAGTGTTTCATTACAAAACTAAGCTTATGGAAGACACAGTTGCCCCGTGAAAATTTGGTTCATTTTCCTAACTTCAAAGAACTCAAAAACCAGGCCAATGCTTGACCTGCACTTGCCTTTGCTAAATATGAGAGTCACATAGAGTTATTGTCAAAAGCGTTCACGGGAAAGATTGTGATTTCTCATCTTTTGAATACCATTTTGCATTATTCTCGGCACCATTCAACTTTAATGTTGTCAAAGCAGAGGAAAACTTGCAGATGGAGCTATTAGAAATGCAGTCTGATTCTACACTCAAAGCAAATTATCTAGAAGTCGGGATACCTGGCTTCTATTCATACCTTCCTGAAAAGTTTACAAACTTCAGAAAGTTTTCAACTAGGATTATGGCAATGTGCGGTTCCACCTATGTGTGTGAACAGTTATTTTCCTTCATGAAATTAACAAAACCTTCTCAGAGTACAAGGCTGACCGATGAACACTTGTCATCCCTGATGAATGTCGGAACTGCAAATACATTTCAGCCAGATATACGAAAAATTGTCACATAAAGGAGGCATCAAACCTCAGGACAAAACACTGATTAAAGTGTAAAAAGGATTGAATGTTCTTAAAAAAATGTTGGATTACAATTGTTATATTTGGCGTTGTGGGGCGTTAGCTTAGTAAAGCCGTTGTAGTAGGCGTGCAAATTAATTAAATAGGCCTATAATTCAATAAGATTACAGTGTTTCTCAGACTTGTTGGTGTGGCCCGCCGGAATACTCAAAGTATCTTATGCGGCCCATGGTGCTTTTTGAGGTTGACACGCCTGTACTAGAGCATAGGTTCTCAATGTATGCGTTATCGCCCCCCCCCCCGGGGGGGGCGGTGAGAGGCTTTAGGGGGCCGCTGACATTCCCGGGGGCGATTGGGGGACGGTGAAGGGCAAGGGGGCGATACAAACGTACCTGATATAATTTGAACACCTCCGCTATTTGAATCGATTCGTTTTTCGATGAAATATGATGTAAACGCAAGTGCTGCTAAATATCTGATATCCCCCAACATTAGGCATACATACACATTATTAAACTTATAAGAAATAGGAATCGCAATGACTTTTCGATGAATTAGGGGTCAGTATTTGGCAAATATGGTATGCGGCCGTCTGGTCCTGTTGTTGGTTCACCGGCCTGTCAGCCCTGCTGACCGATCACTGTCGTCCTAACATATGCTAATATTAAAGATATTTCGATCTCAGTTTTACCGAGATGTTCTTTATTTGCTTATCCAGGATGAAGCATTGATTATCGTTAAGCGATATAGATTCGGAGTAATCATACAAACTGGGTAGTTATTGTAATGCTTGAAAATATACATATAAATTCTTTAGTCATATAATATTTATATAATTTTCAAATTAAATACTTTTTACAGTTTGATCATTTCAGAGTTTTAAATGTAAGCCAATAATTTTTTATAAAAGAAAAAAATAATACAGAAATATTAGCTCAAATGTAACGGGTTAATTATCTCCCTTTTATTAACAAATGTTTCCACATTTGATTCAAAATTAATGCCCAAAAAGTTATGTTTTGTAATATAACAAATATTACTTATTATTTTTTTTTCTTTATATACATTCAACATTATGGTATTCAAAACAAGATTTAATTATTAGAGGATTAAAATAATTTACGTTAAACAGTTGTAAATTAACATTTCCTGCATTAAATGTTTTGTCCATTTAAGGAGTTCACAAACTCAATTTGACGATCCCGCGGACAAAACTCGTGACAGCTGGTCAGCGGGCCTTCACCTACTCCGGCCCCTCCGCATGGAACACCCTGCCACTCCAGCTGCGACAAAGCTCGAACTTTAACATTTTCAAGATCGGTCTCAAGACTCACCTGTTTATTATTGACTCCTAGCCCACTTACATTTTTAAATATTTGTCTGTTATTGTTATCATCGTTAATTGTAATTGTAATTGTAAATGTAATTGTTAAGCGCATAGAACTGATTGCGGGATATGCGCTATATAAGCTTCATTATTATTATTATTATTATTACATTTTAAACATTAATAATTACAGAAATAAGGCCTACATGATATTAGATCTAGTGTTATTAAATAAGTCTCCTAGATTAAAAAAATTAATTATACAAATAAATTTGTTTTGAAATTAATTATAGGCCTATTTAGTATAATTAAAATTAAGTTGCGGGGCGGTGAGAGGAAAAAAATTGTAAAAGGGGGCAATGAGCCGAAAAAGGTTGAGAACCTGTGTACTAGAGTATGTAGGCCTAGGCTACTAAGCTAACAGGGAGAACTGTAAGCCTGTAATGCTCATAGGTCTATATTAAAATTTGTAAGTGTCTCTGGAGAAAAATAATAAAAAAGATATCCCAAATAATGTCGAAAATAATTAGGCCCTTTATTACAACTAAAGGGTTCATTGCATATTTAACAAAGTGTTCAAGTACACATTCAAAGAATACCAAAATTAAGGGCGCCAGCGCCACGTGAGATTGTATGAGGTTTTGGGCATCTCCTCTTAGCTTAATAGTAAGTTAATAGCAATAATTAAAAATAATGGCGTAATTGCCAATTTAATTTTAAGGTTTAATACTCATGGGCCCCCCTAAACTCTTGTGGGCCCCGGTACGGCGTACCGGCTGTACCCCCCTCTCGTGGGGCCTGGTTATATGTATAGATGTAAAGAATAGATAAATAGTTAAAAAGTGATACATTGAAATAAAAAACTTTTCGAAATAACGATTTTAAAAAATTCGTTTTCTATATTATAGATAGATGCATACAAACATAACTAGATGAAAGTTGATATATACAAAAATAAGGAATCATAATTCGGGCATGGAATGGGTTGCCTGAACAAACCAGGAAAACCAGTAACTTAACATCATTTAAAACATTAGTAAAAATGCAAGACTAGACTCGGACCACGGATGAGCGTAGGACGCAATAAACTTCTTTATAGTAATGTATAAGATAATAAGACTCATACATCTGATTGAAGATATAGGAGGTAACAGAGAATGAAGGACAGAGAATGAAGGACAGAGAATGAAGGACAGAGAATGAAGGACAGAGAATGAAGGACAGAGAATGAAGGACAGAGAATGAAGGACAGAGAATGAAGGACAGAGAATGAAGGACAGAGAATGAAGGACAGAGAATGAAGGACAGAGAATGAAGGACAGAGAATGAAGGACAGAGAATGAAGGACAGAGAATGAAGGACAGAGAATGAAGGACAGAGAATGAAGGACAGAGAATGAAGGACAGAGAATGAAGGACAGAGAATGAAGGACAGAGAATGAAGGACAGAGAATGAAGGACAGAGAATGAAGGACAGAGAATGAAGGACAGAGAATGAAGGACAGAGAATGAAGGACAGAGAATGAAGGACAGAGAATGAAGGACAGAGAATGAAGGACAGAGAATGAAGGACAGAGAATGAAGGACAGAGAATGAAGGACAGAGAATGAAGGACAGAGAATGAAGGACAGAGAATGAAGGACAGAGAATGAAGGACAGAGAATGAAGGACAGAGAATGAAGGACAGAGAATGAAGGACAGAGAATGAAGGACAGAGAATGAAGGACAGAGAATGAAGGACAGAGAATGAAGGACAGAGAATGCATTCAGAAATATATAGAAAGAGGGATGGGGCTAGAAAGGTGGGAGAGTAAGAAAGAGAGAAATAAATACAGAGTGACAGAGAAAGAGAGAGACAGAGAGACAGAGAGAGAGAGAGAGAAAGAGAGAGAAAGAGAGAAAGAGAGACAGAGAGAGAGAGAGAGAGAGAGAGAGAGAAAGAAACAAACACTGACAATTTTGAATGCCGAAAAACAAAAACAAACTAAGTTTCCGTCGGTAGTTTTCTGTTCAAAATTTGAGTTTGTCCAGATATAGCATGCATAAATAAAAGATATGGCGCCGCAAATAGATTCAAGGAAAAGATTCAACTCGACTCCATCGGATAAGTTGTCGTGAAAAAAACTTTGTATTTATATGTCTATATTTATATGTATATATTTGTATGTCGCCTTCTAATTGTAATGTTTACCGTACTAACTATGTGGGGAAAAAAAACCCACGTGAAATAAGAAACTCTGACGTCGATCTGATGACACCACAAAACATAAACTTAGGAACACACGGAATGTGCCAATAGCCTTACACACATAATGTGCCGACAGCCTCCATATAACGATTTCACTTTGCTCGTAAATATTGTATATTCCTACCTGCCAAACATTTTGTTTTTCAAATCTATTTTTTAAATATCCATTTTATTTTCCATTTTTACTACTTTATATATTTAATTTATATATAGTCTATTTTTAATAAAAACATTGAAACTATTCACTAAGATGAATAGATCTCGTTTGTGTAATAATGTACAGAAACTATGTTTCAGTTCATGTCAAAACCAAGACTATAATAAGATGAACCGCTTGCTTTAATATTTCTGCTATTTGATGACTCGAATGACTTCTTTTCGGAATTCCCAATTTCCTTTTGTACTGTACACTTCCGTTTTAATTAATCGCAATGATTTTCTTAATGATAAATTAAAATTAAAATAGAAAGTTGTATACAGCGGAAACATTTAGGCAAACGTAGGAGCGTATAAGTCATTTAAGACATGGTTATCGGATACGCACGGAAAAAGAACATATAAGCTCTAAAAATAGAGGAAGCGGTCCATCTTATTATAGTCTTTGGTCAAACATAGACATCTAGATATCTAGATAAAAAATGGTTTAATTATATCTCTTCCTTTATATCAAAAAATAAAGTTTCATCGATATGTTTCTTAATCTAATTATTGAAATAATAAACATTTAATATGTTTTGTTGGATAATTTATAATATTATTAAAAAAAAAATATAATTCAACTCTTTAAAATAAATTTCAATAATAATTAATAGTGAGATGAAAGATTTTTTTTAAACAAAAAAAAAGTTTAGGATAAATGTGTGTACGTGGTCAAAATTAGCCAGTCCAGATCCTGCTAATTGCCTTCCCACAGTCCCACATCTACCTTGCAACCTTTGCACCCACACCTTGCAATCCTTGCCTTCTCTATCTTGCAATACTCGCACCCCGCCCTGCAACCCTTGCTAACCTGGCTACGACACTGACTGTGTGGGTTTCCTGAACACAGATATTATAAAAACACTTATCATAACATGATACGACTAGACTCTTAAGTCAAGGATAAGCGTAAAACGGACAATTAATTTCTGAACAATTAGGAGATTCTGTATAATATAATGATATGATTGTGTTGATACATTATCTTAGGCTTCTGTTTACTAAAACATTAAAGATAATGGCTTAACGAAGATTTATATTGAATGCACTAGATACGAGATCAGGGGTCGGCAACCTACGACACGCGTGCCACACACGGCACGAAGAGCGATTTTCAATGGCACGCGGCAGGCCCTCCGAAATGTGAAATTCAAGTCTCTTCTAAAAGAAAAGGGCAGGGTGACTTTTAGGCTGTTGGCGCGCTGAATGAATTAGAAATCTAACTTTGGCATGCTATTATCAAAAGGTTGGTGACCTCTGCACTCGATCGTCTCATTATTCACACATGGTTGTATTAATTCATTACTTTAAAAAATTCGTATGTTTTTATTTTGGCCATGAAATTGAGATGGTTATAATAACGTTGAAGATTTCCGGTCACTAGAGTAAGTTCAAAACCAGCGTACACACTTGATAACGAACAAATACCACGTGACTCAAAATACCCTGAAATTAAATATATTATCCAACTTACCATTGCTTGATTTCAGACTCGGAAACTGAAAAGAGAAATATAAAAAAACATATTTATTGGAAAATAATAATTGTATCTTGTTGTATGATATAGATCTAGTAATTTTTTTAAAGGATTTTTTTAACGCTAAATAAAGATTTAAAACTGAAAAAAAAAATCTTATTTGGCTGCGTGCAAGTTAATTTTTCTTTTCTAAGCAAACTGGACATAATGATAATGAACAAGTAAAACAAGTTTCAACAAAATTACCTCCCCTCCCCTTTACACATACACACGCCCCACCCCCAACCCCCACAACACCCACACTTTACCTAGTCAATATAATCACAGACTATAATATACATGGACCGCGTGCTTTAGTATTTCTGCTATATGATGACTCGAAACACTGATTTTCGGAATTTCCGATTCGTTGTTTCCTTTGCACTTCCGTTTTATTGAATCGATTCGATTTTCTCAATGAAAAATTAAAATTAAAATCGAAAGTTGTATAAAGCGGAAACATTTAAGAAACAACGAGGAGCGTAGAAGTAATTTAAGACAGCCTTATTGGTTGCGCACGGAAAAAAAGTTGATATAAGCTCTAAAAATAGAGCAAGCGGTCCATCTTATTATAGTCTATGATATAGTATAATCTGTTGCATAAATATTTACTCTTTTAAAACACAGCAAAAAAAAAAAAAAACATTAAAAAACAAGAGCTTGAAAAAAAATATTTGTAAAATAAACTAAACAAAGCATTCTTTCTTTCTTTTTGAATGTTATGCACATGTAAATGACAATCAGGTGAGAATAGGTGAAATGTTTACAATTTATAAGACTACACATGTCAAAGCTAAGCAAAGAGATTACATTTTAAATCTTTTTTTAATTACAACTAGATCTCCCCACCTTACCTCCAACACACACGGATAGGATGGAAAAGGGGGTGGGGACATGGAGGTGGGCAGGGGGAGGCGATACCACCCTTGTTGGGAACCTATGCAGTAGAGATTTGACATCCGAGCATCTACCATTGTTCATCTGTCTGTCTCTCTCTTTCTAAGTATCGATCTAGATTGCTATGTTTGTATGTATGTATGTATATATGTATTTATCTTTTTATTTATTTATCTATTTATCTATTTATCTATTTATCTTTTTATTTATTCATCTATTCATCCATTCATCTATTCATCTATTCCTCTATTCATCTATTTATCTATTTATCTATTCATCTATTCATCTATTTATCTATTTATCTATTCATCTATTTATCTATTCATCTATTTGTATATTCATCCATTCATCTATTAATCTATTAATCTATTAATCTATTAATCTATTCATCTATTCATCTATTCATCTATTCATCTATTTATCTATTCATCTATTCATCTATTCATCTATTCATTTATTTAACTTCCTCTCTATCCAGAAACAACGTTATATTATTAAAAACAAATATTTCTTAAACCTTTTTATGTGAGTGTGTTTCTGAGCGTATGTGTGTGTGCAAGATTACTTAAAAGCACCTCCTAAAAGCACATTGCACCACCCCCCCTTCCCGAGGGGGGCAGCTGCACATGGTTTGCCCGTAACCTTGAGCCGGCCCTGTATAAAGTGTTATACCCAAAGCTAAAGCACACTTTCTGCTCTATGAACGAATCCCTCCTATATGCTGTCTGTTGTAGGTAATTGTGAATTTCGCACGTCCTTATTTACACCTGGTTCGTTTAAGGGGGGAGGTTATACATTCGTTAGTGTCAGGCCTTCTGCATTTATTCACCGCACGTGTTTTTCCTTTTTTTAAACAAGCACATCGGCCTGAGAGAAAAATAGAAGAGTTGAAAGTAACAAGATTTTTCTCATACGCTAATCACGCTAAGTGTATCTGTTCAAGATGCTATAATTAAAGGGTGAAGGGCTTCGATGTATAATCCATTAATCTGGAAACCATCCGTTGGTGTATGTTCCAGATTTTAAATGCTGACTCTGGTATTTCTATAACGCACGATGGCCGAGCGGCAGCGCGTTCGACTGGCGTTCCGAAGGTTCTGGGTTCGAAAACCTGGTGAAGGCTAGGATCTGTTCCCGGGACTGGAGGGTGACCTCTGAGTCTACCCAGCTCCGATGGGTACATGACATTAGTTGGGTTAAAATAAAGGCGGCTGGGCATTTGTACTGGCCATACATTCACTAGTAAGCCGTGACCACAAGAACTGGTGAACTCTGCTTCACCGGCCCTATGATCCATTGGTCCGACGGGATACTTTACTACTACTAGTATTTCTTCATATTTGTGCAGTTATTGTGATGGTCTATTCCTAGTGCTCTAACCTTTGGCCTTAACAAGCCGAAGCCGACCTATGCATTAGTCCAGGGGTCGGCAACCTTTTAGTAATAGTGTGCCGAATTAGGATTTCTAATTCATCCAGCGTGCCAAGAGCCTACAATTTATCGTTTTGTAGTACTCAATCTCTTGTAAAAAAAAAAAAGACTGGAATATCCCATTTTTTGGGTCTTTCGCCTACCATTGAATATTGCTCTGTGTGCCAAGATTGCCGACCACTGCATTAGACCATACGCCTAAGCGTAAAAATGACATTCATTTCTCACCATTTTGGAACCATTCCCATTACTTATTGGTTCTATACCTTTTCATTTTGAGAATGGCCCTACTCCTAGCAATTTGTTTTTAAACTTAGCATAAGCCCAAAAAAAATTTGGAAACGGAAACTTGCCCTATGCCTTACAATTTGCTAAAAAAAAAATTATACGCGTAATCGTTTTAATTCTAGGGCGCTAACTGACCGGTGTGTACTGACGTATTCAATGAACACACAAACTTCTGACACAATCTTAGATAGATATATTGGGCCTACTCATGATAAAAACACACTATACTGGTCCAATATTGGTCCAATATATCTAAATCTTGGCCTTTTGTTGGGCAAAATGATGTCTTAAATATTATTGTACTTCCGTTTTGTGGTTTTGCTTTGATGGTTGATACTATTAGAAAAATATCAACAGTTATCGTTTGGTGAGGGTGGGGGTGGCATATTCTCTAGACATGGAAACTTATTAGCTAAACATGAGCGGCCTTTCAAGACATAACGACTATAAGCTACACGTTACACCCGGTAGCTACATTTAGCGCATTGTGGCTGCACAGAGCGACTATAAATCACATTACCAAAAAAAAAAGCGCGTCGGTTAAATGGCATTAAGATTACATATTATGGCCAAGCCAATCGTTATTTTACCTATCAATGAGTACGTACATTCAACAACACTTCTCCCCATCCACACCCACCATATCCACCATCCATCGTATCCACCATCCATCGTATCCACCATCCACCGTATCCACCATCCACCGTATCCCAGACATGATTGTCAGATTCAATATCAACAAAACTTAACGCTGGGTAACTCACAAACTCCCTATCCTGTCTTCCACACTCTCAACTCAACAAACGATGTGTTCAGCTTGGGATCAAACGCATATTAACGTAAAGGGTACCATAATTCTTGCGAGTGTGTAAAACAAGTGTGTATTTATGTGAGTGAGTATGTGAGTACAAAGCTACACACGCATATACACACACATATAGAAACACAAACACATAGCGTGCTACTGAAATGTACCATCAGTTGAACATTGCATATATAAGCAATCCTCGAATCAAGATATTTGCGCAGTGAGAGCATCAGACATTACAACCTGTTCTATTGTGTAAAATATATTTTAAAAATTCCGGCGATTTAAAAAAAATTTTAAATTCGTTAAGTAAAAAAAAGATAGAAAAAACTAATAGAAAAAAAAAACGAAATAAAGAAAAAATGAAAAAAATAAAGAATAACAGAAAAAGAAAAAGAAACATATAATTTAATAAATAAAAAAGGAAGAATAAGAGTGGTAGAAAAAAATGAACTAAAGAAAGAATAACAGTGTGAATAAAAGAATGAAAGCAAGAACGAATGAATAAAAGAAAGACTGAATAAAAGAATGAATGCAAGATTAAAAGAATGAAAGAAAGAATAGAATAAAGAATGAAAGAAAGAATAGAATAAAGAATGAAAGAAAGAATAGAATGAAGAATTAAAGAAAGATTATAATAAAGAATGAAAGAAAGAAAGAATAGAATAAAGAATGAAAGAAAGAATAGAATAAAGAATGAAAGAAAGAATAGAATAAAGAATGAAAGAAAGAATAGAATAAAGAATGAAAGAAAGAATAGAATAAAGAATGAAAGAAAGAATAGAATAAAGAATGAAAGAAAGAATAGAATAAAGAATGAAAGAAAGAATAGAATAAAAAATGAAAGAAAGAATTCAATAGAATAAAAAATGAAAGAAATAATAGAATAAAGAATGAAAGAAAGAATAGAATAAAGCATGAACGTAAGAATAGAATGAAGAATGAAAGAAAGAATAGAATAAAGAATGAAAGAAAGAATAGAATAAAGCATGAACGTAAGAATAGAATAAAGAATGAAAGAATAGAATAAAGAATGAAAGAAAGAATAGAATAAAAAATGAAAGAAAGAATAGAATAAAGAATGAAAGAAAGAATAGAATAAAGAATGAAAGAAAGAATAGAATAAAGCATGAACGTAAGAATAGAATAAAGAATGAAAGAAAGAATAGAATAAAGAATGAAAGAAAGAATAGAATAAAAAATGAAAGAAAGAATAGAATAAAGAATGAAAGAAAGAATAGAATAAAGAATGAAAGAAAGAATAGAGTGAAGAATGAAAGAAATAATATAATAAAGAATGAAAGAAAGAATAGAATACAGAATGAACGTAAGCATAGAATAAAGAATGAACGTAAGAATAGAATGAAGAATGGAAGAAAGAATAGAATAAAGAATGAACCTAAAAATAGAATAAAGAATGAAAGAAAGAATAGAATAAAAAATGAAAGAAAGAATAGAATAGAATAAAAAATGAAAGAAATAATATAATAAAGAATGAAAGAAAGAATAGAATACAGAATGAACGTAAGCATAGAATAAAGAATGAACGTAAGAATAGAATGAAGAATGGAAGAAAGAATAGAATAAAGAATGAAAGAAAGAATAGAATGAAGAATGAAAGAAAGAATAGAATAAAGAATGAACCTAAAAATAGAATAAAGAATGAAAGAAAGAATAGAGTGAAGAATGAAAGAAATAATATAATAAAGAATGAAAGAAAGAATAGAATAAAGAATGAACGTAAGAATAGAATAAAGAATGAACGTAAGAATAGAATGAAGAATGGAAGAAAGAATAGAATAAAGAATGAACCTAAAAATAGAATAAAGAATGAAAGAAAGAATAGAGTGAAGAATGAAAGAAAGAATAGAATAAAGAATGAACCTAAAAATATAATAAAGAATGAAAGAAAGAATAGAATAAAAAATGAAAGAAAGAATAGAATAAAGAATGAAAGAAAGAATAGAATAAAAAATGAAAGAAAGAATAGAATAAAGAATGAAAGAAAGAATAGAATAAAGAATGAAAGAAAGAATAGAATAAAGAATGAAAGAAAGAATAGAATGAAGAATGAAATAAAGAATAGAATAAAGAATGAAAGAAAGAATAGAATAAAGAATGAAAGAAAGAATAGAATAAAGAATGAAAGAAAGAATAGAATAAAGAATGAAAGAAAGAATAGAATAAAGAATGAAAGAAAAAATAGAATAAAGAATGAAAGAAAGAATAGTATAAAGCATGACAGAAAGAATAGAATAAAGAATGAAAGAAAGAATAGAATAAAGAATGAAAGAAAGATTAGAATAAAGAATGAAAGAAAGAATAGAATAAAGAATAAAAGAAAGAATAGAATAAAGCATGAAAAAAAAAGAAAATAGAAAGAAAGATTTAATGATTTAAGAAGATATTATAGATCTAGCAAAGAAAGCAAGGAAACAAATAAATGTAAGGTTCACTTTTCCTAGTTTAACAATAAATTTAAAAAAGAAGAAGAACTCTTTCAGATCAGAACATTAAAGATAACACACAGCATTTTAAATTAAGTTGGTTCACTGCTCCGTCTTAGAACTAAAATGGGCAATTCTCAAATTCTATGTCCGTATTTATTGGCTACGACGCAACCAGCTGCATGAATGAAATCAGAAGAAAAAAAATTTAAGGCAAGAGTAAATGATAAAATAGTTCAGTTAAGGGTGAGAGCAAGGGGGGGGGGGGGGGAAATAACGTGTGTGTTTTTTTTAAAAGGTCAATTGAGAGTACGTTGCTACTGTACAAAGTACTCGAGATTTATAATCGAGAAAATTTAACAGAAATACCCCCACCCCGCCCACAATTTTTATATTTATTTTTTTCTATTGCAAGACGAAGAATCAAGTGATAATGAGAATGATGGCACCATTTGTATATATATATATATAGTGTGACTCTCCAGGCATGCTCAGTACGTTCTTGTCCACCGTTGTGGGTTTGATCCGAAAGTTAAATTGGGACTTCATGCAACCCATTTTTCCAAAAGGGTCGCTTCACTCGGCGCCATCTTGCTTCCGGATGGCATAGGTGCCAAATCTTCCCTCCCCGACTCTCCCCACCCCGAGATATAATTCTACAACAGAACAAAAACACACATGTTTAATTTTCCCTGGAGATCCCTGGTCTAGGGTCTGGTTTACTGTGAAATAATACACTCAAGCCACTTGATGGGTGTTTTAAAGGCATGAACTCTTGTTATACAATAATTACATTAATAACACTTGTCGATAATAAGTCGTAGCTTCTTTATCACTCTACAATATCGCAAACAACAACAAACTACACCTCTGCGTGCCTTATAAAGACTTTAATGCAGAAAGTACTAGAATGGATTTTCCCCCGTTTTTCAGAATACTTTTAAAAGTTATTTAGCAATAAGCATTTAATATGTCTTTAAAAGCAAAACAATGTTTCTATTTAATTATTTATATTATTACTTATTATATAGGCTACATAGGCTACATAGGCCTATATTATCTTCGAATAATTTATTTTTTTTCTTTCTAATTATGAATGTATTCAAAGAATATGTCAATATGTTTGTTTACTGGAGATAAGATCATTGATAGGAATGCATTTTAAAATCGATGTATGTGTTTATGTAAGCTTATGTGTGTGCGTGTTTGTGTGTTTGTTTGTGTGTGTGAGTTTGTAATAATCGTGTATTCATCAATACAGCCACCAGTCCACGCTCGTGTGTCAACATACAAAAAGAAAGAGATGACAACAAAGATTGGAGGATTCTGGTTTTCTATGAGGAAAAGAGGCGCACACAGTAAGATTACACTGGGACTTGTACAAGACAAATAAAACAAATGTAATAACTTAGTTGGATGGCTATATAAATTGGAACACAAACTGTATGCTGGCAATTATGCATATTTGATTACACAATGTATATTTTTAATTATTCATTTACCAATACAAACTTTACTTTTACATTTAGATAAAATTCCAAGACAAACTTTGTCTTACATTTAGACAGATTCCAACACAAACTTACACTTACATTTATACAGATTCCAACACAAACTTACACTTACATTTATACAGATTCCAACACAAACTTACACTTACATTTATACAGATTCCAACACAAACTTACACTTACATTTATACAGATTCCAACACAAACTTACACTTACATTTATACAGATTCCAACACAAACTTACACTTACATTTATACAGATTCCAACACAAACTTACACTTACATTTATACAGATTCCAACACAAACTTACACTTACATTTATACAGATTCCAACACAAACTTACACTTACATTTATACAGATTCCAACACAAACTTACACTTACATTTATACAGATTCCAACACAAACTTACACTTACATTTATACAGATTCCAACACAAACTTACACTTACATTTATACAGATTCCAACACAAACTTACACTTACATTTATACAGATTCCAACACAAACTTACACTTACATTTATACAGATTCCAACACAAACTTACACTTACATTTATACAGATTCCAACACAAACTTACACTTACATTTATACAGATTCCAACACAAACTTACACTTACATTTATACAGATTCCAACACAAACTTACACTTACATTTAGACAGATTCCAACACAATTTATTCTTACATTTATACATTTTCAGCACAAACTTTATTCTTACATGCATACATTTTCAGCACAAACTTTATTCTTACATTTATACATTTTCAGCACAAACTTTATTATTACATTTATACATTTTCAGCACAAACTTTTTTCTTACATTTATACAGATCTCAACACAAGCTCTTGACGTCTACACAATATAGTCTATAACTATAGATGGCTTACAGAAGGCATGAACTAACAGCATAGAACAAAAAACTTGTAAAAAAGAGTGTAAAATACACAAAGAAACAAATGTGTACGAGCGCTAACGCTAATCTAAAGTTTCAGGAAAATATTCCTTTTTTTTAGGTAGTAGCAATCCCTGTGACAAGTGCACATTATAACACATTTATACACAAACTTTCAAACGTCAAACACCATTGCACTTATTGGCTCAACACACAGGCTACACTAAACACACAGGCTACACTAAACACACAGGCTACAGACAAATTTACACACATTTCCAACACAGAGAGCTAGGCTACATAGATTATATCTCATACGCAAATCGTTAAAAAAATATTAAACATCTACATAACAATGAGGCTAGTGGTGACTTATGGCAGTGAGACCTGTAAGGTCAGTGGTGACTTATGGCAGTGAGACCTGTAAGGTCAGTGGTGACTTATGGCAGGGAGACCTGTAAGGTCAGTGGTGACTTATGGCAGTGAGACCTGTAAGGTCAGTGGTGACTTATGGCAGTGAGACCTGTAAGGTCAGTGGTGACTTATGGCAGTGAGACCTGTAAGGTCAGTGGTGACTTATGGCAGTGTGACCTGTAAGGTCAGTGGTGACTTATGGCAGTGAGACCTGTAAGGTCAGTGGTGACTTATGGCAGTGAGACCTGTAAGGTCAGTGGTGACTTATGGCAGTGAGACCTGTAAGGTCAGTGGTCACTTATGGCAGTGAGACCTGTAAGGCCAGTGGTGACTTATGGCAGTGAGACCTGTAAGGCCAGTGGTGACTTATGGCAGTGAGACCTGTAAGACCAGTGGTGACTTATGGCAGTGAGACCTGTAAGGCCAGTGGTGACTTATGGCAGTGAGACCTGTAAGGCCAGTGGTGACTTATGGCAGTGAGACCTGTAAGGCCAGTGGTGACTTATGGCAGTGAGACCTGTAAGGCCAGTGGTGACTTATGGCAGTGAGACCTGGAAACTAACAAAAAACTCAGAAAGAATATTAAATAACTGGAAAAGAAAAGTCCAACAGAAGATGAAAAGGGATGGAGGATACGCACCAATAGAGAGGTCTATGAGTTATATGAAGATCCTTACTATTGTGGCTGAGAGAAAGAAGGGCATACCACGCTGGACAGGCCCCCTGAACGAATGCCAAGCAGCAGAGGAGTAAAGTAACATGCACACAGAACCCCAGAGGAAACCTACCTAATGGCACACCCAGAATGAGATGGTTGGACGATGTCGAGATGGATCTGCGACAGATTTGGGTCCAAGTCTGGAAAAAGAAGGCAATGGCTAGGCCCGAGTGGAAGTAGATGGTGATGCAGGCCAGAGTCCTCCATGGGCTGTAGCTCCACAGATGATGATGATGATGAGATCGTTCACGCCGCCATATAATACATCGCGTATATACCGAACATAGCGCATATACTGCGACTGCACACACATACACACACAGACGACTCACTCACACATAAAGAAAGCTGCACACGCATATACACACATAATATAGAAACACAAACACACAGCCTGCCACTAAAATATACCACCAGTTGAACATTGCATAGATAAGCGATCCCCCGAATCAACATATTTGAGCAGCGAGCGGCATCATGGCAGACATTACAGCCGCTCTATTGTGTAAACAAAGTCACGTGCTATCACACATACACACACACACACGCATACACACATACAGGTCACTCGCTGCACGCGCAATTCATAGGTGTACGCACAGGTGAGTCCCTCGCCGTCTCTAAAGGGGAAATAATCTCTCCCCCAGAGCTTATTTATACAACTGTCTGTGTTGTTGTTTTTTTGTGAGGGGGGAAGAATTATCTCCTCCTGTCAAGCGAGCGAACTCCGCGACAAGCGATGCACAAAGCGAAAATGTTCTGTTCGTTTTCTCACAAACAATTTTCTTTGTTTTTATATTTTGTTCTAATAAATAGTTAGATCTATTTATATTTTGAATATTTAAAGGACCAGAATTAATAAATGTCCAAATATTGCCATGAAACTTCTATTTAAAGGATTAGCCCAGCAGTACAACACGTCGTATCGACGAAGAAAAAACGTGTTTTCCTGGGTACACGTCGTATCTACGGGAAATACGACGTGCGGTGACCTCTGTGACGTTGTCAGATAACTTATAAAAGTTAGATTACATACTTTTTTTAAAATAAATTTAACGGAAACGGTGTGTAACGGTGAAATGTGTCCGACTCTATATATAAGCCTGAAAATATTTTGTTTAAACAAAATACTATAAAAAGAGGAAACGCTTGCTTTAATATTTCTGCTATTTGATAACTCGAATGATTTCTTTTTCGGAATTCTCGATTCCCTTTTGCAATGTACACTTCTATTTTTTTTTTAATCGCTATGATTTTTTCAATGAAAAATGTAAATTCAAATCGAAAGTCGTATACAGCGAAAACATTGTTGAAGGAGCGTAGAAGTAATTTAAGACAGCGTTTTTTGGATGCGCACGGAAAAAAAGAACATATAAGCTCTAAAATTAGATCAACCGGTACATCTTATTATAGTTTTTGGTTTAAACAACCAGTTGCTAAATTTAAATAAACAGCATTCCTTGGTTAGATAAAATACTTACAGACAGAGTTGTTACATTGGTTCAACCAACGTTTTGACACCTGCCAAACAAATATTCGCACCTAATTTCTTTTCCCGGGTTTATTTTTTCATGTATGGAAGGTGAGAAGGGACAGAAAGAATTTAAATTCATTACTTAAAAATGTTATAGATTATAGAACTATGGTGAAGATATTAATGATTTTAAGTTCAATTCATTTACATTTGAACCGCTGTGTGGTTCTTTTTTACAAAATACTATAATAAGAAGGACCGCTTGCTTTAATATTTCTGCTATTTGATGACTCAAATGACTTCTTTTCGGAATTCCCGATTCCCTTTTGTACTGTACACTTCCGTTTTATTTAATTGATATGATTTTCTCAATGAAAAATTGAAAATGAAAGTTGTATGCAGCCGAAACATTTAATGCAAACATAGAGCGTAGAAATTAAAGACACCCTTATTGGTTGCGCACGGAAAAAACGAACATATTATAAGCTCTAAAAGTAGAGCAAGCGGTCCATCTTATTATAGTCTTTGGTTTTACAACTATCAGAGCCACCTTGTCATTAGATCTAATTTTGCAATGTATAAAAACTCTTTGGAGTTGCTACTACAAATGTCTTTGTAGCGCAGGGGGGATGTCGACGACGAGCCGTCTGGCCCATTGGCTTCTTCCGAGTACAGAAATGTGTGTTGGGGATTCCGCCCTCGCCCATACCGCTCGGGAGAACTAATATCCACGAGAGCGTTGCTGCTGGGCGTATCTCGGAAGACAATTTAAGTTTTCCTTAATAAGGTCTTGACGTGGATCTTGGTTACTGGGAAATCTCATGCCCAGGACAGAAAGGGCTGAAGACAGAACCCAGCGTATTGAAAGCAAAAAAAACATAGAAAATGTGTGCCACTTCTGAAGTGTGGCACTAAAACAAGGGTCGCAAGATGTCCAATGAAAGTCACTCGAGAGTGGTAGTGTGACCAGGACTGTAACAGTAAAACAAGGGTCTCAAGATGTCCAATGAAAGTCACTCGAGAGTGGTAGTGTGACCAGGACTGTAACAGTAAAACAAGGGTCTCAAGATGTCCAATGAAAGTCACTCGAGAGTGGTAGTGTGACCAACAAAAAAACAACAATTTAAAATAAAACTATTTCGTACTCACAACATTTTCCTTACTGAAAGAGCATCCGCCAAATATTTCCTTTTCTTAATATAGATTTTAACATTGTCTTTTGCTTAGGCTTAAAAAAACAAATATATTTCATAACAAAACAAGTAGATGTAGCAATAATTGTCTACACACTGTCTAACTGAACTCGCCTTGATTGCAGTAATACATAAAATAGGGGCCAGGTGTGTTAAATTTACTGCCAAGGTAATATGTGGCATATAAATAAGTCTAGAATGTTCATCCAGTGCAAAATATTACACGAATTTATTTTATCATTGTTAAAATTTATGAGGCGGTGTTCTGATGAAAATACGCCCCACCTTTTTTTTAGTCTCTACAGGGCAATCAATTATTGGATTATCTTATAATACTGTTATTTTGTGGTTGATGTTGTTAGACAGCGTTGAGGCTGGTTCTGGGAAACTAGACACGACAGACGCTTTAATTGGATACACTTTGCATACCCAAACGCATGCGCGAAGAGAGGAGGCGAGGCCGGGTTATGTCGGGTTTGGGTACGTGGTTTGAGATGACAGTGGCACTTTGCGAATGTCAAGACATAATATGCGTTTTTATTTTCTTAAAAATTCCACGCAAGCATTCGGTCATAATGACATGGCAATGTTAAATGTCAGCTCGGTGCGTCGTTTGCTACGACTGTGCCACTAGTCTAAAGCCATGACGTTTGCATAATATTTATATATTTTTTTAAATGCAAGCTCTTGACATCGACCAATATGAAATGTCATAGTTACGATATCAAGAAGTTTATTATTTTACCCTGCTTGTAAGATTTTTCAGGAAATTGATAGATTTATATATCTGGAACAAATTTGCATAATATGCTAATTTAATAAGTGGGCTGTTCGTTTGTTTTCTTAGGCCGTAAGGGGGGATGAGTGGGTTTTGGTATCATGTGTCCAGTGATCTGACTTACAAATACTTTCACACACGCATCAAGTTATATACATGAACACTCACACGCTCGTGTGTATGTGTGTGATCCCTCTCACATGACTACAGCACATACACACACACACGCATGCGTACTTACACACATACATGCTCGATGTGTCATTGTGAGAGGGGGGGGGGGGGGAATTATGTAATATGCGCCGCAACCTTCATGCTGGGGATGTGGGTGGTGCAATTATTTCCTAGACGTGGGATTCTTAAACAGATCATTATACCGAAGCACCCCCACTACTTCCTCCCTCCCTCGGCCCAGCGGAATATGCTATATCATCAGGAATCTACGGGGCTGATTATGCAGGGGAAAAAAACATGCCCTGACTCCCGTCTTACCCCCACTGTGTTCCCGTTAGAAAATGACAAGTTATACAAGGAGATTATATACTCAGACCTGACACCGGGAAAGTGCAAGGTCAAACGGAATTTATTTGATGACACGCTGGGTTATAACAGTTTGTTCTAAAGTTTATAGTCTTGTCTCGCTAGGACTGTTGAGAGACTGTTACTGGCTTCAGGTGAACTAAGCCAGCGCTTTGGGGAGACACGTGCTTCTGCGGTGGGTCCCAGGGTATAGAGGCCTACCTGGAAACGTAAAAGCAGAACCACCCTTGCGAGAAAAGGCGGGCTGAGCACAGCCATCGCGCCATGCTCACCCGAGAAGGCCCGTACAATGATTCCGGAGGTAGGAGACTGTACAATGGAATGAGAGTTGGGATAAATATGATAAAGGCCGAGAGGTCTGATGGCATCTGCCCCGCCCTAACCACGCCGAGCCAAGGTGGCGGCTAAATAGGTCGGAACATCCCATCATATCACAATTCTGCACTGTCCACTGCCCCATTGGGGCATACTTCTCCAGGTCCGGCCGAACTTCGACTCGCGGTGTCGACAGCTTTCGAAAAAATGGGACGAGTGGCCCACTTTCCACTGTTCTCTACGGAGATTTTAAACGTGATCAGATGCACAGCAGAGTTCTTATCCAGGGCTATAAGGGATTAATCATCCCAGCTCTCAGTCCAAACGGAGCTCAAGTCTTGCTAGGACACGGCAACGATGCCAGACGAATGGCAAGACACAAATCCAATGTTTGGTGACAAGCTTAGCCATGATACTTTGGTGCAAGTCTTGATGTCTTGTGTAACCCGGTAGTTGTGGATTCGACTCGGTTACACGTGTGGTGGAGGTTTCAACTCACACCCTTGGCTTCGTTGGTCTGGAGGTATCTTTTGAAGTCGGATGGCAGCCTCTACTGTACTTTTGCAAATTTATATTTGACACCTTTCCTTAGACGTGGCTTCGTAACCGTCTAAGTCTAACAAACAATGTCACGTTCTAACCAAACAGTAACCAACGCTATTGTCTTATGAGAGAAAACTGTATGACTTTATTCAATGGTAGCGGAAAATGGCTAGCAATAATAATACAATGATGAAGGTAAACTATTAGCAGATGCAGGCAATTCATCAACAAAATGCAAAACTTCGTGACTAAACTGGCATATAAAATGGTGGATCAAACAATCTGAGTAGAACAATATTTACAATAGTTAGATCTGACTTCTAACTAAAATGAAAGTGTGTCTTCTTATGAGACTGGCGCTAGGACTAAATTTACAGCGAACAGTTTCAACTTATATAGCGGACATGAAGAGGGGGAGTGTAAACTATACCAATGGTTTGACATCTGGTACTAAATTTTGAGATCAACAGAAGGATCTCCCTGGCCTTAGAAAGTCGCCCAATTATGGGCCATTTGCAGAAGGCCAGAGCTATGCATAAAAATGTCAATGTCCACCGTTGGCGATCAGAAAAAATGATATCAACTGGAATTATATTTCCTGAAACAGTGACAAGATAAGGTAGGAAATATATGGTCACCCAGGAAGGTGGAAAAGGGGGGGGGGGCGAGAGGGCGCGATATTCACGAGACTATGTGACCCTTAATTGCAATCTGGACACTGGTCGTTAAATTCGTACGCCATTCAAAGTTGGAGGGAGATGAATCCTATCTTAACAGGTAAGGGGGGATAACCACGTCGCGGGTGGAAAAGGTGACACGGGAAGGTAGGGGGGGGGAGGGCGGTATAGTATCATTTTACTTGGCCGGGAAACCCCGCTATATGGGAACAAGGTAATATACTAACATTTACAAACAACATTTATATTTCTAAACCTTCTCTCTCTCTCTCTCTCTCTCTCTCTCTTACGCTTAATCAAAATAATGTACATATATTCCTAATCCATACATGGTTGTGATGCTAATACATTTGTTATAAACATTGGCAGTTATAAAATTCGGCCTATGTGACGACCGATTCGTTTCCATTCGTCACATCTTGTTAGGACATATAGCGTCTTCCAGTTATTCTCCATGTGCCCAGTTGCCTTTCCCGCCACTCGTTTATATCTTCCCGTTGGTGTCCTCTCAGAGAATTAGAGGTTTCAGATTTTTTTTAATGTAAAAAACAAACAAACTTTTACAAAAACAGAAAATGTTAAAAATTTAAAGAAAAAAAATTAAGAAAAATAAATAAAACAGTTTAAGTAAATCAGCACGTCTTAGATTATTTGAAAAATCACGAAATAGCATTTGCTAGTCTGAAAAACTATGTTTAGATACTTATAGCCCTTTGTTCAAGTATTGAAATAGGGTACTGAACTGTGGAAATATCAAAGTTTACTGTAGTGGCCACTTGACATACCGTGGGGACGCGTCCGTTGAAATAACAACGTACTCACAAGAAAAGGCCTATACTGTACACCTAGGGCCCTCGAGAGAAAAAAAAGATGCCGGTACGAGATCTTTTCTGGCCCCCCCCCCCCCCCACACACTTTTTTTAATAAAAATTCTGTTAATCATGATAACATCTGATGGGGTTTCTTTTGTTTTGTTTTTCTTATAAAATTAAAATATACTTAAATTTGTCCATTAACTCCAACCAACGACCATAACAGTTTAGGGCTTGATGATGATATTTAAATGAGCCTTTTCTGGAACTTTAACTTTAGATTCTAACCGAGTAGACGATTTCTACCAAGTACCAAATCTATCTTCATAGGATATATGTATGTATTGATCAGTGGGCTTCAACTAAAAAAGACGAATGGTCTCAAAAACTCTAAATCCCTACATTTACCAATGTAAAATTTACTAAGCCCGAGCTGCTTGCCAATGATATCGACAAAGGAAAGTTAGTAACTTTTTGTTTTAACATCTCAGTATTATTTTACAATTACACATAAGTGTGATTTATCGCCCCTTCCCCTATATAGGAACTGTGGCCAAGCGACAGCGCGTTGGATTGGCGTACCGATGGTTCTGTGTTAGAATAATATAATTATTTTTTCCCTGGGTCTACATAACTTTGATGGATACCTTACATTAATTGAGGTAAAACAAAATTCGTCTGGGCATTGTGCGGGCCACTCAATGTTAGTATGCCGTGTCCACTGCTTCAACGACGTTATAAGCTTAGATCAATTTTGTCCGTTGTGATCACAATAAATGTATATGTTATATACCTATCGATCTTATCTTATATATTACAGACGCACCTTCTGTAAATAAGATTATTGCGTCCTACGCTCATCCGTCGTCTGAGTCTAGCCTTGCATTTTTTATTAGTGTTTCAAACAATGTTAGGTTACTGGTTTTCCTGGTTTGTTCAGGTAACCCATTCCATGCCGGGTGCCACTCGGGAAGAAAGTGTACTTTTATGCATTAGTTCTCCCGTAAGGGATAAGGAAAAAAAATTTGTCAGTATGTTTATCTGAGCATTGCAACAGGTTGTTATTGTGTTGCATTTGTAAGTTAGAATTTAATGCCTTATGTATTATTAGGATACAACTTTACTCTTTGTCCTTCTGACCTCTAGTGTTTCTAGGTTTAGTGATTTAACTATTGGTGTATACTCTTGTCAGTTGTAAATATTCGCCAGTAATGTATGTTGTGTAGTCAAATGTAAGATTAGATCTGCTGTGGCAATACAGTTGACACATACATTTTTGTACAGAATCTTCCCAAAATACATTTTATTAAATGTAAAAAAATGTGTTTTTAAATTTTCAATATTATGTCTAAAATTATGATACCTTCATCCTCCCCTCTTGGCTACCGCACAGGAAATCATTAAAGTGTAAGAGGATCGACTAACTAGCTTTGACTGCCGTACTAGTAGGCTATATGCAGCGACATACTAGACTCTTACTAGAGCAGGTATGTCAAACGTGCAGCCCGCGGGCCGCATGCGGCACTTTGCAAGCACGTGTGCGGCCCGCACAAAGGATACTGCAATTGTCTCATTTAATGGAGAAAATTGCAGTTTTAATACTTTAAGCTGGGTGTTTAAAACAGAAATATGCGATAAATACGTGGGCTTAATGCATATTTCAAGACTCATGGAATTGAATGCTAACTTGATAGCCTACAGCAACAGACATGTTTTACAAAAATTGATCAAGCCAATGTCGCTTCCATTTTTGCAAACTATGAACTCAGCCGATTGGTCGCCATGAGTGGGAAATCTTACAGTGAAGGAGATTTCGTAAAGCATTGCCCTGTGAAAGTGGCTGACATTGTGTGCCAACAAAAGGCACAGTTGAATAAGAATATTTCGTTAACCAGGAACGCTGTTGCTGGACGGATTGTTGAAATGACAGATTATTTGAAACAACAGTTGAAGGCTGCATCATCAAAATTTGAACATTTTTCTATTGCTATTGATGCGACCGTTGACTCAACTGGAATAGCACAGCTAGCAGTTTTTATTACGGCCTGCGACAGTAAATTTAATATTTATGAAGAACTGATTGAACTAATCCCAATGCATGACACTACAGCGAGCGAGGACATCTTTGAAAAAGTCGAGCAGATTCTGTATGACTATGATTTTAATTTGAGTTAACTTGTATGTTTATCTACTGACGGTGTTGCGAATATGGTTGGCAGACATATTGGTGTTTCTGCCAAGTTGCGAAAACAATTTTAGAACTCGTATCCAGATTCATGATTTGCACATTTTCACTGCATTATTCATCAGAAAAAATTGAAATTTTTACTTTAAAATTTGACTTTAAAATTACTTAGTGTGGTCACAAAAACAGTGAACTTTATCAAATACAATGCTCTCAATCATCGTCAATTTAGTCAGCTGTTAGAAGATATGGATAGTCAGTTCCCCGATGTTTCATTCTACACAGCAGTCCGTTGGTTGTCGTGTCACAAAGTGCTGAAAAGATTTTATTTGCTGAGACTAGAATTTACTTTATTTTTGGAGGTGAAAGGTAAAAACTCAAAGGAAATAAAAGATGAAAGTTGGATCCAGGATCTAGCGTTTGCTGTGGACATTACTGCACATTTAAGTGCTCTTAATTTGAAATTACAAGGCAAATACAAACTCATCACTCAGTTGTACAAGTGTTTCATTACAAAACTAAGCTTATGGAAGACACAGTTGCCCCGTGAAAATTTGGTTCATTTTCCTAACTTCAAAGAACTAAAAAACCAGGCCAATGCTTGACCTGCACTTGCCTTTGCTAAATATGAGAGTCACATAGAGTTATTGTCAAAAGCGTTCACGGGAAAGATTGTGATTTCTCATCTTTTGAATACCATTTTGCATTATTCTCGGCACCATTCAACTTTAATGTTGTCAAAGCAGAGGAAAACTTGCAGATGGAGCTATTAGAAATGCAGTCTGATTCTACACTCAAAGCAAATTATCTAGAAGTCGGGATACCTGGCTTCTATTCATACCTTCCTGAAAAGTTTACAAACTTCAGAAAGTTTTCAACTAGGATTATGGCAATGTGCGGTTCCACCTATGTGTGTGAACAGTTATTTTCCTTCATGAAATTAACAAAACCTTCTCAGAGTACAAGGCTGACCGATGAACACTTGTCATCCCTGATGAATGTCGGAACTGCAAATACATTTCAGCCAGATATACGAAAAATTGTCACATAAAGGAGGCATCAAACCTCAGGACAAAACACTGATTAAAGTGTAAAAAGGATTGAATGTTCTTAAAAAAATGTTGGATTACAATTGTTATATTTGGCGTTGTGGGGCGTTAGCTTAGTAAAGCCGTTGTAGTAGGCGTGCAAATTAATTAAATAGGCCTATAATTCAATAAGATTACAGTGTTTCTCAGACTTGTTGGTGTGGCCCGCCGGAATACTCAAAGTATCTTATGCGGCCCATGGTGCTTTTTGAGGTTGACACGCCTGTACTAGAGCATAGGTTCTCAATGTATGCGTTATCGCCCCCCCCCCGGGGGGGGGGGGGCGGTGAGAGGCTTTAGGGGGCCGCTGACATTCCCGGGGGCGATTGGGGGACGGTGAAGGGCAAGGGGGCGATACAAACGTACCTGATATAATTTGAACACCTCCGCTATTTGAATCGATTCGTTTTTCGATGAAATATGATGTAAACGCAAGTGCTGCTAAATATCTGATATCCCCCAACATTAGGCATACATACACATTATTAAACTTATAAGAAATAGGAATCGCAATGACTTTTCGATGAATTAGGGGTCAGTATTTGGCAAATATGGTATGCGGCCGTCTGGTCCTGTTGTTGGTTCACCGGCCTGTCAGCCCTGCTGACCGAGTAATGTCGTCCTAACATATGCTAATATTAAAGATATTTCGATCTCAGTTTTACCGAGATGTTCTTTATTTGCTTATCCAGGATCAAGCATTAATTATCGTTAAGCGATATAGATTCGGAGTAATCATACAAACTGGGTAGTTATTGTAATGCTTGAAAATATACATATAAATTCTTTAGTCATATAATATTTATATAATTTTCAAATTAAATACTTTTTACAGTTTGATCATTTCAGAGTTTTAAATGTAAGCCAATAATTTTTTATAAAAGAAAAAAATAATACAGAAATATTAGCTCAAATGTAACGGGTTAATTATCTCCCTTTTATTAACAAATGTTTCCACATTTGATTCAAAATTAATGCCCAAAAAGTTATGTTTTGTAATATGACAAATATTACTTATTATTTTTTTTTCTTTATATACATTCAACATTATGGTATTCAAAACAAGATTTAATTATTAGAGGATTAAAATAATTTACGTTAAACAGTTGTAAATAAACATTTCCTGCATTAAATGTTTTGTCCATTTAAGGAGTTCACAAACTCAATTTGACGATCCCGCGGACAAAACTCGTGACAGCTGGTCAGCGGGCCTTCACCTACTCCATTAAAAATAATGGCGTAATTGCCAATTTAATTTTAAGGTTTAATACTCATGGGCCCCCCTAAACTCTTGTGGGCTGCAGCTTTTTTTTTTTTTGCTGTGTATACAGTAAACTCAGGAACACTAACTGACTGTAACAATCTGTAACAATCTTTCATGTAGAAACTGTTGTCAGCTACTTCATAGTTCCTAAACAAGTCACATCCACTTGACTTTAACTATTTAACTCTCATAAACAACATGGCAGTTCCTTGCAGTAAACAAAAAAAAATAGCACAACCTGGCACTTAATGGGCCATCCTTTTTTAACGTCAAAATCAATTGTAGCCATTGGTTTGCCCGTTTCTCTCCCCCTCCCATTTTTTCACCCTTTGCACATTCTGTTGCCACACTGCATCAGACCGACACCAGACTCCCCAAATTGGCCTTCATGCGTCTTAGTAACAAACTTATTTCTGAGCTCGTACTTAGTGGTTAAAACATGTTTGGCCAATTATCTCGTAGCTTTTAATGTAGATGAACATTTATTTCAGGGTTATACATAAACTAATTCTACAGCGAAGAAACCATAATCAGTTCCATTAACAAGCAATAACTCAAAACGTCTTCAAGTTTTTGTATATTCTAAACCTCTGACCCTACAACCCCTGACCTCTCCACCACCTTATTTTACATATTATGTCAACATGACACCAACTGCTTATGCTATAATTTAAGACCCACCCAAACTTCGACTACGTGGGGTGTGGTGAAGACCAGGGGCGAAGCCATGCATTTTTTCCAGGGTGTGAACTTTCGCGTGACATTTATCATTTTATTTGCAAATTTTGTACATATTAAAAAAAAATTTTTTTTTAAGATATTGTTTTTTTAAATTTCAGGATTAAAGGAAGAACAATTGGATAAAATAATGGATAAACATCTGTAGACAACAAAATTAACCAATAATAAAGTGGAACTATAAAGTTGGACGACAGAGTCAACCAATAAAATAAATGGACCAAAGAAATTATGAATAAATCAATGAATGGGCAAAACAAATAATATACAAATATATAATAACAAGAAAGCACCTATAAAAGAATCGACCAACAAAACAATGGACAAAAAAATAATAGACTAACAAAAGACTCGACTAATAAAAGAATAAACTAACAAAAGACTCGACCAATAAAATAATAGACTAACAAAAGACTCGACTAATAAAAGAATGGACCAATAAAAAAATAGACTAACAAAAGACTCGACCAATAAAAGAATAGACTAACAAAAGACTCGACTAATAAAATAATAAACCAATAAAAGAATAGACTAACAAAAGACTCAACCAATAAAAGAATAGACTAACAAAAGACTCGACCAATAATAGAAAAGACTAACAAAAGACTCGACCAATAAAATAATAGACTAACAAAAGACTCAACCAATAAAAGAATAGACTAACAAAAGACTCAACCAATAAAAGAATAGACTAACAAAAGACTCGACCAATAAAAGAATAGACTAACAAAAGACTCGACTAATAAAATAATAAACCAATAAAAGAATAGACTAACAAAAGACTCAACCAATAAAAGAATAGACTAACAAAAGACTCGACCAATAATAGAAAAGACTAACAAAAGACTCGACTAATAAAAGAATGGACCAATAAAAGAATAGACTAACAAAAGACTCAACCAATAAAAGAATAGACTAACAAAAGACTCGACCAATAATAGAAAAGACTAACAAAAGAGTCGACTAATAAAAGAATGGACCAATAAAAGAAAAGACTAACAAAAGACTCAACCAATAAAAGAATAGACTAACAAAAGACTCGACCAATAAAAGAATAGACTAACAAAAGACGACTAATAAAAGAATGGACCAATAAAAGAATAGAATAACAAAATACTCAACCAATAAAAGAATAGACTAACAAAAGACTCGACCAATAAAGGAATAGACTAACAAAAGACTCGACTAATAAAAGAATGGACCAATAAAAGAATAGACTAACAAAAGACTCCACCAATAAAAGAATAGACTAACAAAAGACTCGACCAATAAAAGAATAGACTAACAAAAGACTGGACCAATAAAAGAATAGACAAATAAAAGAATAGACTAAAAAAAGACTCAACCAATAAAAGAATAAACTAACAAAAGACTCGACCAATAAAAGAATAGACTAACAAAAGACTCGACTAATAAAGAATGGACCAATAAAAAAATAGACTAACAAAAGACTCGACCAATAAAAGAATAGACTAACAAAAGACTCAACTAATAAAAGAATAGACTAACAAAAGACTCGACCAATAAAAGAATAGACTAACAAAAGACTCAACCAATAAAAGAATAGACTAACAAAAGACTCGACCAATAAAAGAATAGACTAACAAAAGACTCGACTAATAAAAGAATGGACCAATAAAAGAATAGACTAACAAAAGACTCAACCAATAAAAGAATAAACTTACAAAAGACTCGACCAATAAAAGAATAGATTAACAAAAGACTCGACTAATAAAAGAAAAGAACAATTAGAGAATAGACTAACAAAAGACTCAACCAATAAAAGAATAGACTAACAAAAGACTCGACCAATGAAAGAATAGACTAACAAAATACTCGACCAATAAAGGAATAGACTAACAAAATACTCGACCAATAACAGAATGGACCAATAAAAGAATAGACTAACAAAAGACTCGACCAATAAAAGAATGGACAAATGAAAGAATGGAACAATAAAAGAAAAGACTAACAAAAGACTCGATCAATAAAAGAATGGACCAATAAAAGAATAGACTAATGAAAGAATGGACCAATAAAAAAATGGACAAATGAAAGAATGGACCAATAAAAGAATAGACTAACAAAAGACTCGACCAACAAAAGAATGGACAAATGAAAGAATGGACAAAGGAAAGAATGGACTAACCAAAGACTCCACCAATAAAAGAATGGACAAATGAAAGAATGGACCAATAAAAGAATAGACTAACAAAAGACTCGACTAACAAAAGAATGGACAAATGAAAGAATGGACTAATACAAGGAACTACAATAAAAAAATTTTGTCCGATAAGAGAGTGTACAAAATAAAGAAATGACCGCTATCACAATGATAAGAGAGTGTACAAAATAAAGAAATGACCGCTATCACAATGATAAGAGAGTGTACAAAATAAAGAAATGACCACTATCACAATGATAAGAGAGTGTACAAAAATAAAGAAATGACCGCTATCACAATGATAAGAGAGTGTACAAAAATAAAGAAATGACCGCTATAACACTGATAAGAGAGTGGACAAAAATAAAGAAATGACCGCTATGATAAGAGAGTGTACAAAATAAAGAAATGACCGCTATCACAATGATAAGAGAGTGGACAAAATAAAGAAATGACCGCTATCACAATGATAAGAGAGTGGACAAAAAAAAAAGAAATGACCGCTATCACAATGATAAGAGAGTGGACAAAATAAAGAAATGACCGCTATCACAATGATAAGAGAGTGGACAAAATAAAGAAATGACCGCTATCACAATGATAAGAGAGTGGACAAAATAAAGAAATGACCGCTATCACAATGATAAGAGAGTGGACAAAATAAAGAAATGACCGCTGCTATCACAATGATAAGAGAGTGGACAAAATAAAGAAATGACCGCTATCACAATGATAAGAGAGTGGACAAAATAAAGAAATGACCGCTATCACAATGATAAGAGAGTGGACAAAATAAAGAAATGACCGCTGCTATCACAATGATAAGAGAGTGGACAAAATAAAGAAATGACCGCTGCTATCACAATGATAAGAGAGTGGACAAAATAAAGAAATGACCGCTATCACAATGATAAGAGAGTGTACAAAATAAAGAAATGACCGCTATCACAATGATAAGAGAGTGTACAAAATAAAGAAATGACCGCTATCACAATGATAAGAGAGTGTACAAAATAAAGAAATGACCGCTATCACAATGATAAGAGAGTGGACAAAATAAAGAAATGACCGCTATCACAATGATAAGAGAGTGTACAAAATAAAGAAATGACCGCTATCACAATGATAAGAGAGTGGACAAAATAAAGAAATGACCGCTATCACACTGAGTCAATGATTCCCAAAGACAAGAAACCAGCCTGTTAGTCGTTTTAGTGTGATGGAACGACCTAGTAGAAGTAGGCCATGTGATTATCTTTCCATCCAGACGATATTAGTGCCAGGGATGTGATAAAGGTGGGCGGGCGGGGGAGGGGGGGGGACCACTCTGTCTTTTCTATTAACTCAATAAATAATTGGAAGATATATCGGGTCTGCTTTTGGCGGGGAACAAAATGGCCGCTTGTCAGTCAGGGTTAGTTTTTGTGGAGAGGAGAGGTGATGGTGTGGGAGTTTAGGGATTTCGGAAAACAATAGCTGTTGGATGGATAGAGTGAAGACGTCGATATGAAGGAAGGGGAGGGAAGCGGAAGACACTGATAAGGCTTGGGCCGCAATGATGAAATGATACAATGATACATTGATACGATGATACAGTGTTTCTGGATGTTGAAAACAGAGATACACGCGACGACAGTCTTGTAGTTCTTATTTGTTTTTGTTTTGTTTGCGGCGCTCCAGAACTTTCTCTGGATGGACTCTTGTTGATTCAAAGTTTTATTTAAGACAGATGGAGATATGGTGGGTGGCGAGGGCGGTGGGGGCGGGAGTTTTGGGGTTTTGGCCACGATCGAAAATTGGAGAAAAAAAAAATTATAGTGTCGTATTCGAAGACATAACAGATTTTTTTAAACAAAAAAAAATATTTTAAACACAATAACATGAACAATACAAAATATTGAAAATACATCTTCAGTACATAGAGTTGTAATAAATATCATACATAATCTTTGGATTATATTAACTAGTGTTGAGATAAGTAATGTTTTAGTGAAGCAAATACGAGCTCTTTGCGTGTCGCCATCGGTTATATAATTGCCACAGACATTTATTTAAAAAGATCTTAATTTTAATTGTTGTCATAAACCTAAGTGTTTTTAAATGTTTCGGTTTGTATAGTAGGTAAAAAGCTTAGCAAGACTTAGGCCACGAATAAACGTAGTCTACTTCATTTCTGAATGTACCAAACACAGTAAAACACCGTATATTGCAGATTTTATATATAAGCCTCTATTATAAGGAAACGTTGCCCGCCGCACTAACATTCTATTTAAAGACACCTCCATCGCACCGATGGTCGTAGGTTCAAACCCTGGGGAAGGCTAGGATTTATTCCTGGGTCTAGAGTGTGTCCCTGAACCTTCCCAGCTCTGATGGATATTCGATATTGGTTGGAGAAAAAGTAAAGGTAGGCATATTGTCCTAGCCACACCATACAATAGTATGCCGTGGCCAGGGAAACGTGTGAACGCTGCTTCACCGGCCCCTACAATTTAAATTTGGACTGAATGTGAGACTTTACAATAAGGGCGTGAAACATTTTTCTAGATGAAAATTAAAAACTGATACACACGGGCCGCCTGTTGCACTAATTCGCTTTAGTTATAAACTGGCAGGTATATACATTCAGGTAAATCAGCTTTATAACTGACTTCAGGTACATCAGGCATATCAGGAACCGGTATATAACTGTATACAGCTAGCTTCAGTGGAGAAAACAATGGACGCAGCAATCCCGTCTAACGAACCACCCGGTGCCTGTACCTATTGTATAGGATTTGTGTTAACTGGTGACATTTCAGGTATATGGACCAACCACCACGATAATGATCCCAGGGGAACCGCAGTGAACGATCGCTGGGCTGCGGAAACCTTCCCTGTTACACGACACGCCACGCCATTGGCGTGAGCACTAGACTCAAGAGCCCGTCCGGGTTTTCTTTGAGACACAATTCGGTATACAGCTGGCTTCAGGTATTTGAGATATACAGCTGGCTTCAGGTATTTGAGGTATACAGCTGGCTTCAGGTATTTGATGTATACGGCTGGCTTCAGGTATTTGAGGTAGGCTATACAGCTGGCTTCAGGTATTTGATGTATACAGCTGGCTTGATGTATATTAGGTATAGAGCTGGCTTAAGGTATTTCTTATCTATATTTATAATCAGGCATACAACTGGCTTCGGGTATATCTTATCTTAACAGGTATACAGCTGGCTTCAGGTATATCAGCTAAGTCAAGATAGGTTTAACATTGAAACAAAAAAGAATGAATAAGGTTGGATTGTCTGGGTTAGAAAAATACAGTAGGTTGTAGATCAATTCTTCTATCAGACAATGTGAAGTAGTAGACAGTGACATATCACATTGACCATTACAGTAGGTGTCGATCGATTCTTCTACCAGACAATGTGAAGTAGTAGACAGTGACATATCACATTGACCATTACAGTAGGTGTCGATCGATTCTTCTATCAGACAATGTGAAGTAGTTGACAGTGACATATCACATTGACCAATACAGTAGGTGTAGATAGATTCTTGTATCAGACAATGTGAAGTAGTTGACAGTGACATATCACATTGACCATGCCCCCTCACCCCCCCCCCTTCCTCTTATCTACCCGACCGCCTTTACGTTGAGCTGACATTAAAAGCCATGTCAATGACATTTGCGACCCGGCAGAGACACGTCACTTGACATGCCGTGGCCTATTTGGCGGTGACTACTCGAATCGATGTCACGTGCAGCAGGCAAACACCACACACATACACACAAAGAAGAAGAAACAAGCGCCAAGGTTGCTGCAGTTGTTGCCGAGGCTGTCTCGAGGGTGAGAACACACAGGGACCAATCAATCCAGCCATTTGTTGCACAGACCAAAAGACTTTAAAAGCTTTTAACTTCTAAAGGACGACTTCAGCGGTGTTCTTGTTTTTTTTTTTTTTTTTTTTGTAAGGTGTGGCTATGTAGTGTGGTGGGGAGTGGGTGGGGAGAAACTGGGGGGGGGGTGGGAGGTGGGACACCTTACTTGATGATTGTGATTAAGTTGTCCATGGCAATGGGGGTGGGGGGGTAGATGTGATTGTGACTACGTTATCTTTTACCCCCCCCCCCTCCCCTGACATGATAAATGATAAATGTTTAGCCAACAACAGACCCTGATTTGGTTGAGAGTACTGTAGATAGATGAGTTGATACAGAGACAGAAATAAATAAATGTATATATACATAAGGCGGCCTGTAAACTAACGTGCAGTATAATATATAAATATGCGAACTTGTAAGGGTTTATGCGGATAGATTGTTATATAGATGGACAAAATAAATGATAGATAGACAGAGAGACATGTAGGTGGAAAGATAGGGAGATAGACAGGGAGATAGATACATAGATATGTAATTAGGGAAGTAAGTAAGTAGGTAGGTAGGTATGTGGTAAGTAGGTATGTAGGAAGATTGGGGGGGGGAGTAAGTAGGTAGGTAGGTAGGTGGGTGTGTCGGTAGTAGGTAAGTAGTCCAAAAAATAGGTAGTAGAAAGGAAGGTAGGTAGGTATGTGAGTATGTGGGTATGTAGGTAATAGGTAGGTATGTAGGTAGGTTGGCAGGCAGACAGGTAGGTAGGTAGGCAGGTAGGCAGGTAGGTAGGTAGGTAGGTAGGTAGGTAGGCAGGTAGGTTGGCAGGTAGGTAGGCAGGTAGGTAGGTAGGTAGGTAGGTAAGTAGGTAGATAAGTAGGTAGGCAGGTATGTAGGTAGGTTGGCAGGTATGTAGGTAGGTTGGCAGGTATGTAGGTAGGTTGGCAGGCAGACAGGTAGGTAGGTAGGTAGGTAGGTAGGTAGGCAAGTAGGTAGGTAGGTATGTAGGTAGGCAGGTAGGTAGGTAGGTAGGTAGGTAGGTAGGTAGGTAGGTAGGTAGGTAGGTAGGCAGGTATGTAGGTAGGTAGGTAGGTAGGTATGTATGTAGGTAGGTAGGTAGGTAGGTAGGTAGGTAGGTATGCAGGTATGTAGGTAGGTTGGCAGGCAGACAGGTAGGTAGGTAGGTAGGCAGGTAGGTAGGTAGGTAGGCAGGTAGGTAGGTAGGTAGGTAGGTAGGTAGGCCCTGTGTGGTGGGTAGATAAAAGTTAGGTGGACGGATGGGTCCGTAGCGTCTGGACAATGAATTGTACTTTTATGTTAATTATGAAATTGTGTAGACGAGATAAACGCCTCTGCATATAGTTGAAGGTTCAGCAATAATCTCATTTACACGAGCAGCTTTTACCTTCCAAAAAGTCGTAAACGTAAAAGCTAAAGGGGAGGGGCGGCGAGGGCGACGGCACACATATACCTCAACACGATGCCATTCCGTGTGACTTGGGACATATCTTTCATTATGTAATCGAGAAGAGCTATAACTGGACACGAGGTCTGACGGCAGACCATTATCTGGCCTTCACATCAATTACCTCCCCCTTTCGTGTTACACGGAATGTAATCACGCAACGATTTCAAAAAAAAAAAAAAAAAGAATCAAGATTCCCCCAATATGGCCGCCGCACCTTCAACCACGTGTTTGTAGCGCTGTACATTAAATCTCCTGCTCCTTCTGATTAGCTGCTGGCTGTAGTTTACGATGTAGCGCAACGACTCCTTGTCTAGATGAAGTAGATAACGTTCAATTATCAAATTCACTCTAGTTGTTTGTTGGCATTAAGTCAGCTGTCAGTATCAGAGTTTCATAATGGCTCTCTTCTCAGCCCATGGAGTCTATGTTTCAAGAAAAAAAATTGCTTAAACTTTTGTCTTTTATATTTATTTATTTTTTTGGTGGGAGGGGGGGGGGTGTTTTGTTTGTGAAAATGATATGTACATTTAGATTGTGTACTAAAAGAAATGTTCTCTGTGAGAATTAAGCTTAGACTATGTCTTGTACTTTGGGATGTAAAATGAATTGTACTTAGTGGCATAATATATAGCGCGTTTAATGTATGTGGGAGGTCGTGACTTTTAGTTTGGAAATAGTGAAAATTGACTTTTAAACTTTACCTTAATGGGGCTATGAAATGTTCTTTTTTTTTTGTGTTGATTATAAATTGTACTTTCGCGTATATTATAAGAAATTACTTTTCTGCAAGCAAAAATGTACTTTACGTTGCGCTATGAAATGTACTTTTGGTTGATGAACTTTTGTGTGAGGGCTATGAAATGCACATTTGTGTGAGGGCTATGAAATGCACATTTGTGTGAGGGCTATGAAATGCACATTTGTGTGAGGGCTATGAAATGCACATTTGTGTGAGGGCTATGAAATGCACATTTGTGTGAGGGCTATGAAATGCACATTTGTGTGAGGGCTATGAAATGCACATTTGTGTGAGGGCTATAAAATGCACATTTGTGTGAGGGCTATGAAATGCACATTTGTGTGAGGGCTATGAAATGCACATTTGTGTGAGGGCTATGAAATGCACATTTGTGTGAGGGCTATGAAATGCACATTTGTGTGAGGGCTATGAAATGCACATTTGTGTGAGGGCTATGAAATGCACATTTGTGTGAGGGCTATGAAATATAGGAAATGTACTTTATGTGGGATCTTTAATGTACTTGTGCACGGTCCATAGTATGTACTTTTGTGTAAGCTATGTATTTGTACTTTAAATGGGCTAGACACTTTCTCGGTGCCTGCACTGGCTGCACTGAAATGTTTGGGAATGTACTATTCGTTTTGTGTGTTGTGCAAAAAATCCGCAAACCTTCCTATATTCATTTAACCACAGGTAGTTTTCGAAATACAAACAACCACTTTCCAAATAGTCTAGTGATCAAATCCTGGCAAATAAATACGGAAATGTTTTTGTTTTTTTTATAATCTTTGTTTAAAAAAAACTTTTGACAAAGTTGAATGAGATTTAAAGCGTAGGCTACAGAAAGTCGTAAAGAAAAAAGAAACAGTTACCTGGGCTGTGATTGTGTGATAAATTTAACCAATAGAAACGTGTCTCAGTTACGTGCGTCATAAATCAGCCATTCGATTAGCTCCTCGTTAAATTTGAAATAGAGACGATCTCCTATTGGTGCACGTGAAACTATTAGCGAATGGGGGCAAAGGGGAGGAGTGGTCACGAATTGCTTATTTAATCCATATATCAAATTAGTTTAAAAGGAAGTTTGGTCCTAAGGGTGATTCGTGTAGCAGTAGGGAAGTTTGGTCCTAAGGGTGATACGTGTAGCAGTAGGGAAGTTTGGTCAAAAGGAAGATACGTGTAGCAGTAGAGAAGTTTGGTCATAAGGAAGATACGTGCAGCAGTAGGGAAGTTTGGTCATAAGGGTGATACGTGTAGCAGTAGGGAAGTTTGGTCATAAGGGTGATACGTGTAGCAGTAGGGAAGTTTGGTCAAAAGGAAGATACGTGTAGCAGTAGGGAAGTTTGGTCATAAGGGTGATTCGTGTAGCAGTAGGGAAGTTTGGTCAAAAGGAAGATACGTGTAGCAGTAGGGAAGTTTGGCCATAAGGGTGATACGTGTAGCAGTAGGGAAGTTTTGTCATACGGGTGATACGTGTAGCAGTAGGGAAGTTTGGTCCTAAGGGTAATACGTGTAGCAGTAGGGAGGTTTGGTCATAATGGGGGTGACGCGTAGCAGTAGGGAAGTTTGGTCATACGGGTGATACGTGTAGCAGTAGGGAAGTTTGGTCATAAGGGTGATACGTGTAGCAGTAGGGAAGTCTGGTCATAAGGCAGATAGGGGCCTACGTGTAGCAGTAGGGAAGTTTGGTCCTAAGGGTGATACGTGTAGCAGTAGGAAAGTTTGGTCATAAGGGTGATACGTGTAGCAGTAGGGAAGTTTGGTCATACGGGTGATACGTGTAGCAGTAGGGAAGTTTGGTCATACGGGTGATACGTGTAGCAGTAGGAAAGTTTGGTCCTAAGGGTGATACGTGTAGCAGTAGGGAAGTTTGGTCATAAGGTTTATACGTGTAGCAGTAGGGAAGTTTGGTCATACGGGTGATACGTGTAGCAGTAGGGAAGTTTAATTCTCTAAGCCCGGTGTCAAATAATAGGTCACATATCTACGACTCCTTTTTCGTGTGTAGTAAGTTATATATATATATATAGGCCTATATAATAATATATAAGCGCAGAGAGCAACCTCCCCTCCCCATTCAACCCCAACTTCACGCGTAGTGGTCAACAGCTCATTGATAGATAAAGGTATTCATTTATGAGACACGTTGACCATAAACTAACACAACAACATGTTGCTACATCATGTTTCTAAAGCGTTATTGTTGTTTAATTTTCAAATGTTGAGGATGAACACAAAGGGGATGAAACTAAAGACTGGTGGAGGCTTATCCGAACAAAACATAAATCTCTTTTCCGAAAACATAACAAAAAAAATAACGATATGAAATTGTGTACTTTGTTTTCTTTACACTATGCTTATCACTGGGAAATGACATTTTAAGCTTTGTTTTACATTTTAAAGAAACAAATTTGTTTGTTGTGTTGAAATCAAATCCTCTAGATTTTCTTGAAATAATGAACAAGTAATTTCTCTAAGACCTTCAGATTGATACAAGAATCTCATGGAAGAATTGTCGAAAATCAAAATATTTTAGAAATAACATTTAGTAGATTAATGGACCACACAAAGAGATGATAACAAATTTAAGGCGGTGTGGCCTTAAAGGGGGTTACTGGATTACAAACATTTAGTTACCAGTATAGAGGGCAGTATAGATGGCAGTATAGAGGACATTATAGATGGCAGTATAAAGGGCAATATAGATGGCAGTATAGAGATCAGTATAGAGGGCAGTATAGAGGACATTATAGATGGCAGTATAAAAGGCAATATAGATGGCAGTATAGAGATCAGTATAGAGGGCAGTATAGACGACATTATAGATGGCAGTATAAAGGGCAATATAGATGGCAGTATAGAGATCAGTATAGAGGGCAGTATAGAGGACATTATAGATGGCAGTATAAAGGGCAATATAGATGGCAGTATAGAGATCAGTATAGAGGGCAGTATAGAGGACATTATAGATGGCAGTATAAAGGGCAATATAGATGGCAGTATAGAGATCAGTATAGAGGGCAGTATAGAGGACATTATAGATGGCAGTATAGAGATCAGTATAGAGTGCAGTCGTATGTCTATCTAAAAAAAAAACAACAACAGCGGATTGGTACTGAACGTGACGTTGGAAAAAAATATATCGACAATATATTTCTATATTTTAATTCATTGTTCTTTATGATAGATCGATTAGATAAATAGATAGATAGAAACAGAGATAAATATATATATATATATAAAGCGCATTCGATGACTAATTGTTATGTATAGTGCTTTATAAAATATGTAATTTGTAATAGTTTGTAATTTGTGAGAAGAGATAGATAGATAGCTAGCGATAGAGATAGATTTATGGATAGAAATAGGTAGGTAGATAAAGAGAGATATACAGAGATAGATAGATACATAGCGAGATAGATAAAGATAGATATATAGATAGATAGAAAGATGATAGATAGATATATTAATCGATTAATTGAAAATATAGATTGATAAAGATAGATAATTAGATAGATATTTTGATAGATAGATAATAAGATAGATAGTTTGATAGATAGAAAGATGATAGATAGATGGATTGATTAAATGAGTGAAAGTTATTTTTACAGTTAATACTACAGATTGATATTAAAGTTATCCCTCCTACACTAGGCTCATAAGTAAGAATTCACAAACTTAATACATTCGCGAGGTAATCTAATACACATTTCTCAGTTCTTTTGCTGATAACGAATATTTTTTAAATTTTGTTTCCCAATGTATTTTCTACATATGTAAAGTATAATTTTGGTTTTTAGATCATTCATATTAATGAATACCTCATATGCGTTTGATCTCTCGTGCCACAACATACCCTCCCCATCCGCTAAAAAAAAAATTGAAATGAAGGAAAGAACATGCAGATGGAGGGGTGCATTTTCGTTTTCTTTAAAGATGTGTGGGAAACGTGGACCATTCTAAATGCATGATGATTTAATTTTTCTCGTTTTCTTCTACGTAGAAACCACATTGAAACAGCCACACAGTAAAACCACATTAAAATAGCCACACAGTGAAGCCACGTTGAAATAGCCACACAGTGGAACCACAATGAAATAGCCACACAGTGCAGCCACATTGAAATAGCCACACAGTGAAACCACATTGAAATAGCCACACAGTGCAGTTACATTGAAATAGCCACACAGTGAAACCACGTTGAAATAGCCACACAGTGAAACCACATTGAAACAGCCACACAGTAAAACCACATTGAAATAGCCACACAGTGAAGCCACATTGAAATAGCCACACAGTACAGCCACATTGAAATAGCCACACAGTGAAACCACATTGAAACAGCCACACAGTGCAGCCACGTTGAAATATCCACACGGCGGATGACTGTTAGCCTAGAAATTCCAAAACACATAGCTATGTAAGAACACCTCTCATGGCTAATTTCAATGCGTATAACTAAAACTCATAGCCTTTTCTTTTTTTCTTGTTCTGTACTAGCAATATAGATAGGCTATTTTTTTTTACATTTCCATTAATATTACTTCTTTTAAAAGATTTAAAGAATTTAAGGACTTTTTACAAAAAAAATGTCTTTAGTAAGTAAAATCGAATAATTATATTTTAGACATGCGGGCGACAGGTGTTCGACTCTTAGTCATAAATAGTCCTAACTTTTGTTTTTAATATAAAGACATGCCTATTTCTAGCCCGATTACAATATGTATTTTATATAACTTGCGTAAATGTTTTTTTTAGTAAAAAAAGAATGATTAATCATTTGTATGCCTATTATTATTTCGGGCTTTCTGTTCATTGTAATTTATACAATTCGTATCTGTAGCTATAAGTATAAAGTACCCTTCGGACCAAATTGAACATAGGTCATTGAAGCAGCGTTCACCAGTTTCTGTAACCACGGCATACAAGGGTGTGTGTGGCCAGCACAATGCACAGCCGCCTTTACTTTACCCCAACTAATGTGAGGTACCCATCAGAGCTGGGTAGACTCGGGTCCTGGGAAAAAAAGTCCTAGCCTCCACCAGGATTCGAACACAGGACCTTCGGATCGCCAGTCGAACGCGCGCTCATAGCTATAGGTATAGGCCTATGTATTTTCCCCCGGGCAATTTAGCTTGTGTGTATATAAAGTTATTGCTACTGTTAGACCAACACTCTCCGTACACACACACACACACACACTCACACAAAACAGGCCAAGAGCTGAGAATAATTCCTGCCGCAGTAGAAACACGCCAGCACTTAACGTGCAACCAACAATGGGGTTACTTACAGTATGTGTGAGCTTTAAGCTCATCCACCTCTTCGGGTCGGAGCTTGCTTGCTCTTTTCCCCATAGCTTTTCAACCGATCGTCTGCTAATTCCACGTAATCTTCAACTTTACCGGTTTGTTTGTTGTTGTTTTTTGTCTGTTTTGTTGATGTTTTTTTTTAAATTTTTGTCTGACCTAAACACAAAAATCATTCAATTTTTCTTTTTTTTCCAAAATTGTTGAAGAGAGTAATGACGCGTTCTTTCTCCAGGACACACAGCTGTGACGTCACTTCACGTAAGTTAATTCCCTTAGGGAAAAGTTTAAAAAAAACCTAAATTCCTTTCGGTTAACTCCCCTTAAAGCTGCCGTTTCTTTCCCACGTATTACTTGTTTTACTTCCAGAAAAAAATGTTTTCTTTTCTCAAGATGCAGATTTCTTCTTTTTTTTCCCCCTGATTTATGAAAGAAAGAAAAATTATTCTTTTCCGTTGGCTAATTGGCTGGTTGAAGTTTTAAGAATAAAAAATTTTTTTTAAAAAAAGAAAGACACAGAAATATTTTTGGGTTTTCCTACTGGACACACTACGGGTAATGTAAATAAAGCTTTACTCGTGGGATCTACTTTTCCGCACGTGCCAACTCCGAAATTCTCCCATCCGTTGAGTTACGCCGATGAAGCTGGAACATTTTGTTTCCTAGTAATCAGTAGAACAGTCATCTCTTTCTTTTCTGATGAATATTCAACGAAAAAGAAATGTCTGCTGTATAAGTTGTATTGATCCAAAGTCTTGAAATCCTTCAAGTTTTACACAAATTTCTCTAAATAATACTCTAAGAAAAGTACAAAGGCTCCAAATTTTATTTTGGTGGGGTTTTTTTTTTCTTCACATTTCTCTCGGGTAAATCCGGGAGCTTTAAGCCACTTTGAAATTATTATTTTTTTTACAGAATGACTTTAGGGCCTCCGGAAGTTAACATTTAACTTGCTCACATTTCAAACTGTCGTGCTATACTCCTGAACCTGTAAAAGAAAGTAGAAAAAATTGCATTATTATAAGTTTTATAAGACCGCATGATAAATCTGAATCTTTCTAGATCAAACTTCACGTTTAGAACTAGTCTGAAATATTGTAACACAGGAGGCGTTAAATATTTTCAGCACATTGTGGTGTGTGGTTGGGACAGATAAAAGGATGGGAGGGGGGGTTCAGTGACCCCCCCTCCCCCACACCCACGACACTTTTCACAAACAATGTTATTGAGGCCGAACACGAATTTGAAAACATATCCGTAACTTGAACGCGCAATGCGCTTGCAGGCGCCAGCGGAGGATGTTACCTCAAGGTTCTATGAAGTTATTGGTTTAACAAATATTCATTGCACTGCCCACATATTATAATTATTTATTTATATTCGCTTTAATACTGATGATACTTAAGCAACTATATGTTTCGAAATAGAATGAGCGTCTGTAACATATAAAATAATGTAACATATAAAATAATGTAACATATAAAATAATGTAACATATAAAATAATGTAACATATAAAATAATGTAACATATAAAATAATGTAACATATAAAATAATGTAACATATAAAATAATGTAACATATAAAATAATGCTACAACCAATACTGATACTCGTCACAGAAACAATGCACACATGCAAACTGAACAATTTGATATCGTCAGAATAGATCGGACCTTCTAGTTCTTGTATAGCAGTTCACGTATGTAGTAGTAGACCTATAGAAACCCTGTTTCCTTTATTTTGGTAGTGATCTATCTTCTATCTCTACTTTTAGCTAATTGTATGTCCCTAAAATTAGATTTCCTTCTTCTAAATTAGATCTTAATGAAGACTTTTTGTCGTGTTTTTCCTCAAAGCAACAAATGAACTAATTGACTTTTAGTTTCTACAAGTTTGTTCTCTGTTGTTTAAATCTATGTCTATTTGATTTTGTTTCTATATATGAATAGCCTATATGTATCTATCATTCTCTCTTAATATACAGGGGGTGCAAAAAGTAGGTATACATTAGTTTCACATTTGTGAAAATAGTGACATATTATATTGAAGTCAAAGCTGGCATATCTTAATTTAACCATTTACCAGGCGTTGCGGCCGAAAGCGTCAGTGATAATTTATATATTTCTTGATTAGAGGGGCGTGTGAACCAGTGGGGTAGCTAGGGGAGGGGAGGGGGGGTCCGAATTCGAAAGTCCCCCCGGGGCCCTACTAGAGGGGGCCCCCAAAGGAGTGTCCGAATTGTTTTTTTCATGTCATAATGTCGAATGTCAAAATGCAGGGGCCCCTAAAGAGCCCAAGCCCCCCGGGGCCCCAAATCCCTAGCAACGGCACAGGTGTGAAGTGTGAAGGCTGACGGCAAGCAATTTGAGTATCTGATGGATTAGGGCTTATTATTACATGTGTTTTTTATTACATGTTTATGCAACATTTGTTTGTTTGTATAATAAATGCAGTGAATAATATGTCCGTGTTTTCCCTTGTTTATCACTGTATACCTACTTTTGCACCCTACTGTATATGTATATATATATATATCCTTTAAACAACATATCAATCCATCTATCACCTATCTATCCATACATCAATCTATTGATTTATATATAAATGGAGCACGGTGTACGAGCGTTTTGACGGGCGTATCGAAGGTCCTGGGTTCGAATCCTGGTGAAGGCTAAGATTTGTTGTCCGGGTTTGGAGGGTATCCCTGAGTCTGCCCAGCTCTGATGAGTAGTTGGGGTAAAGTGAGGGCGGCCGTGAATTTTGCTGGCCACACGATCACCTAGTATGCCGTGGCCACAGAAACTGGTGAACGCTGCTTCACCGGCCCTATTGATCAATTTGGTCCGATGGGATACTTTACTTTACTTTATATGTATAAACATTTGTGTGTATTCACTGTGTATGTGTGTATGTGTGTATGTGTGTTTTTTTCGAGAACCTGATCTGGAATTCTAACCGTAAAGTAACAATGTAAAAGCATATGCAAATAATCAAAGCCACATAGATTCCATGATATTTTCTCACGGGTCCCGAAAGCAATCTACGCCACATACCTACCCGACACACCCGACACGCCACAGCGAGTAGAGGAATCCTTAGTATAATCCAACAGCAGCAGAAACATAATAACAACGAATAACAGCTTTGTTTCACTAAATACCTAGGCCATTAGATAAAAAACAATCCGACATATTAATGGGATGAAAACCGTATACGTACCCACGCAAATACAGATAAAATACCAAACAGATCTACTAGTTGGAAATAACAAACACGACACACAGCAAACGATTTACTTGCTTCTACAGATGTAACACGAACATACGCAGCGGAAAATATAAATTGTAGGCGAATTCTAGATGATAGAATTCCCTGGTGCTTCTGAGAGCAGGTTCAACGCCCCCTCCCCATCCCCTCCTTCCCGGCACCGACGGTTGTATGTCAAGGCCAAGGGTTTATAGATTGACTGCGTCTACGGTTGTTGTTTTTTACCTTTACCTCTGTACAAGGCTTTGTACGCACGTGTACCGGAGAGTTGTGTACAGACGGTACGCATTTCATTACAGGGGAGAGGGGATTACATTTTTCCTGCAATGGGAAGGCACTTATACATACAAGAATATATCATGTGTGTATGGTTATAAATTTAGCCTTTCGGATTTTCCCGTTGAAGCTTTACCGGGAAGTGCATTTAAAACCGCAAATTAGGATGACGTCAATTTCCCCCTTCCTCCGCCTCCACTCACAAGTCCACTTTACCTACACGAGTAAAAAGGGGACGTTTTTTTTTTTTTTTACTTTCTGTGGTCATTTCTATAAACGACATTCTAGATATTATTGGCTTAGTAAGTTATTATTTAATTTTAAAACATTTCTGTTCATTTATTGAACCCTATATGCACACTATTACTCGAGTCTAGGATCAGTGCTGTAGTCAAAGGAAGGGAGGAGGGTCATGTATTGCCCTCACTATCCCTAATCTAATACATACAATTTCCGAAAGCTTTTTTTTTTTTCTGAAGAATTGTTTGGCTTTATAATAATAATAATGGTCATTTTTATAGCGCTTCTATCCATGCAATTAAATTAAGCATGCTCATTGTGCCCTTGGTGTGAATTGCAGTGGCAGATGTATTAGTATGTAGGACACACAACTACTAGCCAATGAGAAAGGTCTTTAAGTTCATTATAAGATAATATCTCAAAGACAGTTATAAAAAGTTAACAGATTTTATTTGCATTCACATGAGTATACATAAAACTATAAAATCTATTCATCGATTAGGCCTAAATGCCTATGAGTGTATTGCTCTAATCATTTATAGACATTTTATGCCTTTCTAAATTGTGATAAGTTTGGCCATCCGTAGAAATATTGTAAACATGCTGGGCCATCTACTGCTTCAGTTATTTCTTTTTATTTTCAATCCTAATCCTTGAGATTAATAATTTTCCTGGAAATGCCCTAGAGTTATTAAGAAAATGTTTATTCAAATGTAAAAATATGTAAATAATCTCATTCGATTTTCAATTGACATTGATTGTTTTTATCGATAGTTTGACATGAAATAAAAAGGTTAGTAGTTATTAAATGGTTTCCTAATTCGCCTGCCATAACTGCCACACCATATTTGCCCCCACCCCACCTGAAAATCCTGGTTTCTCCACTGCCTATGATCCCAGCCCCTTACACCACGCATGCGTGACTCTCCATGCTTGTTTAATTCCAGTGTTATCCAATGGATGAATTATGTAATCCAATCAAATTCAGCGAATAAGTTCACACTTCAAAATCACTTTTTAACTACTGTAAACCCTTTAAAAAAAAATGCATTCACATCCAAAAAAAAAAAGATTCAACTTACTGTAAATTTATTAATCGATTTAAGATTATTCTGAAATTTCTCTCGTTTCTCTTTTAAAGATGTTTCTCGTGTTTTCTCCTAATTTACGTATAGAGATGTATTCCAGAGAAAGGTGTAGGGCTGACTAATACAGATCCCCTCCGGCTACAAGTCGGACACAAAACAAGAGATCGCTCCTACATAATAAGTGTGTCAGTACACGGTACACAGCCGTGCTCACGCAATGAACACAACACGCAGATATATTATAGTTCCGCCACCCACTCAAGGTGTGGAGGGGGGGGGGGGCAAAACCTACCAGTAGGTACTCACCGAATTTATAAAAAACCAAAACAACATCTGCAGGGTTAAACACTTCCTTTTTAGCACATTTCCTTTTGAACACAAGAGGTTTTAATTACTCGCTTTACTCTAGATTAGCTTTATATTTTGTGTAGATGACTTGGGCGAAATATAATAATAATAAAAAAAACTTGAAAAGAAAACAAATGAAAAACAAAAACAGCAGAAACACGATGGGAGCTCGTGCTTGCGTGTGCTGGAAGGTGTGTGCGTGAGGCAGAGATTGAGCGAGCGAAATAGAGTGAGAGAAAGAGCGTTTGATAAAGAGAAACGTAGAGGAACAAAAAAAAAAAAAAAAAAAAAAAAAAAACAGATAATTAAGAGATTTGTAATTCACACGGATGTTAATGTGTAGTGTGTACTATCTGAATAAAGGAGGGGGTTGTTCGGGGGGCAGAGTGTGGAACAAGAGCAAAATAGACAGAGAGAGAGAGAGAAAGAGAGAGAGGGTGAGAGAGAGAGAGAGGGTGAGAGAGAGAGAGAGAGGGTGAGATAGAGAGAGAGAGGGTGAGAGAGAGAGAGAGAGGGTGTGAGAGAGAGAGAGAGAGAGGGTGAGAGGGTGAGATAGACAGAACGAGCAAGCTTTAAAGATTGTGTTTTAAAAACAAGACGCCGCGCAGCGAGGCCAGCCCCCGTGGCGTCACTCGCAGAAGTAGCTCGCACGTGCACTCGATGCCAGAAGTGAATGCTTTTGGTGATAAGTAGGTTTTTAATAGTAGATTGTTGCTGTTTTTTTTTTTATTTCTACAGCCCAGAGAAACTGGTGGGAGGGTGAGGGTGGACCTCGTGCATTCTTATTTAACCTCTTTACTTCCTCCTCTCATGTCTCCCTCAAGTTCATTCCACCTCTTCTACCCTGCCTGAACCCCAATACGTACATATAGACATGCAGGCTTATGGGCATACGGGAATATGGGCATACGGCGGGCATACAGACATATGGGCATATGGGCGTACGGACATACGGACATACAGGCACACAGACATATGGGCATACGGACATACGGGCATATGAGCATACGGGTATACGGGCATACGGGTATACGAGTATACATGCATACAGGCATATGGGCATACGGGCATACGGGTATACGGACACACAGGCATACGGACATACAGGCATAGGGGCATACGGACATACGGGTATACGGGCATACAAACACATGTTCACACAGTCATACAGGCATACTTTTATCACATGACCATGGTCATTAAAGGGGGGGGGCGCCCTTCCATAAAGGGAAAAGGGGGCGGGAGGAATTGACCAGTTACACTTTGTGGTTACACGTAGGACTATTGGATTTACGTTCATCCATGTTTCCTTGGCCACGGCACAGAAGAGGACTGCGTGGCCAATACAATGCCCGACCGCCTTTACACTCCTTATAAGCTAATCTCAAATACTACGTCAAAACTAGATAGACTCGGGCAAAAACCCACCCTTCCAATGCATAAATCTTGGCGTTTCTTCAATCTGGTTTCGAAATGGAGACGTTATAGAGTACTGGTTTTGGCACCATTAATAAAACAAGTTTCACTTTTAGAAACACTTCAGGATTGAAAGTTTTCATGGGAAATGGGTAATTGATAGATCGATCGTTGAAAGTCTAACCCAAAACAACAAACTAGCAGGGAGTGTAATGAAATATACAGAAATGCAGTTGTCTTATTCCTTATCCAAGAATAAATTGATATAAGTACCCAACTCTTTACTCCCGGGTGGCACTGCGAGGCATGGAATGGGTTGCCTGAACGAACCACGAAAACCAGTAACTTGGCATCATTTAATACACTAAACAAAATGCAAGACTAGACTCAAACCACGGATACGCGTAGGACGCAATAATCTTCTTTAGGTATAGCTTTAGCATAAACTTAAAAGATAAGAAAACTATATGAAATTCATTTACATTTTACTATATATATATACAGTTCACCTTTCAAATTACCTATTTTTTGCCAATGGCTATTCAGGTACAAAATGGGTTGCGTGTACAATTCTAGAAAAGCAACAACTTAACATTACATTGAATAACAATTAAAACCCTGACTAAACGAAATATCGAAATGCAACTTTAGATTCAAAACACGAATACTCCCCTGTTTAATATAAGGAGCCTTTGTTACACTTTGTAGATAATATGCACGATATTAATATAAGGAGCCTTTGTTACACTTTGTAGATAATATGCACGATATTAATATAGGGGTTTTAAAGGTTGTTATCGCCGGGGGTGGTAGTGGGGATAAGCTCCCACTTCCTATAAAATGCTCCCACTGGCATGCGTCTCAAATAGCCTCTGACAACTAAGTCCAGCTCCTGGCCTTCCCGAGTGGCTTAGCTACTAAGCCCGGCAAAACCGTTTCTACTAACAGGAGAAGGGGCATGGGCGTTCCACTGGCGCCTCAAAACCAGTCGCTTCGGGCAGATGGGGCTCGTTAACCTTGGATGGTAGCCTATCTAGGAGAAGGATACTCTGACTCCAAACCACCGCTGCCTTGCGGCTTACCCCTTCATGGGAAAGGCTAAGGGAGTAAACCCTGACAAAAAATCAGGAGCTGGAGTCCCTAAGGCGGTTTGACTTTGTATCGTCATCACCGGCAACTCCTGCAGCGCATCTGAAGCCAAGATGTATCGACTCTGTCGCTCCCTTGGATCCGCCAGCTGCGAGGAGAGGGGGAGCCTGCTGCATGGGCACCAGCTGGCTCTCCATATTATTTTGCCCAGGCACTGTAGCTCAACTGGAGAGGACACTCCAGCGTCATCGCAAGATGCCGACCCAACACGGGAGGGGGCAGTTACCGGTTATAAGCTCGTCCGATTGGCGAAGGAAACGAGCGCCAGGGGTCCCCTTCGACGGTGGGAGAGGTCATCGTACCTCAATGGATGGCTACCGCCCGCCTCAAGCTGGGCAGCCCCCAGCCAGTTAGGTGTCGTCTCGCCATGGCTTACCTGCCCCACTGGGTGCGTGGGGATCAGAGAGGCATCTCTCAAAAAGTAGGCCAAAAAACAACCGCACCAGGCAACTCAAAAACAAGAAAGAAGCATCCAGCTCTTCGTTTTGCTAGCTGGAACGTCAGGACCATGTGTCCCGGCCTCACCCCAAACCCCCAACAAATAGACGATGCAAGAAAGACTGCCGTTATTGATAGGGAACTTTCGCGACTCAACGTTGACATTGCCGCTCTGCAGGAGACCCGGCTGGCTGACAACGGTACCATCAGGGAAGCCAACTACACCTTTTATTGGCAAGGGAAGCCTACGGACCAACCAAGACAGCACGGAGTCGGCTTTGCTGTGAGAAACACGCTTGTCAGCTCCACAGAGCCTCCCACAACAGGCACAGATAGACTACTCTCCCTCCGATTGTCAACCTCTTCTGGCCCAGTCAATATCTTCAGTGTGTACGCCCCAACCCTCCACTCTACCGATGAGGATAAAGATCAGTTCTACCAAGCCCTGGATGAAGCGATATCCAGGATATCCAGCACTGAGACCCTTTATCTTCTTGGAGACGTCAATGCAAGAGTAGGAGCTGACCAGAAAGCCTGGCCCACATGCCTCGGAAACTTTGGAAGGGGAAATATAAATGAAAATGGTCAGAGACTGCTTGAGCTCTCGTGCCATCACGGTCTGTGCGTGACCAACACCTACTTCAAGTGCAAAGAAATACACCAGGTGTCGTGGAGACACCCTCGCTCTCGCCACTGGCATCAACTTGATCTTGTCCTAACTAGAAGAGTGGACATTGGCAGCGTCCTCCTCACACGTAGTTACCATAGTGCAGACTGCGACACGGACCACGCCCTCGTGGCGAGCAAGGTGCGCCTAACGCCGAAGAAGTTGCACCACTCAAAGAAGAAGGGCCGCCCACGCATCAACACCAGCTGTGTCAGAAACCCCGAGAAAACCCAACAGCTCATTAGCATATTCGACGGCGCCCTCAAAGTGGAAACAGCTGATGACACCATCAACTCCAAGTGGCCACGCCTCCGCGACGCCATGTACAACGCAGCCATCACTGTTTACGGGAAGAAAGAGCGGAAGAATGCTGACTGGTACGAGGCCCATTGGGAGGAAATGGAACCCGTGACAGAGGCTAAGAGGAAAGCCCTTCTGGCCTACAAGGCTAAGCCTAGCCCCAGTACACTACAAGCTCTACGGACTGCCAGGAGCAAAGCCCAGCAGACTGCCCGTCATTGTGCCAACACCTACTGGCTGAATATCTGTGACAGCATTCAGACAGCTGCCGATACAGGCAACGCAAGAGGGATGTACGAGGGCATCAAGAAGGCAATAGGTCCAACCCCCTCTAAGACAGCCCCCCTCAAGTCCAAAACAGGCGAGGTTATCATCGATCCGGAAAGGCAGATGCAGAGGTGGGTAGAGCATTACCTCGAACTGTACGCAACGCAGAACACTGTAACAGACTCCGCTCTCAGAGCGATATCAGACCTGCCGGTCATGGAGGAGCTTGACACTCCACCCACTTTGGATGAGCTCAGCAAGGCCATCGACCGTCTCGCCTGCGGTAAAGCACCTGGGAGCGACGGAATCCCACCAGAAGTACTAAAGTGCGGGAAACCAGCCCTGCTACAGCAACTTCACGACCTCCTATGCCTTTGCTGGGAACAGGGTTACATTCCACAAGATATGAGAGACGCTAACATCATCACTTTGTACAAAAACAAAGGTGACAGGAGTGACTGTAACAACTATCGGGGCGTCTCCCTCCTCAGTATCGTTGGTAAAGCGTACGCCCGCGTCATCCTTAACCGCCTGCAGACCCTCGCTTCACGCATCTACCCAGAGTCACAGTGTGGCTTCAGGGCTGGTCGATCAACGGCTGACATGATCTTCTCACTACGCCAGCTCCAGGAGAAGTGTCAGGAACAGCAGATGCCACTCTATATAGCCTTCATCGACCTCACAAAGGCATTTGATCTGGTCAGCCGAGGCGGACTATTCAGCTTGCTGCAGAAGATCGGATGTCCCCCACACCTGCTTGCGGTGGTCAGGTCCTTCCACGACAACATGCACAGCACTGTCTGCTACAATGGCGCAACCTCCAAGGAATTCCCAGTCAGCAGCGGAGTAAAGCAGGGCTGCGTCCTCGCGCCTACACTCTTCGGCATCTTTTTCTCCATGCTCCTCCAACACGCCTTCAAGGACTGCAGCGAGGGTGTTTTCATTCACACCAGGTCTGATGGCAAGCTCTACAACATAGCGCGTCTTCGTGCCAAGACCAAAGTCAAAAAGGTCCTCATTCGAGAGATGCTCTTCGCTGATGATGCAGCCTTGACATCACACACCGAAGACGGACTCCAGCAGCTCGTCACTTGCTTCTCTCATGCATGCAAGGAGTTCGGCCTGACTGTAAGCCTGAAAAAGACTAACGTCATGGCTCAGGGCACGGAGACCCCTCCAAACATCGTCATCGATGGACACACCTTGGAGGTTGTCGAGAGCTTCACATACCTCGGGTCCATTATCTCGAGTTCACAGTCCATCGACTTGGAGATCAACAGCAGGATCGCCAGGGCAGCCACAGTCATGGCCCAACTAAAACAGCGAGTGTGGGACAACTCCAGCCTCACCGAGAGGACCAGACTGCGCGTCTACCACGCCTGCGTACTCAGCACTCTCCTGTATGGCTGTGAGTCATGGACCACCTACGCGAGGCACGAGAAGAAACTCAACAGCTTCCATATGAGGTGCCTACGGAGAATACTGCAGATCAAGTGGCAGGATAGGGTCTCCAACACAGAGGTGCTGGGGAGAGCCAACATGAGCAGCCTTGACACTGTGCTCAGTGAGAAACGCCTCAGGTGGCTCGGCCATGTGAAAAGGATGAATGCAGGTCGCATTCCTAAAGACCTCCTCTAAGGAGAACTGGTCGAAGGCCACCGGAAGATAGGGCGCCCAAAACTGCGATTCAAGGACCTTTGCAAAAGAGACCTGAACGAGAGCTCAATTGACCTTGACACATGGGAATGCCAAGCTTCTGACCGACCAACCTGGAGGCTCGCAGTCAGGCTTGGCACATCCCGCGCAGAAACTGGGCGCATGGAAGCTGCCATCCAGAAAAGAGCGAGGCGGAAGGTTCCTTTACAACAGCCATCCACCTTCAAATGCCTGAAGTGCGGCAGGGATTGCCACTCCCGAGTTGGCCTCCACAGCCATTCTCGGCGGTGCAGCTGGTCACCTTTGCCGTGAAGCTACACCATCGTCTCTTGGAGACGGACGGATGCCGACGATTAATATAGGATAAAAAAAAGACTAAAACGCACAGACATAGACTCTATTATAGCCTAATATCGTATCTATGCCATTACCGTAGTGTGTAGAGTCTTAGTATTGACAATTGTCATTCACTTCTCTCTCACATCCGTCTAATTTGGTCTATTGTTTTAGATTCCTCTCCTGTTGCCTTTTTTTTCCGTGCCTTAAATCAATTTTAAAAAAGAAGAGTCAATTGCGTTCAACAAAGATGTGGACTATATTGAACACAATGCAGCACTAAGACACAGAATGTGTTTCTTCGAAAACTAGAATAAGATGGACCGCTTGCTCTATTTTTAAACCTTACATGCTCTTTTTCTTTCTTCGTGCGCAATCAATAAGGCTGTCTTGAATGACTTCTTGAATGACTTCTTGAATGACTTCTTGAATGACTTATTTAATGACTTATTGAATGACTTCTTGAATGACTTCTTGAATGACTTCTTGAATTACTTCTTGAATGACTTCTTGAATGACTTCTTGAATGACTTCTTGAATGACTTCTTGAATGACTTCTTGAATGACTTCTTGAATGACTTCTTGAATGACTTCTTGAATGACTTCTACGGTTGTATTAAAGGTTTCCGCTGTATACAACTTTCTATTTAATCTTAATTTTCAATTGAGAAAATCATAGCGAATTACTAAATCGGAATTCTAGAGGACTTTGTGCGATCGGAAATTCCGAAACTAAGTGTTTTAATTTATGAAATAGCAGAAATATCAAAGCAAGCGGTCCGTCTTTATATATAGATCCATAGTCTTTGGTATCTCGCATTGTTTAAGTCTTGACTGGGTGACAAATAAGTGGGTTATCTCATTTTATATATTCATCATCATCATCATTGGCTCCATAGTCTCGAAAGACGATTAGATTTGCGCTCCTGTGATTTGGCCAGCCCTGCAAAATTAAACAGCAAAGCTGGAGTGTCCTCTCAAGAGCGCAAGCCTGGGCAGTGTGTTAAGGAGAGGCTGATGTTGCCCATGCATCAGTTCCCACTCTCTCCACGCATCAGATGTGTACAAGGGTAAGGCGTAGCCAATACAGCTTGGCATCTTTTGCGTCGCAGGAGTTGCCAGTATGCTACGTGACGAGCAGAAAGCGTACTGCCTAAGGGACACTATTAAACACAGAAGGTTTTTGCGTCCTACGCTTATCCGTGGTGTGAGTCAAGCCTTGCATTTTGAGAGAGTTACAATATAAACAAAATGATGCAGTCAAAATTTCCATAAGTAATAAAAAATAGTTTTTACTTTACAAAAAAAGGCATCAAATATATGTTTAACCTTTCGAAGATAAATGCAAGGGATGCAATATATATTATTTATTATTATATTATTTTTCGTCGGAAATTTGTGTGGTAGATAGACCAATATAAACTTTGAAATAATTTTCGTTTCACAAAACTAGTCATGAATTATCTTTCTTTACAACAATTTCTATATATGAAACTGAAAGGATATACGTTCTTGAATGTCTTAACTAATTAATATAGTAATAATATAATATAGTATAATTGTATGTATTTTGTATATTAAATTATATTTCGTTGTAAATAATTAAAACGTATGATTGAACTTTGCCATAATTCAAAATTTTGTAAGGAGGGCACAAAATAATACTTTGGATAAAAAGATGGCCGATGACGAAATTTTAAAGCTAAAAGTCTGTAAAAGACTTAACTTAAAACTTCATTAGTTAAACATTAAAATTGATCCTATAAAGCCAGGCAGAAATAAAGTTTAAGATTCTAAAAAATATAAGCATTTAGTGACTTAAATAATAAAAATAGAAGTAAGAGCGAAATAAAAGGGAGGCAATCTTAAGTAGAACATAATGTAGAACCCCCACAGCACAGATTTGTTACTAAGGAAGCATATCGTTCTCATGAACTGAACTAATGAGTCAAAGTAAAGAACATAATAAGATGGACCGATTGCTATATTTTTAGAGCTTATATGTTCTTTTTTTCGTGCGCATCCGATAACGCTGTCTTAAATTACTTTTACACTCCTACGTTTCCATAGTATACAACTTTGGATTTTAATTTTTCATAGAGATTAATAATGCGATTCAATACAACGGAAGTTCAAAGTACAAAAAGAACTCGTGAATTTCCAAAATAAGTCATTCGAGTCATCAAATAGCAGAAAGATTAAAGCAAGCGGTCCATAGTCTTTGGTATATTTGTCAGTACGAGCTTTACACAACTCTATAGTAACCACAGAATATAGAATTTCTATTATATTTCTATCCCGTGATAGCAACCATGCGTCTGAACGTGTCACTGCTTCTGCTTTCCTGCATTATGGACACGTCTTAATGAGGTGAGATCTTTTCAATAGGTCATGGTTAAAAGTGTTCACGACTTTCCGGTTTATTTCCGGCAACAACAAAAAAACGAATGCTTTTGCGGGTGTTTGACAATTTATTTCAACCTTGACTGCCAGTTCTGGTCTTTTAGAAATATACAAGGGCTACAATATTATTTATGAGGAATTGGTTTTTAACATCAAAGGCGAGTAGGCGATAATTAATACTCAAAGTGTTAGTCGCGTTAAGTTAAATTTAGCTTATTTATAAAATAAAGTAGTCAAGAGTAACGTCTCTTGGTTATTAAAAAAACGCAATCCGTAGATACATCAAAACAAAAAACGAAAGTTCTATTGCATCAACCAGTAAGTTTGAGTGTATAAATAGGTGATTCTTCACGTCTGACATTCACAATCCATCGGTCTCTTTTGGAAATATCGTTTGGAAATGAAAAAAAAAGTAATCCCCTACATCTTTTCTTACTGGCAGTACAACCAGTAACGCAGCACCGGAAGTGTTGGTACACATTTAACCTTTATGTTCATTATGCGTGCATAATGTTAAAGATTTGTCCATGGGAAAGATTTTGATAAGGATAAGCAATATTTTAAGTTTCTAATTGTACGTTGACAAATAAAAAATTGAGCAAATAATATGGACTTGATTTGAAGACAAGCACTTAGTGAGAACAAAAAGAAAGAAACTTGAAGAAAGTAAATTTCCAAGCAATCAAACTGGCACAACGTTTTAAAACGAAGGATTAAGATTATTATTTGTGGTTAGTGGTCTAGGGGAGGTAACAAAGAAATAATTTTTGCTTCAGAAAAATGCATTGATTATCTCCCATGAATGTCTTTACAGGAAAATATTCATATTAAATTTATATTAAATAATCCACAAGGACTATAAGTCATAGCTATATTTGTTGTTGTGGGGCACGAAAGGGCAGCGCATTCGGCTGGCGTACCAAAGGTCCCGGGTTCAAATCCTGGTGCACGCCAGGACTTTTTCCCGGGACTGGAGGGTGTCCCTGAGTCCACCCAGCTCTGATGGATACCTGACCTTAGTTGGGGTAAAGTAAATGGCGGCTGTGCATAGTGCTGGACACACAATCACCTAGTATGTCGTGGCCACATAAACTGGTGAACGCTGCTTCATCGGACCTATGGATCAGCTCGGTCCGACGGGATACTTTACTTTTTACTATATTTGTTGTTAGTGAAACAAGGAAATTGACAAGATATTTTTTGTTGCATTCTGTAAATGTATTCGACATAATGCAAACATAAGGGTCACTGGAAATAAAATCCACTTATGAAAAGCCACTGGTATGGGCAAAGTATTTATTTGCATTTTTGTTTAGAATATAATAATTTACATTCTAGTAGCCTATAGTAAAATATTTTTGTTTAGAATATAATAATTTACATTCTAGTAGCCTATAGTAAAATATTTTTGTTTAGAATATAATAATTTACATTCTAGTAGCCTATAGTAAAATATTTTTGTTTAGAATATAATAATTTACATTCTAGTAGCCTACAGTAAAATATTTTTGTTTAGAATATAATAATTTACATTCTAGTAGCCTATAGTAAAATATTTTTGTTTAGAATATAATAATTTACATTCTAGTAGCCTATAGTAAAATATTTTAGTTTTTATTATTTTTAGTTCCTTTGGTGATTTGTTTTTTGCTTTCTTCAAAAATTAGCATTTCATTTTTTTTTTAAAAACAAAACCTCAATTTGTGAGATGAAAAATGTGTGAGAGATACTCATTTCAAATATCAAAAACAGCAGGGTTTTTTTTTTCATATTATCCCTATATGTATAGTCAAATGAGGCCCTATGTTCCACAAGGAACCCAAAGGACAGATGATGATGATGTATAGTCAAATGCTTCATTTTGCGATTGACAAAAGCGTAACCAAGATGGGTCACCCTCCCACCTAAAGCCCCATTTTTTTTTCTAAAACGATTATTTTTCCATTATTTTTTTTTTCGCCTTTTTTTTTTCTGATCAATTATAAAAGGTTGATACATTTAAAAAAAAATAATAAATCATTAGTGCATATAGTTTAGTGCAGGGGTCGGCAACCTTTTGCTAATGGTGCGCCAAACAAGGATTTCTAAACCATTTAGCGTGCCAACAGCCTAAAAGTCAAACTGCTCTATTATACTTGTTTCTTTTTTTTTTTTAATAAGACAATTAATTTAATTCCGTAGCAAGACCAAAGCCGAAAGCAAAGGAAATCTATAGAGAAAATCGTTAAAACGTTTTATATTTAATGTAAAAAAACTTGATTGTGATTATCAACCTTTTTATTTGCATTTATACCAAATACAAAATTGTATTACGGTACTGAACTTTCACAATATGGTAATTATTTTGTAAACATTACCATTCGGTTGTCAAGATAAGGAATTGACAACTGTTAATATTGATTATAGTATTTGTTCTCAGTTTAACTGAGATTTTCTTTTGACATTATCGACAGTGTACTAAGGCTATGTAGTATAGTTAAGCAGAATTGATACGTAGTAATCATACAACTTGGGTAGTTAATGTAATGTTTAAGAAATGTTCATGTAATGTTTTAGTCATATAATATTTATATAGTTTTCAACTACTTCTTACAGTTTGGTCATTATAAAGTTATAAGTTGTAGGCCATTTAGTCTTTTACAAAAGAAAAATAAGAAACATTAGCAATATTAGCGCAAAAAAAAACAACAGGCAAATTATCTCCCTTTAATGAAAATAAGGTTTCTAAATTTGATTCCATAGTGATGCCAAAAAAGTTGTTTTGTAATATTGTTACGTGCCAAAGTGCGAGCCCGTGTGAACGACCCCTTAGGTTTGTTTAAGGATCACTACGCTAAACTAACACTCAGTTTATGAGGGGACTTTTTGCTAGTTTTTTTGGTCAGCCCGTGTGAGAGAGTCCTGGCCGTGCAAGACGACTGTGTTTTTGGTTTCCTTAAACTAAAGCGTAAGTGAGATTACAATAAAAACCTCATTACTATTTGGCACTGTACAATGTATAAAACTGTAATAACAGTATAACACTGTAATAACACTGTAGTAATACTATAACTGTAGTAACACTGCAGTAGTAACACTGTAGTAACACTATAGTAACACTGTAGTAACACTATAGTAACACTGCAACACTATAGTAACACTGTAGTAACACTATAGTAACACTGCAACACTATAGTAACACTGTAGTAACACTATAGTAACACTGCAACACTATAGTAACACTGTAGTAACACTGCAGTAGTAACACTGTAGTAACACTATAGTAACACTGTAGTAACACTATAGTAACACTGTAGTAACACTGCAGTAGTAACATTGTAGTAACACAGTAGTAACACTGTAGTAACACTGTAGTAACACTGCAACACTATAGTAACACTGTAGTAACACTGTAGTAACACTGTAGTAACACTGTAGTAACACTATAGTAACACTGTAGTAACACAGTAACACTGTAGTAACACTATAGTAACACTGTAGTAACACTGTAGTAACACTGTAGTAACACTGTAGTAACACTGCAACACTATAGTAACACTGTAGTAACACTGTAGTAACACTGTAGTAACACTGTAGTAACACTATAGTAACACTGTAGTAACACAGTAACACTGTAGTAACACTATAGTAACACTGTAGTAACACTGTAGTAACACTGTAGTAACACTGTAGTAACACTGTAGTAACACTATAGTAACACTGTAGTAACACAGTAACACTGTAGTAAAACTATAGTAACACTATGGTAACACTGTAGTAACACTGTAGTAACACTGTAGTAACACTGTAGTAACACTGTAGTAACACTATAGTAACACTGTAGTAACACAGTAACACTGTAGTAACACAGTAACACTGTAGTAACACTATAGTAACACTGTAGTAACACTGTAGTAACACTGTAGTAACACTGTAGTAACACTGTAGTAACACTATAGTAACACTGTAGTAACACAGTAACACTGTAGTAAAACTATAGTAACACTGTAGTAACACTATAGTAACACTGTAGTAACACTATAGTAACACTGTAGTAACACAGTAACACTGTAGTAAAACTATAGTAACACTGTAGTAACACAGTAACACTGTAGTAAAACTATAGTAACACTGTAGTAACACTGTAGTAACACTATAGTAACACTGTAGTAACACAGTAACACTGTAGTAAAACTATAGTATCACTGTAGTAACACAGTAACACTGTAGTAAAACTATAGTAACACTGTAGTAACACTATAGTAACACTGTAGTAACACAGTAACACTGTAGTAACACAGTAACACTGTAGTAAAACTATAGTAACACTGTAGTAACACTATAGTAACACTGTAGTAACACAGTAACACTGTAGTAACACAGTAACACTGTAGTAAAACTATAGTAACACTGTAGTAACACTGTAGTAACACTATAGTAACACTGTAGTAACACAGTAACACTGTAGTAAAACTATAGTAACACTGTAGTAACACAGTAACACTGTAGTAAAACTATAGTAACACTGTAGTAACACTATAGTAACACTGTAGTAACACAGTAACACAGTAGTAACACAGTAACACTGTAGTAAAACTATAGTAACACTATGGTAACACTGTAGTAAAACTATAGTAACACTATAGTAACACTATAGTAACACTGTAGTAACACTGTAGTAACACTGTAGTAACACAGTAGTAACACTATAGTAACACTGTAGTAACACAGTAACACTGTAGTAAAACTATAGTAACACTGTAGTAACACTGTAACACTGTAGTAACACTGTAGTAACACTGTAGTAACACTGTAGTAACACTGTAGTAACACTATAGTAACACTGTAGTAACACAGTAACACTGTAGTAAAACTATAGTAACACTATGGTAACACTGTAGTAACACTATAGTAACACTGTAGTAACACTATGGTAACACTGTAGTAACACTGTAGTAACACTGTAGTAACACTGTAGTAACACTGTAGTAACACTGTAGTAACACTATAGTAACACTGTAGTAACACTGTAGTAACACAGTAACACTGTAGTAACACTATAGTAACACTGTAGTAACACTGTAGTAACACTGTAGTAACACTATAGTAACACTGTAGTAACACAGTAACACTGTAGTAAAACTATAGTAACACTGTAGTAACACAGTAACACTGTAGTAAAACTATAGTAACACTGTAGTAACACAGTAACACTGTAGTAAAACTATAGTAACACTGTAGTAACACTATAGTAACACTGTAGTAACACAGTAACACTGTAGTAACACAGTAACACTGTAGTAAAACTATAGTAACACTGTAGTAACACAGTAACACTGTAGTAAAACTATAGTAACACTATAGTAACACTGTAGTAACACTGTAGTAACTCAGTAACACTGTAGTAACACTATAGTAACACTGTAGTAACACTATAGTAACACTGTAGTAAAACTATAGTAACACTGTAGTAACACAGTAACACTGTAGTAAAACTATAGTAACACTGTAGTAACACTATAGTAACACTGTAGTAACACAGTAACACTGTAGTAACACTGTAGTAACACTGTAGTAACACTGTAGTAACACAGTAACACTGTAGTAACACTGTAGTAACACTATAGTAACACTGTAGTAACACAGTAACACTGTAGTAACACTGTAGTAACACTGTAGTAACACTGTAGTAACACTGTAGTAACACAGTAACACTGTAGTAACACTGTAGTAACACTGTAGTAACACTGTAGTAACACAGTAACACTGTAGTAACACTGTAGTAACACTGTAGTAACACTGTAGTAACACTGTAGTAACACTGTAGTAACACAGTAACACTGTAGTAACACTGTAGTAACACTGTAGTAACACTGTAGTAACACTGTAGTAACTCAGTAACACTGTAGTAACACTGTAGTAACACTGTAGTAACACTGTCGTAACACTGTAATAACACTGTAGTAACACTGTAGTAACACTGTAGTAACACAGTAACACTGTATTACTATAATATTCACTATTGTAGGCATTGGTTAATGTCTTATTCCTTTATGCCTATGTTCTAATATTGCTATTCCCATTTTGGGTCTAGTAATATTTTCATTGTTCTGTACGACATGTACTGACCTCTGTAAGGTCAATATCGACGCCATCTTGGGTCACTAATTCGTGCCCCTAGATACATTATGTTGATGTAAACTATTCTTTTCTTTCTTCTATGTACTTATTTGTTGTTTCCTATTGTATAATAAACTGAGCTATTCATTGTATTGAACCCGCAGATCTTTGTTGATTCATTTCACTTAGATGTACAATTTTATATTTGTACCATTTACCAACTGATAATTTGTTAGTTGTATTTCGTAAGTCCAGACAGCAGTTTTCGCCCATTCTCCTAGACAGAGCTAAGTTTTAAAAAAAGTTATAAACTATATTAAATAATAGATTGACCAAAACTGCGGTCTGTGACAATATAACAAATATTACTACCGTAATTATTATTTCTTTACATAAATCCAGCATTATGGTAGGACCTATTTATTACAAAATTTAATTAGCCTATATAATTAATTTACCTTAAACAGTTGTAAAGAAACATTTTCTGCATTAATTGTTTGTCCATTTAAACTTAAAGGAGTTTATCTTTTAAACAATAATTACAACAATTGCATAATATATAATGCTTTAAAAAAAATTGTTTCAGAATTACTTTTATTTATGTTTACAGCAATCAAACGGCACAAACTGACATGGCTCAGTCACAACATCCTATCAAAAACTATCCTCCAGGGCACTGTAGAAGGTTGAGGTCGGGGAGACCGTCAGTGGAGATGCTGGTTCGACAATGTAAAGTATTGGACAGGGCTGCAGTTGACTCAACTATTGACAACCGCTCAAGATAGGCAAAACTGGAGAAAGTTGACTGCTGAGGTGTCCATTCGCTCCCCCCAATGACTACAATGGTCAAGGGATTGATGATGTTGATGATATTTATGTTTAATAATAGAAGATGAGCATAAAAACTCTTTTAAATGTAATTAATCTTTATCAAATAATGTGCGCCTTGTTTTTAATTCTCTTCGCATATTTTTTTATTATGGCATATACATATTTAGTCATATCTGAGTAGTGAAGTGTAAGTGGCCTATTTTAGTGCTTAGCACAGCTTTCATGTGCAATAAACCTTATTTACACGTGTAAGTTGAAAGAAAATCTGAAAGTAGAGCAAATGTCTGACAGTTGAGAATATCTGAGGACTTTTCTAAGCAGCTTCCATCCAGATTTTCCCGCAAATCGGCACATTTCGATGTCCATAAATTATTTTTTTAACATTCAACTGGCTGTGTTTTAAAATCGCCAATATCCCTCCACTTAAAAAACAACACCTACATCTAAGAAGGTTGTAGAAAGATCAAGCCATTTTGACTTGATGTATAAAAAAAAAAAAGAGTCCATCAATTTAAAAGTTTTGTCTTTGTTTATAAAACTCCGCTCTGAAAGCTTCCATGTATTTCTGAAAAAGCCCAACTATCTATCTTAATATAAGCTTTTATAAAGGGAAGTACATATATAGTTTAATGTTTTGAAATCAATTTCGCTCAAGATATATATGCAAATCCATTCCAGTGGCCCAACATTTCATTTGCTTTTTTACCCCATCCTTGTAAATGCGTTCAACTCACTGAAATGTGTCGCTCGGCTTGTCATTCAGAAACATCGGCTTCAACATTCAGTTTTCCTAATTGAAAACTGGAGAAAAAAACAATGTTAATCATCAATAACAAAAAATGGAGGTCTCTCGCATGCCATTGAAAATCGCTCTGCGTGCCAAGTGTGCCTTGGGTTGCCGACCCCTGGTCTAGTGCATTCTGCAAATTGTCTGAGAGACAATGTCTCAATTATTTCCAGCACATTGAATTGGTTTGTATGTGGTGGATGGCTGCATCTGTCTTTACTGGTGTCTCTAACAGTGTTGACGGGGACATGGCGGCCGAGCGGTAGCGCAGTTTAATGACGTACCCAAGGTCCTGAGTTTAAATCCTGGTGACGGCTAGGATATTTTCCCATGGCCCGAGGGTGTCCCTGAGTCTACCCAGCTCTGGTGGGTACCTGCCTTTCGTTAGGGTAAAGTAAAGGCGGCTGGGCGTTGCGCTGGCCACACAATCCCCTAGTATGCCGTGGCCACTGAAACTGGTGCTTCACCGGCCCTATGATCAATTTGGTCCGATGGGTACTTTACTTCATTTACTAACAGATGAAGTTCCATGCAGTATAATTATAGTACAGAACATCAAGCTGTAGTACATTCACATTTGGATTGAAATACACGATTTCTAACTGTTGGTTTGTTTTCTTACAACATTAAAAAAGCAGTAAATCAGTTTCAAAAAAAAAAGAAGCTATTTACTGTATTTTGATATTAGGCGAAAAACAGTACCTTAAACCCTAATCAGAATTAAAAGAAACAATCAACTCATTGATTCATTTTATATTTATTGTAAAAACATTAATTTAATTTTGTATGTGCACAAATACCTAAACATTAGAGCCAGCACAGACTATAGGTACATTAGTATACAGTCCCAACCCGAACCCCACACAAACAGACAAATATTATAATATCAATATGTAGTAACATGGTTTAAAACATGGATAACTTCTTGTGGGCACTGCGTCTGTCTCTATGTGTCTCAAGTGTCTGTGATGAAGTCTTCAGCTGACCTAGATATTTCTCTTGTTGTCCAATCTTGATGTTTACTGCGTCGGAAATTTTCTTGTCCCTAAAATATAAATGTAAAATTTATATTTTTTCTTGTGGTAAATTAGATAAATACTAAACACTTGATCTCACGGAAAAGTCCATGAAAACACATGACCACTATCAGCATCAAAAGGTGTTGGCAATAATTTGACTGCTGAAAATGGCGGACGGTACCATCAGTAAAAACAAGATCTCCGTTGGAATCAAAAGCGAGAAAGAGAAAAAGAGGTCCCGCCCCCAAAATCATTTCAGAGAAGAAGGTGAAGCAAGAGCTAGGGGAAAATAAATACGGTCATTCCTCGGGGCAGGATCAGTGATTCGGCATATGATCTAGAAAAAAGTGAACTACCTTTACTGCTGACCCATTGCAAATGACGGCATTGACTTTAGGTTATATAAGTGATCAAACATAAAGAAAGAAAGTATAGAATAAGCAAGACAATGAATATCAATGAAATGTTTCTGTTAGGATTTACCTGGATAAATTACGGGCCAACTGTTGTCTCAGGTGTATCAAGTTTCTCTCCACAGACTTGATCTCCTCACTTGTCTTGAAGATCTAACAATAGATGAGATAGAAAAGATATAACAATCATTGAAGATCTAACAATAGATAAGATAAAAAGATATAACAATCATCTTTTTGGAAAAAAAAATATTTTAAACAAAACATGGAGGAAAGAATCGAAACTGTTGTTTCTATTTGAAAATACCCAAACTATTGCAAACCAGTCATTGTGTTTACTCTACAATCTCATTGCATTGTTAGGTTAATTATATTTATTACACATAAAGTGATATATCTTGTATGCTTTTATACTATCTGTGAACTATTTTCACTGAGTCATCATAAATATTGAAGAACGTTAACATGTTACTTTTAATGGTCAAATTACTGTAGGCTTGGGTGTACAGTGTACATATAAGCCCAATAAGTGTGTGTTACTATAACCTCTTCTAACAAGTCGTTTTAATTGAAAATTAAAAAAAAATACACTGAGGTGTTTAGATATATAATTAGATGTTGATGTGTTTAGTTGGATAAGTCAAGAAACGTTCATGTGTTTTAAATGTGCAAGAAATCTTGACTTTTATTTTTAAATATCTATCCGCAACAAACTATATTTCCCTATCTAAATGAGCGGACTGAAGCTAGAACAGAATGAGACTAATGGTGGCATCCTTTACCTGTACATTCACCTCTTTGTCTGATCTTTTGTTCAAATCTTTCTCAGAAGAATGTGTGACCTTGTTCACTGACTGTTCTATTTTATGGCTTGACTTCACATCTGCGGAATAGTCAAATTGAACTTGTGTTGTTGTTTTTTTTAATTTTTAGATTCTGGGATTTAACAAAAAAATATTTTCGGGGAAAGAACTCATGTTTTCATAAAAGCTAACTGACATTTTTGTGGTTATATCCCCTTATATTCAGACCATTCACGATTTTTTATTTTTTTTTATTTGTTTTTGTAACCAACTCAACAAATAGATATGTTTTTCTATTAATTGTGACACAATGTAAGTGGTGGATTAGACTTACACGGAACACAACGCTGGCGCACAGCCGTGGACCTGGCAGTGGGCAGCGTTAAGGTGAAAGTCGCCTTGAAATGTGATCACATAGTAATGTGATCTTGGAGGCCGGGTGAGCTGATTGAGGGAGATTAACAAAGAGCTCTATCTTCCCTCCACCCAACCAATAAACTTAGACTGTTGCATCCACAACATCAGCATTGTGTGGGTGTATGTGGGGGGAGGGGGTCGAAACGGAAGTGCGACGGGGGTGTACATTTTCCCTCCCCGATGGCAACGATAGACCCGTAGACCCAACTATTATCCGGTAATTTGGCTGGAAGCGAGTTGTCGAGGTATAACTGTTGTGGGCGTTGCATGCGCTTTAGTATGTTATAAGACGTCGTTTTTTTGTAGACCCTTGACTAGACATACATTTGGGCTTGTAATGGAAATATACTTTGGCTTGCATTAGAAATACATTTGGGCTTGTGATGGAAATATACTTTGGCTTGCATTAGAAATACATTTGGGCTTGTAATGGAAATATACTTTGGCTTGCATTAGAAATACATTTGGGCTTGTAATGGAAATATACTTTGGCTTGCATTAGAAATACTTTTGGGCTTGTAATGGAAATATACTTTGGCTTGCATTAGAAATACATTTGGGCTTGTAATCGAAATATACGTTGGCTAGCATTAGAAATACATTTGGGCTTGTAATGGAAATATACGTTGGCTAGCATTAGAAATACATTTGGGCTTGTAATCGAAATATACTTTGGCTTGCATTAGAAATACATTTGGGCTTGTAATGGAAATATACTTTGGCTTGCATTAGAAATACATTTGGGCTTGTAATCGAAATGTACGTTGGCTAGCATTAGAAATACATTTGGGCTTGTAATGGAAATATACGTTGGCTAGCATTAGAAATACATTTGGGCTTGTAATCGAAATATACTTTGGCTTGCATTAGAAATACATTTGGGCTTGTAATGGAAATATACGTTGGCTAGCATTAGAAATACATTTGGGCTTGTAATGGAAATATACTTTGGCTAGCATTAGAAATACATTTGGGCTTGTAATCGAAATATACTTTGGCTTGCATTAGAAATACATTTGGGCTTGTAATGGAAATATACGTTGGCTAGCATTAGAAATACATTTGGGCTTGTAATGGAAATATACTTTGGCTAGCATTAGAAATACATTTGGGCTTGTAATGGAAATATACTTTGGCTAGCATTAGAAATACATTTGGGCTTGTAATGGAAATATACTTTGGCTAGCATTAGAAATACATTTGGGCTTGTAATCGAAATATACTTTGGCTTGCATTAGAAATACATTTGGGCTTGTAATGGAAATATACTTTGGCTAGCATTAGAAATACATTTGGGCATGTATTACATTACACTGTTCTATAATTCTAAGTACGTTCTACGACACCATATTGTAACATTATAACTTAAATTTAATATAAACCAGCGCACTATGAAGTCCTCACAGAGCCTGTGTATACCTGTGACAGGTGTGAGCGAATCAATAGAACAGGTTTCAAGTGCTGTCAGTGATCGATCTTCACGAGTACATTCATCGACCGTTAGCGTCGGTTGTGTTTGTGCAGTGAGCGTTACGTCGTGTATTATGTGTGTTGCGGTTTCGGTCAGTGGTGTTACAATGGTCATTTGTTTACGTATGCGTTATATACTACGGCCTTGACCAATGGCCCTGATCTACAAAACCGAAACTCCAGCCCAGACTATTATACTACACTACAGGGTTGTACAATATATATATATATATATATATATATATACATCAATTAGTTTTATATTTCTTAGTCTAGAGATTACATCCGTGTTCTTAGTTGGATGTTAAATGCGCCCAGAGCTTACATTATGTTCGTTGGCGGCGATATACAAATATCATTATTATTATTTATTGGCATATATAATAAAAATAATAATAATATATTAAAGAGAGAAAGAGAATGAAAGAGAGACTGACAAATAATGACAATGCCCAGCCGATTTTACTTCTCCTCCCCCCCCCCCCCAACAACTGTAAGGCAGCCATCAGAGCTGACAGAATAGACTCAGAGAAACCCTGTAACCCCAAGAATTCATATTAGCCTTCACCAGGATTCGACCCCGGGAACATCAGCACGCTAACCGATCATGCTGCCGCTAACCCACCGTGTCGTATACATATACTCATATACTGTATTTTAATTTGTATTATGGGATGTAATACTACAGAGGCCAGCGTGTCAGGTTTTTTTGTGTTTGTTTTAGAATCCCTGAAGTTGTTTTGTGGTTCAGCCTTACGTAATCAGATATCATTACGTTTTATGACGCGAATGCTGCTCGTCTACCCCCCCCCCACCCCCACACGCTGAGTGGTTAGTGGTTGAGTGACGCATGCAAAGATCTCTTTGGGCAAAAGGAGAAGACACACAAAAAAAACAGGGTGGGTAGTGGTCTTTGAAAGTAATACGACAGGGGTCGACAACATATGGCACGCCTGCCAGACTAGGCAGGAAGAGCGATTTTTTTCAATGGCACGCGGAACACCAGAATATAAAATTTTAATTCAAGTCACTTCTACAAAACATTGATTGCTAGAACATTATGACTTTTAGGCTGTCGGCACACTGAATGAATTGAAAATCCTACTCTGTCACTCCATGATCAAAAGGCTGCCGACCCCCTGTAATACGACACATTCAGATTGCTCCAAATTTGCTGTAAATGTGGGGAAAGAACACGGGGTGTGGGAATGGGCGTCGTAGGTTTTGTCGGATGGGCAAAATGACGCCAAGGTTTTGTAGGAGGGGCAATATGACGTTAAGGTTTTGTAGGAGGGGGCAAAATGACGTCAAGGTTTTGTAGGAGGGGGCAATATGACGCCAAGGTTTTGTAGGATGGGCAAAATGACGCAAGGTTTTGTAAGGTGCGCAAAAAGAACGATATTCTGAAAGGAAATAAGTAGTCCACTTGCAAAACGTGCTGGCCAAGTCACTTTTTTTTACAGAACAAAAAATGAGTTATCACCAATGTCTTCAAGAACGTAGGCTTACTTTATTATGCTGATCTTTAGTACAGCCTTCTAAAGTTCACAGTACGCTTAATATAATTGTTAGAAATAAAATATTAATCGTCTATCAAAATGTGCTAAATAGTGACGTAAAAAAAGTAGATTTCTGCAAAAGAACTTTTTATTGACGTATTAGCATCTTTTGCAAGTGGACTAATACAATGTTTATATTTTGATACATTTTATTTATCAAATCCAGTTACCTCCTCTTTCCCAGTCTATGGGTGGGGGGGGGGGGGTAGAAGGGACACGAGACCGCCAAACGATCATCACGAGAGCCGACGCTGGAGGTGGGTAAGAGATCAGACTACTCCCTGGCAATGCCTGGACGCCCCCCGTGCGACGTAATGTGATTTTAGAACCTTGTTGTGATACATCCCCCGCCCCACCACCCAACCCCTACCCATCAACCTCCCTGGTCTGCTGTATATTTTTGCCGCCTCAATCTTTCCGTCTGACCTACATAGCTAACGGGATGAATCCGTTCAAAACCAAACAAACAAAAAAAACAGCGAATGAATCCGAGCGAGAGAGATTTAAGACTGTTTCACATAAATTACACAGTTGCCTGGCTTGTAAATGAGCTATTAGATTTCCTGACTTTGGGAAATATTGTGGGAAAGGGAGGCGTGGAGCTTTTAGTAAGATCTACTTTACTATAGCTGTAACAGTGGTACCAAAATGTCCTTACATAATTAACCAAGGCGTATTCGAACATTGGAGAGACGTACTACCATCACCGATTTGTGTTTAGTATGAAAATGGATCTAGAGACATCTTCGCCGAATAAACCAAGACTCGAATCTGTTGAAAAAGTTTCGTGTGTACAACAGTCTATAAGAAAAGAATAAAAGACTTTCAGGTCGACCGATTCTGTGTCTGTGGGGATCAAATCTGTAGGCGAATGTAAACCGTTGCCAATAAATGGGTGCCTCGGACAGGGGAAAACCGTCCTTCTCCTCTTAACTCAGGGAGCGAAAAATCCATTCTTTCCGTAACTTTGGGCTTTTAAAAAGAGCCGTACGCTAATGTTCCGATTTAGAGCTATAATAAAACAAAATATAGCTTTGTTTAATGATAATGTTTGTTTAATGGTGCATGCAGACTTCATCAAAGGCAACCACCTCGAGCTCATACACAAAGACCATTGAGTGGATATTGTTATATAAACGGGTTCCAGTCTTTACTTAGGGACAATTCACAAGGTCAAGGGATAAAACCACATACCAAACAAACGCGCCTCCCTAGCGTTGATATATTATATGATATTGAATCGACCAAGCTTAGCGACGATTGGGCGGCTGGTTTTTAAAGAACAAGTTCCGTTTCTTTGAGCCCTAGAACTGGTTTCTGAAACCTGTCGTAAGATTACAAAACATTCCCAAACCACATAACTTTATGTGTTTGACTTACCCTCTACACCGTTTGGCAATGTTAACACAATCTGTTTTATTTCTACACAGACCTTGATCTATATATTATGTCTATCTATCGATGTTGCAGAATAGAAACTGTTTTTCAAATACCGATATATATATATATAGATCTGTTTTATTACAAGCAAACTTGTAACAAAAAGAACAAAAAAGTTACAATCAATTTTAAAAACTCTTGCTAAATTCTGATATTGAAGTTAAATTTGTATATTTAGATGTCCCGCTATAAGGCTCAAAGTTTGCAAAATACGTTGTGATGTATGACGTTAGACTTAATTAACTCCCTTGTTTTTTTAGTTGTGATTACCTTCCTTTATAACTGAAGGTCACATTCTTTTGGTGACCCTGAGTGACCCTTGTCCGTTTTGGCGTGAGCGAGCACGGGTGGGAGTTTCAGGACCACGTGCTGTGTAGTTTAGTTTTAAGAGTAGACTAGATAGTAGAGTGTATTGTGGGATTGGTCAGGCTGCTTCTTGTGTTCTTCTTAAATCGTGTTATTATTATTGATTGTGTTGAGTTTCGATGTTATGTGTTACGTTGAATTAAAAGTTGTTAGTAATTATTCCAGACGTCGTTTCTAAAATTGCTTGGATGAAAGTTGTGGGCGAGATGTTAAGGATTCTTGAAGTTGAAGGTACCAAGAAGTAATTGTGATAAACCGCCCACCATAGACAACGAGACGTTTAACAATGTTATTATTCCATGCACTGATAACAAAAAAACAACAACAGACATTGAAGTCTCTTTACTTTTCTGTTCACCGCATTCTGTTATCTGTTATATAAACAAGCAATGACGTCTAATATAAAAATCGCCGTGGAGCAATAACAGACTTTTGAATGAGTCACCTGGTTCTAAAAATAAATCTGCTGACTTGTGGAAAAATCTTGTCCTCCCAGCGGTTGGTTGAATAGAGAAGTGTTGAGCTTCCTCGCTCCACTGACGTTCACGTTGGGGTTGGGAAATAACAACTAATGGTTCATCTAAAAGGTTGTCATAAAAAAACGACAAGAACCATCTCACGCTATCTACATCTTTGTATTAAGACATTGAATAACCCGCGCAGAGAGCGTCTAGATGGCGTTACGTATACATTTATTGATGGCTAGATAGCATACATTAATACCACACAGTGACAGAAAACACACGATAGAAGTTTACGAAAATTATACAGCTCTGCCAATTATAGTGAACCCCTGTCAATTATACTAACGCCCTGTCAATTATACTATAGCCCTGTCAATTATACAACAGCCCATTCCATTAATTCCATTATACAGCAGCTCTGCCAATTATTCTATTGCCTTGCCAATTATTGTATAGCCCTGCCAATTATTCTATAGCCCTGCCAATTATTCTATAGCCCTGCCAATTATTCTATAGCCCTGCCAAATATTCTATAGCCCTGCCAATTATTCTATAGCCCTGCCAATTATTCTATAGCCCTGCCAATTATTCTATAGCCCTGTCAATTATACTATAGCCCTGTCAATTATACTACAGCCCATTCCATTAATTCCATTATACAGCAGCTATGCCAATTATTCTATTGCCTTGCCAATTATTCTATAGCCCTGCCAATTATTCTATAGCCCTGCCAATTATTCTATAGCCCTGCCAATTATTCTATAGCCCTGCCAATTATAATATAGCCCTGTCAATTATTCTATAGCCCTGTCAATTATACTATAGCCCTGTCAATTATACTACAGCCCATTCCATTAATTCCATTATACAGCAGCTATGCCAATTATTCTATTGCCTTGCCAATTATTCTATAGCCCTACCAATTATTCTATAGCCCTGCCAATTATTCTATAGCCCTGCCAATTATTATATAGCCCTGTCAATTATACTGAAGCCCTGTCAATTATGCTACAACCCTGTCAATTATACTTCAGCAAAGTCAATTATGCTACAGCCCTGTCAATTATACCATAGCCCTGTCAATTATACAACAGGCTTTACTTTATCCAGTCCAGGTTATTTCATACATTTAAACTTGCTTTTACTTTTACGCTATAAAATCTTGGCGTATCCACGAAATATAGCACTTATAGTTATAGAATACACAATTTGCCGTGTAAAAGGTTTATTATTATAGTGAGCCAGTATATGCGGGCAGTGTATATAAATCAACGTGTCTGCAATATACGGATCTATTATTAGCATGCTTTGATCTATTTTTACTAGTACAACTATTTTATTTCTCGTATAATAATGTTGTTTATCAATGTTTGAAAAACCGTCGTTCGCTGTCCGAAATTTAGCGCTCCCCGCAGTTCACGCCTAAGCTTTAAATCCTTGTGTAGAAACAAAAAAAAAAAAAAGGTCGTAGGAACCGAAGACTACGCCATTCTCTTTTAGCTGTTTTTTTTTTTTTACATCAATACGTCTGCAGCGTTTTTCGTCATTAGGTCCGAATAAGAAATTTCATACAGCAATGATGTTTAGAAATTCTAAAAATGTATATCAATGCAATGAATTAAAATACTATCGCTAGAAACATTGTGGGGGGGGGGCACAATAGGACCCGCGGTCCGCCTGCTGCACACCTCTGATCTATACGAATAAATCTATACATTTATTTTGGTTATGGTGCACGGTGGCGCGTTCAACTGGCGAGCCGAAGGTCCCGGGTTCGAATCCTGGTGCAGGCTAGGATTTTTTCCCGGGTCTGGAGGGTGTCCCTGAGTCTACCCAGCTCTGATGGGTACCTGACCTTAGTTGGGGTAAAGTAAAGGCAGCTGTGCGTAGAGCTGGCCACTACAATCACCTAGTATGCCGTGGCCACAGAAACTGGTGAACGCTGCTTCATCGGACCTATGGATCAATTCGGTCCGACGGGTACTTTTTAATTTTTTTTATTTTGCTTATCATGCCGTGTGCACAAAAGGGTTCAAGGCTGAGAAACTTTGTAGAATCCCTACAGCCACCTAGAGGTTAAAGGATTTCCAAAGATAGTGACGATGCTTCTTTGCAACATTAAAAATGTAGACGTCAAATTTACATCAGTAATAATAATATATCTGTTTTTTTTAATGGTCCTGCACTGAACCGCCCTTGCTTTAGGGCTTCAACTAAACACACACGCACACACCTTTAACTGTTGCAGAGTAAGGCCCTTGGAGGTGGAGGGACAAGGGGGAGGGGGTTACTAGTTACTTGGTAGCCATTCAGTGTACGTAACACTAAGTGTGAAATCATTAAAAGCGTCAATCAAGTCATCTTCACCTCATTAGCAGTACATCAATATAGAGCTATTCATTACCGACACCTGTTTCGTTAGATCATTTTGAATTGATTCGTTTCATTGACCTGTTTAAATCGACTCGTTTGAAGCGACTGATATGAATGGCCCTATTTTTAAAATGACCTATTTGAATCGACTTGTTTTAAAATAACTGTCTTTTTGGATTCACCAGTTTGAACCTAGGTGTTTGAAGAGACCTGTTTGAATTGACTCCTTTGAATTGTCCTGTTTAAATTGACTTATTTACATTTTGAAATGGTTCGTTTTCGTTTACCTTTTGACATGTTTACGGGATTTTTTTCCCGGATCTGGAGAGTGTCTCTGAGTCTACCCAGCTCTGACGGGTACCTGACCTTAGTTGGGGTAAAGTAAAGGCGGATGTGCATAGTGCTGGCCACACAATCCCCAACGGGATACTTTAATACTTTAATGTATACCACTAGTTTTAGACCAAAGAAAACGTCTGCTACAGGTAGTGTCCAGGTTAGGCAACTGTCGAATTGTCAACAAACGCACAACCGGTGGATCAGTCAAACTTCGCCGACCCCCAGAAGCGTCACTCCAAATACGCACGTGGCTTCACACAACCCTACTCGATACCATGTATGTCTTACAAATTTAAGTGTTCTCAACCATCCGAAGCACACTACCCACCGCTAACAGTGGTTATGAATTATGAATTATGAACACGTGTTTCTAGTGTAGGCCTATATTATAAAATAATATACTGTATAGTTTTTTCTTTACAATAAAGAAACTGTATCACATACAGGTCAAAACTCCCCAACAAATGGCAACTGCAAAACAAAACCTAACATACACAACTGAGACAATCATTCTCACATTATATATATATATATATATATATATAATATTTTTGTGTTTGAGAGGCGGTGTTGAAGCTTTTGGTCGTGTCGTGACATTTAAGCATTTGTCTAAATATAGATCTAGATTGGTGTGATACCAGCATAAGGTCACGTGGTCACGCCCCTAGAACAACCTTTACCTCACATGAAAACTGACAGAAAGTAATTGACTTACCACTGATCTATCACAATATTTCACCCCGACAATTAGGCATGGTCATACATTCTTTTGGCATCGACAATTAGGCATGGTCATACATTCTTTTGGTCAGACAATTGGGCATAAATTCTTTTGGCACCGACAATTAGGCATGGTCATACATTCTTTTGGTCAGATAATTGGGCATAAATTCTTTTGGCACCGACAATTAGGCATGGGCATACATTCTTTTGGTCAGACAATTGGGCATAAATTCTTTTGGCACCGACAATTAGGCATGGTCATACATTCTTTTGGTCAGATAATTGGGCATAAATTCTTTTGGCACCGACAATTAGGCATGGGCATACATTCTTTTGGTCAGACAATTGGGCATAAATTCTTTTGGCACCGACAATTAGGCATGGTCATACATTCTTTTGGTCAGATAATTGGGCATACATTCTTTTGGCACCGACAATTAGGCATGGGCATACATTCTTTTGGTCAGACAATTGGGCATAAATTCTTTTGGCACCGACAATTAGGCATGGGCATACATTCTTTTGGTCAGATAATTGGGCATAAATTCTTTTGGTCCTGACAATTAGGCATGGGCATATATTCTTTTGGCCCCGACAACGAGTCGTGGGCATAGAGAATTTCGGCATTGATAATTAATATTGGGCATACTACCCTTTGGCTAAATAAACAATGCATATACGTGAACAGAAATGCAAACGAAGCTGCCACAAGCTAAATGATCGATAAGACCTTAACCAAAAAAATAAAACTGCCAATTCTCGATTCAAAATCTAAACACAAAACAAATATTGAAGAAAAAAATATAGTGGACACTAACCTTCAGTATAACCATTATAAATATCTTATACAGTTTGTATTATTTTAAAAGTCTCTTTCAATACAAATGTAACGTTTAGTAATTAAAGTTTAAACAACAGGTTGAACGGTGTGGAACGAAACAATAAAGACAAGTTAGATTAAGTAAAGTAAAGTGCCCTTCGGGCCAAGCTGATCAAAGGGCCGTTGAAGCAGCGTTCACCAGTTACAGTGGCCACGGCATGTAAGGTGATTGTGTGGCCAGCACAATGAACTGCCGCCTTTACTTTATCCCAACTAAGGTCATGTATCTATCAGAGCTGGTTAAAAAGAAAATCCTAATCTACACCAGGATTTGAACCCCAGGACCTTCTGTACACCAGTCGAACGCACTGTCGCTCGGCCACCCTGCTCCCTAAGTAAAGATTATACGTAAAGTATTTCTGCACTCGGCGATAGATTGTGTTTTGTTTGTTTGGTGTGCCTCCTCTTTACGTTGTGATGAGACCAACATGGATGACCGAAATTATTTAGTTGTTATATGAGACGCATAGTTCATAATGCTGGGTGAGGTAATAGCGAGGTGACTGTGTGAACTTCATTTAGTAGAGACAAGAGTGTTGTAATCATATCACCAGTTTCAATAAAAACAGTAGATATTATAAGTTTGCCAATTTTACCGTTGCCGATTTTACCGTTTTGTGAGTTTTGCCCAATTTACTGTTGCCGAATTTACCATTACCAAAATTACCTTGCCAAAAATACCGTTGCCGAATGTATCGTTGCCATATTTACCGAACACCGACTGAGTACAAGGTCAAATATATATTTTTTTTCCTGGAGAGATGGACAAGGTCACCACTGATGTGGTGGACAGTATCAGGGTGAAGTCACTGGTGAAATGGATAAGGTCAGAGCGGGGTAACCTGTAAGGTAGACAGTACCAGTGTCAAGCAGTTGACAGTTGTTATACCGTCTTTTGATAGAGATGGTTCGGTGTGTGTTGACCCGGTACAAGATTCGTTGTTGGTTTAGATGTTTAGATGAATTTTTTAATTAGCTACTAGACTTGAATGAGTTTGATAGCTACAGCACATAGCGTCAGAGTATAAAACCCAAAGTCTATGTATTGCCCGATTGATAACCGCTTTCACCCTATTGACACATGGAAAAAAACAAGCATACAAGAGTGTGGCACTATACACGAGCTGTCAGACGTGATAGAGGGCTATCATACAAATCGTAAAGTGAAGAGCTTCGAGGACAAGACCGAGCGGCATTAGGCATGCAGGGAGCCAAGTATTTTTTTCGGGGATTTGACCGAACGTGAAAACGCACGCACGCACATGTCTAGGATGTGACGTCGGTTTAAAATAGATTTTTTTTTATTACGAAGCCAGATGGAGTGCTGAGTAATGGATAAAATGTGAATAGAGAGAAAAGAAGAAACACCCAAGAGGTAATCAATAATGAAAAGAGTTAAATGGACTAACTCAATGCTGGCTGCATGGCTCTTTGGCTAGCAACTACATTTCTGGTTTATAAAACAAACACACAAAAACACGAGGGATGTGTATAATATATAATAATATATATATATAAAATTAAATTAAAATTGGTTACTTATATAGCGCTTCTATCCATGCTATTTTAGCATGCTCAGTGCGCTCTGTAAACACAGTGCTGCCTGCTGGCGCAAATATGTTTACAGGCCCAAAACTCCTGCAGGGCGACAGGGATCCGCCGGTGGCCGGGCTAGAACCCGCGACGTGTCAGTTGGTTTTTGGTTGACAGTCCGGTGAACTAACCGCTGGACCAGCCGGCTTCATATAATTGATGATTTAAGGGTGTTTAGTATACACCATGTCCCTTTGATACAGCTGTTCCTGTGTGGGATAGGAACATTGGTTATATGCACATGGTACATAAGTACAATAGCATTACAATATAAGCAGACGTCAAATGTATACATACAATTGTAAGCTTAGAGAGTTAGGCAATCACACACACATAAGTAAAGTATCCATTTTACTAGCATTAAATACAGGAGTCGGCAACATTTTACTAACAGTGTGCCAAACTAGGATTTCTAAATCCTTCAGCGTGCTAACAGTCTAAAAGTCAACCTGTTCTATTATACTTGTTTTATTATTTTTTTTATAAGACAATTTGACTCCGTAGCAAGACCAATGCCAAAAGCAAAGAAAATTTATTTAAAAAAAAAAACGTTCAAGCGTTTTATATTTAGTAACAAAAATGAACGCGTTTGTGATTATCATCCTTTTATATTTGCATTTATACCAAAAAAAAATTGTATTACCAAACTTTCACATTTTTGGTAATTATTATGTATACTGTATACAGTATTATTTGGTTGTCCAGATAAGGATCTAGCAACTGCTAATAATGATAATATTATACTCTCAGTTTAACTGAGATTGTTTTATTTGGTCAATGCTTATGTTCGAAATTGTTTTATTATAGCAGAGCGGAATTCATACCGTATGTAATAATCATACAAACTGGGTAGTTAATGTAATGTTTAAAAAAATGTGCATAGAATGTTTTAGTCATATAATATTTATTTAATTTTCAACAACATTTTAAAGTTTGGTCACTATAAAGTTATAAGTTGTAGGCCATTTAGTCTATTATAAAAGAAAAATAAGAAACACAATATTAGAAAAATAGCATAAATAAAACGGGCTAATTATCTCCCTTTAATTAAAATAAAGTTTCTAAATTTGATTCAATAATGATACCAAACAAGTTATGTTTTGTAATATAACAAATATTACTGACTAATTATTATTTCTTTATATAAATCCAGCATTATGGTATCATTAAAATATTTAATTATTAGAGGTATACAAATGATTTACGTTAAACAGTTGTGAATAAACAATCCCTGCATTAATTGTCTGTCCATTTGGCATTTAAATTTTAAACTTCACTCAAGGTATATGCAAATCCATTCCAGTGGTCTAACAGTTCAAGTGCTGTTTGACCCCGTCCTTGTAAATGCCATCAACATCGTCGTCAACAGTCAGTTTTCCACATTAATTAAGAACCTGAAAATGTTTTTTTTTCTCATCAATAAAATAAAAACCTCTTGGAGGTCTCTCGTGTGCCATTGAAAATCGCCCTGCGTGCCAAGTTTGGCACGCGTGCCTTAGGTTGCCGACCCCTGGTCTAGTAGGCCTTACTCGTAGCTAAAGAAAGTTAAGCGTATCGCTAACGTCACAATGGAATAAAGATAAGCCAACATATTTTTAAGCCGTAAATTCTTTAGTGGTGTGTTCGGTCTTAAGTATGTGTATGTGTGTGATTCATTCATTGCCTACTTGACACTATATGGGACTCTTCTGTCTAGAAGGAACGTCTGTAAACTTATACGAAAGTATATATATATTATTCCGTAAGGCTCTCCCCCCCCCCCATACACACACAATTTACGCCCCCCCCCCACCTCTTTTGGGGACACCCATGTTATCGGTAAAGCTCATTGTTAATTGTTACTTGTCACCCAAGAGGCATATTACTATACAGAATCGCCAACTCAGTAACGAAGATTCGGCGTGCGGTTCCATTCACAGGGGAATAAAGCATTATGTAAAATATCATTATGTGAAATATCATTATGTGAAATATCATTATGTGAAATATCATTATGTGAAATATCATTATGTCAAATATCATTATGTCAAATATCATTATGTCAAATATCATTATGTGAAATATCATTATGTCAAATATCATTATGTCAAATATCATTATGTCAAATATCATTATGTCAAATATCATTATGTCAAATATCATTATGTCAAATATCATTATGTCAAATATCATTATGTCAAATATCATTATGTCAAATATCATTATGTAAAATAGCATTATGTAAAATAGCATTATGTGAAATAGCATTATGTGAAATAGCATTATGTGAAATAGCATTATGTGAAATATCATTATGTGAAATATCATTATGTGAAATATCATTATGTGAAATATCATTATGTGAAATATCATTATGTAAAATATCATTATGTAAAATATCATTATGTCAAATATCATTATGTCAAATATCATTATGTCAAATATCATTATGTCAAATATCATTATGTCAAATATCATTATGTCAAATATCATTATGTCAAATATCATTATGTCAAATATCATTATGTCAAATATCATTATGTCAAATATCATTATGTCAAATATCATTATGTCAAATATCATTATGTCAAATATCATTATGTCAAATATCATTATGTCAAATATCATTATGTCAAATATCATTATGTAAAATATCATTATGTAAAATATCATTATGTAAAATATTATGTAAAATATCATTATGTAAAATATCATTATGTAAAATATCATTATGTAAAATATCATTATGTAAAATATCCTTATGTAAAATATCCTTATGTAAAATATCCTTATGTAAAATATCATTATGTCAAATATCATTATGTCAAATATCATTATGTCAAATATCATTATGTCAAATATCATTATGTCAAATATCATTATGTCAAATATCATTATGTCAAATATCATTATGTCAAATATTATGTCAAATATCATTATGTAAAATATCATTATGTAAAATATCATTATGTAAAATATCATTATGTAAAATATCATTATGTAAAATATCATTATGTAAAATATCATTATGTAAAATATCATTATGTAAAATATCATTATGTAAAATATCATTATGTAAAATATCATTATGTAAAATATCATTATGTAAAATATCATTATGTAAAATATCATTGTGTCAAATATCATTGTGTCAAATATCATTGTGTAAAATATCATTGTGTAAAATATCATTGTGTAAAATATCATTGTGTAAAATATCATTGTGTAAAATATCATTGTGTAAAATATCATTGTGTAAAATATCATTGTGTAAAATATCATTGTGTAAAATATCATTATGTAAAATATCATTATGTAAAATATCATTATGTAAAATATCATTATGTAAAATATCATTATGTAAAATATCATTATGTAAAATATCATTATGTAAAATATCATTATGTAAAATATCATTATGTAAAATATCATTATGTAAAATATCATTGTGTAAAATATCATTGTGTAAAATATCATTGTGTAAAATATCATTGTGTAAAATATCATTGTGTAAAATATCATTGTGTAAAATATCATTGTGTAAAATATCATTGTGTAAAATATCATTGTGTAAAATATCATTGTGTAAAATATCATTATGTAAAATATCATTATGTAAAATATCATTATGTAAAATATCATTATGTAAAATATCATTATGTAAAATATCATTATGTAAAATATCATTATGTAAAATATCATTATGTAAAATATCATTATGTAAAATATCATTATGTAAAATATCATTATGTAAAATATCATTATGTAAAATATCATTATGTAAAATATCATTATGTAAAATATCATTGTGTAAAATATCATTGTGTAAAATATCATTGTGTAAAATATCATTGTGTAAAATATCATTATGTAAAATATCATTATGTAAAATATCATTATGTAAAATATCATTATGTAAAATATCATTATGTAAAATATCATTATGTAAAATATCATTATGTAAAATATCATTATGTAAAATATCATTATGTAAAATATCATTATGTAAAATATCATTATGTAAAATATCATTATGTAAAATATCATTATGTAAAATATCATTATGTAAAATATCATTATGTAAAATATCATTATGTAAAATATCATTATGTAAAATATCATTATGTAAAATATCATTATGTAAAATATCATTATGTAAAATATCATTATGTAAAATATCATTATGTAAAATATCATTATGTAAAATATCATTATGTAAAATATCATTATGTAAAATATCATTATGTAAAATATCATTATGTCAAATATCATTATGTAAAATATCATTATGTAAAATATCATTATGTAAAATATCATTATGTAAAATATCATTATGTAAAATATCATTATGTAAAATATCATTATGTAAAATATCATTATGTAAAATATCATTATGTAAAATATCATTATGTAAAATATCATTATGTGAAATATCATTATGTAAAATATCATTATGTAAAATATCATTATGTAAAATATCATTATGTAAAATATCATTATGTAAAATATCATTATGTGAAATATCATTATGTAAAATATCATTATGTAAAATATCATTATGTAAAATATCATTATGTAAAATATCATTATGTAAAATATCATTATGTAAAATATCATTATGTAAAATATCATTATGTGAAATATCATTATGTAAAATATCATTATGTAAAATATCATTATGTAAAATATCATTATGTAAAATATCATTATGTAAAATATCATTATGTAAAATATCATTATGTAAAATATCATTATGTCAAATATCATTATGTAAAATATCATTATGTGAAATATCATTATGTAAAATATCATTATGTGAAATATCATTATGTAAAATATCATTATGTAAAATATCATTATGTAAAATATCATTATGTCAAATATCATTATGTAAAATATCATTATGTAAAATATCATTATGTGAAATATCATTATGTAAAATATCATTATGTAAAATATCATTATGTAAAATATCATTATGTAAAATATCATTATGTAAAATATCATTATGTAAAATATCATTATGTAAAATATCATTATGTAAAATATCATTATGTAAAATATCATTATGTAAAATATCATTATGTCAAATATCATTATGTAAAATATCATTATGTGAAATATCATTATGTAAAATATCATTATGTGAAATATCATTATGTAAAATATCATTATGTAAAATATCATTATGTAAAATATCATTATGTAAAATATCATTATGTAAAATATCATTATGTAAAATATCATTATGTAAAATATCATTATGTGAAATATCATTATGTAAAATATCATTATGTAAAATATCATTATGTAAAATATCATTATGTAAAATATCATTATGTAAAATATCATTATGTAAAATATCATTATGTAAAATATCATTATGTAAAATATCATTATGTAAAATATCATTATGTAAAATATCATTATGTAAAATATCATTATGTAAAATATCATTATGTAAAATATCATTATGTAAAATATCATTATGTAAAATATCATTATGTAAAATATCATTATGTAAAATATCATTATGTAAAATATCATTATGTAAAATATCATTATGTCAAATATCATTATGTAAAATATCATTATGTAAAATATCATTATGTGAAATATCATTATGTAAAATATCATTATGTAAAATATCATTATGTAAAATATCATTATGTAAAATATCATTATGTGAAATATCATTATGTAAAATATCATTATGTAAAATATCATTATGTAAAATATCATTATGTAAAATATCATTATGTAAAATATCATTATGTAAAATATCATTATGTAAAATATCATTATGTCAAATATCATTATGTAAAATATCATTATGTGAAATATCATTATGTAAAATATCATTATGTGAAATATCATTATGTAAAATATCATTATGTAAAATATCATTATGTAAAATATCATTATGTAAAATATCATTATGTAAAATATCATTATGTAAAATATCATTATGTAAAATATCATTATGTGAAATATCATTATGTAAAATATCATTATGTAAAATATCATTATGTAAAATATCATTATGTAAAATATCATTATGTAAAATATCATTATGTAAAATATCATTATGTAAAATATCATTATGTAAAATATCATTATGTAAAATATCATTATGTAAAATATCATTATGTAAAATATCATTATGTAAAATATCATTATGTAAAATATCATTATGTAAAATATCATTATGTAAAATATCATTATGTAAAATATCATTATGTAAAATATCATTATGTAAAATATCATTATGTAAAATATCATTATGTCAAATATCATTATGTAAAATATCATTATGTAAAATATCATTATGTAAAATATCATTATGTAAAATATCATTATGTAAAATATCATTATGTAAAATATCATTATGTAAAATATCATTATGTAAAATATCATTATGTAAAATATCATTATGTAAAATATCATTATGTAAAATATCATTATGTGAAATATCATTATGTAAAATATCATTATGTAAAATATCATTATGTAAAATATCATTATGTAAAATATCATTATGTAAAATATCATTATGTAAAATATCATTATGTAAAATATCATTATGTAAAATATCATTATGTGAAATATCATTATGTAAAATATCATTATGTAAAATATCATTATGTAAAATATCATTATGTAAAATATCATTATGTAAAATATCATTATGTAAAATATCATTATGTAAAATATCATTATGTAAAATATCATTATGTAAAATATCATTATGTAAAATATCATTATGTAAAATATCATTATGTAAAATATCATTATGTAAAATATCATTATGTAAAATATCATTATGTAAAATATCATTATGTAAAATATCATTATGTAAAATATCATTATGTAAAATATCATTATGTAAAATATCATTATGTAAAATATCATTATGTGAAATATCATTATGTAAAATATCATTATGTAAAATATCATTATGTAAAATATCATTATGTAAAATATCATTATGTAAAATATCATTATGTAAAATATCATTATGTAAAATATCATTATGTAAAATATCATTATGTAAAATATCATTATGTGAAATATCATTATGTAAAATATCATTATGTAAAATATCATTATGTAAAATATCATTATGTAAAATATCATTATGTAAAATATCATTATGTAAAATATCATTATGTAAAATCACCAGTCAACGGCGGTGGGGGTGAGGGGAAGGCGAGTGGGGGGGGGGGGGAGAGGTGATCACCATGACTGTGGTCATTCACGATCTGCACAGACGGAACATTGTGGAAACTGTATTTGCACCTGTACAGTCTACGACGGGCATTGTCATTCTGTGGTAAATAGGGGATCACTGGCACGACTCCCCCCCCCCCCCCCCCACAACAACACACACACCTGTCTTGCAAATTATATGCGTACGCTGAATTAATTCTGGAAATGAGAGAAGAGCTTAAGATGAGCGTAGGACGCATTAATCTTCTGTATAGAAACGAAAGCCTGTATAAGCTAATATAATATATTTTTATATACCATGCAACAATAACAAGCTATGGTTATATTGTTATATAGTTTTAAAAAAACATTTGTAAAAAAAAAATCTCTGCAAATGCCAAGGTCTTAGATCTGTGTCACCTGACTTCATTTTTATTTTGTAAAGTTCAAAGCAGGTTTACCATTCCAAAACAAAAAAAGACCGAGTGACTACAGACAGACTATTGACAGCATCAATCGCTGGGAGGGAGTAAAAAAATCTGCAAAGTGGCTTTTTTTTTATTCAATCGATAAATGTAAAAGGGGAGGGGGGGGGGAGAGAAAGACATGGGGGAAAAATAGAGGGAGGGAGAGACGGAAATGGGAAGGGGGTGCGGCGGTAAGATTATAATTCATTCCGGGCCGGGTGTGTATGCGTGTGTGTAGTTGGCGAAAGGAGAAAAACACGTCGCGATGGCGGATTCACTCGGCGTTACGTGCTGTGATAAGACATTGTACATATATATACCTCGAGCCGGGATGTCGAGGGCTGCTATGTCGCCAGACACGTATGTGTCAAAAGGATATATGTGTCGTAGGTGAGAGAGAGAAAACTTTTGAAAGATAGTGACGCCGTTTGAATGAAAAATATTCGTTCTCGGCACAGGTGTTGTGGTCTTACATTCGTGAACTGGATATTTATTATTTTCTCTGGGTTTTTTTCTGGTTCTCTGTAACTGTGTAAGTATACTCTCATTTGAAATCTGATTTTTACATCTACAAACTTACAAACGATGTGCATAGGTAGGAACTCTTTATCAGTTGTTTGCATGTGTCTGTGTGTAATTAGATCTGCTTCTATAAATAGCCTACACTGTTTATACCTGATATGCATACTCCGTGTACAAGTCTACACTATAGTATAGCCTACTCGATAGAACTATCTAGCTCAGCTGTGATTGAGGGTGATTTAGACAGTTTAAATTCATTTCTCTATTCTACTTACAATAGGCCTATGAGGCTATGTGCCTATATCTTTTTTATAATATACCTGCACCTTGTGTTACCCTCTATATCAGGGGTCGGGAACCCATGGCTCGCGAGCCAGATGTGGCTCTTTTGTTGGCTGCTTCTGGCTCGCAGACAAATTTTCGATTATTAAAAAAATATTTTTAAAGACTTTGATCTACATATTAATTGCATATCCATATTTCCTACTACAAATTAGCTCAAGTCTACTGCAGCTCAGCATCAGAAAAATTGAGAGCCATAATTATTGTACTTTTAGTGTTGAAATTACACAAAATACACACATTTACTTGAATTTTTAGTTTTAAACATAATGTATGGCTATCACAGAATTACTTTTCAAAATATGTGGTGTCCATGGCTCTCTCAGACAAAAAGGTTCCCGACCCCTGCTCTATATTCTATCCCTATTCCCAGTTTAGCCTAACTGTTAAAGTAAGATCAATACACATCGGCGGTGTATGTCCATAGCACCACGGTGTGGCCGTGTCTCGTTAAGCAGACCTGTATTCACTGTATTGCTATACCGACCTATGTAAGACAAGACATATATTGGTCTATTTAGGACAAGGCCCGTATTGACCTATGAATGACCAGATCTCGATGTCTGTGGACAGGTTGTAACTTAAAAAAACAACGAATCATTGCCACCAAGCCCCCCCCCCCCAATAACAATGTTAACCAGGAAGTAACTCCACAAAATATTGATCCCCTTCTAAACATTATAGTCTAGGCCAGGGGTCGGCAACCTAAGACACGCATACTAGACTTGACACGCAAAGAGATTTTCAATGGCACGCGGAAGATTCCCAATTTAAGGCAATCAAGTCTCTACTTCTAGTTAAAAGCAGGTTTACTTGCATGTTGTTGGCACGCTGAACGAATTAGAAATCCTTCTTTGGCACACTATTATCAAAAGGTTGCCGACCCCTGGTCTAGGCTACTGTCTTTAGTTCATGTAGCAAAAGGTATAATTCTCTAGCAAGATAGTATCTTGTAGCTTATGTTTCAATTCTATTGTTATTCCCAAGGGTCTTCAGCATATCAATGTACAAGCCCCTGCAAACTAGACATAGAGAGAGGACAATTCAAATACTCCTATATGCATGGATATGTTAATTACAAATGTTTTCCTAATGCCATTTCGACATACTTTATTTATAAAGCAGTTGGTGGGGGGGGGGGGGACGGTTGCGTATCGAAGGTCCTGAGTTCGAATCCTGGTGAAGACTAGGATTTGTTATCAGGTCTGGAGTGTGTCCCTGAGTCTACCCAGCTCTGAAGGGTACCTGACTTTAGTTGGTGTAAAATAGAGGCGGCTGGGCATTGTGCTGGCCACACAATCCCCTAGTATGCCATGGCCACAGAACCTGGTGAACGCTGCCTCACCGGTCCTCATGGATCAATGTGGCCCGACGGGATACTTTACTTTTATATGTGCAGGCATCATAAAGCGATCGTTTTCTTCTTTATACGAGGAGTTGACACCTACGAGGATGATACAAAGACGCACACACATACATATCCATCATAGTAGGCCTATATGTGTATCTGTTAGCATATATATGAAAACGCTTTTTCTTTACAATAGATTAAACATTGCACTGCCCCCGAGTGTAGCCTTCAAACCTTGCGCATAATATATGTGCACATAGCAATACATTTTGCACATCGTGTTTATCTGTAGCCTAAAGCAGACTTTCAAATAAGACCAGGCGTAAATAACAGTGCCTTTTTATAACCTTCGCTGTGGATAGGCCAGAAATGCAGCAATTCAAATTCAGGCCTAAATAACTTCATCCCTGGCTTAAATCTGCACAACAGTAGCTAAATCTATCAACAAACAGCACGTGACTCAGAACAATAACATATTTGTTCTCTTAGTCGCATTGAATAACAATAATATTTAAAAAGAAAAAAGTAATTAACGCGATTGGAGACGTAGCAACATCTTGCAAGCATAAGTTGGTGTGGTGTTGCAGCATATGATGGAAGTATTGATTCCGCCTCCTCCAAACATTTACGTCTCAGCCAAGAAGTAGGTCGTCGATCCCGGTCACCCAAGAATGACTGTCTGTGCAGCACAGCCCGTGCATGACGAAATGAAACACCCGCCAGTGTAGTTCAGCATCCACGCTGTGTACAAGGCTCGAACGTTTCGGACAGGAGTGTGAAACATGTTTCTGCTGTGGGCCGCATATGAAATTGTGTACAACAAGACACAGTCTGAAAATTTATTTGCATTACCAATGCAACGAATTAAAAACAATGCCGTTAGAAGCTCTCTTCGGGGGCCACACTAAAAGGCTTGGCGGGCCCTTTTGTGGCCCGCGGGCCGCCTGTTGCACACCCTTCGTTTAGGATTTTGTTTCACGTCATTTTCGGGATTCGGGACTCGGGACGCGAGCAAATTTACAATTTTCGAAACAACGGAGCTTTTAGTTTTAATTAACTAAATGGAGGCAACTTTAAACAACAACAAAAAATATTTGGACCCCTTACAAAGTTAGGGTTTGTACCGGTATCGCCTTCTACTTAGGGGGCTATTTCAATGGAAAGTTCAGTGTGTGGGGGAGGAGGAGAAAGTTCTTTTTCCTACAAGAACTGCTTCGTTTCCTGAGTGATATTTCCCCTACCCAGGCTACTGCAATAAAGTCGTGTGTGTATGAATGACTCTTTAACATCTTTAAAAAAAATAATTCTTTATTATACAAATTGTTCTGGCATGCTCGTAATGAATGGCATGATGGAGTAAAACTAAACTAGATAAAATATAACAGCGAAATAAAATTTATTGAAGTAATTAATGTCAAGCGATTCTCCAGGGTACACAGTCAATGGAATTAATAGTAAGTAAAGGAAGTGGAATAAGAAGTCATACATAAAGAACGTTTAGTTACCTGATTGTTATTTAAAGGAATATGTCTTTTTTTTTTTCTTAAACATTTTAGAGTATAGGCTACAAAGTCTATTTATTTTAGTTACAACCACATCGCAGTGGTCTCCAAACTACGGCCCGCGGGCCAGATCCGACAATTTAAGGTCCCGTAATAAAATATATGAACAGTGAGTGCTAAAATCAGTGAAACTGATCCCATGTTTTGAAAAGCCCGAGGACCCCTGATCAATAGTGTGTGGAATTCTCAGCAGGCTTCAGTACAGTACAAAAATAACAAAAGGATGATTCATATATGCCATTTAATTATGGTTGATTCATAACGTCTCTACCGCCTCTCTCTCTCTCACACACATAAACAAGCTATCATACGCTCGTACAACGTATGTGTATTTATGCATAGACTCACAGGGCTGGTTTTCCTGCGTCACCACTTGCCTATATTAAGAATATAAAACATCTTTACAAACAGAAATGATGCTTTTACAAGTGACAAGTGTATGCATAATCAAGTTTAATACATTAGTAAAAAAAAATATATATAAAATAGAACAAAGCGAAACGCAACTGCCGTAATAAAAAATGTAATGACATGATACATTTATTATGTATTCTCGCTCCACTCTCTCACTAGCTTGCTCTCTCTCTCTCTCTCTCTCTCTCTCTCTCTCTCTCTCTCTCTCTCTCTCTTCATTCATTGGTAGAAAGAAGGGGGGGGGGCGACGAAAGGTTTGGGAACCACTGATCCGATCCAATCTATAGGCCTACATATCTTTGTTACACTTTATATGATTTCAATCGTTACCTTATTGCATGCATTTCAAGATAGTATATTATTCTATAAAAAGGGTCTGCGGCCCTTGCTTGATAGGCAAAGTGGCCCATACAAATTTCAGAAAGAAAAGGCCTTATAAAAACCTTATTTAGTCAAACTCGCAGACTATACTATATTCCTCGTAAGGACACTAAAAGGGGGGCGGGAATGTGGGGCAGTGTATTTAGTATAAACCCAGTATATCCAGATATATTCTAATATAAATGATATATTAGACAGTTTATAGGCTGATATAATAGCATAAGGGTCGGCAACCTTTTGGTAATAGTGTGCCGAATTAGGATTTCTAATTCTCCCAGCGTGCTAACAGAGTAAAAGCAATCCTGTTCTCTTCTTGTAGAAAGAACTTGAATGGCATTTATAAAAGGTCTTATCCGCGTGCCATTGAAAATCGCTCTGCCTGCATAGTCTGGCACGCGTGCCGTAGGTTGCCGACACCCATAATAGCATATAATGTAGGGGACACAATGAAGTACGTATATATGCTTTTTTTCGTCGAACTCCTTTGTACAGCCGTCAGCAAACAATGTCATCATGAAATCCATCACGTGATCTATCGGTCTGTCATGGAGCTGTCACTCACCTCAGAAAACAAAATCATCTTATAATAGCCTTACTCACAGCGCGGTACGAATAGGACGAAACGCGATATTTCCTTACCTGTGGCATGGGCGTTACTCCACCTTATGTCAAGGGACGTTCCCGACTTATGTCAAGGGACGTTCCCGACTTATGTCAAGGGACGTTCCCGCCTTATCTCCAGGGACGTTCCCGCCTTATGTCCAGGGACGTTCCCGCCTGTACTTCACAGACATGTCAATGTCAGGGAATTTGAAAAGGGTAGTTTTTTGGGGGGAGAGCGTATGCTCTAAATACGCAGGTTAACGAACGCAACCATATGAAGCGATAGTTAATTTTTTTTTAAAGTTACACCTGAGATCACATGATCTCCAAATCCCACCATTCAAACCCCACTTTAAACTCTCGCACCGCCCTTGAGTTACAATGTAAGGTCACACACATAATATATATACTTTTTACTATCTATACCAGAATTTACACAATCATTTGCACTAATTGTCTCAGTTTACCATAACGATTCACTTACTGATTTCCGCAATATAATAGGGCGTATACAGCTATACTGTTCTTCCTCTCGTTTTTTTTTTTAGCTATATTATATATTTATTACATCTATGCAAATCAAGAGATGACATTATAGTTTGTAAACCGGTGCGCCAGGTCATGGTTTTCATTACATGACTTTAGGCTAATTTAAGAAATGGTTGATCTCTTTTTTTTTTCAAAATAGGACATCTGATGAGATCTCTAGTAGTGGTGTATTTTTAAAAAAGTGTCCCCATAGACAGACATTCATCTCTTGAAGTGTGGGTGGGGAGGGGAGGAAGGGGGGGTAGAAATGCCTCAGGGCGTAGATTAGAAATTGTTTCTCCTCCCAATAGATTCAATGCAGGTTTGCGTGAAAGCATTGAAAAAACAGTTTTAAGCGTAAATGTCGACGGCTCAAATAATTTTGCTCTTTGCCTGCAGTTGAAAAATGCCTTTTTTTTCGCGGCCAAGCATAGTCTAAGCTAGGGTTCAGCAACCTACGGAACGCGTGCCAGTCTTGGCTCGCCGAGCTATTTTCAATGGCACGTGGAAGAGCCCCGAAAAGGTAATTCGAGTCATTTCTACAGGAATTTGAGTGCTAGAGCATGATACATTTTTAGATTCTTGGCGCGCTGAATGACTTAGAAATCCTACTTTGGCACACTATTTTAACAAGGTTGTCGACCCCTCCTGGTCTATACCCCTTTATTCAAATTCATGCGGTTTTTTTTTTTATTTGAGGAGACGGTGGTTAAGGGCGCCTTCTTTCTGGAAAAGGTTGAAATGCAGAGAGATGCTTGTTTCAATGACAAAACGTATATTTTGATTTTTTAGTCAAATATACCGCCAGGGTTTAATTTAGTTTTAACTTTTACATGGTTGGCACTCATTTTGGGTGCAGGCAACCGTATGTTACATGTAACGCTTAGCATTTTCTACCTGCTACACCCTCTCCCTTTCTTTTTATCTCCAGTCAAAAAAAGCCATATAAATGCTGTCGTTCAATCTGATTGAAAAATTCAACCAAGGGGGGAATAAGTATTGTCAATCTCTATGTCAATGTAGAGCACTATTTCTTTTTGTTACAAATGATCGATTTAACGTATAAATTCATGAAGCACATTTAGACTCAATCAGTTAACTATGTACTTAAGGGGGCACGGTGGCGAGCGGCAGAGCGTTCGACAGGCGACGCGAAGGTTTTGGGTTCGAATCCTGGTGCACGGCGTGGAATGTTCCTCGGGACTTGAGGGTGGCCCCTGAGTCTACCCAGCTCTGATGGGTACCTGACTCTGGTTGGGGGAAAAGGCTGGCCATTGTGCTGGCCACACATCCCCTAGTATGCCGTGACCACAGAAACAGGTGAACGCTGTTTCACCGGCCCTATGATCAGTTTGGTACCGTAGGGTACTTTACTAACTATGTACTTAGGTGACTTTCTATATTTAAAAAAGTAACAAGAATGTACTAATAATTATTTAATTTTTTCTAGTTTTTTTATACTTACTATTTTACAAAAATGTAGCATTTTTATGCTTTTCTCATTACATACAAGGTGAAACATTAAAAAAAAAATCAAAATATTTTGTAATAATTGTATCGATATGAACCCAATCCAATACAATAAGCAGAATTCGAAGCTGTAAAGCTGGAGCTGGAACTTATACCTGGGGTACATAGAGAAAAAGAAACCACCGTTAGGCCTACTGCTCCAAGCTGCAACAATTTCATGTCTTTAAAACATTCATTATAGGCCTACATTTGTGTTTCATTATTAATTTATTGATTTTTGTTTCTCCATTGGGCGTGTGTTAAATTATTGAACTCTTTGATCACACTTTCACACAGACATTAAACTCCTACATCAATTGAGCGCCCAACAACAGCTTTCATCATTGTGGCCGATCTTGCAGAAATTTACTCTATGGCTCATTGACTTTAACTAACACGTGAAAGTAAAGTATCCCGTCGGACCAGACTGATCCATAGGGTCGGTTCCGTTTCTGTGGATATGGTATACTAGGGGATTGTGTGGCTAGACCAATGCCTAGCCGCTTTTACTTTATCCAAACTAAAATCAGGTACCCATCAGAGCTGTGTAGACCCGGGAGCAGATCCTAGCCTTCAACAGGATTCGAACCCACGACCTTCTCTACACCAGACGAACGCGCTGCCTGCTAGACCCCCGCGCCACAATTAAGACATACTAAAACATAAGTGCGTCATTATATAGTCGTCTTGGTGTAATAGACGGGTATAAGTATCTTGAAGAGATAATCCATTTAACGAAACGTCGAGAGTAACTGACACTTGAATCCAGAAGGCCACAGTTCAAACAGTGAACTGGTATTTCAAGCGTACACTTTAGTTCAGCGTTTCCCAAATCAAATGCCAGGGGGCGACCCGGTGCCGGACCACGAAAGTAAAATTACCGGGGTCGTAAATAAAGGAGAAATATTTGTGTGGGATCTCACATCTTTTTGTATGTTATATGGACTAGGAAATAAGATAGTTTCTTAATGTTAATGGGTCACGAGGTTCAAATATAATAACTGGGTCACGAAGAAGCAAAGTTTGGGAATCACTGATTTCGACTATTTGTTTACATAGTGTAAACATACTTTTTGACAAGGACTTTTTAGGCCCACGCTATCTTTCTTTCTCTCTCTGGTCTCCCCCTCTCTCTCTCTTTCACTATCGCACTTTCTCTCTCCGCTTTTAAATGTGATCCGTTTCTCCGGTATTATAACAAAACAAACCATTTTCTAGACATAGAGGGGAAAATCTTCTGTTTCCATTGTATGTTAAGGCTCATACTATTGTAATACTTAAAGATCCCTTTCATCCTGCTTACATTGACTATCAGAACATTTAAAAAAACAAACAAATTCACTGGCTTCAATCTGGAAAATACATTAGTCTTAGTTAGTTTTCACCCATCTCTGATGGGTACCTGACATTAGTTTGGGGCAAAGTAAGGGCGGTCGAGCATTGTGCTGGTAACACAATTCCTTAGTATGGCGTGGCCATAGAAACTGGTGAACGCTTGACCGGCCCTAGGTCTATATGGCTCAAATCGGTCCGATATGATTACTTATTAGATTGTGTAGTTGTTGATTGTCTCAGTCTTTTCGTAATCGATACTTTGTACTCCATTGTACAACTTGTGCGAAATACAACACCTCATAATGGTTTATTTGAAACTATTCTCCACCTAAAAATTAACTGAAAGTCAGAATACGGGCGCGAGGCTTTGCTTCCCACGGGCATGACGTCACGCTTTTGTCTCTCGACGTCAGCCTCGGCTATCGAGCGAGGGAAAAAAATAAACGTTTTCAGTCCCAAGCCATCGATTGCTTCCCCCCATTTCACCAACACAACATTCGCTTTGATCATCAATACTTGTAGTAGGACGCTAAACTCAAAGGTTTTTTTTTTCATTCTCTATGCCGTTAAGTCAGCGTTGCACAGTAGCAGCAACTGGAGACCGATACTGTGTTGGTGGCTCTACTAAATAATCAACTTACTACCGGTATAATAATATGTTGTTATTATTTCTCCTCTTAGTAATTATATATAGAGACGTCCCCCACCTCCCTCTCCGAAAAATCGTGTACATTTGAAAGCAGACGGTCGCGGGCGGATTACACAGTGACCTAGATCATCTTGACCCAGTCGATCGTGGGAGGTTTGAGGGATGGAGGGAGGGGGGGGGGCATCGCATGACCGGCGGTTATTTATTTCACACCGGGCCTGGTGTCGGAAACATTTTTTTCCCACTACTTCTTACATTTCGATGGACGATACTCATAAATAAACATCCCCCCCCCTTCCCATCTGGGCACTTTGAAGAGTTTCAGGGTCCGGTTGTGAGTTGTCTAACGATTATAACATTTTGATCGCCCGGGAATTCCCGTTAGAATTCTTTTTTATGCTCACTCAAGTCCAAACGCATTTATTATATATCGGGTCTCTACCTTCCCTTAAGTTTACAATACACCAAAAATAGTGTTCAATGTGGTTTTAATGCTCAGATAAACATAAGGACACAAAAAAAACTTTCCTTTTCCATTATGCGAGAACAAATGCATATAAGTACTCTTTCTTCCCGAGTGGCATTTTGGCATGGAATGGGTTGCCTGAACAACCCGGGAAAAACCAGTAACTGTAACTTAACATCATTTAAAACATTAATAAAGATGCAATACTAGACTCGGACCACGGATGGGCTGTAGGACGCAATAATCTTCTTTATAGAAGGAACGTCTGTAATATATAAGATACGATCAGGACCTGTCACTGGCCTGCCTGACATTAGGCAGAATCATGATTTATCACCGCATTCAATACCATAAATATCCCCCTACCCCTATAGGCAACTTTCCATAGTAACACGGCAAGCTATCAGTGTGTTGTTGACACTATCTCTATTGGTTGTAGTGGTGTTAGTAAGGGGGGGAGGAGGAGTGTAACACATGTGTAAACTACTTAAACTACACAGTCTCTGAATGAGAGAGGTGAGGGGGGGAGGGGTGATGGGGGGAGGGGCGGGGGGGGGGGGACAAAAACCAAACAAGCAAAAGAATGCCCGTTTCAATATTGACTCTGTGGGAGGCCATGGACTAAAAAGTGACTCTCAAGAGTTCAATAACCAGGGCCCAGCTCTTGCTAAATGTACAACTTCTAGTAGGCTGAGGCTGAAGTAAGCCTAGCGCAGAAGAAAAAAAAAGAAAAAAAACACCAACTCCATCTATTCGGAGACATCTAGCTTAGGAGTCGGCAGCCTAGTGATATTAGTGTGCCAAAGTAGCATTTGTAAGTCATTCAGAGTGCCAAGACCATAAAAGTCCACTTGTATTAGAGACTAACTTGCCTTTTGGTGGTCTTACGCGTGCGATTGAAAATCGGTCTGCGTGCCAGGTCTGGCACGCGTGCCATAGGTTGCCGACCCCTGAATTCTTACTTACTTGTTAACAATAAATAGTTCAATGTTTAACTATTACTGAGAAGCTCGAGACCTAAACCAGGTAAAGTCACAAACAAGAAATTTTCTGAGGTCGCAAAACCAAATCCTACTCATCAAAATCAAATAGAATGGACTGGCTGTCTAGACCAGGGTTCGGCAGCCTATGGCACGCATGCCAGATTTGGCACGCATGCCAGATTTGGCACGCAGAGCAATTTTTTTACAGCACACAGAAGACCTGATTTATTTCCATAGCCGTCAAGGTCAGAGTTATGTGAAATTAAGGGAGGAAGGGGGGAAGAGAGAGAGAGAGAGAGAGAGTGACCGGCGTAAGGGTAACGTGTACGCATCATATCCCCAAATTGATTTAGCAATTACTTATTAATATTAGTGCATGGACACGCAAATGATATAACAAACAGAAAGAAAAAAAAAAGAACAGTTTTTTCATTAACTTGTTTCTTCAAAAAAAAAAACATGCAACTATAACAAGATCCGAATCTTGTGAAGTACAATAGTATTCTAACAGTATAGACGTTGTAAGTCTTTTAACCACACACGAATCTGTCAATCTCCCATTCCCTAAACACAAACCAGATAAGAAATTCTACCCCCTGGATAAACTTTACTAAACCAGAATTCACTAATCCAGTTCTATCTCTATATACGCCATAATCGACATGCTCTGTTTTGGGCGTTCTAGTCTATCGTGTTCCTTTTGTGGTATCTCATAGATCCGTATTCCTAGATGTGTCACAGCGTACCACCACTGAGCCCCCTTGTCACCCCGGTAGAAGTTAACAGACCCCCCGAACCATACCAATTCGCAACCATAAGGATTGTGTAACTACAGGAATTACCTACCTATCTATGTATGCATTCAATGATCTCTGCATGGGCCTGTAGAGCTAACTATGGGAATTAACTACTTTTCTATTTCGATAATCACTACAACTACCCAATAGCCCTGACATATAATATCTATCTATCTATCTATCTCTCTCTCTCTATATATATATATATATCTATATATATGTTATATATATATATATATATATATATATATATATATATATGTATATACATATATATATATATATATATATATATATACAGTAGACTGTGTGTGTGGTTTCCGATCCCCATTGGTTAATTTAAAGACACGTGACCTTATTGTCCTTTTTTTTATTTTTGCGATCTCGCTTTCGGTATGTGTCCTCCCTAGCTCAGTGGTTGACGTGTCCGACTGATATGCGGACAACCTGAGCTCACCACTGATAACTTTCTTTTTCTACTTTATACAAAAATGTCCATCAATATTACTTTTTTTTTAAAGATTGTAAAGAATTTTCCTAAAATGTTTTCAGTAAGTAGAATATAGTAGATCTAATTATATTTTAGACGCATGCGCGAGACGGGTGTTCGAGCCTCAATCACAAGTCTTGCCTATTTTTAACCCGATTACAACATTTAATGAATAAATAAAATAAGAGTAACAAAAAAAAGTATATTCTTAAAACAATTAGATCTATAGCTTTCTGTTAATTGTAGTTTATGAAATTTGTATCTGTAGCTTTTACAGGCCTATTTAACTTTCCCCCGGGCAACGCCGGGGAATTTAGCTTGTATAATATATAATATAAATAACAGTAACAGTCAAACCACAACCGGTTCGAATCAGCATATTAAATATACCGACAATGTTGTTTATCAGTACCAAGACAATTTTAAAGAAGAAAAAAACGGGTAGGCTGTGTTTTCTTTCTTTATGCCAACTTCTCTTTTTATTCTGTTCATACAAATAAAAGAAACATGTCTTAAACTTAAAGGAAGGAAAATGTTTGTACAGGAACATGTTTGTATAGGAACATGTTTGTATAGAAGGAACATGTTTGTATAACAAATGAAGTGTCAACAACGTCAGTCCTTTCATGTTATTTGTTTGTTTTTTTCTTCTATTAGTTAATAGCCAACTCTAGTACAGTAGTAAAAAAAAAGTAAAGTATCCCGTCGGACCAGATTGATCCATAGGGGACCGGTGAAGCAGCGTCGTTTACAAGTTTCTGTGACCACGGCATACTAGTGGATTGTGTGGTCAGCACATTGCCCAGACGCTTTTTCTATAACCCCAACTAAGGTCAAGGGACACCCTCCAGACCCGGGAACAAATCTTAGCCTTCAACAGCATTCAAACCCAGGACCTTCGGATCGCCAGTCGATCGCGCTGCCGCAAGACCACCGTGCGTGTGGAGGTGGGGGTCGTCCATAAAGACCCTTTCCTGCGTACGCCCATGCCTCACGGTCCACTACGCACCCGTTAACGTAACATAATGCACATTTACTTTAAATTCCCTGCATCATGATAGGCCCCCATTCAAGAGCTTCTATGCATAACAACTCGGTTCACAAGAGCGTGTTACATAATAACCATTGAACACATGTAAGCATATTAATGGCCAATAACTCTGTTGAACAGGAAAAGCCCAAGCTTTCTGCAACAAACTATTTTGCCTTACTAGGTTTTACCTGGGCACCGCTCCAACAAACAACTACAAAAACCACAAAATCGCCAGAAGTTAGATCTACTGGCGGCGCGAGGTAGTGTATACCAGACCAATGGTTCTCAAAAAGAGTCTGGAGCAGCGTCTCCACAGGAGCGCCGCGGAATATTGCAAATGCTTAATGATTTCATTCCATTAGGATTCGATGTGGTAAAGTGAGACATCTTTGAATTTTGGGAAAAGGACGCAATGGGGAAAATGTATGTCATAAAGAGTGCCGTGAGTGAAACACTTGGGAACCGCTGAAGTAGACAATAACTCTTTATAACCTTGATCGGGCGTTGAACTAATAATAATTTTAAATACGTTTTTTCTTTCTTTCTAATAAAGTTTATGGACGGTAAGAAACGAAAAAAATAATATTTTAAAACCTAGTTTAGAGATAGACAAATCAGTGCGCCCGTTTCCCTCCATGTATATCTTTTTTTTTGTGTGTGTTTTTACAGTCATCATAATTCATCATATTCATGTATTGTACGCCTTTCTGCCTATAGATTAAATGGATTGAAATAATTTGTTTCGGGATCTTTTCAAGTCGAAATGGCTTATGCTGTATATAATGTTTTCTATGTCCTTTAACCTTAAGCCACACTAGAAACAAAATCAGTGATTCGCTGCGATTCAATTCAAAAATCACGATGATTCTCCCCGTTTCAAATGTGGCATAGCGCGAAACTTGATTCACCAGAATCAGTTTCAGCCGTGATTCGCGATGATTCGCAGATTTAGAACATGTTCTAAAATTTGGAATCATGATTCTTGATTCAAGCTGTGTCAGCCAATGGGAAGCGCAAACAAGATCATGTGATAATTAGCCTAGTTAAAAAAAGTAAACTACGTGTGGCATGGCTGATTGTGAAACTGCGTATTTCTGATTCGCACTGAAACGAGATTCTAGTGATTCGCTGAATCATGATTCCAGTCAAAACGTGATTCCTTGTTTCTAGTGTGGCTTAGCCTTAAATAGCTTTAAATGTAATTGAACCTCCAGAATTTCACAGTCCTGGTGGCCTACCACTGTGCTAAGGGGGGAGGGGAGGATGGATGGGGCTGACCGTTTTGAGAAACACTGGGACGTATAGCTAGATAAAAATGACGACAGGTACATTTTCTATTCAAAAACCGATGATAGAAAAAAATAGATAAAAAAAATTCAGCCATGCAGAACAGACAGTTGTGGTGTTTCTGGTCGTTTCTTACTGTGTCCTTTATTGACAATGTTAAACACACACAAATTATAAGGATACGTCTCCAGCCGTGTGTATTCAATAACCCATGGCAGATAAATCTTTTCATAACTGAACTGTAAAAATGTTAAACATCTCATGAATATGGAATATTGTAGCTAGCTGCCTTGTTTATGTAAATATGTTGGACGTGTGTTGTGGGATGAATGAGTAGAGTAGATAAAATATGTCTTATATGATCGTAGGGGCGTAGCCGGGATTTCAATGTAAGGGCTAATAATAGTGGAGTCAAATATGTTAAAGTTTGGAAATGGGGGACGGAATATTGCATGGTAGCGGTAAAGAACAAAAGCAAACTGCTTGTGAAAAAAAAATGCACGGAATCATCATCATCATCTGTCCTTTGGGTTCCTTGTGGAACATAGGGCCTCTGTCAAAGCACGCCACTCTTCACGGTCTCTTGCTAGTCGCTTCAATTCTTCCCAGCTCTTTCCAGTTCTTTCAGTTTCATCCAGTATGCTTCGTCTCCATGTTCGCTTGGGTCTTCCTCTATGCCGTTTACCCTGGGGATTCCACTCTAAGGCCTGTCTAGCTCTGTTGTTGTTATCTTTCCTGAGGGTGTGTCCAATCCATCTCCACTTCCTTTCCATGATTTGTTGTTCTCCTGTTCTTTGTCCACACCTCTACCACAGCTTGGAGTTTTCTACCTTGTCGAACCATTTTATTTTGAGTATATTTCTTAGGCATCTGTTAACAAAGGTCTGGAGTCTATTTTTAGTTATCTCTGTCGTTCGCCATGTTTCGGACCCATAAAGTAGGACCGTATTAATGTTTGTGTAAAAGATCCTTAATTTAGTTTTGACAGAGATGTATGTAGATCTCCAGACCTGTTTCAATTCAAGTTGGCAAAGGCTTGTCGCGCCAAATTTAATCGACGTTGGATGTCCTCGTCTGCTCCTCCTGATGCACTGACCACACTTCCAAGGTACACGAAGTGATTCACTTGGTCTAAGCTTTGGTTTTCTACTTATATGTCGCCATCTTGTTGGTGGTTTATTTTCAATAATTTGTTTTTTTTTTATGGTTTATACTGAGCCCTACTCTTTTTCCACTCAAAGCTGTGATCTTCTCTTGCATATCTTGTAATCTGTGAGACAGAATGGCCAGGTCATCCGCAAACTCTAAGTCTTCTAGTTTTTGCATTAGGGTCCATTGTATTCCTTTTCCTGAGTTAGCATAAGCTTCTTTTGTGACCCAGTCTAGTACTAGAAGGAACAGAAGTGGTGAAAGGAGACATCCTTGCTTGACTCCAGTTGTAATATGGAATTCATCTGACATCTTACCATTATGTACTATTTGGCAGGTAAAGTTTTCATAGAGACTTTTGATGATGGTTATTATTTTATTAGGTATTCCATAGTGCCTCATGATTGACCATATTGTCTCTCTATTAATGCTATCAAAAGCCTTTTCAAAGTCCACAAATGTAGCATAGAGTGGAGATTGCCATTCAATAGATTGTTCTATAATGATCCGGAGTGTTGCTTTCTGGTCAATGCATGATCTTCCTCTTCTAAACCCAGCCTGTTCTTCTCTTAGGAGATCATCGCAGGCTTCTTTAATTCTGTTGAGTATTGTTCTGCTGAAGACCTTGCTTGGTACTGAGAGTAGAGTAATTCCTCGCTATTTATCACATTTTGACATATCCCCATTCTTCGGAATTTTAATCAGTAGGCCTTTTTTTCCATTCTGCAGGAGGGGTTTCGGTTGACTAAATTTTATTAAAGATATTGTGGAGTTGGTTAACAATTTCAGTTCCTCCTTCTTTTAGGACAGGTGGTATATTGTCTATGCCTGCTGCTTTGCCTGTCTTCATTTGATTGATGGCCTTCCATATTTCTTCTTTGGATATTTCTTCCATATTTATGTTCAGTGTTTCTCCTGTGGTCAGATCGGGTGGATTTAGAGGGGTTGGTCTGTTTAGCACTTCCTGGAAGTATTCTTTCCATCTTCTGAGCTGGTCATCTATGGAAGAGAGGAGTTTACCTTGTTTGTCTAGGACTGGCACATTGTAGTTAGCTTTCTTGCCACTCAAGAGTTTAGTAATTTTATATAACTGTTTTAGGTCTCCTTTTACTGCTGCTTCTTCTGCTTGTTCAGCTAGCTTATTATAAAATGTTCTTTTATCATGTCTAAGCATTTTTGAGACCTCTTTTGAAATTGTATGATACTCTTGTTGTGTTAGTTGTTTATGTTTTCTTGTTTTAGCTTGGTTTACTGTTTGTTTTGCATGTTTCCTGTCTTCAATTCTTTGCCATGTCTTGTCGCTAATCCAATGTTTTTGTTTTTTGGGGCATGTCTTAGTACTTCATTACAAGTTCCTATACTAATTTCTTTGGAGTTATCCCAGGTTTTGTCTATGCTTTCCTCAGTATCATCTGGTTGTAGACACACACACAAAAACAACAAAGAACATTTGAACAAATCATGTGGGTTTTTTGGGGGGAGGAGGAATAGGTAAGAGAAGCAAGTCCCTAAGAAATTATAACCAGGTATACAACTATCTGTTGAGTTGGTGTGAATAAATAATACTTAATACAACTAGTAAATCTACATCTTTTTAGTGCTACAAGTCTTACAGTCGCATCTTGGGTGACTCCGAAACATTATTTGGGTCGACTACTCCATTCGCAGAGGTTGAAACCCCAATCCTCATTTTTTTACATCAAAATCTCAACATTTCAATACAAAACCATGAAATTTTTTTTCCTTTGTTCATTACAGACACAACAGATTGACCAATTGCGTCTACCCGCGGTGTCACGTGATCTGTTACTAGCAGAAGTGGAAGGAATCGAGGCAATGCAAACAGGCGGCCATGACTCTTTAACTGAGCCACCAATCATCTTCAGACTTTTGATTTAAATGACATTACGCACACTACATACAATCATCTTTACATGACAGTACAAATAGGGCTTGATTTACGTTCAAAAGTCATACAAACAAAACTCTTGCCTGTAATAATGTATTCGCTTTGCTACAACTTATTACGATTCTAATATGAATATAATCATATCAGCTCCACGGTAAAAAAAAATAATTAGAGAGTAGAAATAAAGAAACAAAAGATACAAGTCAGTCATGGATAGCGGTGACTCCAGCAAGGGCCAGGATGAATCCACTGCCACCCTGCTGTTCTGCAGGATGTGCCAGGCCGTGTACAGGCAGCCCAAGATCTTGCCGTGCCTGCACAGCTTCTGCCGGCCGTGCCTCGTCAACGCCGTCAGCCACACGGCCGCGCGGGGCACCGTCATCGTTTGCCCGCTGTGCTCCAGCGAGGCCCGGCTGCCGCCCAACGGCATCGTCGGAGTCCCGGACAATGGCTTTCTGAACAGGTTGTGCCAGGTAGGGCTCGAAAGTATTGCTTAGCGAAATTCGTACCGGTACATGGTATTAATTAATTATTCATACTATTAGTGGTACACTTACTTGTTATTTTCACAACAACAAAAAAAAAGTAGTAATTTTAAATTACTTACGGCATTCATTAATGTAAAAGACACTTATCCAGTACAATCAAAATTTCAATCATGTCATGTTCCCTGGCTTTAACCCATGCCCATACCATTACTCTAACCCTTATCTTGACTCTAGCCCTTACAATGTTTTTTTCTTTTTTTTTAAGGAATATGTTAGTGAAGTGCAGAGCCATCTTGTGGCCAGGTCACTACACGCTGGAGCTGGCCTAACCACGTCTTCTAGGCCGTCAGAGTTCTCCGCCCTTCGAACGCGACTTAGCGACGAGCTGACCCACCCCAGGTTCTCACCAAGCACCAGCCCAAACAGGAGCGTCAGCTCCAGGCCTTCGTCCGTCAGCAGCTCCACCGACGACCAGGCAGATTCGGGCGCCGGAGACGTATTTTCGGAACGCGGTTATGCAATGGAGAGGACTCCGTCCGGTGGCGGCGCGCTGGAAGCCATACGAAACATGAGCAGGATACAGGCGAAAATCATGAGCCTCCAGGGAGAGGCGTTGAGGGTGACCTACACGATCGACAATGTCAACCAGAGTATGGTGGAGTGGCACCAGCACAAGGAGGACGCGAAGAGAACCGTGCAGAGGAGGGCGGCGCAGTACCAGTTCTACATCAAACGGTTGGAGCACCAGCTGATCAGCCAGATCGACAGCAAGGCCAACGACGACAGCTTTTACGCAGAGTCCGACAGGAGCAAGTCGGAGCTGAGGAAGAACCTCAAGAACATACTGCACGAGGTGAGCGTCCTGAAGATCGTGCAAGAGCGGGGCAAGGATGCTGAGATCAATGCTCTCAGTGCCTCGCTACTGGGTAAATCCGTGGGGATGTCTGACGTTTCTCTGCTCAAGTTCCAATACGACATGGACGTCCCAACGAAATCTATAGAAGAGATTGTCAACGAGAACTTCGGGAAAATCAGCTTAGTGAAGGAGAGCGTTTCCGTGTTTAAACCAGAAATTGTAGATTTTACCGAAATGGTTTTAGGGTCATCGCCCGAGGCAGCTACAGCCGCAGAGGAAGCTAACGTTCAGAAAACTGAACAGAGGACTGAGATGTTCACAGAGGAAGACCTCGAAGAAGAGTTCAGAAGATCAAAGAGAAGGACCAGTGAGAAAAGATCCCGGAGACACAACACGGACCTGGGACTTAATACTACCGATGTACAAGACTACCTTGCACAGTTTCAAACTGCCAGAGAGACGTTTAGAAACAGAAGAAAGGAAATTCTTCTTCAGGGACAGCATACTAGAGAAGACGCTTCGCCGGTGAGGCATGATATAAGACCAAGACCTCGGTCTACCTCGAGGAATGGGAGAGTCCAGTCTTTAGATAGATCTGCCATGCCTGTAACCAGAGGGAGGTCTTCGCTGCCGGGGCTGATAACAGGCAGGCCAGACGTTCCAGACACAGTGACAACGAGCCACTATGTGACCAGCATGCGGCCCACGGACATCAGCCTGCCGTCCCCTGTTATAGAGGAAGCCTTGATTCCTAGTTCACCTGTCCGGTCGTTGGTTAAGCAGATTTCCGATCCGCGTTACAACCAGACCGTGACCTCGCCGCCGTCATCAAATGTCTCCACACCTATCCTAGAGAATCAGATCCTCGTTCAAGGTGAGATACTGCTTGACAGTGCCCACTCTTCTCGACGGCATTCATCTGATCTGTTATCTCCTTTGGCGCCGCATGGGAGAAGCTCTGTGGACATACTCGACCGCAGTTCCAGGCCAGTCAGGCGAGCGCTTAGCGCCGCGGGTGACCGAAAGTCTAAAATGGAGTTTCTTCGGGAAAACTGGCAGAGGAGAAAAGAAATACTGATCCAGAACGAAGGCTTCGTCAGCCCAGAGAGCCAACACATTAAAGCCTTGTCAAAGCCTGATATACGGTCGCCGCCTGTGTCCCCGGTACTTCAAAACATCACCAACAGAGCAGAAGGCACGCCGCTGTCTCCGAAGACGAGGGAAGCCTCCGTGATGTCTCCCCCTATGTCACCCGACGACCCTAAGCTCGGCCCCATGCACCAGCTAAGAAGCCGGCTCTCTCACTTCCGGCAAATCATTGGCGGCAACGGAAGCACCAAGAGCAAAGACGAAGGTGTTAAAAGCCCTGAAGTAGATCAACAGGCAATTGATAAACGCGATGCCCCCATCACCAGTAGTGCTTCCGCACAGGCTGCATCTCCTACAACAAGGGCAGCGTTGACCAAGCCTGCTTTTGCCCCAGGAAGCCAAGTTAAAGCAGAAACCATAGATTCCGTTACCACTGTTACTACAACTACATTAATTGAACCGATGAAGACGTCAACATTATCTAGCACACAGCTAACTGCAACGACGGTCGACTCCAAAATATCGCCTCCAGCTGCAGCCCCACAAAGCCCCTCAATATTGTCATCAGCTGCCATTGCAACCAACTCTACAACATCGACTGCCACCACATCTACAACGACAAGTTCCCCTACCGTCACCACACCATCGCAAACACCGACGACTACTACTACGACGGGCTACGTCAGTCGGTACGGGCTCAGCACCAGCAGCTACACCAGCAGGTACTCGAAGACCTACACGAAGCCAACAGAAAGCTTCGACGCCGCAGCAATGATTGCAGCCATGTATAGGGGCAATGAAAAGTCCATTATCGGGTCCAGTGCAAAGGACATAACGACAACAGCTACTTCCGCCACATCTAGCACCATCACATCTAGTGCCGCCTCATCTAGCGCTACCACCTCAAGTGCCGCCACGTCTAGCATCACACCACAGAGCACCATTGCAACTAACACTAAACCAAGTGTGGATTCCGTTCAGAGTCCGGTGACCTATGCCCCTGCCACCATAGCAACAACATCTTCTATAACAGACACAACCAGTAGCTCTAGTCTTTACTCTGGTAGACAGTACAGCCGTTATTCCACAAGCAGGAATTACTCTCAGGATTCCGCCCTTACATCCACAAGCACCACTACATCCTCAACGATTTTGCCTGTCGGACCTTCTTTCGCCACAAGTGTACCTGCGACAACCCTACAGGAGCCAGCCAGTGCGTCTTCAGCCCTACGGCTTGCAGGCACATACCAATCTGCTTTCGGGTCGGCCGTCAGAGAAGCGGCGGAACCTTCCGTCGGCGCAAGCCCTGCTCAACAAGACACGGCTGTGACATCCGGCAGTGCCTCACCGCAGCCGTCTCCGTCGACAACGAGCGCCGACACAAACCCAGAAGCGAGCCCCAGCCAAAAGCCCAAATTTGAGTCCAGGAGGTCGAGGTACTCTGGTCAAGGCTTCAACAGGCGACACACCATTGAGGTGGGGAAAAGTGACATAGAGGCAGCCCTAGCACTTCAATCGAACCCTCAATCCCAATCAATCTCCCAGCACGCCGCCCTATCCTCCCTTCCACCAGTTATAGAAACTGACCACCAAGACGACATGACATCCATTACGTTCCACTCAAGACGCGCCACCGGCAGATTCGTCCCGGCACCCCTGAACCTAGAGCCGCTACGCGAGGTGGAGGCCGCGGAGCAGCAGAGCCCAGCCAGGGCGCCCTCCGCGCTGTCGGCAGCCGTGGCGGCCATGAAATCGCCGTCCTTGTCCCCAACGTCGCCAGAGTCCGGCAACATAAAAGCGAAAATCCGAGACATTGCCAGGAAGAAGAAAGAAAGATGGAGACATTTAACAATACATTAATGTGTCCAACTGCCGAAACAAACCATTCAAATTTGACAATACATTAATGATGTATCCAACTGCCGAAACAAACCATAAAAAATGTGACAATATATTACGGCTGTGTCCAACTGCCGAAACAAACCATTAAAATTTGACAATACATTAATGATGTGTCCAACTGCGGAAACAAACCATTCAAATTTGACAATGCATTAATGATGTGTCCAACTGCCGAAACAAACCATAACAAATTTGATAATACATTAATGATGTGTCCAACTGCCGAAAAAAACCATTAACAATTTGACAAAATATTACGCTTGGACCAACTGCCGAAAAAAAAAACAACCATTCAAGCCAATACATTCCTATCATCATTCAGAACTCTCTCCAAATAGGTTTTTTATTCATTTGAAAGCATTTTGAAAACCAATATAATATTTTCAATGTAACAGTGCAACTTTTTGTTTTAGTTTCTTGTTTATTTTTTTTTATTTTTTTTGCTGAATGACATTTTCAATGTTAACATTTAAAGCAATGCATATATATTCGACACATTCCTAAAAGCCATCCGCCATTATATGCAGATTCAGACAGTAGATTGGTGCTGAGATTTTCTAAACTTTTTTTTTAAAATGTAGATGCATGTACACTATCACATTTTTATATTATAAGCTGTGTGTGTGTTATAAGGTTGTTTTTAGTTATTATAGTTTAACATCAAGGAGGATTAGTTAGACTTTTCTTATTGTATAATCAATCAACTGGTGTAAAGTTGTAAGAAAGGATAAGATAACTCCTTACACATAGTTTTACTTGAAAGTTATATAATAAGTAGAGATTTAAAAAAAAAATTGGGATTAGTTTCCCCCTAGTTAGCTTTATGCTTGTAGTGATTAGTTACATCAAGTCTGTATGTACACCAATATGTATGACATATTATGTAGTTGGTGTATATGACTTATGCTAAGCATGTACTTTTGAACCTAACATTATCCCAAATATCCTTCAACTCCACTGGCTTGTATCGACTATAATATCAGCATCATTTACCTCACAGAATCAAAACCTGTTCCCACATAAAGCCATTAGAAGATGGCATGAAATCACACAAAATAAAAGTAGGCTTATGCTGAAGCACTACAGATTATTAAAGCATTTGTTTTATTCAGGATTTTTAAAAATGCTGCAAAGGCCAAAATCTCATTAGTTTTGCTTTTTTTTGTCAATTTTTTTTCTATATGGAAGTGGTCCAAATCTTTATCAGTTCATGTTTGTTGTTGTTTTTTATATATATTTTTTTTCAGTTGAAAAAGATTATATATTTTTTTGTCAGAAATTTTTGTTTTATTCTGGAAAGGCCCAAATCTCAAAATTATTTTTCTATAGCAATTTCATTTTTTCATATGAAAAAAGGTCATAATTCTTGAGAAATTTAAGCACCGTATAGTGTTACTCTGGGTTTCAGGCTCAAGGGAAACTAAATGCCTTTCAGAAGTAAACCTATAAATTGGAGTCTTAGAGCGGAGTTTGAAATCAGCGCTGGGGATTTTCTGCGGATGCTTGGAGAACATTTTTGGAGGCTGGTAAAAAGTCTTACTGCTCCAAGATCAAAAACGTTCACTAAAATACTGAATAATTATGCAATTTTTAATTCTTCATTTTATTCGCAACATATTTTGTATACCGGTAACATCTTTTTTTTAAATGTGTTTTGTCACTTGCCAAATTTTTCATTTTTTTAACCAACTTTAAAAAAAAGTATTTTACTAAATATGTTGGAGCCTAACGTAGAAATGACAAAAATTTGGCCGATCAAACTGAAGCCTGAGCAAGGGGCCATGAACAAAATAATGTCTTCTCCACAACAGGATGCTTTACCGTAATTAAAACTATAAATGTCCAGCAGTAAGCATTTCTCTAAAACACCAAGAAGCAAAGACTCCAGGTGAAACAGTGTTACCAATCTGTGATACTTCAACAAGGGAAGCAATGAGAGAATTCTTTTTCTTCACTATACATATACTTTTCTTTGTAAACATACTTATTTATCTTTCAAACATCTCTTATATATATATATATGTTAATACCAATATCAGAACTGTACTTTGAAAATATTTACTATAATTAAATTACAGAGGCCTAAGTACAACTTGCTGGCTTACTTTCAAAGCAATATACTGTAAAAAAAAATTTCCAATGAACTAAGATTGAATAAATTTAAGCAATTTCTTTAAGTGATTATGATTAATAATGTCATATTCTTGTATAACTGAGCTAGAGATATCTGTATCAATAGAACATACAGGAGAAAAGTGATTTTCTTTCTTATTAATCATATAATATTTTAAATACGGTGCTATTCCTGAAAACTGTGAAACACAATGTTTCTGTTATGATTGAGAACCCTTTGATAGAAAATGAAGCCTCTGGATGCAATCAATAATAACAAAAGAATATAATTCAAAGACAAAAACATGTTCCATATTGCTACCCTAGGGATTGGTTGAATGAAAAAACTTTTTTTTAACACAAAATGTTGAAAGTGTATTGTAGTATGTAGTCTGCTAGATTTTATGTACAATAGATCTGCTATATTTCATATACTACTGATCTGCTAGATTTTATGTACAATAGATCTGCTACATTGTATGTACAATAGATCTGCTACATGTATTTGTGTTTATATGAAGTGTTATTACAAAGCTAGTTGTATTGTATAAGACATGTTAAAATAAATTTACTAGAGGCATTATTGTGTAGTAAATTGTGATCAAGGTTATACAGTTTTTAAATTGCAAGTTTGTAGATTATGTCAGTAGTATAGACTAAAAATGTTTTTTTTATTAGTAAGTGAGCATGAAATGGGTTGCCTTAACTAGCCAGATTGACCAACATCTCAACATCATTTAAAACATTGATCAAAATGTAAGATTTAAATCAACAATAAGCTTTGGGCTCTTTTATCTTATACATAGAGGAAGAAGCAACTGTAACATATAAGATAAGAATAAGAACCCCCCTGCAAGAGTAAAGGCCCAGTGAAACAAAGTATATGTTTGATATAGACCTTGCCGATGAAGTAAAACTCTGCATTTGACAACAGTGTTGACATCATTGGACAACATGTTAACATCAGTAAACAAAATGCATTGGGGTACCTATCAGGCTACAGCCAGAGCTCCAGTATTTTAAGGCCCCCCTCCCCAAATCTCCAGCATAGAGCCGCCAGCCAAGGGTCCACAGACTAGCCAGCCTAATCTTGTCCTGATGGAACTGTTTGGTTTGTGCTGCCCACACTTGCACAAAAATGTCATGTTTGACAACACAATGATATTACATTACAAGCTCTGATAATAGAAGGAATTTCATGACATGATTCTTAGTTTTTAGACCCAGTTCTTATTGTCACAGCTACAAACAATTCACTAAATTTGTTATATTATAAGAAATAGCACAGTTTTTTATAGAATATAAAAAGAATGGAAACCTATATCTATTGCAGAATAAGATGTTGGGTGGTTAACTACAGCCACTCCTCTCATATTCCAGATTCATTGTTTCAAAGTTTCGACAACCCCCTAACTAATAACTCACTTCTACCACAAATGAATAGCAGTGTACTGGTTCTATCTCATGTGTTTTTTCACAGCACGGAAATTGGTAAAATGTTTCCGAGATGCAAACATCTACCAATATTATAAAGTGCACATCTGCATAGAGGTGCACTGCATTGTGTACATTTCTCCAAACTTTAGTCACTAAAAACATATCAAGTGTTTCAAAACTATAAAAAAATCAGCCCAAAATGTGCATTTGTAGTCTGTATCTAATGTATAGATACGGATTGTACTTTTTCGTTTTGTATTAACTAATTAGTCATTTTCGTCTGGAATGAATCAGAGACACAGTGAGAGGGGTGGCTGTACACTATTTATAAATTATATATTTATTAAGAAATCGCTTCAAATGTAGAACAATGCTTTTATAGATAAATAATTTATTCTTATTATTTTGTTGCTTTTTTACAAGTTTTTTTTTTAAATATTCACATTGCATTTGTATGTATTTTTATACTGTGCCTGAACAAATATATTTTTCACTAATCAAACTGTCCTGTTTTATTATGACTATGTTTATGAATGATGAAAGAACAAAACAACAAAAACTATCTATCTATGTAATTCTGACGTTTCAATTGTATTATTTTATTCCTGACTACTACATCTGTGCAATTATTTAAAGCTTATATTTATCAAAAAAATACAATAAACATGGTCTATGTTGAAATTGTAAGTGTTGAAAGTGTTTTTAATTTTTGCAGGGATCTAAGTAGTAAGGGATGAATGGCTAAAATATAATAATGCAGCCCTAATAGACGATGTTGGTTTATGGGGCAAGTGCAGTGGGCGTTCTCATGGTTTCCTTGGCTGTGGCATACAAGGGGGAGTAAAAGGCCAGTGCCTTGCTGCCTAAAATTTTCCCCTTTTAACCCATTAACTACCGCAGGTTTTTAATACAAATATTTCCTGACTTTGCATATTGTTACCATTTCTTTATTATTTATGACGTTGATGTGACGTCCACTGTATTTCAGGAGTTAATGTTAGATTGCTAAAGGTGGAAAGGAATTAACGGCCACAGTCTTCTTTTAATGCTATTTCTGTAGGTAGAAGTTGGTGTTGTAATAAGATGCCCTTTCCAGGCCTTTCAGTCTATTTCAAATTAGAGAAATTATGCCAAGTCAATTCCATTTTAGGAAAAATGTCAGAACAAAAAAAATGTTAGAGGGTTCAAAATTCTGCAATGTTAGTGAGGGACCTGCATAGACTATAGGGACGAATGACTCAAACTTAAGAGGTATTATTTATACAATAGCTCATGGTGGACATGAAAGTAGCTTAGCTCCGCTAATAAAAAAAAAAAAGAAAAGTACCTGTCGGACCAAACTGATCATAAGGCCGGTGAAGCAGCATTCACCTGTTTCAGCATTGTTGCTGAAACATTGTTATAGGGCCAACCATGAATTAAACCAACTAGGATTCAAAAAGTAAAAGTTATCCAGTCTGACCATTTGATGCACAGGTAAAGATCAACATGTTCTCGAGCAAACTATGAGATTTTTTGTCCAGCACATGGCCCATACCACCTTTAATTTTCTCCAACTAGTCTCAGGAACCCACCAGCTCTGGGTAGTGATAGGGTCACCCTTCAGACCCAGACAAAAAAAAAACCTAGCATTCACCAGGATTCGAACCTGGGGCCGTCAGTACAATAGCCGAATGTGTGCTGCCGCTATACCATCGTCCCAACAAACTGGGATTAAGGTAATGGTTAAGCACTTACACAAACATTCAACACTTACCTTTCTTATCCCCAAGTTTATTGTTGATGAAGCCAAACACTCCCCAGTTGTCTTTTCTTTCCTTCTTCTTCTCTCCCTCTTGCTCTTTCTTCTCCAACAGTTTCTGCCTCCTCTCTAGTTTCTTCATGGCATTGAACATGTCATCGTTCCCAGACATCTCCTTCAGTTCCATGATCTTGTCCAGAGATTTACCTGGTCAGGTGAAAGAGACAGGGGGGTAGAAGAACTTTTGAAAACTTTTGTGTTAATTTTGATTTTTGTGAGAAGTCTCTACAGCATAGATGACACAGCAAATATGCCATGGCATAAATCAGCATGGGCTAGATGCATGGTACAGTATGGATTAGACCAAAGACTATAATAAAATGGACCGCTTGCTCTATTTTTAGAGCTTATATGTTCTTTTTCTGTGTGCATCAAAAAACGCTGTCTTAAATTACTTCTACGCTCCTACGATCTCCTAAATGTTTCCGCTATATACAACTTTCGATTTTAATTTTTTGTTGAGAAAACAATAGAGATTAAATAAAACGGAAGTGCATAGTAGAACAGGGAATCAGGAATAAAGAATTAGACTACACCAGGATCGGAACCAAGGACATTCACTATGCCAACCGAAAGCGCTGCACCAACTATCATGCTCCATAAAAGTCATATTAAAAAACTTTATTTTGCTGAATTTGAGGATTGTAACAAAATGCATAGTTTCTGTCCAATAAGCTGACAATGCAGTGAGTGGTGAGAATTTGAATACTTTAGTTTCTTAAAAGATAAGGCAATGATATATTGAATTCTACCCCTATTTGGAAATCTTCATCATAAGTATTGAAAATAAATATTTATGTCTATTCCCCACACACAAATTATTCTAATTTAAAATTTAATCTACAATCTAACTATACTAGCGTGAAATGTTTTCTATCAATTTCAAACATAAAACAAGGTACATATAGTTTTATTCAAATAATGTATTACTTCCCTTGGAGATTTATAAGGGAAAAAGAAGGGAGAAAGTTCAGGAATATGAGCATTACCCTGACCACACAATCCACTTAAATAGATAATGTAACTGATTAACTCTGTTTCACCTTGTCAATTTTCAATATCTTCTTTAAAAAACTTTCCTATTGTTTCTTTTACTTTAATTAAAGTAAAGTATACTGTCTGACCTAATTGCCCCATAGGGGCCGCAGTGCCGTTGCTAGGGATTTGGGGGCCCGGGGGGCTTGGTCGCTTTAGGGGCCCCTGCATTTTGACATTCAACATTATTATATGAGAAAAAATAAATTCGGACACTCCTTTGGGGGCCGCCCTCAAGTAGGGGGGGACTTTCAAATTTGGACCCCCCCTAGCTACGCCACTGAGGGGCTGGTGAAGCAGCGTTCATCAATTTCTGTAGACAGCACAATGCCCAGTTGCCTTTACTTTACCCCAACTAATGTCAGGTACCCAATAGAGCTGGGTAGACTCAGGGACACCCTCCAGACCCGAGAAAAAATCCTAGCCTTCACATGGATTCGAACCAAGGACCATTGGTGTGCCAGCCGAACGCGCTACCGCTCACCCACAGAGCCCATCTAACTTTAATTACTGTACTTTAACAAAATCCTTACCTTGTGGAAGCAGCATAATTGGTACAGGCTCTGCTCTTCCCGTGCCTTGAGGCCCTAAACCTTGACCGGTGATGTAGCCCATTTTAGCCATAAGTTTGGATCCGATTCCCTTAGAAAAATAACAACAAAACAGCAGATGAATCACAAGCATAAGCTGGCCATTAAACGATTGCTGCTGTGATAACTTACATAGACAAAAATTAATGTTCATAGAACCAATTTACAGATCCTCGTCTTTAATTCACCAATATTATAATAACAGCAATAGGCTCAGCATTACTGGTTTATCTAATCAGTGATGTGGCAAAATTTTTTTACAAAACAAAAAAGGAAAAAATTGTTTTTGCTCAAAAATGTAACACGACAGGTTTTTTTTTAGAAAATAAAATGTTAGTATTTTAGTATGAATGTAATGGGTCTAACTAAAATCTTTAAAGATTTCAAGCAAAAATACATTTTTGGTTATTATGATATTTAAATATAGTAGGCTATACAATGTTTTTTCAAGTTAATATAGGGGACCAGCTATTGAAACAAAATGAAAACAACAAAATATTACACTTGAATGACATTATCAATTTTTTTATATAGCTTATCTCGGTTATGCGGTTAACTTAATATTTAGCCATAATGTGACAAAAAAAATTATTTATTTAATATAAAATATAACTGCGCAAGCTTGATATGACAGTTAAGATATATATAAGTTCCTGCATGATATTGACGTATTTTTATATAAATATAATTTAAAAAATGTTAATTGATAATTTATCTAATAATTTATCTAAAACACTTCATAATCCGTTAACAAAATCTGCAAAAATAATGAAAACAAATAGAAAGATACTTAGACTGAAAGAAAGAATAAATTCTTAATTATATTTAATACATTAAATAATATCTATTTTCTATATTCACAAAACTAGTTTTTTAACATATTTAATTTTGACAGTATTTCAAAGAAATATTTTCTACCCCCATGACTAGGACAAAAATATCATGCTGATCAGATCACATGTGTAGAGCAAAAGTCGTTAATTGTATCTAAAATCTAATCATTTATCTAAATTCCTCATAAAAATTAATTTCAAAATTAATAAACGACTTAAATCTTTTTTTTTGTTGAGCTAGAAAAGGGGTTAAGTAATTTGTTTTTGTGTCAAAACAATTATAAACTAAAATATATATAAGAAACTAGAAGCAGTAATCCCTATATTTTTAAAACTGTTAAAAGCAAAAGCTGCTGTGTTTTTTTTGGGGGGCAGGCAATCCATTATAAATATCTATATTTATATAAAGTAGACTGTGTGTGTGTTCAACCAATCATATTAGTTAATTTAAAGACAAGTTAAGTGACCTTATTGTCTCATATTATACTTCTGAGATTTCACTTTAGACACGTGTCTTCGATAGCTAAGTGGTAAAACATGTTGGACTGCCATGCGGGCGATCCGGGTTCAATTCTCCAGTTAGTCTTTACTTTTCTTTTCTACAATTTTTTTTTTCAATTAATAATTTTTTTAAAAAAGGGTTTCTCTTCATTGTAGTTTATACATTTATCATCTGAAGCTTATACAGGCCTGTTTTATTTTCCCCCAGGGCAATCATAATTAGCTTGTCTATATATATTTATGCTTTGAGCTAATAATTGGAATACAAAAGGGAGATAACCTTTAGCTCCACAATTACCTTGGTATGAGATTCCCAGGCCCCTAACTTATCTGTGGTCTGGGATGGTTTCCACAAATATGAAGGCCTCTCTTCATCATTGTAATCATCAGGATAGGACCGAGAGACTCCGTCCTCATCATCTGAACCACTTCTTTCAGAATCTTCATTGTCTGCAAGACAAAAAAACAACTCATCATTTTAGTTTGAATGCAAGTAGTAAACAAGTTTTTGTTTCTTTTGATTTTTGTGATAAAGCAAATTAAAGAGAGATATAACAAAAGAAGATATAATATTATAGTTTTAGCAGGTAGAAAAAATGGGCAAGGTGTAGTGGTCTAATGATAAATGATGGACAAGAGTTCTGACTATGCTCTTTAAAAGTCTTCATGGTCAATCTCCCTAGTACATGAGATCCATGGTCTAGCTACACACACCAGAGAAAAAGAGGATTGTGTTCAAACAAAATCCATCTACAGCTGAAGGTACCAAGTGTAAAAAGAGAAACATTTGCAGCTCGCTCCAACAGCGTCGTAGCATCTATGTGGTGGAATGAACTTCCGAACACAATTATGCAAGCCAAAAATATAGACAGTTGCAAAACAAAATTAAAAACACACTTTTTCAATTTATTTTAATAACATATGGTAAAAGTAAAGCGCATTCAAAGACTTTGTTAAGAACAGTGCTATATAAATATGTAATTTGTAAACAAAAGAGTTCACATCCTGATTCTATAGTAATGATTTTCTATGTGTCTGAGAGTGTCACCCGAGTTGTAACAAGCTCTGATGGGGGGGTGTCTTACGTCAGTAGCACATTTAGTGTCTTGACATGATGTTGGACAAACAATGTCCTTGCAAGTCGTGGCCTAGGAAATTGATGAACTCTGGCAATTCAATATGGTCAGATAGTAAAGTAGTAAGCAAAAGTATCCACAACAAACCAATTCGGTCTATAGTGGATGTGAAGCAGTTTTCACAAGTTTCCTTGGCCACGGCATACGAGGGGATACCGTAGCCAGCACAATACCCAGCTGTCGTTACTTATCCCCAACTAATGTCAGTTACCCATTAGAGCTAGGTTGACTCTGGGACACGGGAACAAATTCTAGCCTTCACCCTGGTTCAAACCCAGGACCTTCAGTATGCCAGTTGACAGCTCTGATGTTTGGTTGCTGCGTCGCAACGCTCAGACAGGGATACTACTTAAAGCTTCATAGAAATAGCACAAAACAAAAAGTGTGCACTGAAATCTTCTAAAACAATTATTTACATTTGCGTCTCTTACCTAGAGGTAAAACATCCTCAACTTTTATTGTACACTCATCTCTCTGTGCATCAAACCGAACATTCACCTGATGGTCATCACAGACATCAACTACAGTCCCTGGGTACCAGACCTCGTCCGTGAATTTCGCCAGGCAACGGCAGCCCTCACTTATTTTGCTGAAATTCATAAGGCGAAATAAAGCATGAGCGTAATAAGCCTTTATGTACATGCAAACGGGCTTCCAGTCAGAGGGTTTAGATAGATAAGCTAGGAGTTCATGGTCTGTATGAGGGAGTAGTGAAAGTAGTGAAGAAAAACATTATTGTCATATAGATTAATGGGTACGTCTCCAGCAATTTTGGGAAATGCAAATTGCAACAACAAGGTGTTGTAATCCGTATCAGCCTTTTGAAATTTGAAAATCAGTCTTCAGTCTTCGCCAAAAATAATCTAAGATAGGGAACATCGAGGTCTATGGGTAGTGTCTTGGATTACTAGATACCAGAATTGAATTTTTCTTGGGACGGTATTCCTGATTTTAACCAAGCTCTGATAGATACCAGAAGCAAGCCACAGAAAGAAAAAGTAGGTGAGTATTGTGCTGGTCACACAATCCCCTTGTATGCTGTGTTAAAGGAAGCTGGTGAATGCTGCTCCGTTACCACTTTTAATCCTATTTTACATCAGAGCTGTTTTATGCAATCAATTCCCATTGATTCTATCAAGTTCCCTAGTGATCAGGCAATGTAGAAAGTAATGGGAGATCTAAATAGATTGATTTAAATCTTACTTCAAATAATTAGCACATAAATTAAGATGCTATCACTTCCTTTCATTGTCATCTATTTTCCACTAACCTGTGGTCAGGCTCAATAAAAGGCTTCAGCTCAGAAACAAGAACAGGATGACCATGAGAACGCCTAGGATTAAAATATAAACAATAGCTTATGATAAAATAAATACAACAATAAAATAAATAGCTTATAATAAAATAATTACCACAGTAAAATAAATAGATTATGATAAAATAATTACAACAATGAAAAAAACAGCTTATAATAAAATAATTACAACAATAAAATAAACAGCTTATAATAAAATAATTACAACAATAAAATAAATAGCTTATAATAAAAAAAATTACCACAATGAAATAAATAGCTTATGATAAAATAATTACAACAATGAAATAAATAGCTTATGATAAAATAATTACAACAATGAAATAAATAGCTTATGATAAAATAATTACAACAATGAAATAAATAGCTTATGATAAAATAATTACAACAATAAAATAAATAGCTTATGATAAAATAACTACAACAATAAAATAAATAGCTTATAATAAAATAACTACAACAATAAAATAAATAGCTTATGATAAAATAATTACAACAATGAAATAAATAGCTTATGATAAAATAATTACAACAATGAAATAAATAGCTTATGATAAAATAATTACAACAATAAAATAAATAGCTTATGATAAAATAATTACAACAATGAAATAAATAGCTTATGATAAAATAATTACAACAATAAAATAAATAGCTTATAATAAAATAATTACAACAATAAAGTATTCATGCTTCCTAACGATGTCTAAATTTAAATACGCCACAATGCAAAAGTATTGTAACTAGGTCAAGGGTCGTTTTGCTTACCTACAGTCCTGATCAGAAAACCGACATTTACCATCCATGTAATATGCACATGGGATAATGGATGGGTGGATTGGATTCAAAAATATAACTCGTAGCTGTGTCAACAAAAATATGAAAACAATATAAAAAATACAGCTGAATAATTTTTTATGTCAAAATGTTACACAATATAACTAATCTAATATATTTCACCAAGAATAAAGTACACATTTTTTTAAACTCTGGCCATGAAATTTTCTGAAGTATATCTTTTAATACATAGTTTTTATTAATCATGTTCTGAAAAAAATACCTTGTGTCAAGATCGCAAACACTATTGGAATCCTTCAACTGCCCTTTTGGTTATATTAGCTTTAAAAGAGTAACTATCATTATCATTTTTCTATTATGAATCAATCAATCTATTGCTTTAGTATCACTTATGTTATTATTTCAGTATTTTTTAAAGAGATGTGAATTAGCCTAATAGGCTAAATCATCCAATGATCTAGTTCAAGTAAACAATTTTTTATTTTACATACAGAAATAGCAGAATAGCAAAAGATGGGCGAAGAGGAAATCTGCCCCTCGGGCAACAGTTTTTTTGTAAGTGGCATAGTTTTGACTTTAAAAAAAATAGAATTTTGGACTTGTATTGGGAAAAAGTTCTGGCTGCAGCTAATGTAAAGGACATATATTATAAAAGTCACCTCAGGTTACTAAAATAAGTTGCTAATCGAATTATTTATTTAATTTACTTTTGCTAAGATGTTTATTGAATTGAAAAAACACATATATTTACCATATAATCTTTAACGTCACTCATATCTGACGGAGGTTCAGCCGACCATATCATGGCGTTGCCATAATGATGTCCGCCCCATTCGTGAGAAAAAGGTGCCCTGCATTTAGTTCCGATCAAATTGGAGAAGTAGGAAGTGAGTTCTTGATCACTTTCCGACGACTCACTATCGGAACTGTCTGAATCATGTGAGTCATTGTCTATAACAGATGAGGTTGCTGTATTATTATGTGATGTTGCTTGGTCAGAACTCGATGATGTCCCAACATGTTTGGATGCGTTTAATTCCCCTGCTAAAGATTCCTGTATTAAAAAAAGAAACACAGGATGAAGTTATATAAAAAAGATTCTACATAGCTTAAATCAGGGGTGTGCAACAAGCAGCCCGCGGGCCACAGCACGGCCCACCAAGCCATCTTAATATGACCTTCACAGAACTGAATTTTTTTTTATTCATTGTATTAATTATGTATATAAATTCTAAGAATGTGTTGCCCATCTTGTTTCAAACTCCTTCTGCGACCCAACAACAAAAAATGTTGCACACCCATGGTTTAGATCCTTCAGAATAGTTAAACTAAACACATAGTACAAAAATTATTTGAGCAGAGCTTATGTGAATAATAAAACAGTAACAGCATAATATTAAATTAAACAAATGAAAATATGTGGCAATGTAATCCATCATTAAGTTAACCAGTGGGTTTAAAACATGGTGGATAGGCTCCCGTCAATGGTCTTCAGCCCAGCATGAGTTTCAGAAGGAGAAAGAAAGAACATAAAAACCCATCCTTATAAGCCGTAGAACTTGTGACCAAGACATTACTTTACCCCACTTCTCAAGGGAGAATGGTGAATAATAACTTGATCATGACTAGGCGATATTACAAGTGTTCCCTCCTTAAGAATCCAGCATCATGCTGGGTGAATTTCACTAGAGAGACGTAGAGACATAGACATGCCTACGTTGACCCAACATGTGATGTGTTATATAGGCCTCTGACAAGCTTTATATTCCTGCCTGCAACTAAAGAGCCTCAACATTAAGATGTTAAATGTTAAGCAAGGAAATTATTTCTATTTGATACTTCCTTCTTCAATCGAATCAAACAGAATAAAATCCTACTCATCAACACAATGCTGTGAGGCAAAACATGTTCCATGAAAAACCTTTTTTTTCAGTCTATGTTTGTGTAGAAATAAATATTTTTTTTTTTTGGTAAATTAAATTTTCCAAGTCAGCAGACCATATGAGTTTAGCCCACTTTTAAAGGTTGGCCAATATGCGTACATTACTGTGTCCTTGCATGCAATGGCCAAAGAATTTAAACAGACTTAGGCTAGTCACAAATACTGTTTTAAATCAAACTTATAGCAATATTTTTGTTTTACTCAGATATATAATTCCAAATAAAAATATCTCTACCTGAAATGCAGCAAATTCATCATCTAGTGTTGATTCCTCTGGAGCAATGTCTTGTAAATCTTTCAATAATCTGGCTTTCTTCAGTTGCAGTAATTTGTCTGTAAAAAAAAAACACGAAACTTAAAAAAAATATTTTTTAATGGAAATCAATTGTACAGTCATTTATTCAATAAGTCTTAATGCTATCAGTTGCTGTTTTTAAATAAGACTTATAAGTTTACAGGCGTTCCTTTTGGATATAAGATTATTAGGTTCGCTGGGCCCAAAACTCCTGCAGGACGACAGGGATGGGTCAGTGGAAGGGCTAGAACCCAGGCTGTTTTGTTGACAGTCTGTTGAACTAACTGCGGGACCAGCAGCCACAGTCAGTCAACAGACTTGCTACAGAAGCAGACCTAAATACATATGACAGATAGCTCAATTAAATGTATGTCACTTACCTTCTGTTAATTTAATCAGTTCTTGTAAGTCGTTTCTTAGTTGATTTAAATCAGGGGAGTCCCCAGCTACCTGAATAGCCTGATCAACTTGGGATAGCTGCAAAGATATAAAACCTAATTTATTGCACTAAATAATTTCATAATAAAATATACATTTTTAATAAACATGTATCATACCCAATAAGAAAAACAATAAAATTTGTTTACTGAAATATGCTTTAATACCATAGAAATTAAAGCTTTCTATGGTGATTTAATTCCAAACATATTAAATTGTAAAGTTTGACGAGTACATTTTTCAATTTATATAAATTAATTTTAATTAATTCTAATGTTGTTTATATAATATAATGTTAATTATTTAATGTGGTTTATATTATGTTGGCTGTGGGGCACGGTGGCCCAGCGACAGTGTGTTCGGAGGGCGTACTGAAGATTCTAGGTTTCAACCCTGGTGAAGGCTAGGATTTGTTCCCTGGGTCTAACTAACTGACTGTCATTTCATGGGGGTTACCCCATAACCAGCTGGAAAGACTTCAGAAAGTTAAAAATACTGCAGCCCGCATTGTGTCATGAGTAAGGAAGCATGACATATCACTTCAGTTCTCAAAGAGCTCCACTGGCTCCCTATGATGAAGCGCATCGATCACAAGATTATGTCCCTTGCCTATGGATGCGTGGAAGGCATTGCACCTGCCTATCTCAAAGAGCTCATACCAAAGCATGTGACATTAAAGATGCTGCACTCATCAACACAGTCTCTCCTTGGATGGTCACAGAAAAACAAATTGGTGTTCGCTCGTTTGAATCTGCGGCGACTTCACTGTGGAACAGCTTACCTGAGACACTTATTAACTCTGTGACAAAAGAGTCATTCAAGAAGAATTTAAAGACATTTCTTTTCCACTAAGTTTATCATGCATAATTTATGACACCTCCATCGGCAATAACTTGTTTAAAACTATTTTAGAATGCCATTGTTATTGTTGTTTCATTTTTATGAGCATGCTTTGCATTAGCATGGAGTGAGGCGCTATACAAATGACCTTATTATTATTATTATGACTACGGTATTAGAATGATAACATCAGGCTAAACAAAAAAATTCTAGCATTAGTTAAATCATCATTCCCTAATAATTTTTATAGGCTAATATTGGCCCAATAAAAAGTAATGTTAGTGATTTACTGAATTTACTCTTTGCCCGGACTTGCATAAATAGTAAATAGCCTCCCTTTACTTACTAACAATCAAATACTGGCTATTGACTATTGGGCCTGAGTCAACTATAATTTTATTATTTTAATAATCTTTAGTTTAGTTTAGTAACTAGGCTAAATAAATAAGCTGATCAAGAAATAAAGACTAAGCTTTAACCTTAGCTTATCTTATCTTATACATTACAGGTGCTCTTTCCATTTATATATAAAGAAGATTATTGCGTCCATCGCTTTACTAGCTTTAGCTAGCCTAATTAAAGTTTAAAGTAACATAGTAAAGTAGACCTATACTGTTATAAGTTATATATGTATTAATATGTTGTATAGCCTACAGTGACCTACAGTATAGCCCTAGGCCTAGAACTTAGTAGTGACTTATTCTTAGTTGATTAGTAGTAGGCCTATCTTATTAGGCCTATAGTTTATAGTTTATAGTAATAGTATAAAATAGGTGTAGGCTGGTATAGGATAGGCATCAGCATATGTAGGCCTACACAATTGACAAAAATTGAATAAACTTTAGCCTATTACACTATTACATTAGTATTAGATTAGTGTTACATATACTATTACTTATACTTTATACAACTTATAGACTTATAGGCTACTATTACTATTACTATTACTTACTTACTTAAACTCACTTTACCTTTATGAAGTTTATACTTTATCTTTTTAGTTAATTTAGTTAATAAAATCATGTTACATATACTATTACTTATACTTTATACAACTTATAGACTTATAGGCTACTATTACTATTACTATTACTTACTTACTTAAACTCACTTTACCTTTATGAAGTTTATACTTTATCTTTTTAGTTAATTTAGTTAATAAAATCATGTTACATGTATTCATTGTTACTGTACTGTATATACTATATTATATAATCTAGTTATATAGTTAATATATTTTTATACGCCCCTGGTTTATATTAATATTATAATATTATAATAATTATATATTATATGAAATATATGGATCTAGATCTAGCTAGGAGTCTAGGCTGCTTGTAGTCTACCCACTTGCACTACTTAGACTTAGTCTACTAAACTAAACTACTAAACTACTACTTGCTTACTTGTAGTTTGTAGCCTAACGAATGTTTGTTAACATTTACGAGATTTTGTATATACCTGAAGTTTATATAATTCCAACGACGATTCTAACTCATTCTCTTCGTTTTGGTTCATTGTAAAACATTTATCTAGCTCTAATTAATGTGGAATTCATTCAATATCCAATCACGAATTATTATTTACTTTATTTTACAAGCAGGAAAAAAAGATTCATCTTTTTAAATGAAACATATTTGAGAGTAGCTTCCCTTACAAACAGCAGACGATATAGTCTGTAATGTGCATTTTTTTTGTTGACATACATTTTTATTATTGAGATAAATTGAGAATTTCTGTGAGAGAAAACTGAAGTCCTAATGATCTGGTATATACTAGATCTAGATCCTAGAGAATAAACTGAAAATATGCCAAGTGTACGAGGCAAGAAACGCAAATCACAAGGTTAGTTGATAGTAGTAGTAGGCTAGGCCTAATTACCTAATTATAACTAATTATAAGTAACTAAAATTAAAAGTGGTAGGCCTAGTAATTAGTAAATAAATAGTCTAAATAAGATCTAGTAATAGTAATAATAATAGTAATAGTAAGTAGGCTACCGTAAATTCAAGTAACAATACTTATACTGCAATATGATTCACTATGATTCCTATGAAAATAAAAATAGGGCAATAGGGCCTAGGCCCTATTTAAATTTAATAGGCCTAAAATTTACAAATTGAATTTAGTATAATTTATAGTCATTTACTTTACTACATTTAGCCTGCTATCTGACTATCATTTTAGTAGTTGGCTCGCAATTTTGTGGGCTTTAAAATTTATAAATTAGGCCTAATTTAAATTTAATGATTAATGAATTTTAAATGTGTGAAAAAATATAGTCACAGCTGACAACTGTTATTACTACTGTTACCTGTTACTGTTAAGTCAGTTAGTTGAAACAAAAGCATAAGTCGTAAGTTGAAACAAAAGCGGAAAAAAGTAGAGCAAATGCAATTACGCCAATTACGGTATCTTAAAACAGCTAGTACCGGTAGGTGAAGGCTTCATTCATTATTCAATTTTGTGTTAAAAAAATTAAGAAACTAATTTATTGCAATACTAAACCTAGATTAACCAAGCTGACAAACACCGCTGTGCAACAGCACTTCTCCATTTTTACTCTAAGAAGACACTTGAATTGCTTGTGAATGTGAATCAATGAAGATATTATAGTGAAGCTATTTATTTTTATATTAAGTTGAAAATATCAATTAAATACAGTGAAAACAGTTTCACCCTAAGAGCACAATTCCAATGATGATATCTTTACATTCAATCTTTACTTGTGTACAAAATAATGGATTTTTTAAAAGTTAATGTTCAACATGATTTTCAAGAAGTTTAACAATTTTATTCTTTTTGCCAAACATAGCAGCAGCACCTTCAGTTGTAATACAGAATAATTTATGTAAATCAGTGTTCTGATTTTTTTAATACCCTGCAAATGCAGTCAGACTATCCTGCAACATGTATTGTGTTGTGGATAAAGATGCAGAATCATATCTCTTCAGTTCTACAATTACAATATCTCCACTGGCTCACTGTGATGAAGTGCATTAATCACAAAATTATGTCCCTTACCTACAGATGCATGAATTGCACTGCACCTTCCTTCCTTCAATAACTCATATCAAAGACCGTACTATCAAAGGTGCTGCGCTCCTCATCACTGTCACTCCTTAAAATTCCCAGTGTGGATGGACACCAAAAGAAGTCCTTTTGAGGAGTGCGCACATTTGAATCTGTGGCACCCTTTATATGAAACAGCTTGCCTCAGACATTGAGAGATTCTGAGAAAACAGACTTTTAAAAAAGAGCTTAAAGTCCTTTCTCCTTATCTTATACATTATAGGTTCCTTCTATAGAGAAGATGATTGCGTCCTACACTCATCCATGGTCCAAGTCCAAGTCTAGTCTTGCATTTTATTAATGTTTTAAATGATGTTAAGTTACTGGTTTTCCTGGTTTGTTCAGGCAACCTATTCCATGTCCGAATGCCGCTTGGGAAGAAAGAGTACTTATATGCATTTATTCTCGCATATGGGATAATGAAAGTGTTTTTGTCTTTATGTTTATCTGAGCTTTGCAACAGGTTGTTATTGAGTTGTATTTCTAAATTAGTGGTTGTGTGCCTTACATACCCATACATTGGCCCTTGCAATTTATACCAAGAGCTAAATGTAATAGCATGAATACAAATGCTATGAAAATAATCATTTTTATTTTATCATGAAGAGTTCCACTAATCAAGTCAAAAACCATATACTATAGGTTGCTGACTCCTGTACTAGATTAAAATATTACTATAATTATACTTATGCCAATTTTACTTAAGATTTTTTATAAATAATTTACTTTATTATTTAATTTTAACACAATTTAATAGTCATTATAATTAGGCCTACTAACTACTAATAAAAGAAAGTTGCAGCTTCATAACATCATCAGGTTCAAAAAGTCAGCTATAATTATTATGTTGATCTTATAAATTAAAATCATATTATCTTCAGTACATTAGTATGATTTAGGAAGTATACCGGGTATTTATTTAATTTCTAAAACTGAGTTTCTTACGCAGTAAGAAGAAATCAGAGAAAAATGTATTTGTTCTGTAGGCTAGTAATTAGGCCTATAATAAAATTATAAATCTCTAATGTTTACTAATTTGAGCCTGCTAATTAGTCTTTAATATTACTTATTTACAAATGAATATCATTGACACAGTATTTAAATCCAAAGCTTAATTTTATGAAATCTTGATGGCTCAATTATTTTATTATGAGAAATGTATTTATTTTGCTTTTCAGAGTCAATATGCTCTACGAGAACTCATAATCTAAGATCACATGAAGAAAACAATGTAGGAGATGGCAGCACCACAATAATGTAATTAAAAGCCCTTTGCCATTTCTTTAAAAAAAAATATTCAACCCATTTCATTCATTTTTCTCTATAATTTAGTAGAACATTGTTTATAGATAATGAGTGTTTGAAGATCTCAAATGGAAATCCTGGTGTAGGCCATTATTTTTGTCATGGTCTGATAGAAGTCCACAGCAGGGTGCTGGTTGCCAGCTATATAAATAAATTTACTTTGTTAGGGCAATTGTGCTTGCAAATGTAGTTGCACCTCTTTACATTCAAGAGCCATATAAATTACCTTGTCAGCTCATTGTATAGATCTCGGGGTATAGGCTCTATATTTAGCCCAGAATTTATTATTGGCCTGATTTTGGGCCAAATATAGAAATGCTAGTGATACAGAAATCACATTTCTAAGATTTCTTTCTTGCACATTTCCATGGCGATAATTTCATGAAATTTTTTTTAATGAGGTCTATGCACAATTCCTTAGAGACAGAAAATATATCACGTGATGTTGTCTAAACTAAAAAAAAATGGCTGATCTTACATTGATCTTATCGGCACCTATGATTATTAAAAATTTTACTTTTCCACATATCCTTGAATAGTGTGATATTATAAATGATGCTCACGGAAGCAACAATGATTATAGACATTCAATTATTAAAGAACAACACCTATTTGTTGATCTTTCAAAGGAAATCGATGAAAAGATATTTTGTATTTTTATATTCTTTACATAATAATTTAGCGGTAGAATTTGCGCACCCAACAAGCAGCGCATTAAAACATTGTTAATGTTTCTAAGTGTATCTAGTCAACATCACGTGACCGGGATATCATTCTGCATAGACCTCGTTGAGAGTCTTTCTATAAAAAAAAATGTATGCCAGAATACTGAATACAAAACTTGCCACAAAACTAATTGCTCATGAATGTAGCGACCAGTGCTTTTTATAAGTTAAAATTTTTAATGAAATCTTTTTTTCATTTTTTTTCATTGAAATCATTATTTTATTTACCGGAATATAATATATCATCAATATCAACTTATGCTAATATAGCTGTCTATAAACAGTTGCATAAAATAAATGTGTATATAAATTGACATCAAAAGGTTCCATTTATCTGAAGATTCCAGGGCATTCAACCTCTTAATCAGGTCTTGAGTACAGTAGTTAACTTTTTGTGTGTGTAGACTAGTGGTTTAATTTTGTGTGAAGAAGATTTGATCTATGTATATCATGTATATCTATAACCATCTGCACATTATAAATTTTAAATCTCTTCTATTGCAATATTAGTACGGGGTACTATTGATGTTGCTTTGTTAATTTTTTTTTTTATATTTGTTTTTATAATTCAAAACAGATCCACTGAAGACAAGTCTGTTGATACATTGAAGACTGTTTCAATTAAAGAAGACAATGAAGTTTCAGCTAAGCACAAAAAATGTAAAAATATGAGCCAAGAGCAAAGTTTGGAACCTATTATTGATAATGATAATGTCATCCATTCTCTTTCGACTAATGTGGTGGATAATGAAGTCAGTTTTACAGCCAGCAAGGATGAAGAATCAAACAAGGTTAAAGAAGTCAGGACCAATGGTCTTACTAGTTCACAAGAAAAGCTGAATGATAAAAATACAGTTAGGGACAATAATAATTCTATAGTAATTGACAATGGCTCTTCTTCTGACATATTAAATAGTGATGCTTGTCATACTTATAAATCAGCAAGTATTGATTTCTACCAGAGTGTAGAACCAGCAGAACCAACATGTGATAAGACACCCATTGTATTACACATTAACTGTATGGATCAAGTAAAATCATCAGAAAAAGAAATCTCTGCTTGTTCTGATGTAATGGAAGTCAATGATACCGATATTGTAAATAAAGACAAACAGGTTGAGCCCACCTCTCAAACATCTCCATCAACTTATAGCAATGGAGAAAAATTAAATTTAAACACTGGCATCATCCCACAGCAAGTTCAAACTAACAGTAATATAGATAGTGTACAGTGCACTATAAATATCAACCCAATCTTTAATCATGAACTAGAAAATAACAGTAAGACAGTTAGAGGAGAGACAACAAGTAGAACAGATTTAGATGTAAAACTACCACCGTCTAATGGTCCACTTAATGCATGCAATGCAAATGACCATGTAATGAATGTGTGCGCTGCACAAGGTGTGGAAAATAAGACACATACACTGTGTCCAGGTGATTTAGCTGTTGAAAGTTCTAAACTTTTACCAGAACTGTTGATTCAGACTGAAACAGCTGAAGATACAATTTTACTGGCTGAATGTGGTCAAGAGAATAATATTTCCACATTGACAAAGCTTAATAAAGAAACAGGTGACTGTTTTGAAACCAATGAATTAGGCACAACAGTTCCAGAGGGTGAATGTCAGCCTTGTTCAACGAGTGATGTAATAATGAGAACAGATAGGAAGAGTACACTTGGAGACCCTAGGAACCAGGGTGTGGGAGGAAATCATGTACTAACAAGTACTAACCAGATGAGTGGCGTACAACTTAATTATTGTGAGTACACACAAGCTATTAGTACAGGAGGCATATCCTGTAATAAAGATATACAAGATAAAGGTTGCACTAGTAATGAATCATCACATGCTAGCAAATCCTGTAATGAAGATATTTTGTATATTGACTCAAATGTTACTAAGAGTTCAAGTGAAGATTCAAAAATTACACATACACTTGGCCCTGGCTTGGCAAATGCAATGTCCCTAGAAGCAGCCTATTCAAATCAGCACAATATTGTCAAGCATAATGAAGGGCAAACTTCAGCTTTTGTGGAACATCATCAATCAACAACATTTCATAGACTCAGCAGACAGTGTCAAAACTCAGCAGCATTGTATTCAAACAGAAATACTGAAGACATTAACTCTAGTGGTAGTAATATAAAAGACCAAGTCCCATCTAATAATATATGTAACATCGACAGAATTCAAGACCAGATTTGTGAATTTTCAACTCCTGAAGGGTCAATGCATGCAACACAAAAAGAAACTATTGAATCCTGTGGAGATAAATCATCCGATCTGTTAAATTCACAACAGTCCACACAAAACTTTCTGGAGAGCTATGAAGTAGAAAAAGCTGAGGCTGATGAAATGGAGATAGCTGAGTTTGAAAAAACGTTCGCCAGTGCTCAGAGATGGAGTCGTGAAGCAGTTGAAAAAAAGAAGAGTGAAGGCACTGAGTTAGTCAAGGTAGTACTCACACAGCTGTGTGATATGAATCAAGAACTGATGGCCATGAAAAGGCAATTAGATATTGTCAAACGTGAGATGATAAACAACCAACTTAAGCCTACCACCTCAAAATTTTTCTCAAAAACCAACAGTAACTTTTCTTTTTTTAAATAGATTTGTAAACATTGTTACATCTCTTGAGGATGTTGTTTGAACTTAGAATTAGTTTAAGGGCTTATTAACACTATTACAAATAATGAAAAGAATCAGTCTCTTGAAATGAAATTTACTTAAATTAATGAATAAAAATGTATTTTTTATGTTAACTATCACAGAATATTTTTTCTTGAAATTGAGTAGAAATTATTGAAAGTACATTTGAAATTTAATTGTGTATCTTTTATTTTTGGAAAGAAGTGGTTATTTTCATATTATTGTTTTCAAGTTTTAAAGTGTGTTTTTTTATAGAGGTACTGGTACATAGTTAAAAATGGGCAAGGGCATTTCAAATGTCTCAAGTCATAATATAGGTGTAAAGATACTGCTCTATGAACTCTTTGAACTTGAATGCTTTAGCTCTGTAGCCTAAAATTATCATCAACTAAAAGAGATACTTTTACACTTCTAACATATTTATATTAATTTGTTTCTTTCCATTTTGTTGAAGTGCAAAATCATTTTAAAATGTACCGGTGAACTTTATTAAATAAAATGTTGTATATTTTAAAAAAACAAGTTTTCCTTTTGGTTACAATCTGCTATTCTAGGCTAAAAAAATAATACCTATAGTAAATTGAATAATCACTTAATCAGTAGAATAGAAATAATAATTTATAAAACATGTATAAAAACATGAATTGTAATTGATAAAAACTTTATTTACAAAAAATCAACAGTTTTTCCTAATGATGTCTTGTTGTGGTGATCAAGCCAAATCAAAATCATCTCTCTGAAAAATAAAAAAACAAAAACATTTTAAACCAATGTGCCAGTCTAGGAGTTGATCTGTTTTTTTTTTTTTCTTCACTGAGTATGTAGAAGCAATAAAATCTGAAAACAAATATGTCCAGCACTTACTATGTCATTGTATTCTTGCACTTGTCTTCTAATCTTTGATGTGTCCTTCCAAGACAAAAAGTCTTCCATCCCCCTGGAGAAAATCATAAAAGAAAATCAATCTAATAACTCATCAGTCAGTCAATAGTCACAAGTACATCAAATTTGTTGTCTTTATTTATTGATAAATAATACATGTACCAATATTTTCATTCACGTCAATAATAAACTGGAACTGCATACAAATTCAAATCGAGCAATGAACTTTGTACACCTTTAAAATAACATCCAACATTTGTTTAAATCCAGGCTTTTCAAATAAATTGTTTGGCTTCAGGCCATTGATGGTTATTAAGAGCAAAAAAAAATATTTTAATTATGTGTCATTTTTCTATGACATGGCTACTGACCTGGTCACAAGATATGCTGGATCATCAATGATGTGTGGGCCCACTCTCACATCTTACACCAGTCATGGCAATAACCAAACATTACACTAAGACTACATTACTACATTTAATGTCATAAGACTACATTACTACATTTAATGTCATAAGACAAAAAATATTGATTTCTAAATCTAAATCTATCAAACCTCTGAAACGTAGTATATACAAAAAAAAAAAATGATGGGGAGGAGCATTACAAAAAACTCATTAATTCTCTAAACGCTTGTAGCCAATAATTAATTGATTAATTTTATTTTCAGGCATTTCAATTTTCTTTGATATAAACCAGGTGCTATGAGATTTTTTTTTTATACATTTATTTAAAAAACAACAACAAAATAATCTATTTACAGTGGAGAATTGTTTGCCAAAGGCTTGTTGTCAGAATAAGAATGTAATGGGAGGTAATGAGAAAGATGGATTAATTTAAAGGTTACATCCCTTGGGCAACAAAGCTTTCTTTTTGTGTGTCCTAAGCTTGCACAGGAATTTTAAAACTTAAAACAACAGAGAAGGATACGTCCTTGTTCTATAAATGTGGTTGCTGCCTTGAGGGTCTCTGACATGTGGTTCTTCACCATCAACACTGGTAGCCTTCGTCTGTGAGGAAACAGCACACATAAAATAAATCAGGGCTTTGTTATGATTTCATAAAGACAAGAGCTATTCGCTATGCAGTCAAATCACAATCTAGATCACAGTATAAAAAATTACTACTAAAATATGTGATTCTTTAAAGACTAAAATTACGTAAGCTATATATTTATTAATATAAATTTAGTTTGATTAGACTATTTAGACTATTTAGTAACATTTTGTTCAAAACAAACGCCAACTAACAACTTTAAGACAAAATACATCCAGAGGTATCAAAGACGTTATTAAACAAGACTTGGACACCCAAGTTATATTTAAAAATCTTAAAATTGTGCGATTATCCTACCTTGTCTTGCCCTAATTAAAACTCAACTCGAGATATACATGCAAAAACATTAATCCACTGTAAATGCAGTCATGAAAAGTTGGCAACACCAGATACGTCAGGTGCGTTTAAATTGTTTGTCTCTATCTACAAGCCATTACATTATAAGGAACAAATCCCTGGTAGATGTGAACAATCTATATACACACCAGGCATTCTCCATTAGCCTTTCACGCTAATTTACAACGACTTGGTTAAACGGGGGGGGGGGGGGGGGCGAATTCTAAACTTTGGTGCATGTACATCGTCAGGAGTAATTTCAAGTGAGATAACGAAACAACATTAATTAAGAACAAAAAAAACAAGAGAAAATCTCCAGCGTCATCAACCCACCTGCAGAATGATGTGGCCGTCACCCTGTCAGCCAAACTCAAGCTTCTTTTGGTCGGAATCAAGCCCATGGAGTAGCTGAAACAGCGAAATAATAAGTTGCTTTTAATGCACATTGTGGTGACAAGGCATAATGTATTTAAAATGATATTATAGAAATAGCCGACAAGAAATAATTTGTAACATTGAGCTATACATCTACAATTTCTTTATTATGGTATTTATTAAAATTTAAAACCAGATCATAAAGTAGATATATAAGATTATGTATGTCAGTGCCAAATCGGCCATTAGCATACACCCCACTTATCTATATATAAAAGTCTGCATTTTCCCCGACAAATTGAAATGATTGAGCACTCCGTGTATATATATAGCTCAGTGATATGTGATATAGTAAGGGGCATTCGTTCAGTTTAAGTAACATCAAGAATTAAACTGCACAAAATAGAAATGCCGACATGCTGGAATTGGTTAAGTAAACTTTCATTATCTCAGACGCGAGAAGCTATTTTTAAAGATCATTTAAGCGAATTTTTTTTGGGGCTTCAACTTTTCTTTCAGCCAATATTACGAAGAATAAAAAAAAAAGTGAACATAAATAAATTATTTCAGACTACGTACATAAAATTTCAGACTACGTGCATAAGATACATCGTGTTCAGACAGACGCAAGGAGGGAAGGGGGGGGGCAGTGGGGGGGGGGGGGAACTATACAATAAAACCAAAGTCTGGTGAACAAGGACGACTTGAAGTGAAGAGACAGTAATGCCACTGTTCGAACATTGACCCTGACAGGGAGACATGTCCGTGACACGGGTCATCCTGACACTCACCCAAAGCCCGCTAATTATAAATAAGGTGATTTCAAATTTGTTTGTTTTGTTTATTTAAGAACAGAAATTAAAATAAGCTTAGTTGAGCAGTCAGGCTTAAAAAGTTTTCTATTTTTAATATTAACAAATGAAATGGGGAGTGAGCAAGCAGTTGAGAAGGGGGGGGGAGGGTAGATACAAAGCTTATTATGGTGGACAATGAATCTGGATCAGAGGTTCTCCTCTTAACATCTAGCCTCGAATTTAAAGTAAATTACAGGATTTTTTTTTTTACAAAGTTGGACATTCCAATTACAAATTAGGTGCTCTTTTAACTAAACACAGATGTTCTAATTAAAAATGTAGATGCTCTTTGAACTAAACACAGATGTTCTAATTACAAATGTAGATGCTCTTTGAACTAAACACAGATGTTCTAATTACAATTGTAGATGCTCTTTGAACTAAACACAGAGGTTATAATTACAAATTTAGATGTTCTTTGAACTAAACACAGAGGTTCTAATTACAAATGTTGATGCTCTTTGAACTAAACACAGATGTTCTAATTACAATTGTAGATGCTCTTTGAACTAAACACAGAGGTTCTAATTACAAATTTAGATGTTCTTTGAACTAAACACAGAGGTTCTAATTACAAATGTAGATGCTCTTTCAACTAAACACAGATGTTCTAATTACAATTGTAGATGCTCTTTGAACTAAACACAGAGGTTCTAATTACAAATTAATGCTCTTTTTAAACTAAACACAAAGGTTCTAATTACAAATGTAGATGCTCTTTTATCTATGTTAAGGGTTTTCATTACAAATTAGAGGTTTTTCGTTGGTACAAATTACAGTTTTTCCACTACGAATTACACTCTCTATTCTTTACACATAACAGACGATGATCTGTCAAGGAAAAAAAAAGAAATGTCAGAGAGTCGAGTTGTCATTCCTAGGAGGGGGGGGGGGTGATTTAGTGTTCAAATCCGACAAAGCTCTTCTTCTTCTTCGTAATACTGTGGAGACCCCGTAGAACCGAGAAAAAAGTCCACAATTTAAATACACATAAAATAACATAGCAAACATAACATAGCAAACAACAGTTATATACAGATAAGAGTGTCACTTTAGGTTTTTGGACCAGCACTTTAGTGGCGATTTGAAGGCCGGAACTGTAGGGGCAGTGATGGAGGCCTGGTCCAGCGTGTTCCACAGCCTAATGGCTGACGGAAAAAAAGAATGTTTGTAGACGTCCGTGCGTGCATGTGGGACATGCAGCTTGAGCTGATACCCTCGGGTAGAGCGGGACACTTTCTGCATTCTACTTGTTTGGGTCGAAAGGTCCACGTGGTCGTTGATTATTTTATAAATCATGGACACTTTGTCAATTGCTCTTCGTTGTTGTAGTGTATCTAGGTGGAGTTTTGCTACTAAGGCAGAGGCGCTTGATTTGGTGCTGTAGTCCTCTAGTATTCGACGTGCTGCGTGTCGCTGTGTCATCTCCAGTTTGTCAATCAGGTTTTGCTGGTGGGTGTCCCAAACTGGCGAGGCGTATTCTAGGATGGGGCGAGCTAAGCTTTTATAACAGTGGGTTTGAATTTTCGTGGAACACCCCTTTAGGTTTCTATGGTGAAGGCGCAGATTTGAAGAGGATATCAATGGCGGTCTAAAGTTATCAACGATGGCTACAACAAAGCACTTGAAGTAAACTTTTAAGACAAGTGCCATTTGTTGTCAAAGAAGTAACCCACAAAAATAAAAGTTCAATAAAACCGTGGCATTAGATTATGGTCAAATTAACATACGTCGTTAAGTTTTTGGTCCGGAATGCTTCAAAAATTTAAAAAAAGAAGAAAAGAAAAAAGGGAAGGGTTGGGAAGGGGGAGGGCAATTGATCAAATTTCTCGCACCCCGGTTGATAAATTTCGCCCAGAAGCACGCGCAAGGCTCGCGCGCTCAAATCAAATAATCGCGTTTAAATCGTCTCCCCCTTGAGCTACTCTAAAAGAAAAGCGTGTGCTTATTACCGCCCCTTGTCCAATCAGTTGTCGCACTTGGAAACTCGCATTTGTGGATTAGGTTGCCTCCCTTCTTTTTTCTCTTGTTTTAAGTTTCGGTGGAAGGGGGGGGGGAGGTTCGCGTTATCCCACGGGGAGCAGGATTACCGATGACATTCTTGACATTCTACGCGCCCCTTTGCCACCCATGAGTGAGTTGGTGGAAGAGGACGAGAAAGGGGAGGGGGAATTGTGGAGGAGGATGTCGTGAGTGTTAGAGGGAGGTAGGGCTCAGGGCGATGCACGTGTCGTGAAACAAGAGTAAGAATTGCGCAATAATACGATTATGCCCTCAACCTGAAAAAAAAAGAAATTAAACTGACCATAAAAAATCCTCTAGGCTTTAAGGCACCCCACCGCCGCCCCAACCCCCTTACTTTTCCTTAATTCTCCTTAATGATAAAATTAACGGAATGTGAGTTATTCTGTTTTAATGTATTCTATTTTAATTATCTGAGGAGAATATGATTACATGTAATACAACAAACACAAAAAAGTATAGTATTTTCTCTAAACTTTTTGGAATCTTCTTTTTACTTCGTAATGCCTGTCCATTGCGTGCATCCCCCTTTTCTCCCTCCTTGACAATGTCTTGCCCCCCCCCCCGCCGCACACACCTAACATGCATCTCCGTGTTGTTTGTTGATAAAAAAAAAAAAAGGTTGGGAGAAATAAACACGCTGATTAGATTCCTGGGCCTGCTGATGAAACGCAGGGACACATTTTCCTTCAAGAAAAATTAAGTTTTTTTGTGACGGTGTTGTATTGTTTGTTTGCTGTTTCTCGTCAAGCGAAGATGTGCTGGCTCCATATTTAAGACTGGGCCATCACCAACCCATAATTATTTGAGTAGTCCACTTTTGAAAAGTATATCAATTATATATATCGAAACCCTAACAGCGTAACTTCTATGTTTATACGTACATAGAGCCAAGTGAAATAAAAGCATCACCTTTCTTTAACCTCTTTTTCTTGTGTTGTTGTTTCTTCAGCCAATATCTATACATTTCAAGTTTAATGTGTGTGTCAATTGTTATGCCCATTGGTTAATATGAAGACACGTGATGATATAGTTTTTCTTACAATTCAATTTTTCCACTGGTATTCTAGCATGTGTCCCCCTTAGTATAGTTATAGCGGCTAGATTTGCCTCCTTAAACGCGGGAGGGGGGGGGGGGGACCTGGGTTCGATTGTTTAAAATTATTTTGTTCTGTTATATATATATACTATATATATACTATACTATATATATATATATTTATTAATGGAACTATGTTCCATTCACTGTTCAATGAAAAAACTCTTACACCGGGCAAAGCCGGGTAATTTAGCTTGTTGCATATAAGCACGTCCGCTTCACGCAAATCTATTTGAAGACAACACTTGCACTATTGTATTCCCCCTCCCTAGTGTACTGCTCCATCTGGAGTCCCATGGTGCTCGGTTCTCTTGTGACTGGTCACGTGATCTAGTCAAACACTGGAGACATTTAAGCTGACGCGACCGATTCTCTTTTTGTTGTGTGGGGCAGACGTGCCACGGGCGCCGACAGTAATTACAGTGACATCACGACCCCCGGTAACAGTGATTAGGGCTTGACTTAATCCGCCGCACCCCCCTCCCCCAGCACCCCCACCCGCCACAACAATTACGCACACACGCGAAACACAATTAAAAATACGGGCCCGTCTGGCGCGATAGCCGCGGCGGACATAATGAGCCAGTGAGGTCAGTAGCGGACGGGACCAGTGTCAACAGTTTACTGGATGACCGGCACTGTCTAAAAAAGACGTAACGGGCGAGTGGACAATACCTGGGGCGCATGAAAGAAAGGTATTTATGCGCGACAAGAGACTCTTGTACCCGGCGCCAACTTCTAAAAGATAAAACCAATCAGATATGTAACAACACGCATACTGTAATGTACTATTCAACCAGGGTGTTGGCGTCTATGTTGGCTTGTTCAGTGAAAGGGTGGCAGACCGTTAGGGAAAATATTTTCTGTCTTCGTCGCTCCCCTTGAGTATCCCCCCCCCCCAGCTGGTCATTCTGTTTGCAGGTCAACGTCCCGAAAAACAATCATGGGGTGGGGGGGGGGCTGGCTAACGGTGCTGGGGAGGGGAGGAGGGCGAGATTGAGGCGACGTTATTCCATATGGCGTCCGCGATGGTCAGAGCTGAATGGAACAAAGGCGTGACTAAGTGGTCAGTCCCTGAATGAGCTTGACCAGCCCAATTAGAAGGCTGGAAATCAATGCAGGCCTTTTTTCACACATGGCTGAAGAATGAACTGACCGGAGCGACAAATCGTAAGCATTTGGTGGACACAATTCTAACAATGAGATTATAAACAAAGTAGCTTAAGGCGTCCATACTACACAGTACAACTCCATAATGTACATAAGATTATATGAATGGGTAGGAGGGTAGAGGTGGGGGGGGGGGGGGGGAGACTAGCTGCATAACATTATTATTACTTAGTATGCATCTTTTGAAATTTTGTCACTGACAGTATTATAAATAATGATTTTCACTCTCGCTGGAAACTCGGGTATGGAACTCACTGGACTAGTCGTGGAAAACTAATGACTCAATTAATTTACATTTTTCCATTTAAAATTATCATCTTAAAGGTGGAGGGAGGCGATGAAGAAGCGGTCACCAGTTTCTGTGGCCACGGCATACTCGGAAAGTGTGTGGCCAGCACAATACCCACCCGCATTTACTTTACCCACAACTAATGTCACGTACCCAACAGAGCTGGGTAGGCCCAGGGACGCCTTCCAGTCCCGTGAACAAATCCTAGCCCTTGACCAGGATTCGAACACAGAACCTTCGGTACGCCAGCCGAACGTGCTGGCGTACCGTACCGTGCCCCTATCATGAATGCAAGACCAGACTCGAACCACTGATAAGGTTAGCACGCGACAGTCTTATATACAGAAGGAGATTGGTTGAACGCAAACATATATTAGAGAACTCATAAAGCGAAAGACTGGGATTCTTCGACTCGATTAAGTTACATATTCCACAACTGTCTTGTGCTAACTGCAATACATCTTAAAATGCACTTAATGACAGTACCAATGCATCTAGATAGCTCTGGCAGTTGATAACTTCGTTCCAACATTCTAGCACTTTATGACCGTTGCCACGGCATTCAGTCTGGCACTAAGACAACAAATATAAGTTGGTAATTAAGAGTCTATCGTTTTCACAAGTCTTTATAACCATCAAATGTACATACACCCGCAGTTGACACTAAAACAGAATCAACGAGTTAGATTCAAAGAAATGAACAAATACAGTTATAGAGTCAAAATTAAACAAACGCGAAAACAACTTTCTTCGTAGAGATTTTAACTATGTAGGCCTATTCTTTTTTTGTTATGCCATTGCCTTTCGAGATTATGAATTTCGCCACTCAAAAAGGATAAACACACAAAAAGCTAAGTTAATATAGATTACATCTAAGCTTATAAATTGATTTAAAATAAGGGGAAATGACTAAAAAAAAATTAATGCAGTCAATAAGGATTTTAAAATGCGCAGTTTAGAGTGTAATGAGAAAGTTAAAAAGAGATTGTTGGTGGCTTGAGGTGAAGGGGGGAATTCCCTAAAAGGCGCAAATGGTCTTATAGAGCTCAATTACAAAAGCGTGGGCGTCGCAATAGCGGCTCTTAATTAAACATTTTCACACGGTCGGCTTCTCTGATGTAAAGACGCACACACAATCACACACTTATACACACATACAAAGCTACAGCAGCAGTAAACACAAGCAATCGAGACAGATGCCAATTTGTGTGGAGTTGCCTTACTCAAAATACAGAAACAAGGTTGCGGCCTTCACCGAAAGTGTGTTTCCTGGGGGATCGTTGGGTAACGCGTTAATTGCAATTACGTCAGGACCCCGCCACCCCCAAACCCCGCCCCATTTTTTATCCCTGGACTACCGAGAACTGATGCGTAAAATTCTATTCAAGAATCTCCACAAAACCAGCCGCGATTCGCCCGCAGGCGTATTTCAGTGTTGGAGTAGCGGTTGACCACATCTCACACATGTCTTTAAACTATTGACAAAATATAGTTCTGTAAAACACAATCACAAAAAGAAAAAACGTAAATCAGTTGTTTTTTTAAAGGATGGGTAAACCTCAATAAAGCAAAATTGTTTTTTTTAAGTGAATTTTAAATGCAAATGGTTTTACAGTTACGGGGTTGTTACTAAAAAAAAATATCAAAATTCCAAACTTTACACAAAATTCCCCAGAAACAAACAACAATTTATACCAGTATTTTAAAGTATATAAGTATAAGTATATTTTATAGTGAGTATATGTAGTTCAAATATTACAGACATATTTTTTGGATCTTTTTTTGTAAAAATACTCACAAAAATTTTACCCACACAAAAAAAATATAACGATGGGAACTAGTTTTTTTTTTGTAATTCACGCTATTTTTTTTTTCCACCATTTTTTCTAGAAATTCACACATTTTTAACAAGCCTTGGTCAGCCCTCAAACTTTTACAAACTTGAAAAATAAAAGTCAATTTTAGGCAAACTTTCACATACGGTCTAAGTAAAAGAAAGTTGTTGGTGTTGTTTTGTTTTTGCCGTACAAGCCACTAGTGTGTCAAGACATTTGGGCCCCGTGGACCAGGAAGGCTATAAAGTGATTAATTCCATGAATAAAACTACACCGCAAAATAGTATATGGGACAGTGCCGTTGCTAGGGATTTGGGGGCCCGGGGGGCTTGGCTTTTTTAGGGGCCCCTTCATTTTGACATTCGACATTATGACATAAGAAAAAGAACAAAAATACACTCCTTTGGGGGCCCCCTCAAGTAGGGGCACGGGGGGACTTTCGAATTTGGACCCCCCCCCCTTCACCTCCCCGCCACTGAATATGGGACACGGTGGTCGAGCGGCAGCGCGTTCGGTTGGCATACCGAAGGTTCTGGGTTCGAATCCTGGTGAAGGCTAGGCTTCCTTACCGGCACTGGAAGGTGTCGATGAGTCTACCCAGCTCTGATGGCTACCTAACATTAGTTGGGGTAAAGTAAAGCCGGCTGGGCATTGTGCTGGCCACTCATCTAGTATGCCGTGGCCCCAGAAACTGGTGAACGCTGCTTCACCGGATCTATGATCATTTTGGTCCGACGTGTACTTTTTTTTTTTTTACGTAGACAGAGCCCTGGGTCGCCCAGCAGACGGCCAAATAGTTCATGCCATTCCACTTCTAGACATGCAAGATAGCAAAAAAAAAAAAAAAAAAAAAAAGGACTATCTACTAGGCACATTCGAGGGATGTCATAGTAATGAAAATAGTTCTGTCTTTTAAATAAAGCTGTCTTTTGTATTAGAACATTTGACACAGAAGCACAAATTACTTCTCAACTATTGGACCAAATGAACAGATGATCACGTCAGTTATTCTTATAATAAAACTGTATACCATCTCGATGTGTGTGTGCGTGTGTATTTAATGGCGTCGACTTTCTTGGCTTACAATGAGCAAATACTAAGTACCTTACATGCCCAGACCGTATCACTCACTACATTACTCACTACAATACATTCAGGGAGTCAGGCAATCTGACACTTAATGGCGGCACTCCTACATTCTAACAATAAATCACCACACACCTTGGCTAAAAAGAAAAATTCCATGAATTCCACAAGAGAGACTATTATAGTCTATTAATTAAGTGGAAGAATTGTCTATTCTAGACGAAATTATGCACTCTTAATGTAAAAATCTTGTTTCCATATATTTTTTTACAAATGTTATCACGCGCAATACGGAAATAGGTTTAATAGTAAAACGTATTCAAAGTTGTTGTCTTTTATCTGTACTTGGAGTTCACTAATAACGTGTAGTGATACGTAAAGTACCATTCGGACCAAATTGATCATAGGGTTTCTGCAGCCACGGCCTACTAGGGATTGCGTGACGTGTGTGGCCAGCACAATGCCTTTTTTTTACCACAATTAATGTCAGATACCCATCAGAGTTGGGTAAACTCGGGGACACCCTTAAATCCCAGGCCCAGGAAAAAATTTTAGCCTCCATTAGGATTCGAACCCAGAACCTTCGGATCGCCAGTCGAAGGCGCCGACGAACCGTCACAGTGCCCTATAACAGTGCCCTATAACAGTGCCCTATAACAGTGCCCTATAAAGAATAACGTGTACAGATGGCATTAAAATTTTCAATCTATATTTATTTTTGTTTATAAAACAAATGTAGTTTTTTTTTTGTTTTTTTTTAGAAATCCGCACTTAGTGCGTCACCATTACATAATGTTATTATAGCATTTTCTTTAAAACAACCAGAAACGAGACCGGTAGATATAAAAGAGTTTCTGCCTGGGTCAAATGTGTCTCTCTCACCCATCCAGCGTCTGCTGCCTCTGACATTTACGGCGAAATTCGACTCTTGCAATCCATTTCTTTACGACTTAACACCCAGCGGTTTAAAACACACAAAAAAAAGATAAAACACACACAGACACAGTAAAGTCAGGTGAAGTGCTCGACATTTACTTGCACAAGTTTGAGTTGAATGCACACGGTCAACTAACAGACTCTCTCATATCCAAACGGTTCTTACGAATAACATCATCATAAAGAAAAGTATAGATTTCAAGAGTTTCAAAATGTCTCCTGCAAAGGTGTCTGCGAAAAGGCAATTAAAGTAAAGTAAAGTATCCCGTCGGACCGAATTGATCCATAGGGGGCAATTATACTTTAAAAAATGTTCAGAAAGTAACTATTACTATAAAAACAACATGGATATCTCGACTAATCCTCTACAGACGTTTCGTCTATGACACTTCGTCTACGTAACGTAGGTCTGTCGACATTAGCCGACATTACGCGTACCACGACAATTCGTCTACCAAAACGAAGTGTCTGTATCGCCGTAGACAAAGTGTCGTTAAAACGAACTGTAGCATAAAACGAAGTTTCGTTAGACGGGTTGTCGAAATAATGTCGATAGACTTTATGTAGTCGAATTGTGGTAGACACGATGTGTCGTGAAATCCTTTAAAAAAAAGTGCACCCCTCTTACCCTTATTTTCAGACATGTTGGTAATGCTACATAATAATAAAAAATGTCGATTGACATTGGTTAAGATACCAATCCATAACAGTTACTTAGAGGAATTAGTTGATTTATTTTATTGTACGATTACTGTAAAGATGAGCTGGTGACGAGCGGAAGATGAATGGCGATTGGTCTAACAGCCCCCCCCCTCCCCACACACACATACACCTTACACCACTCAGCCCAGACGGATAGTTAAAAGTTAAAATATAAAAACATGACCACGCGACCACTAAGGCAACCCGATACCCTGATGCCATTTACGTCAGCCCTCATAGGAAGAAATCGCCCTGGATACCGCCACCATCAACCCCCACCCCCTATTTTCCTTCTCAAAAACACACGCAAACCGCCATCTTAACACCTTCTCGCCAGAGTTGGCGCTATCTGCGGCCACTACTCTTTTACAGCTAGAAGAACGGACCAATCGGATGGCGAGACGGACCAATCAGAAGGCAAGACGAACCAATCAGAAAGCACGCCAACACACACACAAAACGAAATAAATATGTCTGAAACTCTGGTATTTGATTTCTGGACAATTTATAAAAATAAAAGCACGTGGCCCGTGGTTGGTCATTACGGGCGCACCAGGTAACATGCTCACAGCTCCCCCCTGCCTCCAACAACTGCGAGCGCCACACACACACCTCCCCAAACGCCCCGCCGCCACCAATGACATTGTCATCACAGAGCGCCGCCGCCCGCACGACCAAATAGAAAAGACTTCCTCTAACAAACGAATGCACTCAGAGTCTGATCAATACCAGCCGACAGGTACAACTGCTCACCTCACCGGGGACTGGGGAGAGGGAGGGGGTGCAATACGCAGGGGGGGGGGGGCGCGTGATTGGGGGAGAAGTCCAAGAGGGAGTGTGTATGGAGGTCGGAAAAGAAAACGTCCCCCAAGCATCGGTACAAGAGGAAGTAGCCAGGGGAGGGGAGGCATTCCACAAGTATATCGCCCACCCCTCCCCTCTTCCTTGCTAACAAACTAGTCACCGGCATTAGTAGACACGATAGAAACACGCATAATTCATGGGCGCTACACCTTATGAGACAGGGACACAGACCCTCCACCCCCCCCCCCGGCGGCCCGGTGATGAATTGCTGAAATATTGGCACGCCACTCAAAAAAACTGTTGCCGGTGCTAGGAAAACGGAATCTTATAATACGAGGTACGACCCCTTATTCCCGGATACGCGGCCCATTCCCGGATACGCGCATTAGACAGAAAAAGCCTGTCGACGACAAACGGCCAACAAGCTCATTTCCCGGCTTCAGGCTTCTCGCTGTGCATATATTATGGACATTATTAATTGCGTATAGATGTCTAATTTAGCACTTAGCTTCTACATTATGCGGGTTACGATTTATTCAACGTAGCTACGAATCGTATATTAGTTACATTACGTCTTTAAGCAAAACATTTTTTTTAAGCTGCAGAGAACTATGTTTCTTGAAAAAACAGTTTTAAAAAATTGACCGCGTTCATCTAGCTAAGTTTTGATTTTCTCGGCAGCTAACATCTAGCTGAAATCAGTTTTGACTTTCTTAGCAGCTTACATCTAGCTGAAATCAGTTTTGATTTTCTTAGCAGCTAACATCTAGCTGAAATCAGTTTTGATTTTCTTAGCAGCTAACATCTAGCTGAAATCAGATTTGATTTCCTTAGCAGCTTACATCTAGCTGAAATCAGTTTTGACTTTCTTAGCAGCTTACATCTAGCTGAAATCAGTTTTGACTTTCTTAGCAGCTTACATCTAGCTGAAATCAGTTTTGACATTCTTAGCAGCTTACATCTAGCTGAAATCAGTTTTGATTTTCTTAGCAGCTAACATCTAGCTGAAATCAGTTTTGATTTTCTTAGCAGCTAACATCTAGCTGAAATCAGATTTGATTTCCATAGCAGCTTACATCTAGCTGAAATCAGTTTTGACATTCTTAGCAGCTTACATCTAGCTGAAATCAGTTTTGATTTTCTTAGCAGCTAACATCTAGCTGAAATCAGTTTTGATTTTCTTAGCAGCTAACATCTAGCTGAAATCTGTTTTGATTTTCTTAGCAGCTTACATCTAGCTGAAATCAGTTTTGACTTTCTTAGCAGCTTACATCTAGCTGAAATCAGTTTTGACTTTCTTAGCAGCTCACATCTAGCTGAGGCAGTTTTGATTTTCTTAGCAGCTAACATCTAGCTGAAATCAGATTTGATTTCCTTAGCAGCTTACATCTAGCTGAAATCAGTTTTGACTTTCTTAGCAGCTCACATCTAGCTGAGGCAGTTTTGATTTTATTAGCAGCTAACATCTAGCTGAAATCTGTTTTGATTTTCTTAGCAGCTAACATATAGCTGAAATTAGTTTTGATTTTCTTAGCAGCTAACATCTAGCTGAAATCAGTTTTGATTTTCTTAGCAGCTAACATCTAGCTGAAATCAATTTTGATTTTCTTAGCAGCTAACATCTAGCTGAAATCAGTTTTGATTTTCTTAGCAGCTAACATCTAGCTGAAATCAGTTTTGATTTTCTTAGCAGCTAACATCTAGCTGAAATCAGTTTTGATTTTCTTAGCAGCTAACATCTAGCTGAAATCAGTTTTGATTTTCTTAGCAGCTAACATCTAGCTGAAATCAGTTTTGATTTTCTTAGCAGCTAACATCTAGCTGAAATCAGTTTTGATTTTCTTAGCAGCTAACATCTAGCTGAAATCAGTTTTGATTTTCTTAGCAGCTAACATCTAGCTGAAATCAGTTTTGAATTTCTTAGCAGCTAACATCTAGCTGAAATCAGTTTTGATTTTCTTAGCAGCTAACATCTAGCTGATTGCAGTTGTTTTTTTTTTCACCTAATTGATTTCAATTTCATATTTGTTAACAGCAAAATGTGTTGCATTCAGTACATTTATTAGTTCTTTTAGCAGCTCAAGTCCTATTGCATTTTCAATGACACAGTGACGCTGTGGACACTGCGGTTTAAAGGTACCGGTATCTGTTCCAATTGGGAGGGGAACGCCATGGAGGGTGTCTCTGGGTTTTTCTAGCTCAGACATTGTAAAAGCGACTTTAAATTGTGCTGGCCACACAATTGTATTGTATTCAGTGGTCAATGAAACAGGTGAATGAACAATGGTATCGCACTATGGATCAACATAGTATGAAAAAATGCTTTACTTCACCAGAACAGCTACTCACATTGTAACAACATAAAAAAAAAGTAAAGTAGCTGTCGAACCAGAATTGATCCATAGGTCCGGTGTAAAAGCGTTCACCAGTTTCTGTGGCCACGGCATACTAGGTGATTGTGTGGTCAGCACTATGCACAGACGCCTTTACTTTACCCCAAACTAAGGTCAGGTACCCATCAAAGCTGGATAGACTCAGGGACACCCTCCAGACACGGGAAAAAAATCGTAACCTGCACCAGGATTCAAACCCAGGACCTTCAGTATGCCAGCCGAACGCGCTGCTGCGTGGACACCATGCCCCGTATCATAACGAAAAGCCACTAAAAAAAAACAACAAATGTGGCTATGGCTTCACAAAAATCTACACTTCAATTAATGCAACTCAAAGATTACAACAAAAACAGAAAAAAAAAGTTTTCCAATGTCCATTTCCTTCACCTGAGCTAATATCTCCACTAGCACAAACATTAAGACATTGATCCCATTTAAGACGAGAGAGATTTTTTAATTTTTTTTATTGATCTCAGTTATTGATGAAATAATGAAATGCTATGCCAACATTAGAGAGAAACAGTTGAGTTGAGACAAAGTCAGGACCTCTAGCAATTAAATTTTTCTTGGTCTCTTCAAAGAGCCTGTTAGTAGTTACAGTTCTCAAGGTAACAAATAAAATTAACAGGATGGGAAACAAAACATTATTATATATGCCAGTGCAAATCATGGTCAATAAAATTAAAAGCCTGAAGAATTATTCTTTTTTTTTTCATTGTTAGGATTTAAGGTTCTGCAAACTTAAAAAAAAATATTTTTTAAAGGCCTTAAAAATAACATTCAATTTTTGTTTTTTTTGCATTACAATGTAAATAAGTGAAGGAAAAAGTTTTTTTTTAAAAAAGGCAAAGAAAATTTAAATACCAATGACTGAACAAAATATTGATACACTTTTAGCCCCTTAATTAATTTCCAATTTGGCAAAAATTTAATTTGTTGACAATAATAGTTATAACCAGGGCTGTGGAGTCGGTAGATAAATGTTACGACTCCGACTCCTCAGTTTTTTTGTACTTCCGACTCCCCGACTCCTCTGTATTAATATGCTAATGTATTTTGTACATTCCTTGAAGGAAAGAATGACAACTTTTTGTGAATTGGGACATTTAAACTTGCTTTTTTTAAAATTCCAATCTAAATTTAGTAGGAGTCGGTGCATACTTTGCCGACTCCGACTGCAAGTACACAAAATTTCCCCTGACTCCAAGCACTGGTTATAACTAACTACATCCATTGGATTGACTGACCAAATTTCAAATATTGTTCATGGAATGTATTGGAAGAGGGGCGCAGTGGTTTAGTGGCAGCAACCTCTGATTGCTGCACCAACAGTTCTGAGTTCAAGCCCTAGTAAAGTTTAGGAATTTTTCCCAGGTCTAGCATTAAATAGGACTAAAGTAAAGGCGTCTGAGCCTTGTGTCGGCCACACAATCCCCTTGCATGTTGTGGCCACTGAAACTCTACTTGCTCCACTCGCCACATTGAGTAATGTTGTCTGAAAGTGATACTGCACTTATTTAAACTGTATCGGAAATGTCTTCCGTATTAGAGTTACATATTCACCAGCTTATATTCAAGTGTGAAGTGGTTTAACACATTTTTTCTATGTATAATGTAAGTCCTTAAGAAATAAATCTTTGCTTCCTGTGGGTGCAAAATGAAAGGCAATAAGAACATGATGCATAACAAAACTCACAGTTTTTCCAACAGCTGACTTGTGAATTCTATCCTGTGTGGGTGAGCCTGATCCATTTCTTTAATCTTCCTGGCCGTGTCTCGAATCCGTCTTGACAGTTTATTATACCTGGAATCAACAAAATAACAATGAAGGTAATAGCTTCATTAATAATAAATGTGGCATATTAATGACAAAACAAAAAGAACTGTGTCACTGAAATAGTACTCATACAATTGTACATAACTATACCCATGACCTATAAAGTCATTTTATGCCAATGTTTCAACACATATTAATCAATACATGAAATCAATATTCAATTCTTATAAGAAAATTAATATCAGTTAACTGTAAAGTATGGGGCATGGTGGCCGAGCGGAAGTGCATTCAGCTGGTGATCCGAAGGTTCTGGGTTTGAATCCTCATGCAGGCAATGACTTTTCCCCCGAGACTTGGGGGTGTCCCTGAGTCTACCCAGCTCTGGTGGGTACCTAACATAAGTTGGGGTAAAGTAAAGGCGGCCGGGCATTGTGCTGGCCACACATCCCCTAGTATGCCGTGGCCACAGAAACTGGTGAACACTGCTTCACCAGCCCTATAATCAGTTTGGTCAGAAGGGTACTTGACTACTAGTCTACGCAAATTAAATAATGTGCACATTTATATTGTTATATCTCTAGTCCAAAGGTATTTTTTGTAAGTAGGTGAAACTTAAAACTGTATGGTTAGGCAGCAAGCAAGGGGACAAACTGGACAAACAATAATAATAATTAATTATGATGTTCTCAGTTAAAGCTTGTACCTTATTTTTGTTGTCACATAAATACAAATAAAAAAATTAGACAATTTTTTTTACTTGCATTTAATTTTCTTAGAGTTCTAACTATTTCTGAAAAAAAATTCCATACCTTTTTTCCCTAACTATTTTTTAGCTAAGAAATAACAATTCACTACAATCGCAACAAAAATAAATTTACTAAAAGACAATGACAATACTAGGGATACCAACCCAAAAAGAACTGTTTCAGTAACACAAGCACTAATTTTAAGTCAAGACACTTTGACAATAATTTAACACTTTGAACATAAAATCTTATATATCTTATCTTATATCTTATATTTGTTATGTTTGTGTGTATACATATTTTACTTGTAGAGAGCTGTATTAAAATTAGTCTAAATGTAATGTTATTGTGTGCATATAATATTTATAATGTTGATACTGTGTGTTTGTTCAACCAATCATATTACTTAATTTAAAGACACGTGACCTTATTGTCTCATATTATACTTTTTGCGATTTCACTTTGGACATGTGTCTTTGCTAGCTAAGTGCTTAACATATCAGACTGTCATGCAGGCGACACGAGTTCGATTCTCCAGTTAGTCTATACCTTTATTTTCTACATTTCTTTTTATTTCAATTCATATTACTTTAAAAAAAAAAGATTTTTAAATAAAAAAGGCTTGCCTATTTTGTACCGGATTACAATATTTATTGTAAATCACTTTCCTTTATGTCTTCAGTAAAAAAAAAAAATTTTTTAATTATTAGATCTGTAGCTTTCTGTTCATCGTAGTTTATAACATTTTTCTCTGTGGCTTACACAGGCCTGTTTTATTTTTGCCCGGGCAATGCCAGGGAAGTTAGCTTGAATTCAATAAATGTAGCACAATTTAAAGTTTAAAAATAATAACAAAAATAACCTTGTTCTTGTTTTTTTTTTTAAATAAAACGACATAAAACACAAAGTTTTTGTTTTTCTATTAGCCATCTGATTAAAATAATAGGAAACAATATCAATATGTAAAAAATGAATGATAACTATTTAACTAGGTTACCACATAAAAGCCCTATTTTTTTCTCTTCAAATTTTGCTCGTAAAATGCTTTTGTTTTCTCTGTTTATTGTCAGACTCATATAGTGACAAACTTTTGAGCCTTTACTAATATTACAGGATATAGTACTACTGATTACTGTATATTGAAGGGCTGTAGGAGCAGCAGAGGTCTAAAGCACTGACCAGAGACTAAATTCATATTTTTATAATAGACCTTAAACGCTAAAACTAAATGACAGTGTAAAAGCCTTTAACATAAGGCTTTTTTTACTCCCTTTGTTTTAACTCGTACTGTCTGTCTGTCTGTCTTTTTGGTTGGTTGGTTGGTTGCTTGCTTGGAAAACTTTGCATTGATTTTTGTCGTCCAATGGAGTTGAAACTTGGGCAGCAGACTTGTTGCGACTAACAATACATTCTATCAAATTTTCAGATTTATACCCTTTGGAATAGTCACTAATACCTTTGACCAGTTTGCCAAGTGAAGAAAATTTTACGTAAAACATGGCTGCCTCTACCGGAAGAGACAGAAGTAAATAAACTTTTCAGATATGTTCGCTTTTACGAAATAAATAGAATGAAAACAACACAATGTAGCCTACACAGCGAGTTATTTTTTTATGTTTTTTGCAGGCCAAAGCTAGAAAAAAAAAAGGATGCGCACAATTTTAGAGTGGAAATTCATAAGGTATGATATCACTAATGTTTATTTTAATCTATCGAAATATAAATTAAATATAAACTTAGTTTACAAAGAAAGGGAGTATAATAAAATATTAAAAACTTTGTTTTTATGATTTTATGGGTTAGTTGTTTTTTTTATATATAATTAGCCTATAATTAGGCCTACGCCTACTACATTTGCTCTTCTACAAAATGAGATCCATTATAAGCAAAATCATGATATGACTTCCGTCAAGCTCGTTCTTAATTGTTCTTTTTTTTTTGTTTACGAAATGGGATCATTAAACCTCTAAAAGAAATTAGGAAGCTCAAAACCTTAAAAATGTCTGGCTTTTATAATATTTTATGTCTTGTAGGCTTACCGTTTAAAAAACCTGCACATAAGACATAACACAATTAATAAACAAATTATCTTTTGTGCAAGAAAAGAATAAAGAGAATAGGCCTATTTAATTACATGCTTGATTAGGCCTAGATCTAGGCCTAGGCTACATGATACATGCGTACCAACTACTACTCTAGTAGTAGTAGGTACACTCTAGTAACTAGCCTACTATTAACTATTAATTATAATTATAATGACTAATGAGGAGTAATTTTAGTAGTAATGGGCCTAAACTCTAAGTCTAAGTCTAAACTAAACCTCTAAACTTCGGAGTCTAAACCAATCTTCGAACTTAGACTTAGTTAGAGTTACTCTACAGTCAGTACTCTACTACTAGTCTACTGACTCTACTCTGACTCTTATTCTAACTGAGACTAACTGACTAACTGGTCACTAACTCTGAAACCTGAATATTACTTATTAAATTAGCTAGACTCACAATGTGTAATCCTCCCTCCGTTGAATATAAAACTTTTTTAGAACTTTAATTTCATGAATATTATTTTCTACTTCCCATGCTAGAAAATCAACTTTTTTCAGAAGCTTTTTCTCATGAAATTTCAATTTTCGAACCATGTTGTGAAATTTTACTGAAACAACAACAAAACAACGTGAATGTATCCGGAAGTTCACAGGGGAAACAACTACGATAAATTATGAATTTATAGTTTCGCTGAATTAAGTTGTTGTTTATTTTTGGTTGGGGACATGCGTTTATAACCTTGGCCTACGCAAAAAAAAAAAAAATGTCGCAACAAAGACATAAATAAATAGTATCCTAATAGCGTAAACGGCATAAAGCAGATGTGCCTACCAAATGTATAGTTCTTTTGTCTAGTGCATATGTTATAATTTATAAGTATTATTAAAAACAACCAAGCAATGCAGTGCTAACGCTTTATACTTTATTCCTTTTTTTACCCGCAATAAGCTTAGTAGGCTATGTATATAGCCTTATAGTTTATACAGTTTTACTTATAAGTTATCTTATAAGTTTACAGACGTTCCTTCTAGGTAGAAGATTATTACGTCCACTAGGCCCAAAACTCCTGCAGGGCGACAGGGATCCGTCGGTGGCAGGGATAGAACCCACGACCTATCAGTTCTTTTTGGTTGACAGTCCGGTGAACTAACCGCTGGACCAGCCGGCTTCACAACTACTATAGTAGTCATACTTATTACTTGTTAGATTCAATAGCCTACATTATGGGTAGATATATTTAATACATTAAAAGTGTTTTCTATATTAGTGAATAAATGTGTATCCCCCAAAATGTGTCCACCTCTCTCATTCAGAACAGTGTCACACAAACAAACAAAAATGAAATGTAACTTAAAGGAATCCACAAAATACCTTCGCACATTATCTAACCCTATATGTTCCTTCGTTGCTATAAAGAACTACAAAATATGACGAACGTAGTGAACTATTTTAGCAACATTAATTCTATGCAGAAACTTGCTGAAATTAGCCTAATACGTTTAAAGGAGTGTGTTGGAATTGGGGATAACACACTTTGAAAGTATTGAAAGCTTTGATTTATTCTTTTTTTCATTTGAAGAGGAATTGTGAAACTACTTAAGCTTGACCAAGAGACAAACCATGGACAAACCGTTATCAAAACTTGGTTTTATTACATGCAATAGTTAGCCTATTATAAGAACAGTTCATCATCACCATTCCCATGACCATTTTGGTCGTTGGGGGGGGGGGGGGCGAATCGACACCTCGGCTGTAAACTTTCTCCACTTTTGCCTATCTTGAGTGGTTGTCAATAGTTGAGTCAACTGCAGCCCTGTCCATTACTTTACATTGTCGAACCGGCATCTCCGTTGACGGCCTCACCGACGTCCACCTTCTACGGTGCCCTGGAGGATTGTTTTCGGCAGGTTATTGTGCCCCAACACATGACCAAGCCATGTCAGTTTGCGCCGTTTGATTGTTGTCATAATGTTTTCTTGAGGGCCTCCAATTTAGGATATTCTGTCCCACACACACGCATTAGTCCTGTGTTTTACATAGGAGATTCAAAATATGTTTCTCGTGCATTTTTTTTCGAAAGTCTGCAGCTTGTTGTCAGTTGCTGATAGCAGCGTCCCGGCACAGTTATGTAGGTCTTTTAAAAAAAGCTTAGATCTGGGACAAAACGAACCATAACAAAGAGTACGATGTACACAAGTTTTTATTCGACACCTTTTCAAAACGACAAACCGGTGGTGTTCCGCGGTGCGATATATCGATACGATTAGTTTTATCCCAGTTCAAGTTTAGATGATTAAGATTATTCTGATGCTATTTGATCGTACAACACAATAACAGCCAGTTACAAAGCTCAGATAAACTTCAAGACAAAAACACTTTAATATAATAAGCTTATATTTGTTATTGTTCGTTGTGTCCCAGATATAAGCGAAAGCGTCAAAAGAAATAAATATCATTTTCTTTCTGATACAATGCAGACTCTCTTTCTATATAGAAGATTATTGCGCCCTACGTTCATCAGTTGTATGAGTCTTCATTCAAGAAAATATTTCAAATTGGCCGCATACGACTGGGCATTAGTTCTTAGACTCAAATATTGCCCTTTTCAAATAATGTAAGATATATACTGCTTGCATATTTTAACTGGTTAACCTAATTTATCCAAAGCAAATGAATTAATGTAAGCTAATGGCACATAGATCTATCGAAAATAGAGGGCCTGTGCTAGGCTATGGAAAACATTTTATGTAATAATTTAGTAACTTCTGCAAGGAAGGTAGATCTAGTAGATTATAGACAGTAGCGCATACAGAACCTTAGGAACCTGGTTTCCGGTGATGAGTTTTTGTTATTTTTTCGTTGTTGTCGAAACTAGGAAACTGGTTCTTGCCCAGTTTCTGACAATGTTTTGACATTTTAAGAACATACATGTTTAAGAAAAAATAGCTTAAAATGTATAATAGAAATAATAATTCCGTCAGAAACAAATACAAATATAAAAGAGAAAAAAATACATTTTCGTATGTAGTCGACTCATTTCTTTTCTGTGTTTCTTAAAGTAGCAGACGATCGTCAAAAAGAAATGTCCAAACATTTATAGTTTAATGAAAATCTTAATTCTTTCTATCGTAAAACTTGTGTGAAAAACAACAACAAACGCGTTTATGGACAATTTAATTTATATATTTTATATTAGGCCGGTTAATGCTACATTATTTGTGCCTTGTCCTATGTTTGTAAAGTTTTAAATTATTAATTAGTTTTATTTATTTTTTCTTCTTTTTAAGCCTAGAGAATTATATCAGTGTTTATAGTTTTTTTTTGTTTCTCAATTTTGAATGCTCTCTGAGCTTACATTATGTTTGTTGGCACGCTATACAAATAGAATTATTATTATTATTACATATTCCAGCGGTCAAATAATAATTTCCCTGTGTGGCCGATTAGCGTTTAATAGTAATATATAGAGACTATAAATCTTTGTGGGTTTTTTTTCTACTTTTTAGAAAAAAAAAATTATTTTGTCTGTTTGCGAATTTAATACTTTTATTAGAGCTCAGAAAAAAAATTTAACGGTAAATTAAATGTCAAAAGTTCTGTTTTTAACAAAAAAAAATGTAATGTATGGATGCAGTTGTATGGTTTGTTAAGTTTTGTTTGCAATAGAATTACAGCTAATCGGAGTATCTAAAACAAATCTAGACGTTTAAGTTTATGTAAAGCTTTGTTAATCCATGTGTAGACCATAGATCGATAGGGGTAGAAAACAAACAGCTCTGGTGGAAAGCGTAAGTGCCAAAACAATTCTGCAACATAATTAATAAGTATGTGTGAGAACTACCCAGTGGCCACACCACGTTGTATCGACGGGGGAAAAAACGTGAAAACCACGAAAACACGTGGAAACCACGTTTTCCCCCCCCCCCCCCTTGATACGACTTGGTGTGCCTGATGGGTAAAGAACAGTTGAATAAGGGAGCATAATATAATAAAGATATGATATATATGTATATATATGTATATATATATATATAATAGGGCCCACGGTTTACCACGCCGTACAGGTGTCTTAGCACGGCTGTCGTGTCGTTGGTCCTGGGTTCGAATCCCGGCGAAGAAGGCTAGGATTTTTTCCCGGGTCCTGAGGTTGTCCCTTTAGTCCGCCCAGCTCTGATGGAGTGCCAGACAGCAGATAGGGACAAGTTAAGATGCTGGTCATTGTACTGGCCACACATCCCCGTGTACACCATGGACACGAAATCTCGTGATCGCTGGTTCACATGCCATATGGGCTAAATTGTTAAAAAAAAACGATGACTTATGTATGTTTACATGGGTTGTAGCATATGTGTTGGTGTGTATATGTGTATGTCGTAAAATGTTCCCTCCCCCCCCCCTAAACTATTTCTTTTATCAGTTCTCGCGAACAATAACCTTTTTGTTAAACCCACGTAAATTCTCCCCCCCCCCCTACCCCTTTCCGCAAGAAAAAGTTGTTGACATTTAAACCTGTTTACCAGAATTTACTGATTTGTCATGTCCTTTGCCCTATTTTCTTTCCTCTTTTAAATCCAAACTCTTTATTTGAAACTATTCATCCGCATGATGGAGAAAAATCTAAATTTAAAGGTAAATAAACTCAGACATGCGCAATACAGCAAGTCACAATTATAGTCTAGCCTCGCTTTACGTCGATTTTCTTTTTGTTTCTGCCAAAAAATGTGTCTCGGTTTTCGCCAAATCTCAAGCTAGTCCTGGTACTAACAGACTTAAACCCATGGTATTTGGTGAGTCTGGCGACAGAGGGAATGAACTTTACCAAACATTAATAGCCTCAGCTCTCTCTCTACCACCCTCAAAGTTTTCCATAAGGTAAAGAAAAGTCTTCAGTAAAGTAAATGTATAAGTCACGTGTTCATTTCTACTTTACGCTGGGCTTTAGCCTTCATTTTACTTTATTTTTGTTATAGCATAAATTTTGACTTACTAGACTTAATCCCTGGGGTACTTTATTGAAGAAAAGGGCCGTAATTGCACCTCTTCATTGGTCTCCATCTTTATGCGGCTTCTCTCAGTTGAGACCGGCAGACTTTGCCTCGTTTGCAACCGACCTGCTCCAGGTCTGCTTTGGTCTGCCCACTTTTTCTCTTTCACTAGGGAGGGGGAGGGCAGTCTAGTGCCTGTCTGGCCATATCGCCCTCAGGTCTACTTAGTGTGTGCCCTAACCATCTCCACTTTCTTCTAATCTCCTTCCCGATTGGCTTTTGCTCGAATAGATCCTTTAGCTCAGCGGTTCCCAGCCTTGTGGCTCGCGACCCCCTTTTCAGATAGCGCTTTCTTGAAATTCCAAAAGCTCCATTTCCAGATTTCCTAAATCTAATCACAAAAAGCCGGAAAAAAAAACAAGTTCTTCAAATTTGGCTTTATCTGAGGAAGCAAGAAAACTAAGGGTTGTATCCATCTTACGGACCTGTACAAATCCATTACTGAAATTAACCTTTGCAGCTGCTACAATGCTAGAAAATTTCTTGTAGATTTCCTGATGGCTTTTAGGTTTGTCAGCAAATGTTACAAATTTTTAAATTTGAAACATATTTCACCTGCCCACTTTGTATCTCTCTTTGAAAAACCTGCAGTTTTCTTTTAAATATTCTAATATCACAAGACATAATTTTTTTTGTTTTTTTTTCCCGAACCTTGCAGTTTTAGAATAGCGGTGAAAATAGACGATGGCATCGTCGATCCGACAAAATGGCCGTTTTTAATCGACGACCCTAGCGGTGTGGCTATAACTTAGCTGATCCATTTCTGGTAAATGCTTGCGTGCCCACAGAAATGACTCGGTGATTGCAAAAAGAAGTTGTAAAAGGGAGCGGTGGGCCGAAAAAGGTTGAGAATCTATGCTCTAGAGTCAAGACTGAGTCTAGACTCTAGACTATTGTTCTTTTCTTTAGAGTCTTCAAACCTTAAAAATAAGGCTTTTCAAAAAGGATAGTATATATGTAAATAAGCCAAACCCGGATACTATTAAAAGAAGTGAATGCGTACTAATGAAAACAAGCTAGTAGCTAAAAGCGTGTTTTAAATATTACATTTCTAATGTAAAAAACATTAATTAATTGATTGTTCATTTTACGTATTTTTATCAATTTGACTGCCGGTATACGCATATACAATTTTTTTTTTTCAAATGCAAATTGTATAGTAAAAAAATTGTTTACTAAAATCATTGCCCTAGAGATTTAAAATCAGGACTATTATCTCCCTTGAATAGATTTAGAAAGACTTTTGTTGAATTATTTTTGTATAAATACCGGGCTACCACCTCCCCTTGAATTTTTTTAAAAAAGACTTTAAAAGAATATGGTTTGAATAATATACCAACATTATATGTCAAATCTTAATAGGGGTCAAATAACCTTTTCATGAGGGCCGTCTAAGACCTTCGGAAAATACATACATATTTTATAAGTCTACAGGCGGGCCCACCCACATGTAGATACATACATCCACATACGAGCACAGAATAAGTAAATTTCTAGTCTGTGCATACGAGTACCTTGCGTGATGACATCAGCGCACCAACTCCATCACATACCCAGTGTCGTATTTAGGCATGTTCCACGTGTTCCATTGGAACAGGGGCCCCCACATAAAAGGGGCCCCCACACATTCCAAAAATAGGATTTTTAGTGACATCCCCATTCTTTCGTTAAAAATATAAAATAAAATTCATTTATTCCGTGAAAGCTGTATAAAAGTGTTGCATCATTTAAAAGGTTGGGAACCACTGCTTTAGCTGGTCTCTTGATACCTTCTTAGGCCATTTAATTTTGAGTCTGAACTTTAACATTAAACACTATATTTATTCTCAATATATTTATTCTCTATAACAATTGCTTTTTTATTGTTACATTTTGGCTTGTCTAGAACGAATTAATTGGCTTCACATTGATCTGTATAAAAACTATTCCTCGGTTTTCGACGGCTTCGCATTTCGCCGAATGTTTTCGGGTGAATTTGTCGACGAAAACGAAATCTGACTGAATTCATTACAACAGCAAAAGACAAAAAGCATATTTCATCCTACACGCCCCTTAGTCGTTTGTACCTCTGGGGCGCCAGAGATGACATGAATACTACCCTCCTCTTTAAAAAAAAACTTTCCACTAATATCATTAATACCTCTTTTTCTATCATTCATTTCACAAACAGTAAATAATGATCAATGATCATGATCGTATTATGAAAATATATGTTTCTTAAATAATGGAGAATATTATAAGAAAACGCGACAATTTATGACACCGAGTGGGCCCATCGCAACTACCTGACAATACCCACCATTTTGTTTGGACCGTGGGAACGTCTCCACTGAACAGGCATTTAAAGAATTTTTTTTTTGTTGAAAGTCTTCAAGCTACCACCCCCCCACAATGAAATCTGCATGTGTCGTCTTCTACCGTAGTCTCCCCGGTAAGCGCACCGAGCTGATGCTCGCTCGTCTCGACGTTTCTCGTGTTGAATGGCAGCGAACAATGCGGTCACCTTTATTTTAAATGCTGTGGGGGGGGGGGAAGGGGAGAGGGAGTGGCTGATGGAAGGGAGGGAGGGGGAAGAGGGGGTGTGATGGTTTCGCGAATGGGCGAGAAGTTGCGACACGTGTTATCAAATAATGGGATTTATTTTTTTTTAATTTATCCAAAACGTTATAAGAATAATACAAAGCCAATGTGTATTTTTGTTTAAATGTGTAAATAAATGAATGGGCGAGTGCCAAGTAAAAAGGGCTATCTGAAGGGGTGAATGCATGAGAGAGCGAATGTTGAGTTGTGTGAAAGAGTAAGGGTACGTCCAAAAATGACGTCATGCGATTATGGTCCATTGTTACACAACTGCCTTTTTATTCTTCACTCAAACGTCACCGAGCTCTGCACCTCCTCCTACCCCCCACCCAAAGAAATATACCACCACAACAACACCATCTTTTCAATTTCGAAATGAGCAAGTTTCGCTTTTATGGCCATTGTTGTCTAATTATTACAATATACAATGTAATAACTTTAATTATTACAATATACAATGTAATAACTTTCATTAATAAAGTGAAATCTGTTAAAGCGTGAATTGTATCTAAAGAAGTACATTTTTTTTTATTTGACGTCACAACCCCTCTTTCTCTAGTCACATATCGTCAGTTGGTAGAAAGTAAGGACGTCACACATCGTGTTGGCTACACAATCCCTTAGTATGAAATGAAACCAAAAACAAAATTATGAATACTGCAGTGCTACATTGGCTCGTTCATATCTGTTTATGCATAACGAGTGGTTCTTCACTCGGCGTACGTGTTGAGAATTTGAGAACTACTGTACGAAAGAGCAACAATCAATGTGGTAATGGAAAATAAAATGCACACATACACACATACGCACTTAGGAACACACACACACAATCACAAAAATGAGCTAAACAGAATTGTGTGTGGCAAATGATACAATGAATAGCTTTTTTTTAGTTCAAAATATCAGTTTGCAAATAAACGAATGAGAAAATTAAATATATATACTTGAGAAGATGGTGGAGCTGTGACCTAGGGGAGGGGGCGTGAGGAGAGGACTCATATAAAATGGCATTCTCACGTGAGTTTTTTTTTAATAATGTAATTAAAATTACAGTATTTATTAACATTTTTATTACACGAAGTACGGTAAATATTCTCTTCTCACAATAAACGACAAACACTAAAATTTCTTTGAAAGGCTAACCAACAATTTACACACACAAAAAATACACACAAGACATTCTATATTATATGCAAACACCCCCCCCCTTTACCCCCTCCCCATTTCTTTTAAAGCGATTTCTTTCTGTAGCATGGGAGTGGGATAAATGGTGGGAGGGAATAGCCCGGTTTGGAGCGAACCTTACACCGATGCACGCGCCTGCTGGTGACGAAATAATAGCGTCATAATCCATTGGTTGATCACTAAACATGGCCGCGGCACGTGCTTGAGCTAACAAACAAAACAAAACAAAAAAAATGGAGGGACACTTATTTCACGTCTGCTCTTTTATTTGGGGACATTTAAAGCACGATTCACTCAAATTGAAATGCTCTTAAAAGAAAAAAAGTATTCCATACGATAAAAGTATAATAGATTTTAAAATAAAAAGAAGTTTTGGGGTTAGGCCCTATGTGGGAAAATGTTTCCAGCAAAGCAGCCTTAGACGCAGTGCTAGGTGTGTGTTGTGTGGGTGGGGGTGATAGGGATGCTTTTGAATGACGTGAAAAATGTTTTTAAAAAAATATAAAAAAATTAGTAGACAAAAAATGGCAAGTTGATAGCCAGGGCTGGGGGAGGGGGTGGATTTGAAAGAAAAATAATTTGAAAAGTAATGATGACTCGATGTCTTGAAGTTCACGGTTCATTTCGCATGAATGGAATAAGGTCATGAGAAAAAAATTAACAAGAAAGAGAAAAATATTAAAGACATAACTTTCGTACTTTCAATTGGGTATGGGAATTAGTGGCTGTTTTTAAGTAAAGCTCATTACAAGTGAATATCCACAGCTAACAAGCTTAAGGACATTAGTAACCATTAACATCAAGATACACTTTAGAGAAATAGATTAACAAGCTAAATAGTACTAAACCATGAAGCATTATATTCTAACTTAGAAACATACAAACATACATAACCATACAAACAAAGATAACAACAAAAAATGTTTTTCCTTATATGCAATGACAAATCCATGTAACTTCTCTACACAAGTGGCATCTTGGTATGGAATGGGTCGTCTGGAAAACTCGGGAAAAGAGTAACTGAACATCGCACCGCATCATTCCCGAGAGGAAATAGGCCAACCACCAGGTGTGAATCCGAGTAGGGGTAGGGGGAGGGGAGTGATGGTGGCTAAACCCCTATCCCATGGCATTTAAAAAAAATATTTTTTTTTGCAAATTTCCTATAAAAATATTTTTTTTCTAAATTTGCTAAAATTGTGTAAATGTTTGTCGTGCGAAATTTCAGTGCCTTTAACCTTTAGCTGAATGAAAGATCTTAAAACAACAACAAAAAAGCCAATGTGGTAGTTAGGCTTGGTCACTCTAACTGTCCGAAAGTGTATGAAAACGTTAATCATCAAACAATTCCTGTTTCTGTAAATCAGTTACGTTGTACTTCACTCCACCCCCCCCCCCCATCTCGTAAGTCGAAGACTAATCTTTACAATTATGGATTATTAGCGATGTATATGTTCTAGATCACATGGGGTCAGCAACCTACGAAACGCGTGTCAGACTTGGCACGCAGAGCGATTTTCAATTATTGTACGCGGAAGACCACTCCAAAAAAAAAAGAAAAGGCAGTTCAAGCAACAATGAGTTAATCTAAGTGTGGCTCAAATTAAATGCGGCTCTTCAGTGAGTTCATCTAAGTGTGGCTCAAATTAAATGCGGCTCTTCAGTGAGTTAATCTAAGTGTGGCTCAAATTAAATGCGGCTCTTCAGTGAGTTCATCTAAGTGTGGCTCAAATTAAATGCGGCTCTTCAATGAGTTCATCTAAGTGTGGCTCAAATTAAATGCGGCTCTTCAATGAGTTCATCTAAGTGTGGCTCAAATTAAATGCGGCTCTTCAATGAGTTCATCTAAGTGTGGCTCAAATTAAATGCGGCTCTTCAATGAGTTCATCTAAGTGTGGCTCAAATTAAAAATAAAATTTTAATAGTTTTTATTTTAGCTTTATTATTTATTTTTTTTACATTTAAATTTTGTAATAATTTTTTTTGTATTCGGATAAACATAATGACAAAAACACTTTCATTATCCCTTATGCGAGAACAAATGCAATTAAGTACTCTTTCTTCCCGAGTGGCATTCGGGCATGAAATGGGTTACCTGAACAAACCAGGAAAACCAGTAACTTACCATCATTTAAAACATTTATTAATAAAAATGCAACCACGGCTGAGCGTAGGACGCAATTATCTTCTTTATAGAAGGAGCGTCTGTAATGTATAAGATAAGATTTTCTTCATTATATTGTTTTACCTCGGTTGACCTACTTTACATAACGCAAACACAAGTGTCGGAGTACGATGTTTAGCAATATCAACGGAATTAACTTAGAATTTGTTTAATTAATATGCCAACTATGGTGTGTCTCAACAGATATTTAAAAATGACGTAATTCCTACAGATTTATAACATATATGCGTGTTCAGATTTATAACATATATGCGTGTTCAGATTTATAACATATATGCGTGTTCAGATTTATAACATATATGCGTGTTCAGATTTATAACATATATGCGTGTTCAGATTTATAACATATATGCGTGTTCAGATTTATAACATATATGCGTGTTCAGATTTATAACATATATGCGTGTTCAGATTTATAACATATATGCGTGTTCAGATTTATAACATACATGCGTGTTCAGATTTATAACATATATGCGTGTTCAGATTTATAACATATATGCGTGTTCAGATTTATAACATATATGCGTGTTCAGATTTATAACATACATGCGTGTTCAGATTTATAACATATATGCGTGTTCAGATTTATAACATATATGCGTGTTCAGATTTATAACATATATGCGTGTTCAGATTTATAACATATATGCGTGTTCAGATTTATAACATATATGCGTGTTCAGATTTATAACATATATGCGTGTTCAGATTTATAGCATATATGCGTGTTCAGATTTATAACATATATGCGTGTTCAGATTTATAACATATATGCGTGTTCAGATTTATAACATATATGCGTGTTCAGATTTATAACATATATGCGTGTTCAGATTTATAACATATATGCGTGTTCAGATTTATAGCATATATGCGTGTTCAGATTTATAACATATATGCGTGTTCAGATTTATAACATATATGCGTGTTCAGATTTATAACATATATGCGTGTTCAGATTTATAACATATATGCGTGTTCAGATTTATAACATATATGCGTGTTCAGATTTATAACATATATGCGTGTTCAGATTTATAACATATATGCGTGTTCAGATTTATAACATATATGCGTGTTCAGATTTATAACATATATGCGTGTTCAGCTTTATAACATATATGCGTGTTCAGCTAGCTTTATTACAAACAAAATGAATATACATTTCCTGCTACTTGATTTTCATTTTATTTTCTTTAGTATCAAATTATAAAATAAAAATTCAAAAGGGGGGCAATTATCTTTATTTCATTATATTAATTTTAATAATTATTTTATTTTACTAAATAAATTTATGATTCAAACAAATCAAACATTAAATTTTATAATTATTTTTTTATTGTATAAAAAGATATATGAAAATAAAAACATGTTTAATGTATAGATGTATATGTAAAAAATAAAACAACTATCCAACTACTTTTTTTATATATATTTTTTTTTTACACGCAAATTGTTACCAGATATAAATATAAATAGTTTTGACTTTTTTTGAACAGCCTTTACAATAAAGGCTTGTTAAATAATATTTTAAACGAAGGACAATAATTTAGTAATGTCGAGCCACGATTAAGTGCGGGTGTCCCCTCTGTAGCCTACGGCCTACGGTAAGGGTCGGGAACCTTTTTGTCTGTGAGAGCCATGGACATCACATATTTTGAAAAGTGATTCTGTGAGTGACATACATTATGTTTGTATGCATTTTGTGTAATTCCATCACTAATCATCATCATCTCTGGCGCTACAGCTCATGGAGGGCTCTGGCCTGCCTCGCCACCTTCTTCCACTCAGACCTATCCATTGCCTTCTTTTTCCAGGCCTGGACCCCGATCTGTTGCAGATCCATCTCGACATCGTCCAAACATCTCAGTCTGGGTCTGCCTTTTAGGTCGTTTTCCTCTGGGGTTCTGAGCCTATATCACTTTCGCTCCTCTGCTGTTAGGCATTCGTTCCAGGTGGCCTGTCCAACGTAGTCTGCCCTTTTTTTTATTTCGGCCACAATAGTAGGGTCTTCATATAGCTCGTAGACCTCTCTGTTGGTGCGCATCCTCCATCCATCTTTATCTTTGGTTGGTCCACACAATTTTCTGAGGACTTTTCTTTCCCAGGTGTTTAGTATGTTTTCTGTACTTTTTGTGAGTGTCCAGGTCTCACTGCCATAAGTCACCACTGACCTTATTATTGTTTTGTAGATTTTTTTTTTTGTTTTTCTTGAGATATTTTTATTTTTGAGCATTTTGTAGCTACTGTAGCAGTTTTTTTTCCTGCTGCTATTCTTTCCTTTATTTCTGCTAAAATTTCATTTCTTTCAGTGATTATAGATCCTAAATACTTAAAGTTATTTACTTTTTCGAATTTATGGTTTCTAATTTTGACAATCTTTTCTGTTTGTTCTTATCTTGACGTGTGCATGTATTTTTTTTTTTTTTTTATTTTTTTTTTATTTTTTTGGTGTTAATTTCTAGTCCTGCTTTTAGTGATGCATCTTCTAATTCTATGAATGATTGTGTAATATCTTTCATGCTTTTTCCTAGTAGTGCAATGTCATCTGCATAGGCAAGGTACTGGATGGGTTGGCTATATATGGTGCTTGTTGCTTGTGGGCGTTCATTCTCTCTAAGGAAATATTTTGTTATTGTTTCCCTTGTGTCAATATGGATATTTCGTATTACCCTCTCTAATGTGATTTTTAAGAGTATGCAGGACAGCGCGTCTCCTTGTCTGATTCCACGTCTAATTTTGAATTCTCTTGAATATTCACCCTGGATCTTGATTTTACTTTTAGAGCTGTTGAGCGTTATGTATATTAATCTTGTTAGTTTGTTGGGTATACCAAATTCCTGTTGTGTTTCATAGAGGTATTTTCTTTTCATGCTGTCGTAGGCCATTTTGTAGTCCACATAAAGTTGGTGTATTGGAATATTATATTCATGGCATTTTTCTAAGAGGCATCGGAGAGTGAAGGTGCGGTCAGTGGTTGATTTATTTCTTCTAAATTCACATTGATAGTCCACTAATATATTTTCAGTGTATTGTTCTAGTCGTTTCGCTATTAGTTTTGTTAGTATCGTATAGGTTACATTTAGGAGGGATATTCCTGTATAGTTGGCACATTGTAGTTTGGATCCTTTTTTATGTATTGGTGTTATGATGGCTGTTTCACATTCTGTGGGTATTGTTTCCTCATCCCAAATTTGGTTAATAAGATTATGAATTTGAGTATGTAAATTTCTTCCTCCATATTTAATAAGTTCTGCTGTGATTAGGTCTTCACCAGGGGCTTTGTGGTTTTTCATTGTCTTGATAGCCTCTATAGTTTCTTCCAAGGTTGATGATTCTATTAAGGGATCTGGGCCTTCTTGTGGTACTTCATAGTCTTCAATTTGTTCACTATCTGCATTTAGCACATTTTCAAAATATTCTGCCCATCTTTCCAGTACTTGGCTGTTTTCCATAATTAGTTCTCCATCACTGTTCACACACATTTGAGGTCTGGCCTGGAATCCATTCTTTTCATCTATTATCCTCATATATACATTCCCCTAATAATTCCTTCTTTTGCCAACTCTTCAATTTCTATTAATTAATTTATGTTTCTCCCATTCTCTTTTTTTCTTTCTGCATAATTGCAATGCAATGTAAACATTTTATTGTTTTATTTACATTAAAATATCCGTTCATATCATATTGGCTCATTCCGTATAAAAGAAAAGTATAGGTTAATAATCTTGGCTGAGCGCATCTTTCCATGCGTGGTGTGCCCGTCTTTACGGGCATTGGCTGTTCTTTTTTTCAAGTCGAGGAAGTCACCGACGCAGAGCAAGATGGTATAAGGAACAATCCACGAAGACAGAGCTGACGTAGATATGGCGAGCCTACTGTCAATGAAAAATCCAAGATCTCTAACCATGTTGGTCAAGGCGATTTCAGAGGGACCAACATTTATTGATACTAAAGAATCCTTCCGCAGACTGGCATCCGACGCACACAGATTGATAATGGTGTAAAAAAAAATTGTTTTAAATGATATTAAGCTGCTAATGTTTCTAACTTAGTTCAGGTAACCCATTCTACACCCAAAATGCCAATATGAATGTGTTCTGTGTGGCTGGATAGGAGGGGTAGATCACTGTGTCTTTTTTTTAGGTTTCCAGCAACCCATTCTATACTCATATGCCACTCGAGGAGAAAGATGATTTATACGCATTGGTCCTTGCATAATATATTCCTTTCTGTCTATTGTGTTATCTTTGATTGTATTCAATGTATGCAATTGTATTCAGCAATAAGAAGACTGAAGTTGTGTATGGAATTCATTGTGTCTCAATAAAAACTGGATGAGCCTTTTGGCTCTTGAGTCTTGAGCGTAACGATGTTCAGGAGTGAACCAAGAAGGGCGCACACCAGGGCTCTGTCCGGGCGCCGCAGCCCATGCACAAACTGCAGAATTCCCATCGGATCATTATCACGGTCGCTCACCCGAATGCCTGCAATGCCGCCCGGTAGCACAAATCCCATACTGTAGGTATGGGCACCAAAGGCACAAGGGCGCGTTTTGAGACGGACTGCTGCGCTCATTGCTTCCTCCCACCAGGGCTCGGGGCCTTTCGATGGTGCAATGAAATTCGGACGCGCAGTAGCGGGCTGCCCCCTTCCCCCATGCGTTCGCCCCCCGGTGTATTCTTAATGTGAGCGCATCCGCGGTTTACACTCTTCACCAGTTATTGAGACCCATGGAAAGCCCTATGTTGGGCCAAACATGATCAGTGAACCACTTCACCTATCTCGGCAGTACACACTGTCACAGGGTGCAACAATAATAATTGACGATCCTCCGTATCTCAAAAGCCAGTGTAACTTTTTGCAGACTGTTTGACATTGTCTGGAACAATAAACAATGAACAATATTTATATTTATTTGCCACAGAGTACATAGGTACAATAAAGGCATAGTCAAAAACATAAGAAAATTATAGCATTTGTGAATAATAAATTGAACAATAATAGTAATACAAATATTAGTAATAAAAATGAAGGTAATAAACAATTTATTAATTAAAGGTATCCTAAAAGAAAATTCAGGGGGGATAATTTAGTTTATAATGCAATTTTTTTTGGAGGGGGGGGGGAAACAAGAAAAAAAAAACAACTTAATTTACTAACATAGACATACAGGTACATAACTTTCATTAGACCTGCACAGCATTAACATAGTGAGAACGAACAGAAAGGGAATCAGCACCAAAAAAAAAATTTCAAGTATATAGAGCAGTCATGCTCCTCACTCTTCTAGACCAGAGGTCAGCAACCTATGAAACGCGTGCCAAACTTGGCACGCAGACTGATTTTCAATGGCACGCGGAAGACACCCCAAAAAAGGCAATTCAAGTCTCGTGTACAAGAAATTAATTTGTGGAGCAGGTTGAATTTTAGGCTTATGGCACGCAGAATGAATTAAAAAGCATTCTTTGGCACACTATTATCAAAGGGTTGCCGAACCCTGTAGTAGACTACATTGATGCGAGACTTTGACAGTTTATCACCGCCATGCTAGGCTTCTGTATCACAAAACTCCTGACACTTAAGTATGTGCCAGGGCTGGTCTCCCATGCATCCATGCAAGTCTGATGCAGTCCCAACTACGCTGTGAGGGGGGCATGCCGTACGCATGCCAGACCACCGGCTCTCAAAGAGGTTCTTCTATGGTGAGCTCAAATATGAACACCGAGCCCACGGCGGTTAAAAAAAAAGCGCTAAAAATGATACGCTTAAATCTGCTCTCAAAGCGTTTGATATTGAAATCGACTCCTGTGAGGTAGTCGCCAAGTACTCAGCCTTCTGTCGTTCATTAGTCCAAAATGGCGCTGCAACATGCGAAAGCAACAAATGCAGAGATGCTGAGTCCAGGAGGCAAGCCAGAAAAGAACGTGCCCAAAACTCTTCAGATGCCGCCCCAACCACCTCCTGTGGGCGTACTTTCCGGGCGATGATTGGTCTGATCGGTCACTTGCGAACACACCGATCAGCTACAACTCAACATCCCTAGGATGCTGAGTGGTCATCGTCGAACACGGCGGACGCACAACATTCAATGCATACATGAAAATGGCAATTGACAAGTCTTAATTAGGCATGACCTTTTCAAATGGAAGAGATCATGCACTTCCGGTTATATTTTTACATTTTTATTTTTTGTAGGCATTTCCGTAAAAATAAAAAGCATGCTTTTGCTGGTGTTTGACAATTGATTTCAACCTCGACGGCCAGTTCTAGTCTTTTAGAAATATACAAGGGCTACAAGATTAGTTATGATGATTCCGTTTTTAACATCAAAAGTGAGTAGGCGATAATTAATATTCAAGTGTTAGTCACGTTTAAGGTTAAATGTAGCTTTGTTTATAAAATAAATTAGTCAAGAGTTGCTTTTCTTGGTTATTAAAAAACACAATGCGTATATTCATAAAAACAAATAACGAAAATTCTTTTTGCATTAAGCAATAAGTTTGATATTATAAAAAGGTAAAATTTCACTTCTGACTTTCAAAATCAATTGTTTTCTTTTGGAAATGAAATAACATTTAATCTCCTACATCTTTTGGTACAACCAGTAAAGTAGCACACAGGCATTTGTTTATTTTGTTAAGACTTGTCAATAGTTGTATACTTAGTCTATAATAGGTTGGGATACTAGATAATTATCTGTTTAGTAAATAACTAATTATTACTAAACCTTATTAGGCCTTCACGAATTACAAAAAAAAAACAAAAAAAAAACAACAAAACAAAACAAAAACAAAAAAACAAGGACAATAAATTATCATATTTCCCTTGTATGCAGTTTCTCATTGTTAAATGTAAAGAAATTAGTACCCTTTCTAAACACTCTTAATAAATCGAACTCAATGACCAGTTAAAAATTATTCCGGGCGTTTCAAATTAACTAAATTAATTTACAAAAAATATGTTTATATAGATAAATGTGATAATTACGATTAGACACAAGAATTGGTAATAATGAATAAATTTATTTGAAGCAAAGAAGATATTTTCTCTTTCAAAATTATAGATGAAGATCATCTCAACAGAACTGTAGCCTATATTATAGTGACCTTGAAAATACCAATATAACGTTCAAGTATAGGTCTATTAGAGGTAGATCTAGTGTTTAACGGTCTCGTAATACTAAGAAATAATTTCTGAAGGTCAATATTTGATATTTAAAAAAATATTTTCCCATTAGATGGTGACAGCAAATTTAAGCTGTACGTGCTTAAGATATTAATTAAAGAAATTAATTATATAAACAAAATTAACTCAATGTAAATTTGTAATGTAAGTGAAACTTTTAATCAGATAATAACTTTTTTTAAATAAAGAATCTATCTAATTAGTTGAATTTTTTTTTTGCTGCCAGTATTTTCTCCTTCATGACACTATTCTTTCTATCAATACAGCGTCCGGTTTTCGCCTTATTTCACCATTGTACAATCTAGGAGTGCAGTGAGTAAACAAATATTTAAAAAAACACACACAGACTAGGCTATTACTTGTATGTTCAACTCTGTTCAGATTGAACAAAACACACACAAAAAAAATGAAATGTTTTCCATTGAAACACTGTGGATAGTTTGTGTGTAGATGTTTGTATTTTCATAGATTCTCTTATGACTGTTGTAAAAAATAAAATCGTCAGGACTGTTGACATTTTACGGACTATACACAGCTAGACCTACACAGTTGAATCTTGTACAGCCTACATTTCCCTGGATTCTTTTTCAGGAAGCGGCAGTGAGAGAGTAGTAACCAAAGAGTTATCCCCTCTCGCCTTTTTTCATGTTGTTGAACTTTACTGTTAGTATTTTCCCCTGACACAGATCTGAACTATGCAATAGATCTAGTTCTGTGTTGGATTTTCAAAAGCTACTCATTTTCAAAGAAGTTTTCATATATTTAATACTATTTAATAGTATTATGCCGACCATGTGTGCTATATGTGTGTAGTGTGTATGCAGTGTACATGTGTATTTAAATCTACAGAAGAAACTGTTCTGGTGTCTGGAAGTAATAGACTAGTAAGCAGAAGATTTTAAAATAAAAAAAAAACTTTTTTTTTTAAATAACGAAAGAGGGGGAAATAAGGTATGGGAGGGGAGGGGTAGAGCGGAGTGGTGAAAGGAAGGCCTTCTCTAATAAACTCTTGGATGCAAGTAAAGAAGGAAGAAAAAAAAAGCGAGTTTTTCCCCCCTCGCTTCGTAGCTCCTTTCATAACTTCGAGCCAATGAGCGCGCGAGCTGTCCCTACACTTTTGGGTGAAATGGGGGCACCTCGTCACGCAGTAAACGAACGCGAGGAACTATATCGATGAACGAAAAAAAGCGCATAATGCAATATTATCAAGGAATCCTTCATTGTATCAAGACTCCACAGATCAGTACATTTTTAGTTTAACATCAGACTCACTTAGAACTATCTTTAAAAAAAATTCTTTTAATTTCTTACACCGAAGAAGTCTTGTTGTTTTTTTTGGTTTGTTATAGTTCCGACAGGTGCACAGCGGATGGATCTATTTCTTAGCTGCAAACAGGGGGTAGCAAACTTTTAGCGGAGGGCGAGAGAGAGAGAGAGAGAGGGGAGAAAAAAAAAGTTTTGTTAAGAGTGTTCCCTTATTGTGCTGTGTGAAACCGGGACATAGTGAACGCTGCGTTGTTTTTCTCTCCGACTGTGTCGAGTCGCGTGGATTATTATGATATACACTATGATTTCTATGGAACGTATACGGTTGTGATGTGCAGAACACAGTGGATATATATCCATCTATGTCAGTTCGAAGGATTTCAACCGTGGATCTGTGAGCTATGATTCCTCACGCCAGATTTTGGATTCTGTACATTGGATTATTTTCTCTCGGGAACCTACTGCATCTCGCGAAAGGTAAGCCGCTTGCTGATAACGGGATGGTAGAAATCTACAGGTTCAAGTCGGGAGCACACTGGCGAGGGGGTGAAAATAGAACACACACTATGGGCTTTGTTTATAACATTGTGCTTACATATTCCCCCCTATTTTAATGTAAAGAAGATGTTCTGTTTATATAGGCTAAATATGGTTTATATGGTTAAAAACATCTCAGCATTAGAGTTTGTATACAAACTTTTGGCTATGCTATAATTATGTGGCCGTGTGCCTCCTAAAACTTCTCCCAGGAGACTTCCGCTCACCCTGTCTATATAAAGAGCTCACAAAGTGTTCAGGGAATTAGATATCATCTTAGTGGGAGTTAGACACTAATTGTCTGTCTAATTGTCTTGCTGTTTCTATCATAAATATGTCATCCCAGCAATGACGTATGCAAACCTTAGACGACCATATAGTATGATATAGGATTATAGGATATAGACCTATTTATCATAGATCTATAGTCATTTGGGCCTATTTAAATTTAAATGTTATATATAGGCTATATATATATATATATATCGGATTGTATGATTATGAATTAGAAATGTGAATACGACTTACAAACTAAACAAATGTAACCAGTATATTGATATATATCTGCATCTCTATCAGCCAGTCTCTCTGTCGTTCTCTACAGATACCATAGATTCTATATCTTAAACTGTAGGCTACTTAACTATAGGATAGGCTATTAGCCCCATCTATCTAGCTAGCTATATTTTTATAGGCAAATGAGTCAGCCTATGACATATGCAATGGAGTGGTTATATAAATAATAAATTTACGTTCAAAAATGAAAAAAAAGCATATAATATTATATATTATAAACTTTTGTTATTTCTACCCATTAACAAATATGTATTTTTCTGATGACCTTTTAACTGCTAGCTTTACTATTATTATTGACTACGATTATGTTAAAGTCAGAGCTTAAGTCTTAAGAGAGAAGGAAAATAAAATATTTGTAAGATAGAACATTTTTAAGTAGTGAGAATTGTATTTACTCTAATTAATATTTTGTAATTATTTTTATTGATTGATAAATATTTTGTTTAAATGTGTTGTAGTTGATTGGTTGTAAGGTGTCATGTGAATGTATGTTGATAAACCATTGATTGGTTGTGAGGTGTCATGTGAATGTATGTTGATAAACCATTGATTGGTTGTAAGGTGTCATGTGAATGTATGTTGATAAACCATTGATTGGTTGTAAGGTGTCATGTGAATGTATGTTGATAAACCTATCTTTTGAAGTGGTAAGTAAAGGCAGTTCGGAAGAAAAATTCAACAAGCATGGTCACGTGTTGCTTCCGTTTCATTCAGAGCTTTGGAATAGGAAAAAATGGCTAGGATTTTGGGTGGAGGTGGGGTGATGTAGGGGCCGAAGGACACCAAGCTTTACAACAGTCCCCTGCCAGCACCGTGCCCCACTTCATCATCCCTCCCGCCCCACCCTTTATTTGGAGCCCCCACACTACCATTGTGTCCACCATATTCCACCTTCCCGTCAACATACCCCCCTCCCCCGTCAAAACTAAAAGAAAAAAATAAAACAACAGAATCATGACTCTCACACTCAGGTGAAAAAAAAAGTCTTTGTCTGGTCCCCGGTTCTAGGCCTCACCCCCCCCCCCTCCTGTTGCTGTGCTGGACAGCTATGGGGGTCATTCATTGTCCTGTTCGACACACACACACACGCGCGCACTACTATTACACACCCACAAGTAGCACGCTCGCAGATGCAAATATAACTTTTTTTTTCATCTGTGTATGGCGGTATGAAGGAATTTTTGTTTCTGTTCTAAAAAAAAAAAATCCCTGGCGTCTTCTAAAAATAGATTGAGCGAAATTATTTCTTGCAAGCTCTACGTTTGGTTTAAGGAGGGGGGGGGGGAGAGAAATGGAGGAAAAAGGGGGGGGGGTGCCATCATACGTTTGTTTGTCTTTCTTGTTGTATTTTTTCCCTCTTTGTTCATACTTGTAATAATGGATAATATTTAATTTGTGATAATAAATATTTTTTTGTCCTAGTCCGTAATAAATAAGAAGACGAAAATAATTTTCACCAGTGTCTCTTTGTAGAAAGATTTAATTTGTATCTCCATTACGTCTATTTTTCAATATTTAAAAACTACAAAGCTTAGCCTTTTTCAAAAGAAAAATCTGTGTTGTCTTCGCGTTACCTTGAAAGCAATTTTATTCTTACTTAGTTAACTACGAAAGTCATTTTAGATAATCTCTCTCTCTCTCTCTGTTTCTCTCTCTCTCTCTCTCTCTCTCTCTCTCTCTATATATATATATATATATATATATACAAGCTACATTGCCCGGCGTTGCCCGGGTGAAAAAAAAAAGGACTGTCTGGGGTGCAGATAACAAATTTATAAACTACACTTACTGAATACTTTTAGGAAAGTAAATAAATATTGTAATAGGGTAAAAAAAATAGTCAAATATTTTTATTTAACAAAATCTATATTGCCTATAGATTTACAATGTCTTTTGTTTTTAAAAGTTTGAAAAATTAATTGTCGAAAAAAAAAAGAATAGTCTAACTGGAGAATGGAACCCTGGTCGCCCGAATAGCAGTCCACTACGTTTACCACTGAGCTATCGAAGACACATGTCCGATGTGAAAAATTATTAGACGGTATATTGGGCTAGGCCTAGATAGGTCAGTGACACACGTGTTTTCAAATTGACCAATGGGGATCCTCGCGGGGCTTAACACTGTCTTTTTATATATATAGATATATATATATAAAGTAATTTGTTTTTCCACTAATTCGTTTCATCATCAGGATCACTAATAGTTTAAAAACATCAATATTTCGGTGAATGGTGCATCCCTCCCCTTTCCTTTTATACACCCCCTCTACCATTGTACTACTTGTTATTGTAAAGTATCCGGTTAATGTATCAATTCACCATCGATAAATGGTATCTGTTGCAGTTGACGATAACTTCTCGGGTCCTCTTGACTCGGTGGGAAAACTGATAAACAGACGAATCACGTGATCACGGGTCGAGACTGATTAAGTAGTCTGTCTTGACTGAGCTGACGCCAAATCTATGACGCGCTTTTTAAGTAGCGTTTAAATAAAGACAATAGAGATAAATCTTATTATATGTTTCAATTTTAATCATTTATATTTGCACTGATACTCTGATCTTTACATATATAAGCTTAGTTATTGTTTTGACGGGCATAGCAACTAGTATATATATAAATTATACATTTGTATGGTATCGAATTTTCTTTTTTTTTTTTTTTTTTTTAGACTCGTTATAGTGTGAGATTGATTGGGATAACCGAAATAAGAGTAAATTTTCTGTGAAATTAGGTTATACTCATTAAATGCAGTTTAATGTGAAATATTGAATGTCGTATATGTTTCTTACACATTGACAAACAGTTGATGAATCCCATAGAATATACACTATAAATAGCGCTTTCTACTTTAGCGTTGTTGAAATATTACTTCAATTGTATCATTATCTTTTCAATCATTATAACATTATAACATAACTAAGTGAAATTGATCCGTCGTTAGAACAGAGTCTGCACACGTTTCTTAAGACGCGATATACTAGGGGATTCTGTGGCCAGGGAAAATTTCTAGCCTCATTTACTTTTTCCTAACGGATGTCAGTTACTTTAAACGGGTGATAGGTTGACATCATGCATAAACCTTTTGGGGAGACGCGAAGACCTTCAGGAATGGTAGGCTAATCAACCAGTACTGCCCTGATGTTTAATGGCACAGGTTGGCACCGGACATGGGCGCACCGTTGATTTTTAAAACACTCATGCCACTGGCTTTTCTTATAAAAAAAAATTTTTTTGGGGGCGTCGTGTCATTTCTGTGGTTTAGTGTGTCGAGGTAGGGGACGGGAGGGTGGGTTGGCTGTGTCCAGGCAGTAGCGTCACGAACAACAAAGGGTGCGCGGGTAGCTTGGCAGTCATGACCAATATATTCCAAAAGGCTCCACTACACTTCCTCCTCCTCCCCTCCCCGACTCACTATTCTCTATTCTTGTGTTCGTGTGTGCCTTAAGTCCCTTTCATGAAATGTCGCCGGCCACGCATCACCTGTTTGTAGAGAGGTGGGCGAGCAACCTGTTCATCTAAAGCCTCCACCCCATACCCCTTCCCCTCCCTTCGCCCCTACCCCACATCTTCCTTTTTTTTTCTTTCCCTCTTCCGGTAGCAGAGATCACCTTTCCATCCTCCATCCCTGCATCAAAAACGAGAAGGAAAGAGGGGGCCGGGGTGTGGAGGTTTTAGCGTTGTGCCCTCCATTCCTATTGTATTGGGTGAGTAGGCCATCCGCCTTTTCGAAATCTCCTCCCTCCAGCCGAGTTTAAAAAAAAAATGGGACAATTATTATCAAAGCCTCTTTGGTTATATTTTTATTATTATTTGGAGAACAGTAAAATGTTGAAATTGTTTGTTTAAAACGTAAGACCAACCAATAACAAATGAACGTGTTAAAGTATAATATGAGTAAATATGTACATAAAGCCGGATAACTAGGAAGATATGTTAAAAAATATGTTAAAAAATAAATTTGAATTGTTTTGAGCTAGAGATCTTCGTAAGCCGCCATAACGCTAAAAAAACCCGACACAAATTAACTGATTAATAACTTAATTTAAAAGTAAAGATAATGTGGCGCGGTGGCCTAAGTGTCATGTAAGATGCACCAAGAAAAAAAAACTCACAAAAACGTTTACATGTATATGGCAAGTAAGGCTTGTATGAATTTAGCCGTAACGGTGGATGCGCTTGTCTTAAATTAAAACCCATCCAATATATTACATTTATTGTATTGGCACTATGTGGACAAAAAAAGTGAGTAAATAAGCCACACAAGACAAAAAGTTCCATTTTATTTTGTTTTCTTGTCTAGCCCAATCAGGTGCTGGAAAACATTGTTGTTTTTGTTTTTAATAAATATTTTCAAACTCGTTCTGACATTCGAAAAAAAGTTTGTTTTTGTCTCCCCTTCCTCCACGAGAAGCTATCTCGTTGGTTACTGAGTGAGCATGAGACGCATCTTCAAAAAGTTCTCATGGCATTGAACGAGCCCTTGACCGAGGGCTGACGTTGGACCGGGTGGACAAAGTTTGTTCTCTTCAATAGCATGTTTGCCATGAATGGGGCGAACTAAATAGATTGGGGGAGAGCGTGGGAGGTGGGGAGGATTAGGCTATTCCCAGTTGATGGATCCCAAGCCTTTTTGAAATTTAGTACCAGAATTAATATATCAACAGTCTCAAGCAGTTTAACACTATATTTTTTTAGATAAATTTAAGAAACAGCAATTCATCAATCTTCAACTATTTACTTTAGCTTTGTTTTAAATGAATACATTAGGATAAAGTTGACAAGAAAGTCAAAGTTCAAAGTGGGGACAAGAAGTATGTTACACGTAACATGGACGTACAAACAATTGTAACCATTGTTACAAGACCAGCCAACATTACGAGTTGTAACTATATTGATGTGACCTGACGTGTCTTTGTGTAACTTCAATTTCCGCTTTGGCTTCCATTGTAAATTTCAAAATGGCAGAGATTTTGATAATTCTGTTGGTCTCGTGAAGCAGATGAGTTCTTCAGTTCATTTTGGTTACGAGGGGTTTGTGTAGCCAGCCGGATGCCATTTACTTTCCTAAACATAATAAGGTATCTATTAAAGATGCAGGTATGTGTCTACTTGGAGACGAGACTTAAGGGTTTGGGGGGGGGGGGTAAATTGCACAATAATTTTCTAACTATAACGGTTAATGCACGAGACAGTATCGGGTGTCTGTAGCGAGTAGAACGCAACAGAATAAGGAACACGCTGTAATTCATGCCTTCGACTTTTCTCCTCCTTGGGACATAGCTCGTTTCTATCTGTCAGGGTATCGAAATAATTTGTAACATACCGCCCCACCTCTACACGCCCACCACACACACATTAGCCTCTCCTCCGTTCTATCAAGTGTCATTATTAAATTAATAACCATATTCACACTCAAACCACACTCCCCCCCCACTCACACCTTCCCCTTCCAATAATCCAGTGCCAAGGGGGCAATAAAAATGTCTTTCAAAAATACAGTAGCCACGGCCACCACCACACTATACATCGTAAGAGAGAAATACAGCCTCGTCCGTGGCATTAAGGAAACACTGGGGCAATGAAATCTGCAACACCTGTTTTGGGGTTTATTTTTAATTTTTACACCTTTTGGGGTCCAACCCGGTTTGCTCCCAAACTGTTATCTAAAGTCACCCCCCCCCACACACACACACTTTTTTTGTTCCTGCTTCCTACTTTTATGACCCCCCCCCCCCCCTACCATTTTTAGAATGGAGTATAAATTCCTGAACTGCGTGGTTAGATTTAATAATATATATTATATATATATATAAAACTAATATAAATTGCATTGAATAACAATGAATCTGTCAGAGTTTACTTACATTTCTGTTTTTTTTTCCTCTTCATGTGTTATATCATTTATAGTGTGTTAACAAAGTTTTCACTCATTGGAACAATGAACAATCATAACATTGAAAACCTAGCACATATGTACGATAATTAAAATGTTAAGTTCATAACATCACATAGATCTATTCTCAGGAATATATTCTTTTCATAACTAAAAAGTAAGCCTATCTTACATGTGTTTAACATTTGTTCGTCTAGTTTAGGTGTCGGCAACCTTTTGATAATAATGTACCAAAGTAGGATTTTTAATTCATTCAGCGTGACAATAGAATAAAAGACATCCTGCTCTATCACTCAATTACATGTAGAAACAATTAAAATGCCTTTTTTCTAGTTCTTTCGCGTGCCATTGAAAATTGATCTACGTGCCACGTGTGGCACGTATCTCGTAGGTTTCCGAAACCTGGACTAGTATTCCATATTTATATATATCCTGCACTTCACTAAACATCCGTTTGCAGTTAGAAATACCCAAATGAATACTTTTATTACAGTTAAACCTAGTGTCCCCAATTCCTAGGAATTTAGAACCATTAACATATTTAATCCAAGCAACGAGACAAGGAACCACACATTCTCTAAGTCTGGATAAAGAACTCCTCTCTTCATAACCTAGAGCCTGTAGTCTCTAGCCAGTGGTCCTCAAGCTGTGTCACTGCATGTCATTAAGTATGCCAGAACTCCACATTAAAAATATACATGAACGAATTGGAATACAATATTGTGGACACTGGTGGGAATGGTTAAGGACACACGCTGGCCATATTTCGTAGACTTTTGATATATTGTGCTCTGCAAATAATTGCACAACGTTGTCATAGAATTTCAGTCGACCAAGACCCCTTCCTATCCCCACGATCCCACTAGTTTCCGTTATCCACGTTGGGTGTCTCCCTACGGCTGTCTATACACTGAAACTCCCTCCCAGACCCCAGGATTTGATACACGTTCCGAATGTCAATCTTTCTTATCTTATAAAAATTACAGACTTTCCTACCCGGGCTAAGATTATTATGTACATATCCATGGGTTAAACATGGTTTAAATATACAGTCTTACACTTTGATAAGAGTTAACGGTTGCTTTCCCGATAGAAGTTTCGAATTGTTTATTCTGTGACTCATGTCCAGATTTTATAATACACATTTTTCTTTTGTCTCGTCAGCGCAGGTAGACTTGTAGTATGTACTTCTAGAAGTAGGTATCTGTATTTTTAAAAGCTATTCTAATTTCACCAAGTGAGTGGTGTCATTGGTACAAGTTTATAAGGAAATGATTATTAGATGTCAGCGAATTGCTTGCCGCCAAAAGTCGGTTAAAGATGCTTGATAAACGATTATAAACATGTGATACTGAATCATTTAATCTCACAATGTTGTAACTTTAGAATTGTTGAAGTTTTAAAAGTTATAGTACTGGCAGTGGGGGATCAACGAAAGGGTGCACATCTTATGTTAGAAAAACAAGTACTCAACAAAATTCAACGCAACTAGAAATATTTTTTTGTACATTCACAGTGTTATAATGTTTGATAATATATTTTCTGCTGCCTTAACAATACTGGGGGATAAATTACAATTATTATGAAACTCTAAATCTTCCGACTACGTCAACCTCCCTCCTCCCCCACTCCCTCCTCAATTTCCCGTCACATTTAGCGCCAGTCTCGCGCCCTGCCCCCCTAGAGAGCACTTCAATTCTATTATCGGAAGGAGACGTTTGTTCTGGTACATTACGACGCTGATCTCGCCCCGCTTAGATAGAACCCCCACCCTCCTGCATTCCCCCCCCTTTAAATTTATTACGCCCCGACCAGAGCCCCCCGTGAGAGAGTTGATTTATTGGGCCTTGCCCGTGCGCAATGTGCGCTGCAGTTTGGTGATAGAATGCTCATGCATGTTTGTTTCCGGGAAAAAAAAGTGACTTCACTGTCGACCGAGTCACTCAGAGAAGTTATTACTGTAAACCCGCATCTGATGATTAGCCTAAACCTGTTCCAAGATGTTTGTTACCTGTATTTTACAGCTCATTGGAGGATTTCAACTTTTTGGCATGGCAATAATCTCTACGCTCATTGGATGATTTTAACTATTTTGTATTGCAATAATCTCTACGCTCATTGGAGGATTTAAACTTTTTGGTATTGCAATAATCTCTTCGCTAATTGGATGATTTTAACTTTTGGTATTGCAATAATCTCTACGCTCATTGGAGGATTTAAACTTTTTGGTATTGCAATAATCTCTACGCTAATTGGATGATTTTAACTTTTGGTATAGCAATAATCTCTACGCTCATTTTATGATTTAAACTTTCGTATTGCAATTTCTCTACGCTCATTGGATGATTTTAACTTTCGTATTGCAATTTATCTATCTATCTATCTATCTATCTATCTATCTATCTATCTATCTATCTATCTATCTATCTATCTATCTATCTATCTATCTATCTATCTATCTATCTATCTATCTATCTATCTATCTATCTATCTATCTATCTATCTATCTATCTATCTATCTATCTATCTATCTATCTATCGATATATCTATCTATCGATATATCTATGTGTCTCTCTGTCTGTGTGTGTTATCTATCTATCTATCTATCTATCTATCTATCTATCTATCTGTGTCTCTCTGTCTGTGTGTCTCTCTGTCTGTGTGTCTCGCTGTCTGTATGTCTGTCCGTTACTATTTTACTGTTTACCTTTCCGTTAAAAGCACTACATTAACAAGCCATTTCTTAATATATTTTTATTTGACGGCGCATGCGTGTTCTTACATTTACAACGCCCACTACCCCCCCCCCCCCCACACACACACTCGCACTCTGCAGCGCCCTTCTCCTTCAGCCAAAAACAAAACAGAACAAAAAAAATCAAGCTGCATAAAATTCTAATTCAAGGATTAGCCAAGTGCCGTGAAATAACCCATTGTGCGGGCAATAAGGCCGACTCAATGAGTGTTTGTACACTGTACGCGTCAGTGGCCTACCCCCCCCCCCTCCCACCCACCCACCAGCCCTCGATCAACGTCTCGATATGTCTACGCATAGAGTGTTTTGTCCTTCGGTACAAGTCGTCTCATAAGTGTTCGGTAAATGTCCTGGATGTATTTATACTCCCCTTTTATTACATAGTTCTTGATGGTTTTGTGTTGTTTTTTTTGTCGTTGTTTTTGTTAATTAACTTTGGTTTTTAATCAAGTTTCGTTTAAAAAAAAAACGAAATGAAAGGAAATAAACTTCACAGTGGATCTGTGTGTGTGTGTATGAAGTTTTGTTTTAATTAATTCGTTTTATTACTTCGGAGAAAAAAAGGAAAACCAACTTGAAATACATTTTGTTTTTTTAAGGGGGTGAGGGTATGTGTCGATTGTTAATATTTTGGTGTTTGTTTGAATGGGCCTGATCTTGGGTGGGGGGGGGGGGCGGGGTGATTCCAAGAGCGTGATTGAGCAATAAATTATATTATGCAACTCTGGACGGGGGGCAAGGGGTGGAGGGGAGTGTTGAAATGAAAAAAGTTTTATAAATGTATTTCTGTTAGGTCGTCCAAGTAAAAGCGTTCATCAAACACACAACTCTCAAATCAACTGCTGAGATCTTAGACCGTGGTGGAGGCGCATGGGGGAGGGATGCGTACTGGTGGATGTTTTATATTGGGAGAACTCGTATTTTATATCAGCTACGCCCCCTATTCTTATGTCAGCCCACCCCCACCCAGACCGTTCTATTGAATCTGTTCATTTATATAGCACAAAGGTCATTCGTGTGTGCAGTGTCTTCAAGTTATCAGCAATTGGTTTTAGTTGGGAGTACGGTAAAGTGGCTGAGCATTTCGCTGGCCAGACAATCCCTTAGTATGCCGTGGTCACGAAAACTGATGAACGATGCTTCATCGGCCCTATAGATTAATTTGATCTGACGGGATAATTGTAACGAAGGACATTGGTCGCCGTGTTTTCTGATTCAATTAAGTGTCTGCAGACTATATGAAAAAAACAAACACCACTTTATTTAGTCTTTGATAATATTTACTGACATATCACATACACAACATAATATTTACTGACATATCACATACACAACATAATATTTACTGACATACACATACACAACATAATATTTACTGACATATCACATACACAGCATACTATTTACTGACATATCACATACACAACATAATATTTACTGACATATCACATACACAACATAATATTTACTGACCTATCACATACACAACATAATATTTACTGACATATCACATACACAACATAATAATTACTGACATATCACATACACAACATAATATTTACGGACATATCACATACACAACATAATATTTACTGACATATCACATACACAACATAATATTTGCTGACATATCACATACACAACATAATATTTACTGACATATCACATACACAACATAATATTTACTGACATATCACATACACAACATAATATTTACTGACATATCACATACACAGCATACTATTTACTGACCTATCACATACACAACATAATATTTACTGACATATCACATACACAACATAATAATTACTGACATATCACATACACAACATAATATTTACTGACATATCACATACACAACATACTATTTACTGACATATCACATACACAACATAATATTTACTGACATATCACATACACAACATAATATTTACTGACATATCACATACACAACATAATAATTACTGACCTATCACATACACAACATAATATTTACTGACATATCACATACACAACATAATAATTACTGACATATCACATACACAACACCCCAATGTCCGAAAGAACTTACCTGCGACACCTATCGGACTTTTGAGGGAGCGAATGGCTGAACATCTCAAAGAGCCACTCAGTGTTTATTAATAGTTGTCTTTGTGTGTACGTGGACAAAAAGGGGGGTGGGTGGAGGGGTAGTTGTTGTAACGGGAACAGAAACTAAATGTCGCTATTGTCTTTGGCGCCCCTTCACTCCCCCCCCCCTCTCCCCATTTCCCAATCCCTTTTTTTTTGTTTCGTCAAGGACCCTCTCCGTCGTCTGGACGTGACGTCGTATCCATGTTTCAAAAGAAGTCTTTTACGACACGTGTCCGTTAGTAGAAAGTCCGTTTCATTGTCCGGTAACGTATACTGTTGAAACACATAGGTACGTGTCTCGGGGGGGGGGGGGGGGGGGGGGGGGTTGGCTTATTGGTGTTAGGCGGAGGCGGGAAGTGAGTAGACGACGGAGATTTGGGGGAGGGGGGGGGGTTAACGCGTAACTCTGTTCCACGGACACAATAGGGCCCCAGCTAGAAATCTCAGAGGAACAATGGGAACAAGGCGACGGGTCTAATCCCAGTCAACAAACACTCTGGGCTAATTGTCCGAGGAGTGAACGACCGGTGACTGGTGTCGGATTAACCCCTCCCCTCCACCCCCCTACACACACACATTTCCCTCCACCGCTTTGTGTTTGTTCAACAAGTAGACAAATGGACAAGTAACTAAAATCAAAGTCTGAACACGGCGTTTCCAGATTTTGAAGGAATTAATCCATTCGCTTCATAATACCCCCCCCCCCCCAACTTTTAATAGTCTTGATTGATACATTCAACTTGACCGATTCTCACTACCCTGAGGTTCAACTGTTAAACCTTAAGTCGAAGCGTGGTTTTTAGTCAGCCCCCTCCCCCTCTCCATTTCACGTTTTCCTTTCGCTCTATTACGTCTCTATTACGTCTCTATAACGTCTCTATTACGTCTCTATATCTGCTTCATGTCTTTATCTAGCCTTCCCCTACCCCTCATTGTATGATACTTTAATGCTTACTTTTCTTTTGAAGACTTCTTGGATTATTTTTTCGGTTTAAAAAAAAAGAACTAAAAAAACAACAACAACAAACAAACAACAAACAAACATGTAATTTCGGTACGGCTACCTTGCCCCCCCCCCCCCCATATTAATTTATACACACACACACGCCAGCAACACTAAAATTCCTGCTGGGAGATTTCGGCCAGGTTATAGTAAAGTCAAAAGTTAGTTCTAAAACTAATTTTAAAAAAAGCTACCAAAAAAAACCAAAGATATTTGTTCATAAAACAAAGCTGAAGTGCAGACTACCGAGGAAAGACTCGATAAGGCTCGGCCTCTTATTTTTTTACATTTAGATCTATCTTAAAGAGATGATACAAAATTCACACTCACTTCAGATTTGTTAAAATTCAAAAACTTAACATCACTTACATGTAGGGCCCAGTCTGTTTAAAGTATAAACTAATTAATTAACTAATTCATTTCATTAAAAAAAAATGCTTTCAATGTATACAACTTATAGAATCGATTTTTGTTTTTTTGTTTTTTACATTCTGGGATACTGTGACCTACATCATGGGCTTGTCTGGAAGAAAGAAATTAGTGGGAGAACTGAGGCCGTACCCATTCCCTGGTTTCCGGAATTTTTTTTTGCATTGAGTCGTTACCCAACATGGACGACAATTGTAGGACATCCCATAATAATAAAATATATAACTATCTACTCTTGTTGTCTTACAATTGCAACTTCTTTCGCAATCGGCTCTTCGGTTTCCGAAAATTGTTGTTCAAATAAACTGGCAGTAATCGCCTCTGTCTACGATTTGTCTATGATTCTAGATTTCATAAATACCATGAAACCTGTCCTGATATCCTACATGATGAGCTCTATGCATTAACTGACCTGGCCCGTGGCTTTAAAAAGAAAAATCAACAGTGCATGCCAGTATTTCGCTTGCAATATTTGGTGCGGGCTTGTGCATGGATTGAAAGTGGGCGTGTACATGGATTGAAAGTGGGCAATTACGTGGATTGAAAGTGGGCATGTACGTAGATTAAAAGTGGGCGTGCACGTAGATTGAAAGTGGGCGTGTACGTGAATTGAAAGTGTGCATGGAGAAAGACTCAAATGGGTGCGCGGATAGAGATTTAAAAAAAAAATTGCACACACATCCAACATTTTGACATCGTTACCTGCTTGTTGTAAATTTTCGTCTATGGGCTGTGAGCGCTATATTCAATACTCACTGGGAAAGCACGCGGGAACACGTCAGCATTTGTGGGCTATGAAGTAAGCAATGTAGGGAAAAAAAACAGCCTTGGATTTATCATTTTAGGATTACCATATACACTTAAAGTGGACGATTTTACTATTTACTATCTATTCATCTATCGATTTATCTATCATCTATCTGTCATCTATCTATCAGTCATCTATCTATCTGTCATCTATCTATCTATATATTTATCTATCATGTATCTTTTCATCTATCTATCTATTCATCCATCTATCTGTCATCTATCTATCTATCATCTCTAAATTTATTCATCTATCTATTAATCTATATATCTATTCACCTTCCTATTTATCATCCATCTATCTATTCATCTATCTACCTATCTGTCAGTCAGTCGCTCTGTTTGTCCGTAGCGCTATGTATCTGTCTCTTTTTTTATCTCTCTCTGCCTCTCTCTCTCTCTCTCTCTTTGCCGTTCTGAACCCCTCTCTTTCTATCTTCCTTTTATGTACCGCTCTTTCGCTGCCTTTCTCTCTCTCTCTCTCTCTCTCTCTCTCTCTCTCTCTCTCGCTTTCTCTATCTGTCTCTCTGTGTATACATATATTATCATATAAAGATATGTCTTAGGTTTACAGATATTGTAAGTGAACCTTGCTACCCTCCCCATACCCCTTATTCCTTCTCTGATGTCAAATATCACACTGTGTGAGTAATCCATCGTTCACTCTTATCACTTCCTCATTATACTCACACCCCCCTTTCCCTTGCAGCCTGATATCACACTCGCCTCATCCATACTGCACCTGGTATATCGTGTAGATGTGCATGCGCCTGTGTCTGTGTGCGTGATACACAGAGGAGTAAACGAGAGATATAAGAGTAAAGAAAATATTATGTAAGCAATAGATAAACACTGTTTGATGATTGTGCTCACCGTTAGTACACGGGCAGTTAGTATGTTTCTAAATGGCTCACGCCTAACTCTCTCTACCCCCTAATGTAATTCTCTTCCTCCCGTTATGTCTCAAGTTTGATCTGTTCAACAAGTAAAGAAACATACACATACACCAACAAATAACATACACATACACCAACAAGTAACATACACATACACCAACAAGTAACATACACATACATTTAATAAAATGCTTATTTTGCATGATTTGTTTCCTTTTTACTCATGTATGTTTTCTTTTCCTGAAGTTTTTAAAGAACCTTCTAAAGGACGCTTGTATGTACTCACACACAGGGGTGTGTTTTTTTACGTCGATTATTATGGTATCCCAGCTAGTTATGTGTAAGTGCGCGATGGTTTTGACGTCCCGTTGTTTTCTGTCCTCGTAGAGTGGAAAGAATACTAGCAACAATAGAATAGCAATAGAGCGTTTGCAATGGGCGGAGCTTAAGTTTTTTTAGTGACGTCATTTGTAAATAGAGGAACAAATATGGCATATGGTGAAGTTTCTTATCATGCCAAATTGACATATGAATATTGGCTATCCTACTCAAAAATAAGGAGGAATATAGTAGTACTGTAGATTAATTGATTAATGTGATTAGGCTAGGGCCGGCTAGATCTATTTACACTTTCAATTTCACTTTATAGGTCTACACTTTTAATGTTTCGTAGGCTAGGCTAATGGTCTAATGGCTAAGTAGGGCAGCTACAATGTCAAGTGATAGTGTTGGTGAATAGGCTATCTAGTCAAATCACTAATAGGCTCACATCGTCTATGATCTATGTCTATGATAATAATAAAATAGCCTATTTTATTTAACAGACATAATACAGCTTAAATCTTAATAAGACTTAAAACACAAAACATCATAAAGCTCGAGCCTATATGAAACTTTATTAATACAGCGGCCATTGTACTTGTACACCACTACACAAAGTAAACAAAAATCACGTGCTTTTTGTCACGCGATTGCAAACGCCCTATACGGCACCGCGAGAAAAGTTCATATTGTAACACACACACAGGCTACCTCGAGTCCCGGGGAAATAAAACCTAGCCTTTACCAAGATTCGAACCCAGAACCTTCGGTACGGCTACCTTGCCCCCCCCCCCCATTTTTCACATTAAACTGCATTTAATTTTGTTGCCTGTGGGACTTTTGGTAAAAAAAATAAATAAAGTCTCGTCTGAAAACAAAAACCGAAAATATTTTTGTTTGCAGTGTGCGGAATTTCTAAAAGAATATGCCAGATAGCCTTCGCTTGTTACGATAATAGTTTAAAAAGATATGTTCTTAATATGTTATATTTAAAATGTTAATTAGTATTAAAAAACAAAATGTCTTTACGTACTTTATATTTTTACATATATTTTTGTGTTCTCTCCAGGAAATGTTGTGTCGTGTTTCCCTAACCCATGTAAAAATGGAAGACCTTGCAAAATTGCGGATGGAAATAAAAGTTACTGCGAGTAAGTAATGAGTTAACTTTTTTTGTGTGTCGTAATTCTGCTATTCTGCTCTAAATCTTTCCGCCAATCAAACTTTGACTCACTTCCCACTTCCCAGCAAGCAATCGCACTGATATGTATGTGAAATATTTTTTTTTTCTTAATTTATTGGTAATATAAAATATAACTTCTGAAAATTAATTATAGTATAGATCTATTTCTTTCTTTATTAAAAATTATATTTTTTTTTTTTTTTTTTTCAAGCACTTTTTTGTTTATAGTGTTGATTAATTTTAGTTCCACATGGACTTTTTTTCTTTCATTTTAAATTTACTTCGCTTTTTAATTGAGATTCTAACTGCCTGAATAAATTTGTTTCATTTTTCTTTTTAAAAAATTCCACTTGTAGAATCTAATTAATAACACACTTACAGCAATCTACTGATAAGAAGACCCAAAATACGCCTCGCCTCTTTATTTGATATTAAGACCAGCTTCAGATCACGCATGGCCCCTCATATATATAATGACCAGCTATAGATCATGCACTGCCCCTCATATAACGACCAGCTACAGATCACATGCACACAAAGTGCTCTACCCCCTCCCGTTTCCACTGCTTTTTTTTCAAGGTTAACAATCTTTTCAAGGTCAAGGTTTTTAAACACATTATACTCTACGTGATACCATTGGGCGAGCCCGAGTGCCTCTTCTTGTTCCCTTTTTTTTTAAATAAAATAATTCTATCCATTTTGTTTCGAGTAAAGGGCTCCCTTCTCTCTTCGCGTAAGGCCCCCCCCCCCCCTTACGAGCTCTACCGATGATAAAACCTGGGGGCCTTCTTAGGTTCTTAGGTGGTAGTCGATAAGTCTGTATCAGTGGTATTGTTCTTATCACTACATCGCGATAACTGTTTTTTCGCTTGCTTGTGTTTCTCTCTCTCTCTCTCTGGGTGGATGATACAAGAAATGTGATAACTTTAATCCTCAGCTTGTCTTGAATTGTTCTTTGATAAGTTTCTGTTATTCGTCTCTGTGGGTGTTTGTTTTGTTCTCTGTTTAGCTTTAAGGTGTGTGTTTCTCTTCTGTTCTATTTAACGTGATAAGGCCGTGTGTCTCAACCAGTGTGTGTTTCAGCCAGTGTGTGTCTTAACCAGTGTGTGTCTCAACCAGTGTGTGTCTCAACCAGTGTGTGTCTCAGCCAGTGTCTCTCAACCATGTTTTCTTCTTTAATCGGAAGACTATTTTAAAAAAAGTTTAAGTTAATCTTTGCAGTGTGAAGTTACGTAATGCGTTGTTCTTTTGACACAAAGGCGTACGTTTACAATTGCAATAAAGATTTAAAGTTTACTGAATTAAAATGTGTAAGCCACTGAACAGAATTACGTGGCTAAAATATGACAAGAGTACGCTACTCATCCTATCCCCCATTCCCCCATCACATTCCCCACCACATCACACTATGCCTCGCACATTCACTTCTCATTCACTTCCTTACCCATAAGGTGTAATAATCATACTATGATACATCCTCAGCTCATTCACCCTTCACCATTTACACACGAAGATAACTCCGAACGAACATTACTGTACTCACATCTTCATTTCTGTGTGTGTTAGCACACTGACATCTAGGTGTGTTTATGTGTATAGACTCGTCTATATATCTTTGTGTTAGGGGTTATGTGTGTATGTCCGCGCTTGTTTATTTCAGAGAGTTAAGTGTGCGTGTGTGAATACGTAGAGAGAGAGAGAGAGAGAGAGAGAGAGAGAGAGAGAGAGAGAGAGAGAGAGAGAGAGAGAGAGGGGCGGAGGTAGAAAGTCGGCCTATGATGATGTTGATGATGATGACTCATTGGTGCCAGAGCTACACGCAGGTTTCGGCACTCGTACAAACCCGAAAGAGCTCGCTTATTATGATAATCTCTTTTTGTGAGGAGAGGAAAGGGAGATCGGGATGGTACATATACATAGGCTATATATGATATATATATATATATAGAGAGAGAGAGAGAGAGAGTATTGCCTATCCATTATATGCATTATAGAGTTTGTATATTGTATACACATCTAAACTGGAGCAGGTGTATGTGTATTACACTGTGTTTATTACGATGGGCAGGGTGGTCTAGTGTCAGGGCTTAGACTGCTACTATGAAGGTCTCGGGTAAATATTCAATATAAGATGCCAGCCGGAAATACATTCTTGATACCAGGCCGTTGTGCTGGCCATACAATCCTCTCCCCTTGCTGATATCTCCTAACTGTACTCCGCGTGTCACGTATGTTATATAAATGAACACTGAAAAAAAAAAACGGCTTATAGCTATTACACATTGAACAGTTATATGTGTGTCTGCTGATTTGATTTTTCTTTCATTTAGTTCGTTATCAAGTAAAATAAAGACCAACAGAGCTTCTCTGTGTGCATGTTATTTCTGCCCTCGCCCTACCCTCGCGCAGGACGTAATAGCTCAGCTTTTATTCCTCTCGACTATGATATTTAAACACGTTCATTAACACCACGTATGCTCGTGAGGGCGGAAGTGAAAGAGGAGAGGGGGGGAGGAGAGAACTTGGTGAGACGTATTTTGTATTTAGGAGGAAGGAGAGAAGAACATAAAAAAAGAACAATTATTTGGTAGTACCAGCTGCTGGCATGTGTTGTGACGAAAGAGGGAGGGGGGGTAGCGTGTTTTTGCTGGTTGGGAGGACGCGTCGAGGGCTTCAACGGGCTATACGTATGTGAGGGTAAACAAATTATGGCTTGACAGAAGAAGTAAAAACCGTTGATGTCACGACCAGCGAAATTTATGGGTCAGTACATGGATGGCGTACCTAAGGTGTTGGGTTCGAATCCTGGTGAAGGCTAGGATTTGGGCTCTGGGTCTGGAGGGTGTCTCTGAGTCTACCCAGGTCTGATAAGTAGGCCATACATGACTTTAGTTGGGGTAAAGTAAAGGCGTCTTGGTCATTGTACTGGCCACACAATCCCCTAGTATGCAAAAACCACAGAAACTGGTGAACGCTGTTTCACTGGCCCTGTTGATGAGTTTGGTCCGACGGGGTACTTTACTTTACACACAAAACACAACAACAAAAAAACAAACTAGTACGTCTGGCACAACACAGGTAGAGTAGACCTGACGAGACCCATGCTAATTGGCCTGGTCAGACCTGACCTCAATTCAACCTTCCTTGACCTCACCCTTCACACCTGCTGCTGCGCTGGCGGCGGAATCAACCAACAGGTGTGTCCATCGCGTGCTTGAATGACTCAAACGGAACTGCCCAGGTACCGTTGGCGCGTGCGTTACGTAAGGTCTTGACATGCCCAGTGATAACTTCTTGTTTTTTTTTGTGTCCACCTGTTTCCCTCACGGTCTCTTTTGTTCATAATATGTTTGTCTGTTAACCCTTACAGTCCCGGGCGCGTATATAGCGGAACTGAAGGCAGCATAGATAGAAGTAGGTCGGTACGGGAAGGGTTAATCTATCTCATTCAGTTTATCTATCTTCATCTCTCTATGTGTCCGCTCATACAGGTATCTATAACCTAATTTTAAACTTCTCCCACTGATCTACCAATATCCATCCATCCCTACCTATCCATAACGTAACCACCTATTCATCCACCCACTCATCCATAATCCACCCAAGCACGCGTTCATATCCCTTAAATCTGTCTAGCTAAAACTATAAATCTATACACCCAATTTTCCCAATCTCTTCAATCAAACCTACCTATAAATCTATACGTTTATCTTTTTCAATCAAGCGCCGCCGTCCACTCCTACCGCCCTGTCCCCGTGTCACTTATTGCATTAGAAAGAAGCAGACGATGAAGAAGGAGACAAAAAAAAACTCTTCAAACTCTACACCAGCACTCTACTCACCCAATACAGCTCGCTTCACCACAGCATGTACTCGCTCTTGGAGGTCGAGTGCGTCTTTTGTTTGTCGCCATCCAGTCCATTTCTGCCAACCCCCCTTTTTTTAAGTGTATTTAAAGAGATTCTCGCATCGCTGCGCCCCCCCCCCTTTCTCCCTTGCCAGCGCCCTTTTTTTCAGAAGCACCCTCCCGACCGATCTTTTGATTGATTGAAAAAAATATTTAAACAAAAAAAAAATGAAAAACGGCCATTGATCTGTAGTTGATGTTTTCCAGATTATTTCGGCTGATGACATACGCGTGCCGCCATAGAGAAGACCGGTGGGAACTTCCGGTTCTAGGAAGGGAAGAAAAAAAGATAAATACAAGAGAATGAGGAAAAGGAAGGGCACGCTTGATCGGAGAGGGGTGGGCAAATTTAAGGAGCCAGATTTCGTTGTTTGTTCATTTCTGTGGTGTTTATTGACATGGGCGGTATCTGGTTTGAGGCCATCCAGTTCTGATGCAGAATGCATAAATGCCATATTCAAAGAGAAAAATTAAGTGCGTAATAACAAAGCTCACTAAAATTGTATAAAATTATGTTACGGACTAATGCATATAAAATATATAGTTTTTCACGAGTGACATTCGGATAAAGAGTGGGTTGCCTGAGCAAACCATGAAAAACCAACAGCTTAAAATCCTTAACAAAATGCAAGAATATATTCAAACGTATATACGCAGACCGCAATCATCGTCTGTGTAGAAGGAACGTCCGTAAGACATAAGATTGACGTTCTTGACATATTTTTTGTTTTGTTTCGACTGTATAACACATTTTTGTTACAAAAATATATATTCGTCTATGCCAATATAACAGAAAAGCGCAAGACTTAAAAGCAGTATTGGTTTTATTGACTCACAACTTCCGAACCAATCAAGAGCCCTCGCTAAGAGTCTCGTATATTGAAAAAATAACAAAACTTTGTCGACCAAACAAAAAATAACAACATCAGCATGAAATTGATTATTTTTTTCCTCGATCTTAGTTCTCGCTTCAGGTAAACGGAAGTGAGGACATTTTAAAAAAGATTTTGTAATATGAAAGCGGAAGTGAGGTAGTTTCATGGCAAAAAGGCTCGGGCATTGTAAAAAAAAATTTAGTTTCAGAGAGATGAAACTGATTGGTCATTTTGTGTGTGTGTTTGTGAGTGTGTGTGCACACATTGCAGCGGTTTTTGAAACTACTAGCAACATACAATTGTGTAATACACACGTCATAGGGAATGATTTCATCCGTGAAGTGACGGGTTTTGGAGGAATGATGGGGGGGGGGGGGGCGGGGGCGGGTGTACATGAATACTGTGGGGTACTTGTCTTAAATCGACGTCATAATGTGCTGTTGTTGTTTTACATTATAAATTTAATCGCTAGTTCGGATATAATATATAAGATATATGTGCGGATGTGCCTACAATGTCATGTAGAGATGTGACTTAGGGGTAGGGGGAGGGGGGATGAGAATCGCAAGGTTATGTGTTGGGTAGGGTATGGTGCGCATTTTTTAATTATTTGGTTTCGGGTAAATAATTAAAAATTGCATGTTCTCTTACAAGTTAACGTTTGAGATTTCGTTAAAGTTTGGATAAAGGTTAATTGTTTGTTAGATCTAGTTTTGTTTTTGTATATTAAAAAAGAAAATAACAATACAGTATCAATTTCAGAACATGTTACTATTGTAAACCATTGTTTAGCTTTTATTAATTGATCGCCCTGGATAAAGTATTGAATCAAATTAGACTTCCACAAATCAGAGGGCTCTCTTTGATGTTGTACATTTTTCTTTTGATGTTTTTACTTGGTAGGTGTGTTTGTGATGTGTGTTAGTGCGTGCTGTATTAATACAAGATGGTAGATACACACGCCATTAATAGCACACACACACACACAGTGCTGGTTTAGGATATGAACGTGTGTGTGTGTTTTAGGTGGGGGGGGGGAGCGTGTGTGTTTTAGGTCGGGGTGTGTAAGTGTGTCTATAACTCTACACAGTATGACTAATTAATCCACCCACAGTATTCAACAACTCCAGGCGATTGTCCCTGATACGTGTTCATTTGTATTTTACAGGCTAGTCATTATACCACCCTTTGGTGGGCAATTATCTCTCCCTTCCCACAACCTAAAACTGATTTCTTTTTTTTCTACTTTAGTAGTTTTGTGTGTGTGTGTGTGTGTTTCTGATTTGCTTTACTATGTGTCAAAATTAGTGACGCGCGTCACAATCGTGTGTCATTTGGTGAATGTTTTTGACGTCACATGTCAGATGTCACATGTTGAACGTAAATTGTTGTTGTTATTTGCGTATTCACTGAACGTTTTACTATTTTTCTATCTATCTATCTAATCTATCTATCCGTCTGTCTATATATCTTTATATCTGTCTGTCTATATATAGGCTATCTATCTAAATATCTGCCTATCTATTTATATATATATCTATATATCTATCTAGCCTTCTGTCTATATTTCTATCTATATATCTATCTACACAACTGCCTGTCTTTTGTATCTTAATTATCTTTATTTCTTACAATACCTCCTTCCATTCATCGTTCTATCCGTCAATTCATCCAATTGGTTTTTATTTGGTGCGCCTTTCTTTACATCTACGTGTCTATTCCTATCCAAAATGTCTGCCTGACTCCAGTGTCTGCTACTTCTCTCCACTTTTTTGCTGCATGATTCTGTCCGTCTGCCTGTCCGGGTCTGTACGTGTCCATCTCTATTTCAAATTTCAAGTCTTTGGCTATCACTCCTGATTACCGACGCATCTCTCTCTCTCTCTCTCTCTCTCCCTCTGTCTCACTCACTCTCTCTCTCTCTCTGTCCGTGTCTGCCTTACATAGCGTCAGCTCACCTAAATGCAAAGCCCATGTTCTGTTTCTCCGTAATATTTAAATATTTTGTTGATGTTGCTATTCTCCCCCCCCCCTCCTCCTTCTTTATATTTTCATTCTTTTCATTCTTTCCATTTTTCTCTTTAAATATACATTTTTCCTCTCTCCATCTTGTGTCTTTCTTGAGCTTTGGCCAAATGGAGCGTTAATGGCAAGGGCTACAACTCCTCTACACAGATTCTATTAACCTGGCCACGCGCCGGCCAACATTTAGACGTTGCAAAATGGAAGGGGAAAAAAACATTAAATGGACAAAACCTTTCTTTTTATATAAATTTTCTCTCTCTCTCTCTCTCTAGATTATCTCATTCTCATTCTCTCTCTCTTTCTCTTTCTCTTTTTCTTTACTTTTTTTCCCTTTTTTTTTGTTCAGTAACGTTTTAGCCCCTCGCTATTCAGATCGATAAAAGATTTTAAAAGATATTACAACAACGGTTCTCGTCATGGCGGTGTGTGTCCCACACACGTGTTTCCGGTTAACAACACTACACCGTTTATCGCAGTATATTTTTCACTTTTTTTTCTGGTCCTGCTGTGCAAAGAATTGAATAATTAATTAGCCTATAGCAATAATATTAGGTACGGTGGTCGAGCTACGACTTTCGTTCCGAAGGTTCTGGGTTCGAATCCTGGTGAAGGCTAGGGTTTGTTGCGGGGACTAGAGGGGTGTCCCTGAGTCTACCCAGCTCTGATGGGTACCTGACAGTTAGGGTAAAGTAAATGGCGGCTGAGCATTGTGCTGGCCACACATCTCCCAGTGGCCACATAATCTGGTGAACGCTGCTTCATTGGCCCTATGGATCAATTTTGTTCGAATGGTACTTTACTTACTTACTATACTAATAATAAAAGTCTGTATGTTTTATCATTTACGCTGGCACTGGACCATTGGAAGCAAGGCCTGGGAGGGGGAGGGGGATGGGGATAAATAATACAAACGAACTGTTAACTGATATTTGAGTTATCATTCTGAATATCGCGGCGTCCAAAACTGGAACGTGAGGGTGGACCTTATGTTAACCGGATCAGCTCAAATCTCACCACTAAGTCTCCCCTTTCACTTCTATATGGACCCTACCAAAAGAATGCAAATAATATTTAAAAAATGCTATTGATTTCTAAGGAACAACTCTTTAAGAAAAAAATCCTAGTTTTGACATTTCCAGAAAATTTTATTTTTTTCTTTATCGTCCACATTAGCGTAAAATTAACATTTAATACATTTGGTAAAAAAATAAAATCATTTCGATATTAAAATTAATAAGGAAAAAAGTTGAATAAAAGAATGTATTTGGAAGGGGTTTGACCTTGAATTTCAGGTCATTCAAATAGACCAATCATTTCCAATTTGCTTTATTTCGAGTTACATATTTTTTTTATATATTTATAATGCACGATGCAGAACGTTGTACAATTATATCCCTTGTATAAAATACTTGCTTTACGTTAGAGTCTAGTGTTACCAGTTACCACAACATTATGGAATATTCAGTTATATATACTTTATGGGCTTCCCTTTCAACAATGTACCGGCTGCAACCCTCCTCCCTTCGGCCCTTGGACATGTTTTGCAGTGTCTGCTGTTATTAAAAACTGGCATGGCAGATAGGTCCTACATTTTATATTCTAGTTTGCGCACGATAACTCCAGCTTGAATTCTATTAGGTCATGCTTTTATAGTCTTATTTCCCCCTCGCAGGGAGAGATGGGCATTTGGCACTCTACTGGCCACACAGTCCCCATGGTAGGTCGTGGCTTTAAACGAAAATTGAGATCTGACTAACGTCACAAACTGAAAGGCTTTATACAAAGATCTCTAGCTTGTGGTTATAATATTTCTCCTATTTGATGTCTCGAAAGACTTTATTTCAGAGTTCCCGATTCCCTTTTGTGCTGTACACTTCCGGTTAATTAGTCGCTATGATTTTCTCAATGAAAACTTAAAATTGATATCGAAAGTTGTATACAGCGGAAACATTTTGGCAGACTTAGCAGCGTTATTGTGTGCGCGCGGAAAAACGCCATATAAGCTCTAAAAATAGAGCAAGCGGTCCATCTTATTAGCGTCTTTGGTATTATCTGATTATTGGACGTATATACAATACAACTTTTCTATTACAACATGCTTACAAACCATTCGTTAAACTCCTCCAATCATTATGTTTGTTGCTTGTAAAACATTCAATCAATCACACCAACGTCGATCCCAGCCCCATCGTGTGGAGCACAGACCTCCTCTCGGCTCCCAGGTTTCCCACGAGTATACACCTCTGTACCTGTCCCCTGGGGGATCGTATTCACAGCCCCCCCCCCTTCTTCCACACCTAGTTCAGCAGCGTTAATACTAGGGGGTAGGGCGGCGGCATATCAATTAATACGCCCCCTCCCCCGGTCACATAGGCATTTTCCAACCTCTGGGTAATTTGACAATTAGTCACATTTTTGACACGATCATATTTTTATTTGTTTTATTTTTATTGTACGTATAACTTGTGTGTTTTTCGTAGTCACGGATAAATTATGGCAATCGGGGTGACGCGGGTGTGACACTGGCACACTTGAGCTCGCGCACTTCGCGCGTCAATGCACTCACTCACAAGCGCAAACACACACACACACATATGATACACAGGGACATACATATTATTAATGAATAAAAAAAAACAACAACTTAACATCCGGGGGATGGAGCGTTTCTTTTTTTGGTTAAAGAGGAAAAGACAATGGAAGAGTGGCTTGGTAAAGTCAAAGCTCCATGGCGAAATAATTGTGGATGTCTAAAATGTGGATGCTGACCAATTGTGGTTGTCTAAAATGTGCAATGCTGGATATTTTCGGCTTCCCGGGTCAGCGGCGTTCCATATTTATGGCGTCTGTGGTATTTAGCGAGTTCCTGAGACACCTTCCCTCCCGTACCTCCCCTTCTTTTTTTTTTCTTTCTGGCCATCTCCGAGGATGTTTGGTTTCCGTCCCGTGCAAACAAATTACGGTCCCAAGTTTCCTGGCTCCGTACACGGCAGTACTGTGTGCTGATAGCTTTTTGCTTGACCCGTTACGAATTTGCTTACGGGCCCGGGATTGGGAGGGGGGGGGGGGGAGGAATGGATAGGAAGTCACCTGGACACAGTGGACATACAGATTTTTGTTTTTGGGGAACAGGGATTCCTGTGTTGGCTGCCACTCCTCATCCCCTTCCTCCCTTTTTTCTCCTCTTTTAATGTTTTCCAACGTTTGCTTAGCTGACCAAGTTACTTAGAAAAAAAAATTATTTTTAAAGAATCGTGTTTGGGAGTTAAGTCTTCATGTATGTTTGGTAAAAGTATCAATCAAGCAAGCAATGATTTAACGAGTCCTTCAATCAAGTAAACAATCATCCAACCTTCAATTCAGTTTATATATCTGTCTGTCTTTCTGACACATACTACAAACAACAAACAAGCTGTCTGTCTGTCTGTCCACGCAACCATCCATCCATCCACACATGTCTATAATAATGACTCCTAAGCATATTTGCTGTATATTTGACGCTATACTCAAATCTAGATCCAACTAGGTCACGTGATGTACCCAGGAAAGAAACAAAGAAAGAAAAAAACTATGTCACAGAAACCCTATATACTATTTTCTCCTGGCTCTCATTCGCGCCTGTACTTCTCATCAGAACAGGAGGAGATCTGGCTTTGGGGGGGGGGGGGGGGTTCCTCCGTGAGTAGTATCCAGGTCTACACTCACTACACTGTTGCTTCCCAGTTCCATCCTCCCCATCCTTTCTTTCAGTTCTAGCACACTCACAAACAAAAATAAAAGCACATACATAAAGCCCTCGTGAATCCTCGTCTTCAACACGCATCCTTCTCGCTACTCACTCGTGGCTTAGGTAGGTAGGTAGGTAGGTATCAGTGCGCTCCTCTAAGAGAGTTCTTAGTTTCTTTTTTAAAAGTTTATAATATATGATGCCGTAAGTGTGTTTAATCATCCGCTCCCCTCCCCCCTTCCACCAGTACAACAAAGACAGACAGAGGAGGTACCAGACATCTGGCTCTCGTGCTATAGAACTTCTTCTTCATCGTTCACGTTTTTACACCTCCCACTCACACAAACACACACGCACGTGCGCTTACACACTGATACCTACGTACACACTAAGACTTTTGAAGCACCCCACCCCCGATCCCCCCGGGGGGTGGGGGCAAAGGAGACGGGGGGGGGGTGCTGTAGTAAAAGTGTAAAGCACTGGGAAGCTAAGAGTTAAACAAATGACTTTGTTCTTTGTCCTTTTATTTTTTTGTTCTTTAAACAGATTTTGGTCTACAGGAATTTTCTTCTTTTTTTTCTTTTCTGTCTTTCTTTGTTTTAAGTATTTGGATACACCATGATGATATGACTTTAAAGTTTAGAACCATCAGTAATATCTTCTTTTTCAATGTGAGAAGTATCTATCTATCTATCTATCAACTATCTAACTATCTATATATCTATCTTTATATTATATAATTTGAAAAATACAACACAATAACAACTTGTTGCAAAGCTCAGATAGACATAAGGACAAACACACTTTCCTTATCCCTTTACGCGAGAACCAATGTATATAAGAATATAGGTTATCATTCTTCCCAACTGGCATCCGAGCCTGGAATGGGTTGTCTGAACAAATCAGGAAAACCAGTAACTTAACATCATTTAAAATACTAATAAAAATGTAGGAGCGTCATATATAAATTAAAAGGACATATATATATATATATATATTAATATATTACCATGTCTGTCTTTCTACATATCTATTTATATAATTATCTACGTATATATTTAAATGCATATCGTTATAGAAACAAACCATTTATTATCACAAACAGCCGCGACATATACGACACAGTGTCAATTAACAATCAACAGGACGAAACATCCTAGATGACAGACATAAGAGGCGAAAGATTGACTTTACGAAATATTTGTCGCTCCGGGTTCCCATGCATTCCACACAATGGGCTCGTATCATTGTTCCCCTCGCTCCCGTGCTCGCGGACTTTAGTTGTTTGTAGGACACTGCACGCCATTAGAACGTCATTTTAAACTTTAACCTTCAGTACGCCCGTTTAGTTTTCATACACTACGTCAGGCTCCTTTAATTTTGCTTCTATGTTTTAAATTTCCAATGTAAATTTAAAAAGAATAATTAAAAACAATTTTTTTAAAGAGATGCAGGAAGTAGATGGTCAATTGCCCGGGGGGGTGACCATGATTGTTTTTTTCTTTTTGACCAGGTAGCCACACTTTTTTTTTACATGGGGGTGATTAATTGATTGAATAGTGTGGAGGTATGTTTGTATGTATTTGCGAGTGTGAGTTGTTTTTGAAGTACAGATTTTCCAACGAACCAAATTATGTCCAACATGGGGGCACGTTGGCCGAGCGGCAGTGCGTTCGGCTGGCGTACCGAAGGTCCTGGGTTCGAAACCTGACGAAGGCTTGGATTTGTACCCGGGGTATGGAAGGTCCGATGGGTGCCTGCGTTTAGTTCGGGGTAAAGTAAAAGTCGGCTGGGCATTGTACTGGAACCACAATCCACACAGAATGTCATGGCCACAGAAACTGGTGAACGCTTCTTCACCGGCCCTAAGGATCAATTTGGTCCGACGGGATACTTTGATTTTCAAAAGTTCTCTTTTGCTCTCCTAGGATTTTGTAGTTTGTTTTTTTCTTTTATAACAAAAAAAAAACAACATTCCCAGAATTCCGATATATCTATTTGTTGAATATTGACAATATCAGCACACAAAAAAACAACAACAACCAAATCTATATATTTTCTTTTGCTGCGTAACGTATTATTTTTTTATTAAACCCACATGGCTAATTTAAAAATATCTCTCTTCATGTCCCACATTTACAAAATACGTCATATCCCCTCCCCCCACCCTCGTTTCCATTTCATCCGACCTCCCCCCCCCCCATGCCGGTTTAACGAATCAGCATTAAAAAATATCTCCTGGCAGGTGGAGATAAATCTTGATTATCTATTTCAAGTCAATCCTTGCTTATCTTTTTTTTTTACTTTTTGTAAACGTGTATACATAAAAAGAATACAATTTAAAAAACTATAAATATAAATAAATATCTATCTATCTATACATATATTATTTATGCTAATACAAAAATGAAAATGCCATAATATTCATATATTATATAATTCGGATAATTAATATCAATGATATAAAAACTGTAGATATAAATAATGTAAATAACAAAGATATCAAATAAATAATAAAAATTTGAATAAAATAGAATTGAATTATTATATAAATGAAAGTAAACCGTACATAGCCCCCCCCCCCCCCATACAAACATACTGTGCCGCTCATGTGAGGTCTATTAATGATAAGCATTTGACCTCAAATTCGTGTTTTCAAAATTGTATTTGTTTTTCGCCTAGACCCTTTGTGATTTGTTAAATTTAAATTTTAACCAATAAAAAAACACACGCACATGAAACAAAAATTGAGTATGGGTGTGAACTCACTTCGGGTTCATTTCATGATCGTCCGCTTGTCGTTGCACACATGCGTCCCAGACAATGAGACAAGTGTGGATTTAGCCCTCGGCACTTAAAACTCACCTACGCTCTTAAAAAAAACCAACCTGGTCATTTCCATAAGAAGATGAGGTAATACTTGAGCAGGTGAAATGGACCCGTGGGTTCAAGTCAATTTAGAACGGTGGGAAAGATGAGGTGTTAAAAAAAAGGCACCCGAGCAACCCACTCCCATCTCTAAAATCTCCCCCAACGCCCTTGCTCTTTGACACCCGTACGCCCACCCACCCCAGCCTATTTCAATAGCTCCTACCCCATTTCTGCCGCTTTCAAATGCGCCCATGACGCACGCCAATAACTGCCGAGCGGGACACACGAGTGCTATTAATGGTTATTCCTCGAAATCCCATGTAATTATAAACCAGCTCATGAATGCATTGTTTGCCCATCTTTTAAAACGCTTTAAAAAACATTGTTAAAAAACTGGAAATACCAAAATTACAGTTTTAATTTAATCGTTTCAATGTGATAATCGAGTTAACTCTGAGTCCAGTGAATTATTCTTTCAGCGCGTATCAAGCCTCGAAATAATACTGTGTATTACGTCTAATCTTACGTTCAAAAATAGTTCACGGTATAAATTATGTGTATTGTAATAAACAAAGCATTAGAATTTTATCCCTTTTTTAAAAACGTTTATTTAATTGATCCTGGCTTTAAATTCAGGGCTGTGTAGTTACTGTGTACAGGAATATAGCCAATATGTCCCGGTATGTTGAATTCTAGATTGTATACGTTGCAAAAAAAAAAAAAAAGACCCATTTTTGACGCGCTGTAATAATATTTAAAAAAACTAGGGTTTCCTTGTGATTGTTCATTCGGCAGGTGCATTGCATGAGAGTAAACCACAGATGCAGACACACACGCACACACACACGTAAGCGTCGTCTTAATCTCGTGGTGCAACACCTGGCAACACATTGTATCCTTGTATCTTTGTGCTTAGCAGAACAAGCACACTGAGCCCCGCGTATCTTAAAGAGATGTCCTTTTCGCCAGAAACGCTGATTTTGGCTGATTCTTATGTTTGTTGTTTTTTTAAAGCTTACGAAATAATTTGAAATAGCTTTTTTGGGCTAGAAATTTTGGCAGAAACGCTGATTATGGCTCATTTTTATGTGTCTTTTTTAAGCTTACGAAATAAGCTGAAATGACTTTTTTTCGTGGAAGGAGAGGGGGGGGGGGGGGGCTATGTTTTTTTTTCTCTTGCTTGTAAGGTCTACTAAATGAACGATAATTCGTTCATCTTGTTGCTTAGAGGCGACTTGACTGTACACCTCGAGTTTGCTATCCGATTGTCATCATTAGCTTTGAATTGTGGCTAGAATTATTTGTAAACCTCTCTCCCACTTGTAGTATTTTACACTAGTCCGCATAATATAGACTAAAAGCCTTGCGGTCGGTGGATGATTTTCTGACATCAATTAGTGAAAGTTAAAGCTAGCTGATTGTCGCACTGGTCACACATTGCTGGTAAAACAACAGGTTGGTCTACTGACTAATGGCTTGAAAGAACCAAAATGGTAATTTACACCTGTAACTGTAGGCCTATATCTCTATATTATCTGTTATCTGAAATTATATATTACAGACGCTCCTTCTATAAAGAAGATTATTGCGTCTTACGCTCATCCGTGGTCCGAGGCTAGTCTTGCATCTTTATTAATGTTTTAAAAGATAAGTTACTGGTTTTCCTGGTTCGTTCAGGCAACCCATTCCATGCCCGAATACCACTCGGGAAGGAAGAAAGAGTAAGGCCTACTTATTATGCATTTTGTTCTAGCATAGGGAATGAGGAAAGTGTTTTTGTCTATTTATTTAATATAATCACCAGTCTATCCATTGTTATACAATTTCTTGTATTTCGTGGCCTGGTATATTCTTCAATCCATAACACTCCCCCCTACTCCCCCCATATTAACCCTTACAGTCCAGGGCGCGTATATAGCGGAACTGAAGGCAGCATAGATAGAAGTAGGTCGGTACTGGAAGGGTTAACAATGAATATGTTTGTTATTTAGTTAAAGAAAAAGACAGTAAAAAAAAAAACTTGTACTCGGCCATTCGTGTGTATGTGTCATCATTTCCGTCTTCCTCCGACCCGCGCCCCCCTTCCCGCCCTCGTCTGCCTCCCTTCTCTTACCTTCACCCCTCTCCTCCCCCCCCCCCCCCCCCCCCGATACCTGTGTGTAGGTGAGATATGTTGGTTTGAGACCTAGGCCCTCTACACCTGAAGTAACACCTGCCACTCGTGGCCTCAGCGATCCTCGTTTCCGATTGGCTAACGGATCCTGAGAACTGTGTCGACTCGACAGTAACCCCCCCCCTTCTCCAACTCCTGCCCCCAAAAAATTCGCCCCCCTCCCCCAATTTTATCTTGGGGAGGTAGGGGAGAGGGGTGCGGGGATGGTTGAGGAAGGGTATGAAGAGGTAATGAAGGTATTCAAGGCGCCACTTGTACCCCCTCCCCGCCCACTCCCCCGCCACCCGCCCTACGGCACTCTAAAATAAAATAGTACCACTAAAGCCCCCCTTCTTCCCCCCGCCTTAAACCTAAACTAGCCCCAATACAAGTAGTTTTGGCGCTCTGAAGTTAGTGTGTGTGTGTGTGGCCACTGTGGAGTTCCGGCCCAATAATTGCGATACGCTGATCCGTTTCCAGCCGTTTTTGGTTCCATCCCAGCCAGAAATCTGGCGCAACCTGGCGCACATATAAAAGTAATGAGCTGATTGTTTGTCCCCATTTACCTTGAAGTTCACAAAGTTAATTAAAGAATTCTGTCGGAATGCGCCCCCCCCCCCCTTTCCTCCCTCTTGCGGGGGGAAAAGAAAAGGGGAAATTAACACAGTAGAGCGACTTGATTGAATTTGTTAAGAGTTACCGTTCTTTGAAGGGTATTTAAATTTTACATTAAAAACAAGACGTGGCTTTTATGTATCGCGTTTCAATGTACGCATGCACTGATATTACTTGTATTTAAAATGCACTGTTTTTTGGAAAGAGAACTACGACCCTACATTTCTTTAAAAGATAACACGCCGCGTCTGGCCGTAAAGGACAGTGTCAATGGGTCGTGATGCCATGTATTATAAGTTCTAGGGGGAGGAATTACCATGTTGGCTTTGTCTGCCTCGAGATTCTAGATCTTTCATTTTGATTTGTTTTCCCTCAAGCGTGAGATCTGTTTTGTTAATCGCTGGAGTAATTTCACAACAACAGCTGGTGTCAGTTTTCATCGACACCCAATCCTCCACAATCCCCACAATCACGCGTGTGTGTGTCTGAATCTGAATACACTTCCATCTTTAAATCTACAAAGTCTGCACCACGTTTTTGATTGTTGTTGTTTGGTTTCTGCCCTCGCTACCTTCCTCGGCGTTTGACAACCCGAGAATCACTGACCTGGACAATAAAACGTGTGCCGCTTCTTTGTGTATCATTTCTTGGCCGTCTGTATAATGTTATTCACCCGGATAGACTTTCACATCTACCCATTCCATCTCTCTCTCTATCCAGCCATCCACGACGAACGTGTGTGTCTGTACATGTGTCTGTACATGTGACTGTATATGTGGTTGTATTGTATCAGCATAATTCTCTACATGCGAGCATTTGGGGGGGGGGGGAAGTTGGCAAAGACAGACACGGCTGGGTTGTTACAATTACATTTTGTGAATTGTTAGACGAATTAAAAAAAAAGTGTCTTTTGACCTGGTCTCACGTCAAGAAAGGGAACCGAATCAGGAAATATTCTTGTTGGGTGTCAAAAGTGAATCTTCATACATCTCTCTATGTCAGAAAGAAAGGATCTTTTTTACAAGCAGAATGCAATGCCCGGGATGATAAACAAACAGCAAGTTTAACTTAAGTCCATTTGTCAGAAGACAAATTATTCCAGCGTCTGTTAGCCATTGGCTCAAAGGAGGGGTCGGTTTTGATAACCAAAGTAGGATTTGTAATTGATTCAGCGTGCCAACAGTCTAAAAGATTTCCTGCTCTTTTCTTGTAGAAGTGACTTAAATAGTCTTTTTGGTGGTCTTCTGCTAGCCACACAATCCCCTAGTATGCCGTGAGCACAGAAGCTGGTTAACGCTGCTTCACGGACCATATGACCAATTTGGTCGGAAGGGTTCTTAACTACTAAGAATGAGTCACTACTTCTGTTGTGCATATTCAGTATTCGGGTTTCATAGTGTTCAAATTTCTCTCTAATGTTGAGGAAGTTTCCGTAACTTGCTTGCGCGCTCGTTCCTCCCCCCCCCCCCCCTCAGTTCAGCACACTTATAGTCGCGTGATCAAAGTGTGCGCTCTCTACAATCTGTCGTCTGCTGGGTCCATTCAAAAGTATAATTTTTTTTCCTCCTTTTTGGTTGTTGCCCATAAGTCTGCCGTCTGATTTTTTTTTAAAGTCTTTCATAAATGCGTAGCCAGCTACTGTTACCATGTGAGAGTGGAGTGGGGAGGTGGTAGATATGGGCACTCTAGCTGTAGTCTAAAAATAGATATTTCATTAAGTTCAAATATATAAAAATCCTAGGAAGGGGTGTTTGGTTTAAGGGGGGGGGGTATGTTAGGGGGGGGGCGAATAGAGAGGTTACCTGAAGGATTTAATTTATGGGCATTCGGAATAAGGGGAGGGGGGTTAGTCAAGAGATTTCGTATTTTTTTTCTGTTCTGATAATATAAGGGAAAGGTGAAGGTATACACAACTCCCCTGCCCCCCCCCCCATGTTGATTGTGAATAATATTGATATTTGTCGACAATCTGAGCTTTAAGAAGGTTGTAGGGTGGAAAGTAATTGAGGAATTTTGTCTGTAATTTACTCAGCTCCTTGCTGTATGTATGTATGTGTGCAGGTTATATATATGTTGGTATGTATGTATCTATATGTATGTATCTGTATGTATCCCGTAGGCAGGCTATGTATGTGTGTACGTATGTATCTATGTTTATTGACTATACACGTGTGCGTTTGTGTATGTATGTGCTTGTAGTACCTTGGTAAGGCTAGATTAAAATAAAGCCAGTCTAGGATTAGTCTCAGGACACTCCCTCCCTTGTATTCTGAAATTTACCCGCGCCCCCCCCCCCCTCAACCTTTGTGTAATTCAAACCGAGAAGAAGTTCAAGCATCCAATTGAAGGCTTAAATTATGATTTTGATTGAATTTTTTTAAAGAAACCGAAATGTGCGTATCACGTAAAAAGGATTTTTTTTTTCGGAGACGGATTCTATAGATCTTTAAATTGTACAGGTCTTTCGCTATTTAACTTTGTATGTAGTCATAGGAAGTGTACATCTAGGTTTTAGATTTCCTCTTCTTAGATATAAACATACTCAAAACCATGGGCGAGTGTAGACCGATGCATAGTTCTCCTGATGGGGAGAGTAGATCTAGCCCAACTTAATTAATAAATGGTAGACGTTCATCTGGAACAAGCGGGACAGCTCCAGAAAAATGCCGAAAAATTACTTCAGACCTGTCGCTCCTTCCACACACTCCCCGTCCCACTCTACTAAGTCAAACATACGGCTACAAGAAACCGCCCTAAATAACAAATTATATGGTGAACTTGCGCACCTCACAGGCGCCACGCAGTTTGTAAAGTATTCGTAAGTATTTTGTATTTGTCTTAAATCTCCCAACATGCTTTTGAGTACAAAGAAGAAGCAGACGAAGGTCTTCCAACTACTTTCAACAGGTTGTCTGTTTTTTAGTCTCAAGCCGGACATAAGGGGAAAAATACAAAACAACTGAACTCACAGCTGTTGTGTGGGGAGACCACTCGGACAGTCGCTCACTCGCAGCAAGTCTCGGTGGGATCGTCTTTCATTTCAAACTGTACATCTCTCGTGGGCGATCGCTTTTAAAGGGGAAAAAAATAAGGGGGAGATCACTCAAAATAACTTTAAAAAAGTATTTCACGAGCGCACACACATACGACACACTCGTCCGTACGACTCTCGCGCGAGGACATCCGATCTTGCACGAGCGCTCCCCTCTCCCTCATCACCCACCGCTCGCTAGGCGGTTCGAGGTTTCACCAAAATAAGTTCGTCCGCGCTTCGCGTCTTTTTTTTCTTCTCTTGTTTTCCGCCTCGACAAGGAAGCGTGGCTTTGTTACCAGCAAAAATGAGAACAACCAAAGTTTACTCAAGGAAAGGTCAAATCATGTATGCTGGAACAGACCTGGTCAGCTGATGACATTCTGCTGCTTGCCTTTTTCCCTAACCGCGAGTTCGGAAGTCTTGAAATGCTATCACATGTATCATGCATGGGATAGAGCTCTCGCTTAGATCCTCGTTGTGGTCCGGCGGTATAGCGTCGCACGAGTTGGAATTATTTCTATCGGATTTGATGTGGAGTCTTTTGTTTCTCTGCTCAAATCAAGCGCTGTACCTGAGCACACAACCCCCCTGTACTTTGTGGACCGTGAAGCATTAGGTCTTAATTTTATATCTATCTGTCTGTCTGTCTCTCTGTCCGTCCATTTGTCCATCTCTCTATCACTTTATCTCTCTCTCCCTCTATAGTCGACTGTCTTCTTCTAAGATCGCCCGGCGCCCCTTTCCCAACCTACGCCCCCTCTCCTACTCCCAAACAGGACAAATGCTTAATAACGAAGTCATAAAAACAAAGTAATATTATTACCAGGATTAAGGATAAGATGAAGATCGCGTTTGACAGGCGAGTTGTTCCCCTTTTACGACTTTTTTATATTTTGTTCTTTCTCGCATCCCATGACGTTTATCTCTGCTCACTTTCAAAACTTTACCTCCCTTCCTCCCTCCCTCCTCACTCCCTTCCTCCCTCCCTCCTCACTCCCTCCTCACCCTCACGCACATCTCCACCATTTCCATTCTATCTCTCTTTCTCTGTTTTCTGCCGACCTTAGTTTACACACGTGTTTTCCATCTAAGTGTCTGGGAGGCGCACCCGCCCCCGAACCCCGCCCCACCACAACCGTATTCTGTCTTTTATTTCTCTTTCTCTATATATATATATTTCTCTTTTTCTTCTGGAAGTAAATTTGACACTGGTGTTTATCTTAGAGCCAAGAATAAGATATAGAAGACAAGGAGAAGAAAAAATAAAAAGACTCATTTACTTGAAAATGAAAAGAAACGGTAGAGGTTGGGGGCGGGGTGGAACTGGGGGAGTAGGGTTGCTTACTGGGGGTAGGGTGCTTGTTTGTGGAATATTAAAAACTATAGGTAAGAATTTTGGGTTGGGAGGGGGGGAGGAGGTTATGGTGTTGTTTTTTTGGGAGGGGGGTGCTGATGAAGGTATAGTCATTAACGACGTAATGAGTAATGACGCGTTGATGAACTACTAATGGGCAGTTTCATTTATTGTAAAACCTTCTCAAAGATAGACAGGTCAGAGGTCATAAAGGTTATCTTTAAAAACACTAACACAACAGAACCAGTACCTCATATTTATTGGTGTGTTTAAAGTTAAAGTTATATGTTTCACAGTAAGAAACGGTATGACGGTATTCTTGTGTTAAAACGAACCTCCCCAGTTTCAACTAAGCTAGTTTTAGTCTTAATATTTCTGTTCCTCAAAAAGTCTCGAGATGAGCGACATCTACACTTGACGAGTGCAGATAAAAAATTTGGTTAAAATTTCACCGAATATCACACGTTGCTTAATCCTAAAGAAACAAAGCTAAAACCGTTATTAAGTCTATCGCAGATCATCTGGCCTAAATTGGAGAACTTGTTTATTCTTGCCGGTAATTGTAGATTTTTTTTTTTTTCTTTTCGTGATCCAAGTTCTGGGTGGTCGCTATCAGACATTTTGAAATTGATACGCTGCCATAGATGATGTAATTACTGACAAATGCGTTCAATTATGCGTAATAAATACTCTAATGGGATGATCGAAAAACGAAAACAAACGCATACAACCCTTGGTTGTGAATGTGGTCTTCGAATACTGTTTTTCTGTCTTTTTACCTTTCTGCCTTACTGTCTTTCTGCCTTTCTATTTTTCTATATATCCGTCTGTCTGTCTCTCTCTCTCTATATATATATATATATGTCACGTGAATAGCGAAATCTGATAGTTTGCGCGTGGTATTGAGTACTAGCTTACCAACTGAGACAGACAGGACTGCTCACCCACACACGGTCGTGACTCGCTAGTGTACTCATTAAAAGCCTGGACAGGGCGGGGGGGGGGTAGGGGGGAACCTCACGTGTACCTATTCTATAAACAAACACAGAAATACCACGAACTACGAACCGCCACCCTACCTCCCTCGCCCCATAAGTAAAAAAAAAAAGAAAGGTCTTCAGTTTTAGTCAAAAGGTCAGACCTGTATAGTGGAGATTGTTGGCGCATGCGTTCGTGGGTGATTGCTGGTTGGTGCGGGGGGGGGGGGGCTTAGTGTAACCGGCAAGAGATGTGGATGAATTACTACCCCTGGTACTTTTCAGTGTCGAATGACGTCATCACGTTGGGTTTGGGGAAAGGGATTGTAGGTTTGAACCCCCCCCCCCCTCCCCTTCTTTCCGTATGCACTTCGGCTTTTACTACACCTAAAAGCAGCATTGCCCTTCCTCCCCTCCCCCTCTTATCTACTAGCACAATTGACCCCCCCCCCCCACACACACACAAACGATCACCTCAAACCAAGAGAAAGGAACCTTTAAGTAAAACAGTACTCACGTTTGCCGGGGAGGCGAGTAGTTTGTGTGTAAAGTAGGGAGGTAGTGCGGAGGGAGGGGGGGTGGAGACCTGTGGAAGGCTGGAAGGTCATCGTGAGATAGATGCTGTGAGTGTCAGGCGGGAAAAAAAGAAACACATTTTTTTGTCTCCTGTAGATTTTCTTTATTCAAACTTTCTCACGTTATTTTTTTTTATTACCTTTGGCACTCTCCCCCTCCCCCAAAGCGTCACCTCGCCACGCCCACAAGCACGCCCCCCCACCACCCTGTTTACTCTTTCTCACTTTCGCATGGCGTGAGTTTTTTTGTGTTTTTCTCTACATAGAGTTTTCATGTGCTCTGTCTGGAATCGTGCAACCTTTGACCTTGCTGGCCCCTGGTGTTGAGGTGAAACCATTACACCTTGGACTTTCTTCACGCAAGGAAGAGGGTTCTATCGTTGGGCGCGCATCTCTTCAAGGACCCCTCCCCCCCCATCTCCCCCCGACATTCACCCGCCCTCTTCCTCCACCACTCGGATGACCTATTTTTACTCGTTTTTGAACTTTTTCGTTTTTCCCGTGATTCCTTGGCAGCCTCTATCTGGCTCATTGGCTCTTCCTGTTTCTTGACTCCTCCCCCCTCCTCCCCTACCTCCAATTTCCACTCACAGTATTACTCCCGCAAGTTAATGGGACGAGAAGCGAAAGGGGAGAGGGTGGTGAGATGAGGGGGCAGGGGCGTAGAAACATGTGGGGCGCGGGGGGGGGGGGGAGGGAGATGTGTATTTAATAAACAAAGAAGTCGAAAAAAAAAAGAAATGTACATCGGCCTTCCAAATGTCACGCCCCATGCACCAATGATTCTTTGGTTTCCCCGCAGGCGTGTGTTGGTTGGGGGGGGGCTGTCTCTTGGATAGAGGCGTCCCACGGCGGTGCCGGCGACGTGCCCTACGCCCCGCGCATTTAATTACGCAGGAATGAGACTATAACAATATACTAGTGCCAGTCTGGATCGGAAGGGGGGGGCGGGGTATTGAAAACAATGAAGGAAAGTTAGAGCGTTCCAGCATTGTGTAGGCCACACGATCCCTTAGTGAGCCACCCATTTTTTTAAATGCTTTATTACCAAAATGGCATATTACTGTATCACTCAGACCAGCTATTCGCTTATTCCTTTGTTCCTCATTTAACTTTTATCCATCACTCTCTCTTTCTCTCACTCTCGTTTCGCCTTGGACTTAATCAAACGTAAAAGGCAAGCTAAGGATTTGAAAGAAAACAAGTTGCCTACTTTTCGCCTATTCATCTGAAGACAGACTGAGAGTGAAAAAATAGTTAAATTCCGATTGCTCCGGGGGGGGGGGGGGGTGTTGTGGTGCGTTGTGTTATTTTTTTTTATAGAAAAAGTGCGAGATCAAAGCGAAGCAATTAACCAGGCGAGTGAGTCGATGGTGTGTGTGAAACAATTTATCCCTCCCCACCCAACACTGCCATAATACTCCTACTTCCTTTAGTTTTTAAGTAGAAGTACACGCCCCTGGTTACAACTGGTTTTAGTACCTCAATTGAAGGTTAAGGTTTTAACTAGTTTTAAGGGTACATTTTTGTGTACAAAAACGAAACATCATAACAAAGAAAGAAAAAAAAAAAGAAAAAAAAAAGAAACAAATCAAACACGGTAAAACGTATTTATTTGTATTTTTTCTTAAACTCGAACCTAACACATCCAATTAAAAGGCGAGAAAAGAACAAATAACCAAGTACCGTAACTCCGGTATGTGTAGGTAAGACATTGTTTGAATTGCTGCCCTTGGACTAATTGCACATGAACACTACAAACACACAAAGAAATAGGGCAAATTCTAGCTCTTACAAATTTATGGTATTAAAGATTTCAAATGAATGGAGTATGGAGATATATGCCCACAATTTTATATTATTTTTATTTATATGTAAATTATTGTTCATCTATATATTATATATCTGAGTATCTAACTATCTATCTAATTATCATATATTTATCATCTTTTTATCCGTCTCTTACTCTCTCTATATTACCGTATATCTATAGTATTATATGACTATGTATCGGTTTATACATAGGCCATAGATTTATGTTTAGAAGTTAATTATGTCAGTGACAAAATATTTTTAATGTCATAAGAAAATATTTTTAAAGAGTAAACATATTGTTTTTTCTATAAGGTAAAAACATTTTTTTTTTATAGTTAACAAATATTTCCGTTAAAATTTATTTCGATCTAATGTTTATAGTTAAATGGAACTATTTTTTTCTTTTTTTTTTTTTTTTACCGTGGATATAACGAGACCTTAACCGAGGGGGGAAACTCTCGCAAACTCACACATACATACAACATACACACACCTAGAAACACATGTGCACTTTTTTCTACATTAATTCTATTGGCTCGCCGTCGTCTCGCAGAAAAAACGTGCATTTCGTTCCCCTAGCCCTCTCGTGCTGACCTGGTTGTTTTTTTTTTTTTATATTTTTTTTTCAAAGACACAGTGTGTGTATGTTTGGTGTTGGGGGAGCTGTGGCGTGGGGGCTGGGTTCTGGTCTCAGACACCCAGGAAAAGCCACACACACAATGTAAATATATAAGTCAAGGTCATCTGCTTCCACATAACGGCTGTCTTTGTGAGGGAGAGTAAGAGTGTGTGTGTGTGGGGGGGGGGCATGTTTTAATTTTATATACGCTTCGTGTCCCGATGGTTGGTGGTAGACATGCAACTAGGGGGGGGGGGGACTCAGGTTCAGGAGATGTGGCGAGGCTAGTGTCGAGGGCTTTAGTAAGAGCACACATTGTCTGGGAAATTATTTTTTTGTGATACAAATGCTATATAATTTTCTTATGTCTTGACTATGCCTTTATTTTATGTACCTAGACCTATGCACTATGTGGCAATTGAAATATTGTTCATTGTTGGAGTTGTCTCTCTTTTTTTACAATCCATTTTGGGAAAAAAAGGGGAGTTATGTCATTGCAGCGAGTTAGGGACATACCAATTTGAGCAAGGAGATTGATTTATAAGCGATGCACTTCTATATGTAGGTTTATGTGGGAAACCGTTGAAAGGCTTAGTAACAAAGGCTAACGAGACAGTCCCAGCGGGCACACCACGTCGTATCGACGGGGGAAAAACGTGGTCTCCACGTGTTTTCGTGGTTTCCTAGTTTTTTCCTCGTCGATACGACGTGGTGTGCCCGCTTGGGAGTATACCCAGGGAATGCGAATTAATTGTGTTGACATAATAATTATGAAAATATGTAATTATGTTGATAAACATATTATTCTACTCGTGTCTCTTGTTGTTAATGATTTTTTTTGTTCTTACCTCCCTTTCATCGCGAGTGTTTAATTACACAAACACACTGTGTTAGAAGGGGGTGTATTCTGCCTCTCCGCCCCACCACTCCCTTTAACATCTAGTTGTTTTTTTTAAGGTGGACAAAGCAATCATACTTTTTTGCAAATTTTTCCATGTGAAATAAATTTAATTGAATATAATTATGTAGAAAATTTTACAAACAAAACAAACGCCAAATAAAATGCAACAACAACAACAAAAAAAACTACAACAAAATTAGTATCAGAAAAAAAAAAAGAAAACTGCAAAGTAAGTTTACAAAAAATAATATATTTTGAGTGTTATTTGAATTGGGATTTAAAACTTAGATCTATGGGGGCCTACAGAAAAAAAAAAAAACATAGGGTCACACTTACATAACCCGTCTAGATTCTAGGGAAAGGTAACTTGAAACCAATTTAGTAACATCACGTACGATTTACTCCCCTCCCCCCCCCCATTTTGTATTTCTCATTTGAATATATTTTTCACTGTTATTTCTTTTTGCGTGTGTGCCGAGCATGTAGACACAGACATTGCCACTATAGAACGGTGCCACTTGGGGAAGGAGGGCGGAACCCCCCCCCCACTTACCCCTCTTCACCTCCCTTCTCCCCTTTACCCCCTCCCCACGCCCACCTTTAAAACTACCGGTATATATTGTGTTGTTTTATTTCTCTTGCTCCGAATGCTCTCGTCAAAGACTTAAGACCGAGACATCGTGTCTCGTGTAGAAAGAGATTAAAGTTCTTAATTCCGACTTTGTTCCTCAAACCCATTGGTTCTCCTCCATTTTGTTTTTATATAAATCTTGGGTGTGACCTTAGGGTTTGCGGAAGGGTGGAGGGGGGGGTGGATTCAGGCGTGCACTGGAGGTCTCGGAAGATAGGAGGAGTCTAAAGGTGGCTGGCCACACAATCCCCTTTTATGTTGTGGCCACGTTGTAGCTTCTTGAGCTCCTTTTTCTTTCTAAAAAGGTGAACTTTAAAGAATTTGACAGTGTCACTAGTGGGGAACGGGGGGTTGGTAGGGAGTTTACTCACAATAATTGGCAACCAAGGATGCCTTCGGAGTAAGCGTCATGCTACCTAGCCTTATGGCCCTTTGTATGCTATAAAGAATTAGGACAGTACTTGTTGAATTGTAGTGCTCCCGTCAGATTTTATAAGTACGAAGAAAATAGTGCACGTATTCGACTATTGTTTAAAAGTTGGCAATATAGAGAATAGGTAGAGGGGGAGTGTGTGTGGGGGAGGGGGAGGTGAACACGTGACGTAATTAACATACTTGTGGATTACGAGGGTACAAATGCTAGGCATTGTGACTGTAGGCCTAGACATAATTCTGGGGATTAGGGTTGTTTTTGTGTGTGTGTATGTATGTATGAGGGAGGGGGGGGGATCCTCAACTCTTGTTATATTATTTTCGAATTCCTATTAAAGTATACATGCGTAGAATAACCGAACATAGACATAGCCTACCTGACATTATTGCTGTATAGAAAATATGCATTATATATATAATGTTTCTGAGTTGTTGTTTTTATAGCACATCTTTTCTTATATGTTACAGACCCCATTCTTTACAGAATATTATTGCGTCCTACGCTCATCCGTAGTCTGAGTCTAGTCTCGTATCCTGATCAGCGTTTTAAATGACGTTAACCTAATGGTTTTGCTTAGTTTGTTCAGGCAACCCATTCCATAACTTGGGAAGAAATAGTACTTATATGCATTTGTTCTCGTATAAGGGATAATAACTACTAACAAGACACCCCTCCTTATTTTTTACTATAAGCAAACTAAAAGAAATGTTACATTATTTTATTTTTAAATGCATTGCTTGTTTATAGAAACTGATCCAATTCACAACTATTGCGTCGTGTCCAATTATATGGTCTTCAAACTTCGTGGTCAGAGCTGATTTACACTTATCGTTGCTAAACCTTTTCTTGACCCCCTTACTGGTAGCTACACCGCTCACACAGTACTGCTTATAGGTGGTACTCACCTTTAAAGTGTCTTTTTCCGCAACACTTACCCTCCATCTCTCATTTACTAACTTTCTCCCTCTCTCTCTCTCTCTTCGTACAGGTGTGGAGACAACTACCTAGGCGAGTACTGTCAGGACGACAACCCTTGCCGGAATGGCTTCTGCATGAACGACGGGAAGTGTGACGTCCTCTACAACCAGAACGGAGATGCCAGAGCGGAGTGCACGTGCCCCGTGGGTGAGTACTGGCCCTTGGTTTGTCATCTGTGTGTGTGAGTACTGGCCCTTGGTGTGTCATCTGTGTGTGTGAGTATTGGCCCTTGGTGTGTCATCTGTGTGTGAGAGTACTGGCCCTTGTTGTGTCATATGTGTGTGTGAGTATTGGCCCTTGTTGTGTCATCTGTGTGGCGAGTACTGGACCTTGGTGTGTCATCTGTGTGTGTGAGTACAGGACCTTGCTGTGTCATCTGTGTGTGTGTGAGCACTGGACCTTGGTGTGTCATCTGTGTTTGTGAATACTGGACCTTGCTGTGTTAATCTGTGTGTGTGTATGTGTGTAAAAAGTATCCCGTCGGACCAAATTGATCCATAGGGACGGTCAAGCAGTCATCAATCTCCGTGGCTACGACATACTATGGGATTGTGTGACCAGTACAATGCCCAGCTACCTTTAGTTTACTAAATTCAAGTACCCATCAGTCCCTCGAGGACGCAGGAACCAGTCCTAGTCTTTACCAGGACTCGGCTCGGCCTCCATGTCCCGTGTGTGTGTGTGTGTTGTGCAGGCAGTAGTTATGGTCAAGTGGGGGTTATGGTCAAGCGGTAACCGCCGTTGCTGAACTGTCCATTTGTCTCCTCCTTCTCCAGGTTTCGTCGGCAAGATCTGTGACCTGATTGATCCGAACAGCGCGTGCTACAAGAACCCGTGCAGAAACGGTGCGAAGTGCATCATCGGCAACACGCTGAGCAACTACACGTGTAAATGCTTGATCGGATTCAGAGGTAAGTCTACAGTGCACACACAGGTATCCACAGGTATCCACCACTAGTGTGTGGACACTACTACCTTACCTCACCGGTAAACATTGTCTTACTTTTTAATCCAAAGTTGAATTACACTCAAAGTGGAACAAAAAGTATTATTATTTTAGATCGGCAACCTACGGAACGCGTGTCACACTTGTCACGCAGAGAAATGTTTCAATGGCACGCAAGACCTTTTAAATGGCCAATTCAAGTCTCTTTTACAAGACATTTAGGGCTAGATCAGAATGACATTTAGGCAGAGAGACATGTTTCAATGGCATGCAAGACCTATACAAAGTAAAAAGGCAAATCAAGTCTCTTCTACGTGGCGTTTAGGGCTAGATGATAATGACATTTAGGGCAGTTGGCGCGCTGAAGGAATTAAAAATCCTCTTCGGCACACTATTATTATTGAAAGGTTGCCGACTCCTTGGTCTAGATGCTCTCCCCTTTAGATTTCAATCCGAACCCAAGGCAAATCTACGAACTCTTAAGTGCACTGCCATATAGATTTAGATCCATTGTTCAAAGAGACCTTCCGATCATCTCCAATTACTATCAATTGAAACTTGATAACTATGTGCCGGTTCTCTCTCGATCCCATCTCCACCCATCGTTTAACGTTTTTAAATTTCAAACCAAAATATAATAAAGTCATTGTGCACAAGATAAGATAAGTCCTTTTTTCCCCCCAACAATTTTCTATTTACCTCTCTTTGTTATCACATAAGACAGGGGTCGGCAACCTTTTGAAAATAATGTGCCCAAGTAGGATTTCTAATCCATTCAGCATGACAAAAGCCTAAAATGTATCCTGTTCTAGCACGCAATTTCTTGGAGAAAAGACTTTAATTGCCATTGTGGAGGTCTTCCGCGTGCCTTTGAAAATCGCTCTGCGTGCCAAGTCTGGCACGCGTACCTAAGGTTGCCGACCTCTAACTTAAGAGATTCTTTTTATTTAGTGTATAAAACGTGTGTAAAACTATTTCTGCTATATATATATATATACATTTCGTTTAGTTTGTTTGACAATTTTTTTCATATAAATAAATATTTTTCCAGTATAAAGCACATACATTAACTTTCCTAATCAGTTGACCCGGAAATATATAAAAAAAGATAGCCCAAGGGGAGACGACTCCCGCTTTTGGTACTCGGATATAAACGAGGGCAATAACTCGTGTCAAAATATTTTATAATTAATTCCCTTTTTTTTTTAAATTTAATTTTTTGTCGTTTTTTTTTCTCTCCCACCAGGGCATCTCTGTGAGAAGGAGGATTACTGCGCCTCCATGCCCTGCAGAAACGGCGGCACCTGCTCGCCCAACGAGGGCGGGTTCGAGTGCGCCTGCCTGGCCGGGTACAGGGGCGTCACCTGCATGGAGGACGTGGACGAGTGCGCCCAGGACCCTTACATCTGTAAGAACGGGGGCAAGTGCAAGAACATGTACGGGAGTTACCAGTAAGTGTTGCACTTGATTCTTTCTTTTACATTGCATGGTATGTAGTGTTTAATAATTGAGTCGCCCACTTGCTAAAGTCGCTTTCTCAACAATAAGTGAGCTATCCCAAGGGTTTTACACAATATTTTTGTTTATTCATAGGATTATATTTAGCCCAACCTTCAAAAAGTGCTCAGTTCTTTCATATATTTCATATAGACTAAAAAGCACCAGGGTTCTCACACAGTCTGGAAAGTCTGGAAAAGTCTGGAGTTTCAAAAAAAACAAATCAAGGCCTGGACAACCTTGCATATTGGCATTTTAGCCTGGAAAAATAGCCTGTCAGCCTGGAAATTTATCTAAATATATATTTATATCTAAATTTATTATAGAAATCAAGGTCAGACAAAAAAACTCCAATCCCATTTGTATACGCCATAAACGCCCATTGACCGAGTCTTAGATTAATACCTCATTTAGGTCACTTGGCGGGGGGGGGGGGGAGATGTGTGACCATTTCCCAAACAACGTGTCCCAGCAGCCTGGAATTTGGCTCTTATAGCCTTGAAATAATCTGGAAACAGCCTTGAATTTTTTTTTCAGAAAAAATGTGAGAACCCTGCATTCAAAAGATGTCAAATTGTCTGAAAAATCTTTATTTGGTCACTTAAACCCTTTTCTGTTAAAAACACATAACATTAACTGCCATATTAGTCACGTGTTATTGAATACGTATTTTGAATACATAAAAGTTGGACTGGATAAAGTTGATTGAATTCCATCAAACAAAACAACAACAATCGAAACTAAATTATTGCATTTTTTTTTCTTTCCAACATCATCTATTGTTTTGAAAAGTACCGTCTGTCTTGAACTGTAAAACTCCTGGGGCGGTTTTGGCGCGCATGTTCCCACGTCTGTCACACTATTGGGTTCTACGAGTCTGATAGGTCACATGACCTGGATTTTAATTGTCAAACCCAGGGGTCAGGGGTGTAAATGTGACAGACCATTGTTTTGGTGTAACACCTCTCCCTCATCCCACCCTCCCGTAGCTTGTCACGGAAAGGTTAAAGGTTGAAGTTTACTTACATTTGAAAGAATCGAAGGGGAAAACAAAATATCTAGTCTTTTCATTATGAAACAAAAGGTTTACATTTAAAATGACTGTTTAAAACAAACATTAACAAATGATCGTTTTTCTATTTTAAAATATAACCAACAACATTGAGCGTAAAAAAACACTTTGTTGTTTCCAAAGTTATATTTTTAAAAAAAGTATTTAATATTTATGACATAAAGGCAATCATCGGTTAATTTTTTTTATAACATCATAGACAGTTTTCGACATTTAAATGAACTAAACTGGTTGACTGTCGGTGTAACCAGCTGACTGTCAATGTAACCAGTTGACTGTCGGTGTAACCAGCTGACTGTCAATGTAACCAGTTGACTGTCGGTGTAACCAGCTGACTGTCAATGTAACCAACTGACTGTCGGTGTAACCAGCTGACTGTCAATGTAACCAGTTGACTGTCGGTGTAACCAGTTGACTGTCGATGTAACAAGTTGACTGACGGTGTAACCAGTTGACTGTCGGTGTAACCAGCTGACTGTCAATGTAACCAGTTGACTGTCGGTGTAACCAGCTGACTGTCAATGTAACCAGTTGACTGTCGGTGTAACAAGTTGACTGACGGTGTAACCAGTTGACTGTCGGTGTAACCGCTTGTCTCTTTTGCCTTCTCCCTCAGGTGCCAGTGCACCCAGGAGTTCACGGGAACCCACTGTGAGGACAGCTACGTCCCGTGCCTGCCCTCCCCTTGCCAGAACAACGGCACGTGCACCAAGACCGGACCTTACAGCTACGAGTGCAACTGCCCATCAGGTAAGCCCTACCTACACCACACAGGCATACACCACCCTCATACACCACACGGCATACACCACACGGCATACACCACACTGCATACACCACCCTCATACACCACACAGCATACACCACCCTCATACACAACACAGCATACACCACCCTCATACACCACACGGCATACACCACCCTCATACGCCACACAGGGGGTAGAGGGGAGGACTCTTTTTCTTTCACATTTTTGTTTTTTATGTATAATGTACATGTTTTTATGTCTGTTTTTTATTTGTATAAATATAATAAAGGACACTATTTCTGCAATAATAACATTCCATTACAACTTATCGAAGATAGTAACATGGATGATGGACACTATGCCCGAACAATCATAAAGAGTAAAAATATGTATTTTGCCAAAACGTGTTTCCGTACTATATCTGATTTGAATTAAAAAAAAAAAAACGAAACATAACTTTAGTGAATCAAAAAAATCTTAGTTCGTGACTGATCTCCCCTTGACACCAAGTCTACCAAATGTTCGGTACAAGTAGCCTCGCTACCTACTTCCCACGCATTGAAAAAAAGAAAAGAAAACTGTTGATTAAAGATGGCTTATTGCGACATACACAATGAGAGGGGATTGGGGGGGGGGGGGCTGAAATAATCCATTATTCACTAATACAACCCCCGCTTCATGTCCCACTGAGACTTGACAATACCATAGAGGGGGTGCGGGGAGCACATTGTGTTGTTGTTGTGAGGACAGCACATTGTGTTGTTGTTGTGAGGACAGCACATTGTGTTGTTGTTGTGAGGACAGCACATTGTGTTGTTGTTGTGAGGACAGCACATTGTGTTGTTGTTGTGAGGACAGCACATTGTGTTGTTGTTGTGAGGACAGCACATTGTGTTGTTGTTGTGAGGACAGCACATTGTGTTGTTGTTGTGAGGACAGCACATTGTGTTGTTGTTGTGAGGACACAGGTTCAAGTCTTGACACTCTGATTTTTTGTATTCTCCTAGCGGAGAGAGTGGATTAATAAACTGCTCATTGAGGGCCCTGGTGTCAGGTAGGTAGGGTCATTGTGACACGAGTCCTCCCCCCTCCCCCCCCCCCTCTCCACGCATGTACACAGGCTTAACTCTTGGTATACCAAATTTGAAGATTTTGGATACATAGGGCCTACTTGGCGGCGAAAGAAAAAAAAACACAGAAATTATTGTAATTTAATTAGATGGCCACACAATCACCTTGTACTCTGTGGCCAAAGAAAAGGTTTCACCGGGACCTATGTATGAATTCGGTCCGACTGGTACTTTCCCCGCTTACAGCCCAATTCAGATTTTTAAATCGAAACAAAAAAGGAATAGTTTTTGATTGCTCTAAATTACATTAACTCTTCCCGACTCACTTGTCTATTATTTGTTCATGCATAATAGTACAATCTATAATTGATATTTTTTAAAAAGTTTTTCTTCATTACTGTATCTGTTAACTCCACTTCCCTCCTTCCCACACACACATTAACCTTTCGTCTCGAAAGGGTTAATAAACATTACAAGTAAAATAAATCTACGGAATTTTTTGTTTGTTTGTTCTAAAGTGGGCCATGAAATTTTAGAAGCACCTTCACGTTCAAGTTCATTAACCCTTTGTAATAAAAAAAATATATATACTTCATTAAACAGGAATGGGTTAAAATGACTTTTTTTTTTTTTACTCTTAGTTTTAATTTTATTAGGAGCAATGCATGGAGTGGCGTATTAAAGGGTGGGGGGTGGGGTGCAGGTAGAAGGTCAGGAATAGAATAAATTCTGTTCGATAATTGAATTTCATTGTAGTTTATAAAAAAAAAAAATACGTATATAATGGGAGCAATAATTTCTAATTATATGGCAAGTATGAGAAGCACTTTTAGACTTTTGTTGAAAGGAATGAAGACAAAGTGACTATTTATGTGTTTGTTTGCTTGTTTGGTAAAAAAAGGGAAGGGGGATTGGTGAGTCATACGTGTGCTTGGTTAACATGTTTGTGATGTGCCACATCTCTCTCTCTCTCTCTCTCCCTCTCTTTCTTTTCTCTTCGTCTCTCTCTCTCCCTTTCCTCTTTTAGTCCATTTCTCTCCTCACTCTCTCACTCTTTCTACCGCTCTCTCCATCTTTCTATCTCTACCATTGTCCCTCTATTTCTCCCTCGTTCTCTCTTTCCATCTATCTCTCTGTCACTCTCTATCTCTCTGTCACTCTCTATCTCTCTGTCACTCTCTATCTCTCTGTCACTCTCTATCTCTCTGTCACTCTCTATCTCTCTGTCACTCTCTATCTCTCTGTCACTCTCTATCTCTCTGTCACTCTCTATCTCTCTGTCACTCTCTATCTCTCTGTCACTCTCTATCTCTCTGTCACTCTCTATCTCTCTGTCACACTCTATATCTCTGTCACTCTCTATCTCTCTGTCACTCTCTATCTCTCGGTCACTCTCTATCTCTCTGTCACTCTCTCCCTTTGTTCGCGCTCTGTCACTCTATCATTTTATCGCTCTCCTCCCTCTATCAATCCCCCTACTCTCCCTTTCTCATCTCTCTCTCTCTTTCTCTACACGTTCTCGCTTGCGTTCTCTCTCTCTCCATCATTCTCTCTCCCTTTATCCTACCTCTATAACTCCTTACCTCTTCTCTCTCCCTCCCCATCTCTCTCTCTCAACCTCTCTCCCCCTCTCTATTCCTTAGTCTCTCTCATTCTCACACACACACACCGAAGACCACTTAAGAACATGCAACCCTTTTTCATTTATTACACCAGGTAGAGTGTTCAGCTGTCTCCAGACATGGCCAATACACCTGTACAGGTGTGGACCACAGAATAGAAATATATACACATATACTGTTGTGTGGACTATAGCACTACATGAACACACAGACAATTTACTGGTTTTGTCTGTCTTCATCTCTGTCTATCTTTCTAGCTATCTATCATTTCACCACACTATCAGAATATCATTCTGTATGTATCTCTGTCTCTTCTTCTGTATGTCTACCTAACAGTCTGTATGTATCTCTGTCTCTTCTTCTGTATGTCTACCTAACAGTCTGTATGTATCTCTGTCTCTTCTTCTGTATGTCTACCTAACAGTCTGTATGTATCTCTGTCTCTTCTTCTGTATGTCTACCTAACAGTCTGTATGTATCTCTGTCTCTTCTTCTGTATGTCTACCTAACAGTCTGTCTACCTAACAGTCTGTCTACTAGTCTGTCTATCAGTTGAACAATCTTTCTATCTTTCTATGTCTGTTTGTCTGTCCGTCTGACTCTTTGTCTGGTCTTTTAGCCACGTTTAAAGTCATGTCCATGTATGCATCACTTCGTCGTTTCCCATACTCCAATGCTTCAACCCTCCTGCACCCTCCTCCATCCAATCCCCACCCCTTTGCCCCCCCCCCCCCCTACTGCCATTCATCCTGTCCGCACACCCCCTGTATCAATTAAAACCCATAACATCCATATGTTGTATAATATATAAATGAAACAGAAAAAAAAATTAATTGATTTCTCTAAGTGCTAGATTTTGTATCGAGGGGATTTTTCGTATCGGCACGAGTAGGCACGTTCCATATGCCAGGTTTGTGAGGCTTAGCGAGGGATGAAATCGGGGGAATAAAAGTTAGACGGGAAAACTGAATACCATGTACCGATTGATGACTATTGGAATCAATCCTGCAGAAGTGATCGAACGCTCCTGTTTTGTTTCTTTCGTAGACTCAAGCAAATTCTCTGTATTTACTTTTTTCTTTCACTTTTATGAGAATGAATGTGGATTAGTATATTAACCCTTACAGTCCCGGGCGCGTATATAGCGGAACTGAAGGCAGCATAGATAGAAGTAGGTCGGTACGGGAAGGGTTAATACCACAGTTTAAAGCTCAGCTCTAAAAGCACATATAAAAATACAAAAACACAAGACCGTTATATTATATTGTATAGGGTTGGAGGGTGTGAAGGTAGAGACAAAGTGTTGGTTTGCTGTCGTGAAGGGGTTTGAGACACTCTCTCTCTTTTTGTCTCCGGGGGTGGTGGGGGGTAACATTGTGCTTACCACACTGTCCTCTTGTATACTTTATAAGTAGAAGATATTGAACTCTTGCTTCCCCAATCTTTACAACAGATCTATAATGTAGAAATATTTCAAATTGTAGACTTCAACACTTAAAACTGTTTCTATATTCTCTTTTTTTGTCTGTCACATTCTACTAACCCTAACCCTAAGTTTTCTTATGTTTTCTGTTATGAAATCGGTTCAGAAAAAAAAAACACTAAACAGAGAAGTCATGCAAATCATGTGCCATAAACCTTGCCCTTTTGCCTCTCCCCTCCATTTCCTGTCCCTTTCTGTCCGGTCAAATTTCTAGACCTCGATAAAGCGCTCGTAATGAGGAATAGTAATGGAGAAATGTCTCGCACATCTTTACAACCACAGCGCAGTTGATCACAAATATATTAAGCTCGTCAGTGTAATTCTGGCATCAATCCGTTGAGACTGAAGAAGAAGAACTAAAGAGTTATTACCTTGTAGTTTGACCTCAGAGTGACTCGGCAATACATAAACCCTACACCCAAACAATAGCCGTTATGGTATTTAGGTCACTTCAATCATTCATTGAACAGTAATCTTGGCAGCGGAAAATATTTCAAAGAATGAAAAACCAAACACACAAAAAAAAAAAATCCATTATTTACTTGATAAAAAACAGCCGTTGAAAAAAATCTTGAAGGATTTGATGAATGGGTAGTTTTGTTAACTCGTTGTTGTTGTTTTTTTTAAATACAATCATTGTATTCCGCTGTGTACTTATCTATAGCCGAGTCAGGGAGCGAGGGGGCGGGGGTGCTACAGTTTACTAAGCCTTCATTGTAATATTATTATAAAACCGTCCCTCTATATCTTGAACAGATTCAGGTTTCTTTTTTTTTAAATAGTTTTTTTTTTTTTGGTCAATTCTTTTTATTCAGCATCAAAACAATGCTGGGTATTAAAATGTTATTTATACAGTAGAATAAATATCGCAAAAACAAAATTTTTGACAAACATAATATTATGCGAATTGGGGTCCTTTACAGCTTTGCTTGTAGATCTAGGCGTCTGATTCTAAATTTTGTGACATATTTGAATACCCCTCGTCCAGCCTTGAAATGAAGGTCAACAAAATCTGTTTGTTTATTTTTTTACTTGTTTTTTTTAATGTTGTTAGGGGTGCATGACCTTTGAACTGTGTCTTTAAATGACATCCGTGTTTTAAACTAAAAAACTTTATATTAATTTACAAAAAAAATAATTTACAAAGCTCTCCGTCCACTATATGTGTACTAATAATATCATCGTTGTAGCCTCCCGCTCTCTCTTAAATCAAGGAGTAGATTAATTGGTTGCCTCCCTTGGACGCTGTTTTTTTTTTTAGTTTTGTTATCTCCCCAAGAAGGTTGATGGTATTTGGTCACTCACACAGACTAATTACTTCCCCCTTGTGAGAACCGCTTTCCTGGAACTAACCGGAGGCAAACGTTTTTTTTTTTTAGAGGAAGGGGAGATGATAAAAAGAAAGGACAAGGAGCGATTGTGCTGGTCACAACTGTCCAGTTAACTGGTCAAACAATGGGTCATCTGGACAGAGGTCCATCTTTTGTGTCTTTTTTTATTTTCTGTCTTCAACTTGTTCTTCTTCTAGGAGAATCTCTTTGTCTTCGGCGTAATATCGTGTGTGCCTGTGTGTGTGTAGGTGTGTGTTTATGTGTGTGTGTGTGTGTGCTATCACCGTTATGTTTTATAACTCGTCTATCTTGTCCATCGGCGTGACTTTGACTGATTGATTAAAATAGGCTGTACGTCTTTCTCTTGTAGTTATTGTTGTTATTAAAAGTATTGAGTGCACAAGGCCTACTCATTTGTTTGCCTCTTTTTTTTTGTTCTCACCTTAAAAATTGATGTTTTTATTTGCTAAAGATGTCCCGCCTGTTCGAGAATATATATTCCTTTGTTTCATTTACTTGATTTAATACGAAAACGAAACAATATTTTTTAAAACAATTAAGAACAAAAAACAACACCAAACAAAATACATATTATAATATAAGATAAGATAAGATAAGATTGCTTTATTGTTCAAACAAATGGAAATTTGTCTAGGTAAGAGGTGTTCCATCTTTCAGCATATTTTAAAACAAAATATACAAGAACTATTAGACTAGTACTTTATCAGAGAAATATAGACCTACTTATAAAATAGACATGCACACACACTATCACACCATTTATCGTAAAAGAAAAAATATCAAAAGGATTCAGCTGTTGTATTTTCTGGCGACTTGTGTTATAAAATTCTTACTGACTGTGGAACAAAATAGTTTATAAAATAAATAAGAAAAAAACAACAAAAAACATTTAAAATAGAAAATAACTTCAAAGGGAGGTAGGCTAATTAGTCCAGAGCTATGTGACCAACCGAAATCGATATTATTTGTAGGCCTATACATATATATTTATTTATGCACCATTTGCGTCCCGTTCGACTAGCACCCGCACCCCAATTCATTCTGGCTGTTCATCTTCTCGCCATCATTTGTTGTTGTTAATAATTAGATTAAAACAACACCTTAACAAAATTGTCATTTTTTTTTACCTCACCTCCCCTTATCTCTCACAAAAAAATTCTTTACAATTTAAAAAATAAAACGAAATGAAAAAAAAAAAAATAACAACAAAAAAAAAGTATAAAAAAACGCGCTTGCCTACGCATTAGGTCGATGCGGAAACTGGGGCATAGCTTATCTCTACGCGTGGATGTCCCTCATGGCAGATATAACTTTTCACATTTTTGTTAACCCGAAATTTCTATTTAAAAAAATAATAATTTCTAAGCAAGAAAATTCCTTACTTTACATTGTCCACCCAAACATTTTGTGTTGTTTTGAATGGACAGGAAATTATCACCCCGCCTCCCTTTAAACACCCCCGTCTCCCATCGCCCCGTATCACTTTTCTCTCTGTCGTCTGCTTTTCTTCTCTGATTTTGGAGGTCAACGGCCATTGACGAGAGTTGTCTTCCCCCCTCATCCAACCGCTTCACCTCAAGAGCTAAACATCGAGGTGAAAAATAAGAATGGGGGGAGAAAAAGTAAAGGGGGGGGGAGGAGGAGGACTGGAATACAAACTTGTTTTAAGGGAGGAGAGGGGTGTGGACAGGGACTGTTAATAATTGTTAACGGGAATGACAACAACAACAAAAAAATATTTCCCGTTCAGAGAAGAAAAATGTGTGACCTGATTCCCATAGTTAGACCTGCGTGTCGTCTGCCCCACTGTCTCCTTTTCCGTCGCGAGCGCCAAACTATTTGGAAATCGTCAAATACAAAAATATGGGGAGTTGTCTTCAGTCAATTCATTGGGATGAACAAATTGTAAGAAAGAAGAAAAATGTTGTAATTGTAAAAAAAATAATAATTTCACACCGTCCCAATCCATCCCTACTTCCTTAAATCCCACACGAGCGCTTCGATTTTAAGACGTTTCGAATTGGTAGGGAGGGGGGTGAGGGCGGGGGTGAATCCGGGTTATGTTTGTAATTTGTGAGTGGCCCATCAATCCCTCCCTCCCCATCCCCAGGCCCCCATTTCCCGAATTTTCCGAAGATAAACGCGTGTCATCTGTGCACACACCCACGCTGTCATGGGCGGCGCTACTTGTCTTGTCAAAGTCGTCGTCTTCATATGTCACATCTTTGTGACGCTTTTTGTTTTTGTGTCCGAGTGTCTTCAGCTGTCTTTCAATTGTCTCATAACGCCGCCCCTCCCCCAACCCTTCATTTACGTCCTATAATCCGATTAGGATAAGCTCATAATGTCATAATGGAACGCCCCCCCCCTCCCTTTTTTTTTATCTCCCTCTCCCCCTAGCCTAGCCCCATGTCGTGTCCTCAAATCAGCTCTAAGTCTCGTATGTCAAGCTTATCGGTAATTATAACATTAGAAAACACAAAATGAGAAGCGGAAGTTTCGAAATGTCAGAGCTGCTAATGCGCAGATGATGTTTTTGGTGGTTACTGATGTTCGGTGAATGGGAGTCACTGGCGCAAAAATTTCTCTCTCTCTCTCTCTCAAGTAGAGCGATGCATGATGGCGACTAGATGTCTAGAGATGAATGCCGTGATATAAGGATAATCCACACAAGATATTTTATCCGCAACTGCTATCGAGGAATATGATTGGAAACAAATAATAAATAAAAACATTGATTCCATCTTGTATTAAAAAAAATGGCGATGGCCCTTATTTATTGCACGAACAACTTTTTTTTTTAAACCCCAGCTTGCTTTATATTGTGCAACTTATCCCGTCGGACCAAATTGATCCTCGGGGCCGGTGAAGGAGCATTCATTAGGTTCTGTAGCCACGGCATACTACTAGGGGATCGTGAATCCAGCACAATGCCCAGCCACCGTAACTTTATCCCCAACTAATGCCCGGTATCTCTCAGAGCTGGGTTAGACTCAGGTACACCCTCCAGATCCGGGAACAGATCCTACTCTTTAACAGGATTCGAACCCAAAACCTTCGATGCGCCAGCCGGCCACCATGTTCCATTTTTATTTTTGTGCTGTAAGACATATTTGACACGTGTCAGACATGACATTGAATGACTGTCATGAGAAATATCATCATCATCGCCCGTCATCCCAGCTGAGTTATGGGCCGCCTACCAAGATCTCCTGAGTCCGCTGTCCTGGGCCAGAACGAATGGCTAAATAAAAATGATAACGACTAATATCAGATATGTATACAAATATATAATATATAACTTATAAGACACGCGCGACTAAGGTTTGAAATGCAGGACTTGCCCGAACCACTCACTCATCTGGTTTAAAACCCTGAGATGTGTCATTCATCCAGTGCAAAACCATAACACCAAAAAACCCACCACAGTTACACCTTAAATCATCTTAACATCCACGACCACCCCTACCCCACATTTTTCCCTAAATCGTGTTAATACATTTCCTAATATTTTTTTCTCCTGCGGTCGCTCGCTCCCCCTCCCCCTCTCTTAGAAAAATAAATTTCAATTTCCCCAATTTCCCCCAATTTTGTAAAGTTGTAGAAGACATATATATAAAATATAAGGACAACTCTGTAAAGTGTGCAACCCCTGCTTATAAACATTTATTAAAGGGAATGTATTCATGGCAGTAGTGAGAAGGCTTAGCGCCACATTCGTTTAACTTATCTTTTTGTTCTGCGTTGCTTCCCTTGACCCCTCAATGCAAGATATTGCAAGTTTTTATTTCTTCATTTTTTTTTCACTTGCGGCCGGAGCCCAATACGAGATAAAAAGCTATCAATTTCAGGGAGTTGGCTCGGGAGGGGGGGGGCGTCTCGCACCCCCCCCGCTCACGCCCTCCCGTCAAATAACATTTGTGTGTGGATGAGCAGGTCGGGCACATCTTTTCTTCTCCCTGTGACACTCCATTAGTCCGGACGGACGCTATGACGCTATTTATACCCCCCCCCCCAAACCTCCCCGGTATGTGGGTGGGGGTGTAGGCCTATGGAAGCAAGAGCGAATTATTGAGCGCAAGAATAATTTAAAGGTGCTAAAATATGTGCAGCGAGGAGAGTGTAACGATGCTGTCATAATTCTATCTTTCTCTCCCTCTCTCTCGTTCTATCTTTCCCTGTCCTATCCTATCTAACATCTATCTAACAACTATCTATCTATCTATCTATCTATCTATCTATCTATCTATCTGCCTATCTACTTGTTTATCCGTCTAATCGTCCCTCTTTGCCCCCCTTCTCTATTTATCAGTTTGTGTGGGTTTTTTTTCTATCCGATTTAACCATTCCATTATTCCTCAATTTCTGTCATCCATAGAACCACAAACTCTACTTCAAATTATTGTGGTTCTCTGTTTAGTACTTCGTAGGCCTACTCTTAAAGAAAATCTTCTAGAAAAAAAAAGGTGGCCGGGGGGGGGGGGGATAAGAGATAAGATAAAGTCAGAGTGAAAACCACTCTAATGGTAGTGTGGCAATAGGTGAAGAGAAATCCACCCACTCTCCATTTCACTAATTCCACCTTTGATCGAGGGCCTTAATGAATGATCATGTTACGTGAGTTACGTGTTACGTTAAAAAAAGAAGTCTCTAATACGTTTGTGTTTGTTTCTTTGGCCCTTCCGGTTTATTCATAGTTCTATAAAACCACGTGACAAGTGTAATTCGCGCGCTGCATTATGGAATGTAATCGCGCGCACATCAAACTACAAAACTGCATAAACAAATTTGGAAACCTAATGGCCGAGACATCACAGTAAACCCGGTGGAATGTCTAGGGCGCCGAGGAGTGGGGAGAAAAAAAAAAGGAGGGGGTGGTGGAGTCGATGCGATGAGCTATCTTCCTGATCGAGCCCTCGTCCTCTCGCTCCGCCGCCAGCCCTTCTCGTATGCCAGACCCGACTTCCGCCGGAACTCGCGGAAGAAATGGACAGTGTTTAATCCCTGGGCAGACGAGATCTATCTCCATCAGCGGCAATGTCATTACACATGTCCGGGTGGAAAGAAAAAAAAGGAGAGGGGTCTGAATGGAGTTTGTGTGTTTGTTTGTGGGGGAGGGGGGAGGTAAGTACATGCATTTTTTTAGGAGGAAGGGGATAAAATGTCGATATCATGATGTTTCGATCAGTGGTTTTCATTTAGTGAAAAATTAAACTACCAGTTATGAATTTCATTTTTTCTTTTCAACGAGCAATATGTAATTATGCATTCAGAGACATATAAAAAGACTGTAGTAGTGGTTAAGCAGTAGGCTATGCCCGTTAGACCAACTTTATCTATGGGACCGGCGAAGAAGCGTTCACCAGTTTCAGTGACCACGTCATACCAAGAGAGTGTTTGGCCTGCACAATGCCCAGCCGCATTTTTTCTTTACCTTAACTAATGTCAGGTAGCCTACCCACCAGAGCGAGGTAGACTCGGGGTCCCAGACACCAGGATTCGAACCCAGGATCTTCCGTACACCAGCCGAACGCGCTGACGCTCGTCCACCGTGCCCCATAAGATAGAGTATGTGGAAGTTTCAGAAAAAAATTGCTAGCGTATGTGGAAGTTTTTTTATAAGTGTGTAATTGGGAATTAGTTCTAATCGTCGGGGGACTAAACACTAAACAGCTGTTATTACAAGGCAATTTATTCACCATAATAAATTATGGATGAGACCTTCTATTTAGATCACACAAGTATAATTATGATTTATAATGTTATTACGGCTAGAGCCCCCATTCAATTTATGAAAATAATAGTTATAGTATTGTTATTATTAGTGTGAGTATCCTTGTATTAGTGAAGATCTTATTATATCATTCTGAAGTTTATTTGTAGTTGTCTAGAGTATTCCGTGGTTCTTAGTATCCCCTGGCAATTCACATAGCGTAGTTTTAGAGTTTTCAGTTGATTTACTTCATGTATAATTATTTATGTGGCTCATATTATACAGCAAGAACCTCGATGTTGAGTGGTAGTGTAGATTATTAATATAGTTGAATAAATATTACACATACACACATGTATATAACTTTGAAATATTGACGTTAACCAAGTTGTGTAGAAAGCAACGATAAATTTGGTTTAATTTACAACATCAATCCAGTAGGAATCCAAATAATATTATATACACAATCAAGAAATACACATATTCCAATTAGTAATGAATATCCTCAATGAACATATAGCATTGTAGTTAATAGTAGAACAATAAATTTTCCATCATACAAATCAAATAGAAACGATACTCAGAGCGGAGAATATTTGATGTTACTAGATCGAATGCAAGCCAAGAACTGACTAGAAGGTCGAATCGCGTAGAAATATATTACGGGTCAATCGTTGGAAAAACCAGACAGCCTAGTGACACGAATATTTTAATCAAGCCCGCATGTTGACTGCGTGATCAGATACTTTTTATTAAGAACAAGCAATAATGCTCTAACAAAATAAGGAGAGACCGGACGACCTTGACATGCTGTATTCGCGTGCACAGTTCATGTTTTTATCGAGGTTAATAAAAAAACAATAATGCTCTCATTAGGTTAGGAAAAACCCGGGGAAAACCGTGAGCTGAGAAATATTTTATATCGTTTAAACGCAATTCGCTTAAATGGTTTAGTTGGTTTATTAACATTACAATGTAGGGAATTTACGTTTCGTAACAGTCGCCCATACCAAAAGGAAAAGAACATTGCATACTAAACAATAGAAGTGTGCAATTTCTTTTAGAACCGCCTGCACTTAACTTTGGTTCTAAACAATATACAAAAAAAAAAACTGACTCCACCTGGGTAGTCCGTTAAATAAGACAAGTAAGGGAAATAATTTATTCTATTAAACCCTCATCATATAGGATCTCAAGATATCCTTAGACCATAACACATGTTCGCGTTATTCTAAAAAAATTATACTCTCTGAGATATCATTCCTCATAAACATCATCATCTTATTTATAAGGTGAAAATCAACATAACTAATGTTATCATATTAAACAATTCAATCATTAATTAATTCAACTTAAATGAAATTAATATTTAAATAAACTTAAGAGTAAGAATTTAATCTTAAGTGTGTAAGCATGTGAAGTGTATGCACATTACTCTATTTTGGTTTTTACATAATCACAACTATAGTTTGATTGTTTCAAAATAAGGATGTACATTTCTGTTCATTCATTATCTTATTAATAAAGAAAGAATTATGTTCATAAATCCATAATATTTAAAAGTAACTTATTAGGTTTTTTCTTTTTTTCCTACAACAATAATAATATTTGTTTTTAGCAAATGGAAATATTCATGGCATAAAATAAGGCATAAGATATTGCATAAAATAATCACAACATATTCATATATTCATGCATTTATATTTTAAATGATCCAATTCTCTTAGTTAGGATTATCAGAATATATACAAGAAGTTATCCCTTTATACATTGGTTACATGCGCGATAGGGTGTCCGCGACGATGTGATCTTTTACCAATACGTAAGTTATTCTTAAGTTGTATGGGATTAACCCTATACGGATGTTGTTTGACAGGTTTAACATTATCATCTTTTAAAACTACATCATGGGTAACCAAAGTTGTTTTGTTAGGAACATCACTAAACAAATTTACATGATCATAGATTAAACCCTTGATAGAAGTCTGTTCACCTGAGTCTAGATGTGCCAGTTTATCATTGAGGTTTTTACGTGCTTCAGTGTTCTGAAGTTTACTTTCTATGATTGTCTTTTTAAATTTAGGCGGGGGTGTTTCAACAGTTTTGATAGCACTCACTGGCCTAATGTCAGTTTGTTCTTCCCTAACAACATAAGGTTTTAGCATGTTTATATGGCACAGTCTCTGTGTTTTCCTTCTATCAGGGGTTTTTACAAGGTATGATACATCACTGATTTTATCTAAAACCTGATATGGTCCTGTATATTTTGCACTCAGGGGTTGTCCAGACAATTGGGTCAACATGAGGACTTTATCACCAGGATGGAAACATCGGGATCTGGCCTTGACATCATAGTACCCTTTCATTCTTTTCTGAGCCTGCAAAAGATTATCTTTAACATGATTAAAAGCATGATAGATTCTATTGCTAAATTGTTCCACATAAGCTACGAGTCCAGTCTCTTCATCAGAATTTAACAAGGTTTCCTGCAACAGTTTTAGAGGTCCTCGAACTGAATGTCCAAACACTAACTCGAACGGACTGAATCCAAGAGATTCCTGCACAGTTTCTCTAGTCGCGAAAAGAGCGAATGGAATACCGCGATCCCAGTCTTCAGTGTTCTCAAAACAGTATGTGCGGAGCATGGTTTTCAGAGTCTGATGATATCTTTCTAGGGCACCTTGGCTTTGCGGATGGTACGCAGTTGAAGTTGCATGTTGGATGCCTAGTTTCTTTAAGACCTGGTTAAACAGCTTTGATGTAAAGTTAGATCCTTGGTCTGACTGTATAGTCTTTGGAAGACCGTATCTTGAACAAAATGCAATCAGTGCGTCAGATATCTTATCTGCGTTAATGGTGCGTAGCGGAATAGCTTCAGGATATCTCGTGGCAGTGCACATTATAGTGAATAAGTACTGGTGTCCTGTCTTTGTTTTAGGCAAAGGACCTACACAGTCTATTAGCAAGTGGCTAAATGGTTCTGCAAAGGCGGGTATTGGCTTTAGAGGTGCTACCGGTATAGTCTGGTTAGGTTTACCAACTATCTGGCATGTATTGCATGACTTGCAGTATTTTGTGACGTCACGATGTAGTCCAGGCCAATAGAAGTACGGAAGAATTCGACGGTAAGTCTTGTTCACTCCTAGATGACCAGCATATGGCGTGTCATGAGCCATGTGTAAGATGTCATTACGATATATGGCTGGTACCACAATCTGACTTCCTTCTCTGCAATTGTCATTATCACATTTCACATCTCTCCATTTTTGCATTAATATTCCCTCCTTCAGAAAAAATCCATTTCCTTTAATATCTGCCTCCTGTTCAGTTATCACCTTTTTCTTCAGGTGTTTAATTCCTGAATCTCTATTCTGTTCTAATAGGAGTAATTGTCGAGGTGACAAATTACTTTCAGTAGTCTTGACTGAGGGACCACTCAAGATGTCAGCCAGGAAAGTTGCCTGTAGGTCAATTTCTGGTTCTATTTTTGACTTTGACATGGTTTCGACAGACTTTTGTTGTTGGGCCATACCTCTCGTGACGATGCATATAGGTTTGATAAAGCTCTCACTTTTATTGAGGTATTGTTTTTTCTTGGATATGGAATGCACCACATCTCCAGCAATATCATTTCCCAGTATTAAAGAAACGCCTTTAAACGGAAGTGATTTGTACACACCCACAACTACATTTCCAGTGAAGTACGCACTCTTCAGCTGTATTTGATGCAAAGGAACTTGTACATTTTTCCTTGATACACCTTGAATAGTAAGATCCTGTCCTGTATATGTCGATTGTGACGTAGGAACAGTATTCTCTAAAAGTAGTGAAACCTCAGCCCCTGTATCACGGAGTATTCTGATGTTCTTTTCACTAGTGACACCATTTATTATGGATGACACGGTACCTTCTTCAATGAATGGTAAACAATTGCTTGGTATCTCAGTATCGATGAGATCTGTATCCAAGTTATTTTTGTAAGAGGTATGTTTAGTACTCATGGTGGTTCTATCTGATATAGACTCCTTGGAGCTCAGATTAGAATTAGAATTATTGAAAACCATTGTCTCTATTTCAGGAACTATTTCTGGTTTCAAGTTTCCAAGATACGTGTGTTTTGTCAGGTTATCTGCATTAGCACTAGGTATCTCTGTTTGAGTTCTAACATCCTTCTTTACATTTACATGAGTTCTTTGCTTTGGCATTGCTACATACGATAAGACAACATTCTTTTTATTCGGGTTCCCATTCAATATCCAGCACTTTTCCTTAGTATGTCCAATTCGTTTACAATGGCTACAGGTTGGCTTGGAATTAGTTGGACCTTCATTGCTCTGCTGATGTCTCTTTGATTGATAGGATTCATTTGGATTCATGGTTTTCTTTTCTACCTTCATATCTCGATTCTGGAATTTAGATTTATCAACTGTTGTAAATTTATTGCTGGAATGGATAATAACATATTCGTCTGCCATCACTGCTGCTGTTTCTACTTGTTCTACACCTTTGTCTGCTAAATGTATTCTTACATCACCTCTGATGTTATTGTTAAAGTCTTCCATTAGCATAAGATTAGCTAATTTATCAAAGTCTTTGTTTACACCTTTGGATCGAATCCATCTTTCAAAATATTTCTTTTTCTGTCTTAGAAAATCAACATGGGATTGTTCCTGTTCTTTCTTAGACTCACGAAACATTTTCCTATATTTTTCAGGTGTCAATGCAAAACTTAGCAGTACTCTATTCTTGATCAGTTCATAATCATACAATTCCTCTTCAGTAAGACTTAATACAACATCAAGTGCCTTTCCTTTGTTCAGAGCTGAGCGTAGGAGTATAGCTTTCTTGCCCTCGGGAAATTGATAGTCTCTAGCGTTTCTCTCGAAAATCATGAAGAACTCTTCCACCGAATTATCTTCAAGAACTGGAATATGTTTCTTAAACTTATACAGTTCTGCATCTGCTTCAGAGCTTGCATTCGAATGATTTGACGTACGAGACCTTGTTATCTCAATTCTTTCTTGGCTTGCTATTTTCTCTCTTGCTATTTCTCTTTCCATCTCAATTCTCTGGCTTTCTCTTTCTCTTTCCATCTCAATTCTCTGGCTTTCTCTTTCTCTTTCCATCTCAATTCTCTTGTTTTCTCTTTCCATCTCTAATTCCATCTTTCTTAACTCAAGTTTAAATTTCAATTCTTCACTTAAGTCACCAGTTGTATGCTTTACTCTTTGTTTTATAGGAAAAGGTAATTCATCATCTGATTCATCATTAATGTTATCATTAGCAGTAGTTTCTTCAATAATTAGTGTACCTTGTTTTCTTAAACACTCAGTTACCTCTTGAAGTAATTTAGTTTTTGATGGCCTAGTTTCTGTGATAGAAATGCCCAATGATTTAGCCAATTCTTTTAATTGTATCATTGACATTTTATTAAGCTGTTCTGAGGTTAGATCAAATATCTCTGGATCCAATGTAAGATTATTTGTGGCTTCCATTTTATATTATTAAAAGTTACTATAAATCTTGTTAATAATACAATAAAAGTGTCCAACTTACTTTCTGTCCTTTGAATAATTCACAACACCACACAGTTCAGATTTGTCACAACAAGGTCATAAAAATAATACCTTCTTAGAGTTACTTTGTTCGATAAGGTAATACACAAGATAATTTTCCAGGCTGAATAGTTAAGTTTTCCGATTCTCAATAGCAATGTTCAATTCAATCACAATCTTTAGTATATTGTATATTGTTCATATTTTCCAACACAATCCATCCAAGTTACGAGTATGTATTACGGCAGTTGTAAATAGTTTGTGTAAATAGTATAACGATTCTTGAAGTTGAAGTAAATCCTCTAAACGTTTGTTAGTAAATCACTGACGAGCAAAACCCATTTTATTACAAGGCAATTTATTCACCATAATAAATTATGGATGAGACCTTCTATTTAGATCACACAAGTATAATTATGATTTATAATGTTATTACGGCTAGAGCCCCCATTCAATTTATGAAAATAATAGTTATAGTATTGTTATTATTAGTGTGAGTATCCTTGTATTAGTGAAGATCTTATTATATCATTCTGAAGTTTATTTGTAGTTGTCTAGAGTATTCCGTGGTTCTTAGTATCCCCTGGCAATTCACATAGCGTAGTTTTAGAGTTTTCAGTTGATTTACTTCATGTATAATTATTTATGTGGCTCATATTATACAGCAAGAACCTCGATGTTGAGTGGTAGTGTAGATTATTAATATAGTTGAATAAATATTACACATACACACATGTATATAACTTTGAAATATTGACGTTAACCAAGTTGTGTAGAAAGCAACGATAAATTTGGTTTAATTTACAACATCAATCCAGTAGGAATCCAAATAATATTATATACACAATCAAGAAATACACATATTCCAATTAGTAATGAATATCCTCAATGAACATATAGCATTGTAGTTAATAGTAGAACAATAAATTTTCCATCATACAAATCAAATAGAAACGATACTCAGAGCGGAGAATATTTGATGTTACTAGATCGAATGCAAGCCAAGAACTGACTAGAAGGTCGAATCGCGTAGAAATATATTACGGGTCAATCGTTGGAAAAACCAGACAGCCTAGTGACACGAATATTTTAATCAAGCCCGCATGTTGACTGCGTGATCAGATACTTTTTATTAAGAACAAGCAATAATGCTCTAACAAAATAAGGAGAGACCGGACGACCTTGACATGCTGTATTCGCGTGCACAGTTCATGTTTTTATCGAGGTTAATAAAAAAACAATAATGCTCTCATTAGGTTAGGAAAAACCCGGGGAAAACCGTGAGCTGAGAAATATTTTATATCGTTTAAACGCAATTCGCTTAAATGGTTTAGTTGGTTTATTAACATTACAATGTAGGGAATTTACGTTTCGTAACACTGTATAAGGAGGTGTAGAGACTTATATTATATCTGTATACCCCACTTTATCGTACATGTTACGGCAGATATATTATATCTGTATGCTCCACCTTATCGTACATGTTAGAGCAGACTATAATATCACTATCAGTTCTTTGGTGTAATATTCACGTGTCAGGACTAATTATACCCCGAAGTGCACTGAGCGCGTGCGCCGAGTCGGTTTATTTAAATGGTACTCGGCGATTAATTGAAGGGGGAGGGGAGATATGGTACCGGTTGTGTATGGCACGTGCTTGATAGAAGAGGGCGGAGTCGCGCTCTTTGATTAATGGAGGATAACAAGACATGACCGCTATGAAAAAAAAATTAGAAAGAAGGAAAGGCCCTCTTCCAAAACTGTATATTTATGCCCTCGACGCTTATTTCGGAATGTCTCCCTCGCGACATCTCTCGTCATCTAGACGTGTCTTTATTCGCGTGTCTGGGGCTCATAAAACGTGCTGGCAAGATATTCTGAAAGGTCATAATATGGACATTCTTTACGTTTTGTCACCGCAAGATTGGGAGTAGAGGAGAGCAGGGTTGAAGGAGAGAGTCGTGCCCCCTCCCTCCTCCCCCCCCCCCACATGTCTCACACGTGTGCTGACCACTCCCACTCATAACCATCCCACTCCACGTTTCCTGTTGACATTTGTGTGTGTGTGGGGGGGGGGTTACATCAGGAAAAAAGAGGGGGGAAAAAAAGAGAGGCGTGTTCGTGACGTAAGTCGCACATGCGCGTAGCCTATGACGAATAATCAGACAATTCGTTGAAACAAAGTTTTTTAACAAAGACTATATACATTGTCATGTATGGTAGATATTTGGCCGTTATTTCATGTAATTTAAAGGCGCACAAGATTTTTTGAATAAGCAAATGACTTTATATCCGAACGAATTCATCTAGTCCGCATTAGTTTTCATATTATAGACCTAGGCTACTTATTAAAGAAACATATGATAAAGCTAGAAATAGAGGAATAAAGACAAAATAGTCATTATAATTCAAGGAATCATTCAATTCTAAATTTAAAACTTAAAACTCTAACCAAATATTATGCTGAGTGACATTGGGGTAAAAATAAAACTTTTTTTTTCTATATTCAAGAACAAACAATATATTAAACTCTCTTTCTCTCAGGGTGGTACATAGGCATGAAATGGGTTGCATGAACAAATTCGGAAAATCAAACTAGTCAACAGCACTTTAAGCCTTAATCAAAAGGCAAGACTTAGGTTCAAAACAACAGATAACCGCCGCAATAACGTGTTGTTTGTAACATCCTAGGTAAAAAAAAAAGTTGTTATTGTAATGCTATAGATATGTAGGCTTATGCTTGCAACCATTTCACGTAAAACCATTTCACGTAAAACCATTTCACGTAAAACCATTTCACGTAAAACCATTTCACGCCGTCCTAGTTTTGCAACAATCGCTTCTTTCTCACGTAACGTCCGTCCATTGTTCACATAAAAACAAACAGAAAAAAAAGCGTAAACTAAATAAGACATGCCCTCTGACCTCTGCTCTACTGACGTTTGACCTCTCCACTTCAGTGCCGTTATGGTGTGTCCGCTTCTCCCCCCCCCCCTCTCCATTTTCCACTTTCTCTCCCCCCCCCCCCCACGACCCATGCCCGAGCGGTGCAATTTATTTTACTTTTTAATCCGCCCCTGACCTTTAATAGTGTTATTATAAAGTAGTTGAACACTGCGGGGGGAAGGGAGGGGAGGAACATAACTGTACAACTTTGGCTACTTAGGACATCCAGTCGGATTATATTATTATAATATACGCTACATATAGTCTAAGAGGTCTAAGAAATGTAGCAGGTTCTCGTATGTAGCCTTAATTCGTGTTTATTATATATAAATTATAGGGTCAACCGTCAACGCTTACTTTTAAAACTGTGTAACAAAACTAACCACTGGCTCGCTCACCCCCCCTCCCAACTGCTGTGTATGTCAATCAAACGTCGCAATGGTATAGATATATGCTCTATATTATGCATAGTTGTTTCTCATTACTTTAATCCGCACAGATGGTGAAGTTCCCCCCCCCCCTCAACACACGCACACCTAATACCGCTCTTTACAAGTCTTGGTACTTAGTTAGTTTTGTATAAAAGTATTTGTTTAAATTAAAAACCAATATCGAGAGAAATGGCTCATTGTTTAAAAATAGAATAAAAGAGAGAGGGAGAGAGATTGGGGATGCCCGTGTCTGGTGGAGAGAGAAGTACAGAGTGGGTGATAGGGCCAAAAGAGCGAGAGATTGAGTGAGAGAAAAGAGGCAGATAACGATGGCATTATAGACTTAAACAGGAAGTGAAAGAACGGGGTCAATCTAATATAATGGTCAGTGACATTTGAGATCACCACTGGCCGCCATTACGGTCACACACACACACAGACATTTTGTTACACGCTTTCCCATGTATAACCTTCCCCCTCTCCCTTTCCCAACCTCCCCTCTTAACTCCATCGTGCATTCAAAGTGTTTGTATACATTCAAGCTATGTGTGACCTATGACAAATGAACCAACAAACAAACGCGCCAATGTGGCCAAAATTAAACTTTTTGAATTTGTTTCTTATATTTATTTTAAAAAAAACATTTAAAAATGTTGTTACTGTTTGTAAGGTCGCACGGGTAGACAACCCTAATCTAGACGAAACAATTAATAGAAAGTTCCGAAACAAAATAATAATTGGAGATCTACCTGTTGACTTGGCGCCATATTTTCTGCGAACATCGATACCTCGCCAATTCTTATACAAAGTAAACAGCCGACACACAAACAAACAAACGTTTCTGTTTGTCATAGTTGGGCAATCGGCTCTCATGTGTGACATCTTACTCTCCGCCCCCCCCCCCACACACACACCAAACACCCCGCCACCTTAAGTGTTTGAACTTCCAATTTTCCCAGGCACAGGGCTCTCTCTCTTTCACTACCGCCTCTTATCCCCCCCCCCCCCCCACACCATCTTCCGATTGTCAAACTGAGTAAATAAAATCAACCAGGCGTGTAATGGTCAAATCAGATTGACCACTGAACCAGAGAGAGAGAGAGAGTGAAATCAAACAATAGAACTGCCAATGAAATCAAACAATAGAACGGCCAATGAAATTAAACAATAGAACGGCCAATGAAATTAAACAATAGAACGGCCAACGACAAAGAGCAAAGTAAATAAAACATCGATAAATAAACTCGACACGTCTCACCGGCTTAAAAGACAAAGCGCAACACCGAGAAAAGGCCAACAAACATCCAACAAACACCAGCAACAACAACGATAAAAAAACACAAAAAGGTCTGTTGTTTGTTTAAGGTTGGATAAACGTATGCAACATTTATTTGGGATTTTCTCAAGCCGCTTTACGAATCATTGACCCTCGTATTGGACCTCTTCCTGTTTTGTTTTCTTGACAACGTTGGGTCACTCGCTGGACCACTCGGGTGGACCCCGAACTTATGGGAGATGACGCTCTATTTGAACTGGAAATACACAAACATTCACGGCATCTTTACAACATAGCAACGTTTTATTTATTTGTATCTATGCTTTTGTATTTCTTATTTCCGTTTTATATTTTCCACCTTTGACTCCTAGAGCTGAAATTAAAACAATGAGTATATTTCTTTGTCTATTGCTTGCATATATCATACACCCTCTCTCTTCTCTCTCTCTCTCTCTCTAACTCTCTCTCTCTCTGTTTCTCTCTCCTATATTTACTAATAACTTAACTTTGAACTTTCCAATCTGTGTCAGATTACACTAGGACTCCCCCGGAACACTCGAAACAACCCTTTAACATGATGCCCTTGTGACATTTTAGCGCCCGCTCCCCGCACCCCCCCCCCACATCATACATCTCCTAGGTTTTTTCTTTCTTCCTGGATATAATACGTGAAATCCACGTGAGCGAAATCTCCCGTGCGGCACACGGAACTGAAACTCCAACCAAGCCGCTGGCTATGTCTTCATCATCTCTTTTTTTTTTTTACGCACCTTCCGTCTCTGAGTTTTATTCCTACCACCATTGGCCCATCTGTCAGCTATATCATTTCTTTTCTATTGACATAACGGAGATTCCCACAAGTTCTGTATGATCTATACCCCATATTATTCTATTGACATAACGGAGATTTCCACAAGTTCTGTATGATCTATACCCCATATTATTCTATTGACATAACGGAGATTCCCACAAGTTCTGTATGATCTATACCCCATATTATTCTATTGACATAACGGAGATTCCCACAAGTTCTGTATGATCTATACCCCATATTATTCTATTGACATAACGGAGATTCCCTCAAGTTCTGTATGATCTATACCCCATATTATTCTATTGACATAACGGAGATTCCCACAAGTTCTGTATGATCTATACCTCATATTATTCTTTTGACATAACGGAGATTCCCTCAAGTTCTGTATGATCTATACCCCATATTATTCTATTGACATAACGGAGACTCCCACAAGTTATGTATGATCTATACCCCATATTATTCTATTGACATAACGGAGATTCCCTCAAGTTCTGTATGATTTATACCCCATATTATTATATTGACATAACGGAGATTCCCTCAAGTTCTGTATGATTTATACCCATATTAATCTATTGTTATAACGGAGATTCCCACAAGTCCTGTATGATCTATAATCTATACCCCATATTATTATATTTACATAACGGAGATTACATCAAGTCCTGTATGATCTATACCCCATATTATTCTATTGACATAACGGAGATTTCCACAAGTTCTGTATGATCTATACCCCATATTATTCTATTGACATAACGGAGATTCCCTCAAGTTCTGTATGATCTATACCCCATATTATTCTATTGACATAACGGAGATTCCCTCAAGTTCTATATGATCTATACCCCATATTATTCTATTGACATAACGGAGATTCCCACAAGTTCTGTATGATCTATACCCATATTATTCTATTGACATAACGGAGATTCCCTCAAGTTCTGTATGATGTATACCCCATATTATTCTATTGACATAACGGAGATTCCCTCAAGTTCTGTATGATCTATACCCCATATTATTCTATTGACATAACGGAGATTCCCTCAAGTTCTATATGATCTATACCCCATATTATTCTATTGACATAACGGAGATTCCCACAAGTTCTGTATGATCTATACCCATATTATTCTATTGACATAACGGAGATTCCCTCAAGTTCTGTATGATGTATACCCCATATTATTCTATTGACATAACGGAGATTCCCTCAAGTCCTGTATGATCTATACCCCATATTATTCTATTGACAAAACGGAGATTCCCTCAAGTCCTGTATGATCTATACCCCATATTATTCATAATTCTATTGACATAACGGAGATTCCCCAAAGCTATGAATGATCTAGGGTCTAGATGGCGCAGTTAAAAAATATAATATCATGGCACTCGTGCATCCTCTAGTTTCGATTCTGTAGTCTCTTGGGTTGTATGATCTAAATTAATTTGTGAAAAAACAACAACAAAAAAAACAAACAAACAAAAAACGGGTTTTCCCCAATTCTACTCTGTGATTATGCTGACCAGTATCATTCCATTAATCAGAGCATATCCCACTCTCTCATTTACAACAGAAAGTGATGGATTTACGCGGGACCAGTGGGAGGTCGTCTGGTATGTGTAGAGGTGGGGGGGGGGTGTTGCTTGAATGAGCAATGGGCATGAGATGCAGATAGTGTTGTTTGGGAACGAGGAGGGGTGGGGGGGGACGGGGGGCTATTCCTCACATGGCTAAATCGGCCCAGAAGTTTATATTAATCGTGACATATTTACATTGGCCCGATTAGACCGCGGTGAGCTGCCGAGCGTCCCCATTGGTTGTTTCATCAGCGGAGCGGATCACGTGATGTGGTATTTACGCATGCACTCGTTAACATTTCTGTGTACGTTTGGCTAATCTTTTAACGCTTTGCATTTTAATAGTTTTGAGTTTTTCTCGTTTTCTTATATATTTTTTTTTCTGTTTGTAAAAAATATTTTCCCATAGTAAGAAAGCTTGGGAGAACTTTTTATTATTTAAAAAAAATATATAACACGTTTAAAATTAGAATTATGTCTGGGAAAAAAAGGGTCCAGCTCAACCCAAGAATTCTTATTTTGTAAAAGAATTTTTTTAATATGTTGAAAGAGCCTGAGCTTAATAAAGAGAGTGAAAAGAAGGAGTGATGGAAAGAGGAAACGTGTGAGATAGGGGTGAGAAATAGAAAGAGAGAAAGAAAGAAAAAGGGGGGAATTAGTATATAGCAAGAGAGAGAGAGGGGGGGGGGGGAGAAATTGGGAAAATAGAAGAAGAGGGAGATAAAGATGGAGCGAAAGAAAAAGAGAGAGAGATGGGTAAGAGAGAGAGAAAAAAAAAGAGGAACAGAAAGAGCAAGAGCGTGAAAGATATATAGAGAAAGAGAAATGGAGAGAAAGAGAGAGAGAGAGTAGGTCATGGCTGTAAAGTAGACCGTGAGAGTTTTTTGTATTGCAGTTGTTGTAAACATGCCCTACTGTGCCATGTACTATAGTCACGTGATGAGGGATGCGGCGTGATTACGCTGATTGCGGTAGGGTTTTGTGCGCGTATTGGGGGGGAAATGGTCTCCTGCAAGATCAGCACCGCTACGTCACCACCGAACATATACCACCCCCTCCCCCCGTTTCCTTTATGACGTATGCATGCACAGTCATCAACAAAAAGGACACACAATTGATTGCTACTGGTGTGCTTCTGGATTGTCCTCGTGACGATCGAACCGCCGACGTCCAACGGTAGTCCAACCCTTCCCCTCCCTGCAAGACGTTTGGGTCCTAAGACGTAACAAAATTTCTGTATAGAAACGAACGTCTGTAAACTCGAACGATCACGTCACAACATATTTATAAAATAACATTCGGAACTATAACATTTGTTGTTTTATATTTAAATGGCTCAAAACTTCTGGTCCAGGCCTTACCTCGGACATCATCCTACGTCTATACAGGCGACCTAACTATCCCACCACCTCTTAAAAAAATGACTATCGACGCCCATGCTAATAGAGAGAGAAGGTAAAGACACTAAGACGTTGCACACAATGCAATTATTCCACCCAGCGCACTATGCAAGAACCTCCCTACCCCTTCTACACTCCCTACCCCTAACAAAATAAAAACAACAACCCAGTAAAGTCACAACTGCCAGCACGTCTAGCTGTCATAAAATTCTCTCATACGTTTTCTCAAATACACCGTATTTAAATATATGTCTTTTTCTTACTTTCTTTTTTTTCTTCTTTTGTTTATTTGGAAGAGATACTCGTAATCGCCTTTTTAATATTTTATTACGATCTTTTTTCGTTTTCTCCAGCAATCGATTCCATTGCCAGAGGTCTCGAGTATTTCTTTGTTCACGTTAGGTGTATACTCACCCAGTCTACACCCCCTCCCTCTATTCCACGCTTACATCTGCACGGGAGTTTTCACTTTCGTGTTGCACTCCTACCCTGTTTTTTCCCACCGTGGTCCACACACACACACATCCCCGACGTCCCCGCCACCCTTCTCACCCTTACCTACCCCCATCAATGACTCCCCCCTCCCCCGTCCTCAATTGGAAGGAGGTTCAAAATGTTGTTGTTAACCCTTTCTTTCTAGGGGAAGTATTACTGCCCGAGGGGAGGGAGGGGGCGAACGAGGGGTGCTAGGGACGAGGGTGAAGGTACAGGCGTCCATGTGTGTGTGTGTGTGTTTGTGTGTACGTATGACCTGAGAGATGAATGTCACATTTTGGAACCTTTGCCTGATTGTGGACCCGAGCACAGAACTGTCTGAAATAATAAGTATACGTGCGAGTCTACCCCCCCCCCCACACAGACATCTAGCCTCCCCTTCTACCCCGTCCCACATACCCCTAAAGTTCTGACAACGCCTCCCTGCCTTTCGCCCCTTATTACTTTCTAATGTCTGCGAGTCGTGGCACCATTCCTGTGACTCGTAGAATCACGTGATCTCCCTGAACGGAGTCCACTGAAATCGTTCCCATTGAATAAAAGAAAAAAAATTGCTAAAACCTGGCTGGAAAAAAAGTCATTCTTATAGTCTACCCCGGAGTTTCCCATAATTTTTATTTAACGTGACCCGCTCATTTTTATATTCCTATTTCCTAACCCTCTTACGTTTTTAATTGTTTAATAACTCAGATCTATTTCGTTTTCCACACAATGTATCTGTGTGAAAATACAATGACATATCTCGACACGTGGGCAGTAGCGAAAATCCGGTTGATATATCTCAAAATATTTTTTTTAAAGATCATTTTAGTACAGGCATGATAATCTGTCCCAATTTTTTTCCTACTCTTGCTATGACCCGGTTATTTTTTAAATTTTATTTTTCTGACCCGGTGGCGGGTCGCGACCCTATGTTTTTTAAATCCCTGGTCTGTCCCATTAGAAAAAGAATCTGGTTTAAGAAATAGAGCTTATACCGTTATTTTTCTGAAATATTTGTGCTGTCATTCAACATGGAGCAGCAATTAGAACAGGATTTCATTCTCTTATTTTCATTGTAAACACATAATTCCGTTTAATTATTACTTTGTTTAATATATTTTTTGCTCATGTTAATCTTGTCCGGATTAACGTGCAAAAGTGTCTTTCAGCGTCCATTTCTGTTATGCCTAAAAATTTGATTTAGCAGATATTTGTCAATGTATATAAAATAAGATAAGATAAGATAAGATTGCTTTATTGATCCAAATAAATGGAAATTTGACTTGATTACATAAATTCCGTCTTTCAGCATACTTAAAACAATATTAAAGAACCATTTGTACTCAAACACAATAGACATTCACGCACACTATCATACCATTTATCATACAAGAAAAAAGTAGGCCTATCATTTAGGAGTCAGCTATTGAGCCATTGTATTTCCTGGCTGAAAGATTATTCTTTTGAAAGAGTCTCACTGATAGTGGATTTTATGATGCATACATATAATTGATTAATTTTTCAATTAGTCTATACAAATTTCTGCAAAACGTAGTTATTAGGTAAATAAATGATCATATACATTTATGGAGTGTAGAAAGCATATGTTTTATTTTTCTTGAATGTGGTGTACGTGTGTATGTGTCGTCTGTGTGAGGTAGGTACGAGATGAAAGGCACATTATTACATGTATTACGGTAATTTAAAAAACAAAACGCTGGAAACACAAGCCAGAGGTCATGTCTATCACACGGACCAGTTCTTCTGGACTGACTGACAGACAAAGAGAGAGAGAGAGAGACCGAAAGAGAGAGAGACAAGGAGAGTGGGAGAGGACGGTGAGACCGAGAGAGATATGTAAGTTATAGTGCCACTAGTATGCTCTGCAAGTGTGCAAATTAGTGAAAGAGGAAAAAAATTTGTGGGGGGGAAAGGGGGGGGGGGGTGAAACGTAATAAAAAAAAACTACTGCTGGGTTGAGGGTGAGAAAGTGGTGTGGGAAAAAACGATAATAGAACTTCTTTCTAATTTATATATATCTAGCTGTATATATTTTAGTGGTTTGAGAAAACTTCTCAAGGTTTCAGATATATACAACTCTCTGTCGGGTCTCTCCAGATGTGCACGACTCGGTAACACTCGCTCGCCCTCTGCACTCGACGCTTGTCTCGGTATTTGGTTTCTCACTGTCTCCTCTCTCTGTGTGTGTACGAGCGTATGTCAGCTGTTTATTGTAGATGGATCGTGGACTCTAGAACCATTTCTTGGCTCTGTTCTATAATACGCGTGTGCGAGTTTGAAGACTTGGAGTTCACTTTAAACCTAGTGGAATTCAAATTCAGTGCTGTTGTTTCATTCGATAATCCGGTGTTGTTTTTTAATTATTGTGATAAGTAAGACAAATATAGTGTTAATTTTTTAAATTATTTTGTTTCAAATTAAAAGTCTTGCATAGATTTATGAGTCTATATTGATGCTTGTAAATCTCTTTTTTTTTTTTGTAATCTTGAATACAATATATAGATCTAATTGTGACGTGCGTTTTTATTTTTCAAGTTTGGGACAATTGGTTTCTGATGTTATGGACAATTTTTAACAGGCTGTGAAAATATGAGAAAATTTACTTTTATTTTTCAAGTTTGGGAAAGTTTTGGGGAATTTCGTTATAATGGACAAAGTTTCTTGAAAAATATCTATTTGTAAAGTTTTCAAAAAGTGAATAAATATGTAATTTATATTTTTAAAAAGTCTTACACCCATCATGTTCTTCTTTCTTTTCATTATGGGAAACTTATTAAAATACTTTTACACTATCTGTATACCTACACTGCCAAAAATTTAAAAACTTTACACATTGCGGTAAAAATTATTGTGTAAAAAGTTTGTATATTTTTTTAATGATTTTGAAGTTTTAGAGTAATAACCCCGATAGTGCCAGGCATGACAAAATCGCCCCCCCCCCCCCCCCCGCGTGATCTCATGCGGCCCGCCACGTACCTACATCTTTACGCACTTCAACATACATCTGTTATATAATAATAATAATAAAGTTCCCCGGGGACAATAGTTTTGAGCATTTAAAGTCGTTTGCAATTTTCTTTCTTGGGGGCCACATAAAACACCGTGGCCCGCAATAGCCTTGTGGTTAAAAAATATTAATATTAATCAACGAAGAAGGCAGTGGCGTAGCTAGAGGAGGGGGAGGGGGTCCAAATTCGAAAGTCCCCCCGGGACCCTACTTGAGGGGGGCCCCCAAAGGAGTGTCCGAAAAAATTTGTTTGCAGGGGCCCATAAAGAGGCCAAGTCCCCCAGGCACCCAAAACCCTAGCTACGCCACTGGAAGAAGGGCATTGATAAGGTAATTTCGGCCCTTGTGTTAACATTTTTACGAAAAAAGAAAACGGAACCAAAAAAAAAAACGTTTAGACATTTATTTAAAAGTTAGACTAGTAGTTTATGAACTACAGTCATAGTTTCTTAAATACTTAATTCGTTTTCAAAGGGTGTTTAGAACTTGGCATTTGGCTTCTGGTCTAGAAAAGCTGTTGAAACGTCCAGTGTTGAATTAGGTCTAAATATTTGCGCCAACACGTGGTGAGCTACAGCGCTGATTGCGACCTTTTAGGCCACCGCTAGGGGGAGATAATTACCACCAGATGATGAGGGGTCGTTCACATCGACGGCGCTCACACCTCTTAATTTGTTTAGTTTTTTTTTGTTGCGTTTTTTTTTTACTTCATCAAAAGAGGTGGTTTTGTCGACAGTGCGATTTAAAATTATGGGATGTCATCCATTAAGTCTTAATTGCGTAACTATGTATATCTGGTGGTAGCTGTACTTTTACAGAAAACAACGTTTGTCAGTTTTAGTTTAACCATTTTGATATCGTCAATTCTAGTTCTTATCTTATCATATATTACAGACGCTCCTTCTATAAATAAGATTATTGCATCCTACACTCATCCGTGATCCGAGTCTAGACTTGCATACTTATTAATGTTTTAAATGATGTAAAGTTACTGTTTTTTCCTGGTTTGTTCAGGCAACAAATTCCATGCCCAAATGCCACTCGAGAAGAAAGAGTACTTATATGCATTGGTTTCGCTCATAAGGGATAAGGAAAGTGATTTTTTGTCCTTATGTTTATCTTAACTATAATCTCGATTCATTTAGACCGCCGTTGCGTGGCACTGTCTGTTGTAACCTCTGTAGATAAGATAGCAGACGACAAACTTTTACGTTCGCATCAATTTCTTTCTTCATCTTGTTTGTAGTCAACGTAACGCGCGCTCAACAACAATGAAACTGTTTACGCAAGACGAGCTCTGTCCAAGATCTGCTTGACCGTGTCCAGCCCTGACCACCTTACCTTTTTTTACACGATTTGACCAATAGTGGACACTACTTCAAAAAAACACAATCTCTTTATTGAACTCTTTCATCCGGCCTTTGAGGTCTTTGTTACTGGGTGACACGATTGAAATAAATATTTGTTAATGAAATGAGTCGGCGATAGGTTTTCAAACAATGGGGGAGGGGGGGCGAGGGGGGGTTCTCGTGAGTGTAAATAGATATACAAGTTATAAAGGTGGACATATTGAAATTGGAGTGGTGCTGTTTTTAAAATGTGTTGTTGATGGAAAAGTATTGAGAACCCCTTGAATAGTAAGGCTAAACCATAAAAAACATAAATTATATGCAATATTATGTTGTGATATTTACAAGTTGGTCGCCAAGTCTGCGCGTTCCGTGCACGTGGATCTAATTATAGAGCCTCGTTTTCGCCCACAATTATTATGCTTACTTTATGAAATATGCATTTCATGATGGTTCAGATGTAGAGCGATTAGATATAGTCCTACTGAAGTGCACGGGTTCAAATCCTGTCACTACCCCTCCCCCGACTACCTCTTTCCGATGGGGGGGGGGAATGTAGAGTACTTGACCCCCCTCCCCCTCACTTTATTTTGATATCGCTATCTTTTTTTTCACATAATGCGAAAGGCGACCATTTTGTTTAATGCATTATATAAGCAGGCCCCTGACAAACGGCTAATTTAAAGTACCCTTTGGACCAAACGAATCATAGGGCCGGTGAAGCAGCGTGCATCAGTTTCTGTGGCCACGGCATACTAGGGGATTGTGTGGCCAGCACTATTCACAGCCGCCTTTACTTTACCCCAACTAAGGTCAGGTAGGCCTACCCATCAGGGCTGGGAAGAAATCCTAGCCTACACCAGGATGCAAACCCAGGACCTTTGGTACGCCAGTCGAACGCTCGGATAACGTGCCCCATAACGGCTAACGTAGTTAGTGAATTTCACTGCTTGACGAAAAGTGAGACATTAGCCATTCGTTTCAGTGTTGCCATTTTTCTTTTCGTCCACCATTAATAGTTCTTCCTTCTTTTTCTGCCCTTTCTTTGTCATGTATCTTACTCCTTATAAAAAAAAAAACAATTCTGGCTAAATGTTTCTTAATTAATGTTGACGGCTGGGCTGCTTTTTATTTATTTTATATCTCTCTCTGTTCTTTTGCTGTAGTTTTTTTTTATTATTTTGTTTTATTTTAAACTTCGGGGGATTTCCAGAAGTTGTTTTGGCTTATTGTAGTGTAACGTCCACTGACAAACGGTTACACATTTCTTTCGGTTCATTTGTAACTGGGGAGACTCAAGTCTTCTTGAAAACTTCCGTGACTCTGTGCACGCATTAAACCCCCTCCACCCCCCACCCCTCCAGAAACACAAACACCCTCGCCTGTCCTCGTAACTTATCCTTACCAGGGGCGGATTAAACCATGCACGGGTGGGCTCTTTTGATGAGCAGGACTTACACTAGGTTTTAACTCATTTCATTCTTTTGCAATACCTACTTTTGTATCGCGGCCCCTTTGACAACTTTCTCCCCATCCCCCAACGCCTCCCCCACCCCCTCACTCATGGGACACGGTGGTCTAGCGGCAGAGTGCGCTTGGATTGTCCAACCCGTAGGTCATAGTTTTTGAATCTTGGTTAATTAACGACAGACTACTCATCTCTTTTGACTGACTACCTGAGGCTACCTGAGGCTACCTGACATTTTAAAGTTGGAACATTAAACCACGCAATCCCACCGTAGCAATAGTAAACGAACGTAGCTATACCACATCCATGTCATTCAGTGTCATTTACTGCAATACTAGAAATTCGGAATACATAGATTCTCCACAAATATAAATCTGCATTGTATTCCCTATCTTTCACTTTCCCCTTCTATTTTCTATTGTACGTCCCAAAGATAAGCGTGTGGGTTGTTTACACTGGCTAAATACATTTTACATGTAAACACACGACTTTTGTCGTTTTTGTCTAGGATGTCTCTTCCCCCCCCTCCCCTCAGCTCCCCTCTTTCCGTATCTCACTAAAGTTGGGAAAACAAGAGAACCTAGTCTGGACCGTAACCCCCTCCCCCCCTCGACCCCTCCCCCCCTCGCCCCCCCCTCGCCCCCCCCCTCGCCCCCTCCCCCTTCTATCTCCGGTCTCTGTTCGTTCCTTTAGTCCCCATGGCAAATATGACTCTTTCCTCTCCCCTCCCTCCTTCCCCTTCTCTTTCTTTTCTTGTCCCTGCTCGAGGGGAGGGGGGGGGGGGCGCCTTTGTGCAAAGGATTAACCATGAAGGATTCGGGTTCCACGGCGAACATTTAAACAGGTGAGAAAGGGGGATTAAAGAAAAGCCAGGCACAAAACCATATCGCCCCCCCCTCTCCCCTTTTCCCCACTTTCAAATAAAACCAAACATTATTTCTGACTTCTTCATACAGTTGGTTTTGAAGTCAAACCATTAAAGTTTTACCCATTAAATAAATCATAGTATTTAGATCTACCCTTTTTTTCCTGTGTCTTTTTTTTCATATCTTATCTTATATAATACAGACGCCCCGTCCATAAAGACGATTGTTGCTCCCTACGCTCATCCGTGGTCCGAGTCTAGTCTTCCAGCTCTTTATTAATGTTTTAGATATTAAATGATGTTAAAGTAAGCGGTTTTCCTTGTTTGTTCAGGGAACCCATTCCATGCCCCGAATGCCACTCGGGAAAGAAAGAGTAGGCCTACTTGTATGCATTTGTTCTCGCATAAAGGATAAGATTAGTTGTACCAGTTGACAGTCTTCCTTAACTTGGTGTGAGAAAACTAGACCCTTTTCCCCCCTGCTACCTTTGATATCAGCCGCCAGCCGTGTTCTATTAAAGTGGAACTCAAATTTTAACGGCATTGTCCGGTAGAGTTATCTTTCTTTATATATAACAGATGAGTGTGTTTTCTTTGAAAACTATTTTTTTTGTAATGTAAATTTGATTGTAGTGGTCAATTTGTTTGTAGGCCTATTGGTCAATTTGATTGTATTGGTCAATTTGTTTGTAGGCCTATTGGTCAATTTGATTGTAGTGGACGATTTGATTGCAGTTGGTAAATTTGATTGTGATGGGTAAATTTGATGGTGGTGGTCAAGCTTATTGTAGCGGTCAGAGTAATAGGACTGCGATACTGGTTTGTTGACATTGATGTTTCCGACACGTCCACTCAAACAAGTGGTCATCGTTAGTTACTGGCTCATTCACTCTTTCCAAGTCTTTCATTTGTCAATGGAACGGCACCCCCCCCCCCTACAAAATTCCTTTTTTTTCTGTTCTTGAAATCTACGAGAGTACTTGCCCTCGCTTGCGTCACGGTACTTGATTATGTCACCCCCCCCCCCCCTCTATCTTTTACACACGCGAATAGCATAACATTTACATATTAGAGACACAAACGCGTGTGGGGTGTTTTGTGGGATTATATGTTGATGTGTAAGCGAGGGAGAGAGAGAGAGAGAGAAATGTAAAAAAAAATACTAAAAGTCCCACTTCGCGAGGAGGGGTGTTGTCACCCGTCCAGTAAGAGAGGAGAAAGCCGGTGTGCCGTCCACCCCCCCCCCCCCCTCTCCTCTGTGTGTGTGGCGATATTATTTTTTGTGTGTAACCTGTTGCTTCATTTACCACCACGGCATATTTTCTGGTGGCTAGAAGCTCCTAGTCTATATGTGTGTTATTAATACTGCAGGTGTACGCAGACACACAGTGCTGTACGACAGAGTCGTATCTAGCAGTTCATACAAGAGTGAATTTTTCTCTGTACTAATGGAACAAAAAGTAATGGTAGTGGACGCTGAGATTAGTTTGTAGCGGTTGACAGTCACTTGTGCGTTGTTTTTGTTTTTAGGTATCTAGGTAGCGTTTTACATGATAAGTGCATTAGATGTAATTAGCCCTCGTAATGCGCCCTCGCGGAGTGTGATGCGTTTCTTTCTGTGATAGTGGATTATATCACCTGTACTGCGTGCGTGTCCCAGATGTTCTTGCATGGACCGTGTCTCGTGTGTGCAAATCTTACGTCTTTTTTGTGTTTATTTAGTCAGTGTGTTCGTAGATTAAGCATCGTGGACATCGGTCAAAGTGGACGGATACGTTCATTAGTGTGACTAGTAACCAATAAGCAGAACAGTAAGTAGATAGGTCACGCATTTTGAGCATTTGAAAAAAAAAACATAAAAAAAACATTAAGACACGCGTAGAGGTCTAGACCTGGTCCAACATCTAAATAGCCAGTGGTCAACTGAAGAGATACGAGTGGTCATCAACCCGGCCTGGATGTAGTGGACACCTTAAAACGATGTGTTAGGGCCTAATTCTTTCTCTCACATAAACCTAACATTATGGAATAAGTGCTTTAAACACATACATGGAGTTATATTCATTATGATACAGTGTTTTCCCGTTCGCGATTCTTTTGGAGTTATTGGTGTGGAAATGAGCGCATAGGCGTGTCCAATGTGGAGTAAGAATGAAAGGAGACGTCGTTTTCTATCTATGGATACTATTAGCATTTGGTAAGTACAAACCAAGCCATTAAACCCCTTACATTAACTAAGTAGCTATATTATGGCATTATAGATTGTTGAGAGTTTGGTTTATTTCTTTTTGTTGTTATCTACGATATTGTGTCCGAAGTTATATCGAATCACTACTAATGTCCCCTTAAGTCATCAATAGGGTTGTTATAGTTTTGTTATAGGACTGCATAGAACTGTCATCAACGGGATATGCGCTATACAAGCACTATTATTGACATCATCATCTTTTCTTTGGGTTCCTTGTGGAACATAGGGCCTCTGTCAAAGCACGCCACTCTTCACGGTCTCTTGCCAGTCGCTTCAATTCTTTCCAGTTCTTCCAGTTTCATCCAATATGCTTCGTGACTAATATTATAGTTTTGTAAATATTAGTCTCACTTCTGGCAAGCAGCCCAAGTCATTATTTTTTTCATATTTTACTTTGGTAATGCCGTCGTCACAACGTTGCCTCTTGTGACTTTAAGCTCCACCTTCCCAGTGACTTTAAGCTCCACCTTCCCATTGACTTTAAGCCTCCTCCCCATATCCCACACTCTCTAACATACAATAAATTTTGTTATGTTATGCTTTAAGACATGTGCAGTTTTAAAGCACACCTTAAATCTTTTTAACTTTCTTTCTGGAAACATGTTGAAACTTACACAAATCTCTCGATGTAAAGAAATTACAAGAATCACACAAACCCCTGGAGAATTCGGCCAACTGCTGTCTAGACGAGTTCATGGCTTTTTCTTCTTCTTATATTTTTTTAAGGAATTTTAAGTAACAAAAACATAGATCTAACTTTACAAAACACCAAAAACCAACACTCACACAGAAATATCCCTTCACCCTCAGCTCAGCTGTCGGGTTTTGTGCGATGAAATTATTATCGTATTACCGTTTCCAAGTGTTTCCAAAAATGTATTCCGTGTCTCGTATTTGACAGGGGTGGCGATGTCATGGTGGAGCGATGGGAGCTAGCTAGATATGGGGCCCACCTGGATGGAGAAAACTTACACGCAGTGACCATAACTATCCATCGATAAGAATTGGATGGGGAAAACTCCTGCTTCTTATTTCATCCTGTTAATACAACACACGTTATTATTTAAAGGGACAAGTACAAGTACACCAAAGACACTGTGGCCTAGCCGGCAGCGCGTTAGGCTGGCGTACTGAAGGTCCGGGGTTCGAATCCTGGCGAAGGCTATGATTTGTTCCTGTGGGTCTGGAGGGTGTCCCTGCGTCTACCCAGCTTTGGTGGGTACCTGAAATTAGTTGGGGGTAACATAACGGCGGCTGTGCATTGTACTGGCCACACATTCCCCAAGGTAGCCGTGGCCACAGAAACTGGTGAGCGCTGCTTTACCGGGCCCTACGGATCCAATGGGTCACACGTACACCTGACTCACCCCGATGACGCCCATGAATCCAGCACCCAAAGTATCATTGCAGTAGAAAGATAGAAAGATACTTCTAACACCAATTGGTAGGCCGTGCACCATTTTTTTTTTTCTTTAATCAAGTCACGTGGTATCTGTATGCATTCACGTATTATTCCAAGCCCTTCACTCGTATATCCAGTCCGTTGTAGAAGTTGGTTCAGTACAACGTATTGATATCCTTTACACCGCCTTCATTCATTCATTTTCAAGTACGCTTTACAGTTACAGCCACCCCCACCCCTTCTTTTCCCTCACTGTCTCTTTTGACGCCCTTTTCCCCATATTTGAAAAGGAAAGTGTAGTTATTTTTTGCTACCCGTTTAACGCCTAGCCACAGCTACCTGCTTTAGCATGTGTGTGTGTGTGTGTGTAGCCTACAAGTTGCTTTATGCACAGACTGTACGCCATTTCACACCTCTTACAGAATCCTTCACCATGTCATGCTTTAACTTCGACCCATCACAACTGACGTCTGACTATAGAACTGAACAGACAAGACGTCAAAACTGGGGAGACGTTTAGTATGTAAAAAAAAAAAGATTTGTCGATTCAATTTCAAAATCATTTATGCTAGGCAGTTAGAACCATAGACCGGTGTGAATTTAGACATTTAGGAGCTGAGCTTTTTGAGAACAGAGCTTTTTAAGAACAGAGCTATTTAGGAACAGCTTTTTTTAGGAGGAACAGGCTTTTAGCAACATAGTTTAAAAAAAACCCAGGTCTTTTCGGAACATACATGTAGGAACGGAGACGTTTAGGAACAGAGGCTTTTAGGAACAGAGGCTTTTAGGAACAGAGGCTTTTAGGAACAGAGGCTTTTAGGAACAGAGACACGTAAGAACAGTGACAAGTAGAAACTGAAACTTTTAGTGTTTCTATAAAATGAACTTATTAAATAATCCACTTGCAAAAAGCGCCAATTCAACAGAAGCTAATTTTTACAAAAAATTAGGGTAATTAATTTTTCTTTTTAAATTATTGAGCTAAAGATAAGTATGTAATTAAAATCTCAATGTATTCCAAAAAATAGAGTTAACCCTTCCCGTACCGTCCTACTTCTATCCATGCTGCCTTCAGTTCCGCTATATATGCGCCTGGGACTGTAAGGGTTAACAACTTTTGAAAGCGGATTTTTCTCTATTTTCGCATTTTTTCTTCTTTCCCGTTCATTTGCTGTTTACAATTTCTGCCTTATTTCTGATAGCATCATCATAGATGCGCTAGCAGAAAATATTTTCCGTCCCCCCCCCCCCTTGCAAACAAAAGAAAATATTTTTTGCGCGATTTCGCACTTGAATCCCGAGTGTTAAAGTGACGACAGTGAGCTGCTGAATAAAGACTGTATTCAAACTTTGTTTACAATCAGATACAGTTTATATATTTATATATATACTTTGTTTTTTCCTCTTAGGCACGGCCTATGTAATACTTCGGCTTGTTCTGGTTTGCTTTTTTTATTTTGGTCACGAGTCTGGGGGGGGGGGTGTGAAACCAGCGGATGAAGTTACGAGGGTGGAAAAGCTGGCAGTTATGTGGGGGGGGGGGGGGTGAAAAGTGTGGATAAGATTTTTTGAAAAGATAAACAAGGTATAAATATGTAAATATACACACACGTGTGTGGATAAGAATAAAGAATAGAGTTTGTGGGGGAGAAATGGTGGGATTGGGGATGTTGGCGACGCGTAAGGGCTTAGTAAAAACAACGAGAGACGCAGGTTTGTTTTAAGAAGGGAACAAGTGTACCCTATCCATTTCTGCTGGCGCGTGCAAAGTTTCATAACGAACCAGAGAGCACGAGGTTCTAGTTAAGGGGAGATGAATCCAGATATGGCCGGGATATTTTTTGTATTTCTCCATTTTATTTACACAAGGTTTGAGCTAGTCTTTGCAGCACGCTTTCACCAAATAAATTCATGCCATACATTGTTATATATATAGATAGATAGATCTATATATAATAAATATATATATATATATATCATATTGTTGGTTTCGTGTAAACTCATACATTACAAAAAGCTCGCCCAGTGTTTACAATTTTAATACGAGTCTTATAAGTTGCATACTTGCTTAACAACTTAACGAATAGAGTGGTCAGTTTTTAGAAACACATAGCATTGAGTAACATAATTAACCAACCCTGTATAAGAGAGGGAGGGGTTGCAGGTACTAGGGTGGATGAGCATTGCGTTGGCCACACATCCACCCTCCTTGCCGCATTCACCTATGTCTGTCAAAACTCTTGGTTCAACCAAGCCTAATCGCCCCTTCAAGTCCTACGAAGTTAAAAAATTCCCTTTTTACGAGATGTTGTTTTTATTATGTCAATTGGCCTATATAATATCTACCCAGTAAATGACATATAACAACTTTTTTTCTGTTATTACTTTATAACAACAACATGAAATGACAAAGAAAAACCCTAAACCTTAACAGAAAAACCAAAAACAAAAAAAAACATAACACTGAAAAAAAAAACTCAACAAAATAACACTCAATTGTAAAAGAAAGGCTAGAAGAGAAACGGGGAAATGTTATCGTAGTGCTTGATTTCATTGAGAAAAAAAAAACACATTAAAAAAATAACCTTAAAAGTCTAGAAAAATATAAACTACAAACACCGTATAAATAAATAAATCGGGGACGCATTGTTTGATGTAGCGAACTTGCCAACTCTCATATTTGTAGATGCCTGCAGACGCATGCGCGCTGGGGTCAAGATAACTTTTTAAAGCAAGAGATAGGCATCGAGAAAGGGTTAAGAGTAGACCAAGACAAAAACAAGAAACGTTAACTCTTGGGCGATGGCATACATCATGTCAACTCCTTTCTATTTTTATTTTTTCTTATATATATATTTTTTAATTGTAGTAGCCAATCCTTTAGTGAAGAAAACGAGAAAGTGTGTGAGTGTGTTGGGGGGAGGGGTTAATGGATGATCTACGTCACGTGAAATACGTGTTACAGTGTTCCTGAAATGAATCTGTTATTCCCGAAAGCCACATTTCTCTGCCTTTTGAGGCAACCGAAAATGCCCACAAGCCTGGGTACACTCCACAATCCCTGCCCCCCCCCCCGAGAGTGTTTAAAAGACCATCGAGTTCAGACACGAGGTTAAAGGTCAGCTTCCGGCAAACCTTTATTTATCTCTTAGATGTTATCACGGGTCGCCATGTCCCCGTGACCTTTATATATATATATATTTCTCTGGTGCCAAACAGCAGACTTGGTGTCGTCACAGTTCATGGCTGAGCGTAAAACAAACACACACACACATAATTCACATATATATATATATATATAACAATTTCAATAATGGTTGGGGGAGGGGTGGCAGACCAAGACGGGTGGCTTCAATGAGGTTGGTATGATGCTCTATAAGCGTGTACAATGGCCTGTACCTGTGACTGGATAGATATGTGAATATGTGTGCGTAAGCCTATCTATCTATATATATATATATATATGTCTGTATGTATATACGTGTTGTAAGTAAATATCGGCTTGTCCCTATGTTTCTGCATGTGCCTTTTTTTGTCTGTGTGTTTCAATGCAAAGGGTGTCTTGGCATTGTCGGCGTGCATTTCATTGCAATTGTGTCTTCTGCGTGCGTGTCTATGTTTAACTATGCTAACTATGCCTGAGTGTGTCGGGTGTCTCTGGGTGTGTCCGTGTGTGTGTATGTGTGTCGGTGCAGACTGTGTCTTAGTGTGTCTGGGCAAAGTGTTTCCGGACAAAGTGTGTCTGTGCACCTGTGCAAACTGGGTCTGCGTTTATGTCTGTGCATGGGCACAGTGTGTCCTGGTGTGTCAGCGTGTTGTTATCTTAGACTTTCAGCCTCAATACCAGCCACAAAGCAAAAAGATTATCTAGTAATCAAAGTGTTATATTTACATTATCAGCCGCATTATCCCCCACCACCTCTCCTCCCTCCTTCCTTATCTGTCTATTACGCCACTCCCATCTGATTACTCTTTAGCCGGATTATGTTTATATTATCTCATCTCTCCCTACACACTTTCAAACCATCTCCCATTCTCTTTCTCTTTCTCTCTCTCTCTCTCTCTCTCTCTCTCTCTCTCTCTCTTCTTCGACCATTCATGTGCTAGGACCTTGCCTGATAACAATACACATTGCATTCTAAAGAAAAAAAATTGTGTGCGTACCATTAAATACAACTGGCGGCAGGGGCGGAGGAATAGGGGGCGGGGGGAGTACGCGATTATTTCGTAGAAACACAAGTCACGCTATTGGTCTCAGGTATAATGTATAAGTCATCACAGGCGTTTACGGACTTTTCTATTAGGAAATGCAGAGGCGGACTTCAGTTCATGGGCGGAGAAGATGTTCTTAGTTGCATTTTTTTTTTAAAAGTACGACATTAGAGAATAGACCTTGGCATCTACATAAATCCTACAGGGGCGAATATTATTATTTATTATATATATATAAATTGTTACACAATAATTTTTCAGGTATTGTGTTTAGTAAACCCAAAGTTTATGACTGTTATATTTGTTTACAAAATTGATCCAGTTGTTTTATAAGTATTATCTTAATTGTTAGGCATATAATACATCTACATATATATCTATATATAATTTAGAAAATGTTCCAGAAAAAAACTAGGCCTACAAAATTTAATCATGTTTATTTGAATTTGTTTTGAACAAAAATGTGTAGGCTACATGATGATACATCGAAGAAATGTTTAGTAGCCTACTGCAGTACAGTAAAGCTGTAGGCCCTATTCATTCAGATGTATTTAAAAGTCGCATATAGACGTGGTTCCAGCTGAATCACATATCTAATTATCATGCAAAGTTTCCCTGTGTACGTATATCACATACGTATATGCAAGTTTATGTCAATGTAGGGCCTACCTATTATTTCTCTTGTATAATTATATATATACGTATTTTAAAAGCATATAGTAATATACAGGGAAGTCCACAAAAGGGGGAACTATTCTGGCCTATTATTCAACAGTTAAGCCTCTTTCAAAAAAAAAAGTAGGCCTCTAATATTTGTGTTGGAAAAGATGAGGAGAGGGGTTGGGTGTCTATAACATACTACCCATTCTGCCTCCCTGCCTCCCTGCTTCTCAAATCATTGGGCATCTATTAAAGCTTTTAGTTATTTGTGTGGGAAAAAATATTATACTTACCCGCCCCCCCCCCCCCTTGCTTGTGACAAAAGTCCTACATGTTTGGTGGGAAAAGTAAGGACGATAATCATCAAGTGGGATTTTTTCTTTTCTTATAGGTGCGTATTAGGATTATGGTAATTATTTATTCTTTCAATCCTTGTGCAGCTCCAAGGGGTCTTTCTGACAGAAGATATAAATAGAATTACATTTATTTTACTTTAAGGATTAATTGAAAAGAAATAAAAATTTAGAAACCATCAGCCGCCAGTGTAAATATTGACCAAATTAATGTGTATTGCTGCATACGTGTTGTAAGCAGCCCGATGACAAACATAAAAAAAAAATATAAACAATAATTCAATGTATGTGATATGCCCAAAGCTAAAGTTAGTTATTCACTTAACATAATAGGTCTACTGTATTTTAAATATGTCTGTGTATGTGTCTGTGCATTTTTTTTGTACAATGAATAAGACTACTATATATGCAATACTATTTCCATTCCATACATATAGGCCTATACAATACTAAAGATGCAACGACTTTGGATAGTGACATGTCTCAATCAGTCAATAAATTGAGTATCTTTGCAAAGTTACACTTAGGCCAGACATTTACATCTAGTTATGATATTTTTTAAAGTAGGGAAAGGACCCATCAGGCCAGTGCACTAGGCTAGCCCATGCCTATAATTATTAAAGCTGTAAGCTATTAACTATGCAAACACAAAATGAAAAAAAAAGAGAGAAAAACTTAATTGAATCAAGTCCCGAGGCCAATCTCGAGCGCTATAAAGATGTGATCTCTTCTCTGACGGAATAACACTCGAGATGGGGAGGTGATGGTGGGAGGGAGGGATGGAGGGAGGAAGGAAATCCCCAATCTGCAATCATAATCTCCATCCGTCTCTGTCGAAGGGAGTTAATTTAATTATAGGTGTATAACACACTTGGATCAGTCAGGGCACAAGTGCGTGACTGTCAAAATGTTGATCTGAAGCTAATCAAATATCCAGGTTTTTTTTATGACAAGCCCAGCTATGGGATTGTGGCTCGCGGTAAGCCATAGCCGTTGGGTTACTTTGGTTGGTATGATTTAGATTTTATAAAATATTCATTATTCTTAATCGATTACCGGTATGTCTGAAAAATAAAAAAATGAGAAAAATACAAGTAGGCCTAGCTCATAGGCCTTATGTAAATGGTAAATAAGATATAATTGTATATATACACATGTATACATACATATACATAAAATACACACATACATACTAGCTTTGCAATACTGACTAGGAAGCCCCATCTTGTTTTTCACCTAAATTGTATACGAGTCAAGAACACGGTGATAAATACGTACTTGTGTCATCACAGTGAAGCTTAATTAGCTTGCATTTAAAGCCACACAATCCTTTCCTTTGAATTGTAACACCTCCCCTCTCACCCCCCCCCCCATCCCCCCCCCCCCACTGCATGGTCCCCTTCTCACTTTCCTCCTTATTTTGTTGTTTTTTTCCCACACGTCACTCAAGCGATTCTAGCCCTCGCCCCCCTTCTCGTTCACCCACCCGTCAAACAATCCGAGGCGGCTGGAGCGAGGGAGGTGGGGGGCACGTAACCGAGACGTTTGTTGGAACACTTGTGATGAAGAGAAAAAAACAAACAAACGAGCCCGATAATTAACATTTGGTGCTACCACATTCTTTTAATTGGCTCCCTTTGTTGCTTGTGGCTGGAGAAAGGGGGGGGGAGGGGTCAACGTGTCGTCCCCCCCCCCCCCCACATCGGTTGGTTGACATGCCAGCTTGGCGTTCATCGTCACAGCGATACATGTAGACATTTCATCAGACGACACAAACTGGGCATCTCTGTGTGTGTGTGGGGGGGGGGGGGTAGGGGGGGTCTTTTTTTTAATGAAAAAGCTTTTGTATAATTAACACATCAATTGTGAAAAAAAAATTAATAATGGGAGTAACGAAAAGCAAATAGTTGCGCGCACAACTAATGTGTACATTCTCACGACTCTATATGAACGACATGCGTGGAAATTAAGGATACATAAAAAAAAAGTTGTGTAGTCTTTCTCAGGTTTTAAAATTTGGTTCCGAGAGCTAAAAAAATATGATTAAATGTCTGCTACGAAATTAGTGTCTAGCCCTTACCGCTTGATTATAACCTTTGTACACCCCCCCCCCCCCAGTCAACCACCTGACATACTTGCTATAATCCTTCGCTCCCTTGATTGTTTTCTATATTAGAATCTTTTTCTTTCACTCTCTCCCCCTAACTGACACCTATGTATTTGTGTCTTTGTATTTTCTGTATATTATGTCTATCGTTCTTTCTCTCTCTCTCTCTCTCTCTCTCTCTCTCTCTCTGTCTCTCTCTCTCTTTCTCACTGTAGGCCTTTTTATATGTGAAATAACAAAACCAATATATACGTATATATATTATCTAATAATATATGCCCAATATAATGTGGACACCTACATGCTCCCCTTGCCCATCCCCTAACAAACATTCACCCCCTCCCTCCCGCCATCACCCAAATCCCAATGTACAGTGACTGGGACATCTCCTAACAAAGACATGATTGTTTGATTTTTGTTCTTTAAATAAAGAGAGAGAGAGGGAGAGATTGGGAGAGGGGGGGGGGTTCTTGTTTGTTAATCTCCAAAGGGGTTAAATGCCATTCCCGACTCCACTCCCCGACTCTCCTCCCCGACTCTCCTCCCCGCCCCCCCCCCCAATCATCCCCACCGATGCCGAAAAGAACATGGAGGGAAAAAGAAAACATGGAGGCAGGGGGGGGGCGTGGGGAGTTTCTGGTCGAGGGGGAGATTTCGAAGAAAGCTTTTCGTCACATTTGCTCGGCAGTGGTGTCCCTTGTTTGTTTTGTGGAGAGAAAAAAAAATGGAGAGGAAGGGGTGTAGGCTTATCTTCCTTTGTGACTTAACAGCCTCTGGTCTGGTCCCTCCGCTCCGTTATTGGGATCAGCGAGACTTGCATTCTGTCATGGCAGTGATAGACCGGAAGCAGAAATTATTGGTTGGCAAGATAACGTTATCCCCCCTACCCCTCTTTTCTCTTATATTCACTTTTTTATATTCATCAATTTTCTTTTCCTCTCTTCAATACTTCAATCAAACAAAAAATAAGATGTATTGCACACATATTGATGACGTCATTTTAAATACAATAACTTTTTGTGACGATATATTCACGTGTTGGTTGGTTTTATGGTCTAGTTTTTCGTGTCTCTCAACGTCACATTTACCTTACTATCATTGCAGTTAAAATAACAACAACAAAAACACTTTACTTTGTGACTTTAAAGCAAAATACAAAAAACAATCACTAAAACTCTACACATTAAATAACATATAAAAGGTTAAACGTCACTCGGTCCAAGTGTCCCCTCGCCAATTGGCTCGCTTCCTGGATCACGTTAGCAAATGACTGCTACTCAAAAAGTATTCCCTCTTCAGATCGTTGCATACCTAGCTTTAAACTATAAAATCTCCGCTGCGATAGTTCTTAATCATCAGTTATATATACAACTCTGTCCTCTACAATTTCAAGTGCTCATGGCAGAATTGTTTTTTGAGGACCGCGAGATCTACCAGCATGACGCATAATTATTAACCCCGAATTGATAAAATTTAAATCGTCTGCTGGGAATCAAACACTGTTAAAAAAATGTCTATTTCCTTTTATTTAAAAACCCTATTTACACACTAGAAAGATATGCAAGTTTAAAAATTCTCACATTACTATTCATTTCATACATTTACTGTAGAGTTTGTATGTTTGTATAATACAGTTTATAATGTTTGTATAGGGAAATGGTTTATTTACTTGAAGGATTTGTATTATATGGCCGCTGGGAAGCAGCTTTTAATGTCAGTTTTTGCTTTCTATTCTGTCGTCCGTATTGATATAAAGGAAACCCTACAGCTTTCTGCGAATGTACCAGGCACATTAATGTAACGATAACGCTTATTAAGTTATTAACACAGTGCAGCGGACACAGTTTACACTAAGGGGGGCATGGTGGCTGAGCGATAGCGCGTTTGGTTGACGTAGCGAAGGTCCTGGGCTCGAATCCTGTTGAAGACTCGGAATTATTTTTTTCCCCTGGTCTGGAAGGTGTCCCTGAGTAAGTAAAGGCGGCTCGGCATTGTACTGGTCACATAGTATGCCCTGGCCACAGAAACCGGGCCCTATGGATCATTTGTTTCTACGGGTGACTCTTCTTCTTTTTTTTTTAAAAACGTCGTATTAAAGAAAGAAATACAATTACGAAATACACGTATTTAGTAGTATTTTAAGAAGAAATACACGTATTTAGAAGTATTTTAAGAAGAAATACACGTATTTAGAAGTATTTTAAGAAGAAATACGCGTATTTAGAAGTATTTTAAGAAGAAATACACGTATTTAGAAGTATTTTAAGAAGAAATACGTATTTAGAAGTATTTTAAGAAGAAATACACAATTTGTTATTAGAACAAATGAACTGGTGATGTTCACCGAGTTATTATTGTTTTGATAGAGCGGTCACGTGACATGTGATGACGTTGTGGTTTGTGTTGTATACACATACGCCTGTCACTACAAAAAGGATATCATACCGGAAATGGTCCTATTCTTGAAAGTGAAAGTACAATAGCTCTGCACTACCTATATAAACAATAAACATGGCGTTGTTTAGCATACGTGTTTTCATTCACTATTATCTTTGTTGTGACGTCTGCCTTTCATAAGAACACCGGGTCACTTTAGTTATAGTAGGTCTATATGTTAAATGCATATGTATGTATTTATATACTGTGTTATGAAGTTGACATGATTTGACTACACCTGCGTCCGTTTAAATCTAGTGTAAAATTAGTTTAATGAATATAGTCTGTTGTATTCGTATTGCCCATGCAATTAAACATAAAGTAAGTTGTAGTTGTTGTGTTTTCTTAGCGCTAACAAGGTTGGCCTACAATCGGGAAGTCCCAGCGTAATGATGAAGCCCTTGTATGTTCAGAACATGGACTTTGTCAAAGCCACCCATACAGCAAATGGCACGTCATATAGACTCGTAGATTTTTACACAATCCGTACATAGTGACTAAGTCTTCATTAGAACTTAGTGTTTCGCAGGTCCACTCTCGATTATAAATAATCCCCCCCCTTCCCCCAATAAGATCTGTGGGCGGGGCTATCTGTGATGAATGGGTTCTGATGGGCGCGTCTCACTTATAGAAACAAGTGGTGTTAACAAACGGGAGGAAAGGGGCGCGGCAGGGGAGGTTAAGGCAGGTTGCTATTAATTAATTGATGACAAATACATGAAAAGGGATTGAAGGGTTGTAGTCTTGCGTAAAAAACAACAACATGTGCAAATACTTTCTTTGCGAGCCTCTTACTCAAAGTAATATCTACCGCTGATGCAATATTGATTGAATTGTATAATGGAGTATACAAAAGATAACTTTTTTGAAATTTAGATTCTATGGAAACAAAATGAACAAGCTTAAGAAAGCGCGGTGCTCAGTACTACGGTTATTTCGGGTTTATAGTAATTTTATTCAGTTCCTGGTAGTGCAAGACACGCAAAAGGCCAGACAATTAGCCATATGTAATGTCTACATATTAAATAACACATGCACATATTTTTATTTTTAAAAAAGGTTGAATGTCACTCGGTCTAATTGTCCCCTCGGCACTTGGCTCGCTTGCTGGATCACGTTAGCAAAAGACGTCGCGTTCCATACACAACACTCAAACAAGTATTTCCTTATCAGATCGTTGCATTTCCGACTGATCATCTTGCTGGCCGCACAATAGGCCTACCCTCGTATGATGTGATCATTGTTACTGCCACAAAAAACAACACAACAAAACAACATCTACACCTAAACCATTCACACATCGCCAATTGTCCATTGCTATTCTTCTAAAACGTCACATTGTTATTCCTATGTTATTGTTTTGTTATAATATATCACTTTTAAAAATAAAATAAAGTAAAAACCCAAAGGGGCATAACCCACGCAAATGTATTTACGGTAGTCTAACCATTGTGATAACGTTTTTTTGTTTTTGTAATTCTCTCTCCCAGGCTTCAGGGGCCGCAACTGTGAAGGCAACATTGACGACTGCCAACACAATCGCTGCAACAATGGATCTACTTGTGTGGACAAGGTCAACGACTACATGTGCCTGTGTCCACCTACGTATACAGGTAACAACCCCGCCCACACTCCTCTTCCTTTTCACATTGGTTGACACGAAAGACGTGTATGTTGTTTTTTTTTGTGTGTGTTAATGTTTCTAGGTACCGGTGCATAGTTAATAATTACTAGCCCCAAAAAAAAGACCCGTTATTGTCCGGGAATTTTTTTTTCATAATTGTGGGTGAAAATAAATACAAATTTGAAAAATATCAAAGTTTTACTTCATTGAAAACCAAGTTGTTCATTGTTATAGAAAACTTTCACTAATTATATTGTCGATAAAGATACTGCATTTTGTTTTTAAATTTCGTACTTTTTTTATGAGAATGTTTCCACAGATTTCAAATACACTTTTGAATTTTAGTTTAGCATAAAGATGGCTACCGATCGTGACCTCGCATTAGTGTTTCATTACTATATTTATCAATATTGTTATCGGTATTCGATTTGCCATTGTTATCACCATTGTAAGCTTGTAAGCATAATTATTGTTAGCCCGTTGATGTGGCGGGTTGAACATAACGAAACGGTTGAAACTGCCACATATATAAACGTGATTCTATGCGTTATAATACTATTCTCTTATCGTTGATGCTAATAACACATCTACATACCCTCCCCTCCCGTCACTGGTCCGTTCTGTGTATTTTTACTATCTAAAATATTTACACTCGTCCCTCCCCTTCTCCTTCATTGTTTATGCAAAGCCACTCCCAGGTGTGTATATACTTGGGTATGTTTGTTTGTGTGTGTGTGTGTATGTATTATGTGTAGGTAAAACTAATGTTGGGAACTAATAACTTAACCTGACAGACACACTAATGAACCAACGATGCTTCCAAAAATACGATATTACTATGATAATTGATATTAAATAATAACAAATATTTTTGTTATCTTAAAATTAATATTAAATTTATATGTAGTTTAAAGAATAGGTATATAGCCTCGATGTGAGAACGTAATAGTTTCACGTAAAGTAAAATTATGACTTTAAAATTATTTCTTCCCGATTATCGCTATTTAAAAATTATAGCTTTAACACATTTAAAGTAGTTTTTTTTCAAGACATTTGTTACTATTGATTTATATAGATATAGCTCTATATAGCTGTAGCTATTGCTTTATATACATGTAGCTATTGCTTTAAGTAGCTGTAGCTATTGCTTGACATCGCCGTGTGTTTACAAATATTTGCCTTCGTTCTCAGGCCGGTACTGTGACGAGGATATTGACGAGTGCGCCCTGAACCCCTCCATGTGCCAAAACGGTGGCACCTGCATGAACAGCCCCGGCTCTTTCTTCTGCGTGTGCGTCAACGGCTGGTCCGGGACATACTGCGCCCACAACGAGGACGACTGCCGGCTGATGCCCTGCTACAACGGCGGAACCTGCATCGACAAAGTGGGCTACTTTGAATGTCAATGTCCAACAGGCAAAACTGGTGGGTGCATTGTCTTTTTCTTCTTCATTCTCATGTCTGTATTCGTTGATATATAGTTTGCATTATTATATAAATTATCCACACCAGGCCGTTCTGGATTACAGTGTATGTAATCGTACAACCATTTGTACTGGTTCATTATGGTATATGGCATATTGTGTCATCCTCGAGAAATACTGTAGTATTTGCTATCTTTTATAAATAAAATACCAGCTAAGCATTCAAAGCTAAGCAGAGTGCAAAAGCATGATTCCCACCGTACCAAAAGACTAGGGTGCCATCTTCTATTCAGGTCTGAGATGTCACCTGGAGGACGCCTGCCAGAGCAACCCTTGCTTCGCGGGAGCCAGCTGCGAGACGTCGCCCATTGACGGAGAGCCCATCTGCGACTGCAAGAAGGGCTGGCGAGGACGGGACTGCTCCTTGGATGTGGACGAGTGCTCAGAAAGTAAGTAGGCGTCTTCACGACTCTTTAGTGAACAACTACTAATGTTCCGTTATTTGTTTAATGCTTTGTTAAAAATATTTCTATTAAAAAGAGTAATTGCTTAAATTGTAATGTCTTTAATAAAAAGTCAACCTTAACTTTTTGTCCTTGACTTCTAAATTGTGACCTCTTGACATTTGACCTCCTTGACCCCTAACAATGACCTCTTAAACTTGGCTCCTTAACATTCAGCTGAAGACAGCCCATGTGAGCACGGCGGCACTTGCGTCAACACCAAAGGGTCCTTCTTCTGCCAGTGCCCCGTTGGATTCTCTGGGAACTTCTGCGAGAGGAACATCAACGAGTGCAACAGCAACCCTTGCCAGAACGACGGCACCTGCCTGGACGAGACTGGGAAATATAGCTGCCTTTGTATGCCAGGTAAGCTTATCCCGTTAGTTTATTGGTACCCCCACCCCTCACCCCCCCCCCCACTACTCACACCACCCCAGCTCCTGGATCAATTTAGTACATCTTTTCTTTTACATACCCCGACTAAGAGTAATCTTGAATACCTTTTTTTTTAAATATTTTTTAAATGTGCATAATTCTGGGCGTTTAATCTGAAACAGCGTATTGCATTCTGGGTAGGTAAAAAAAAAACACCACAAAACACTCAGTATTTTACGCTTTCGATCCCCCCTCAGTGTTTTTCTAAAATCTTTTCCACCCTTAAAAAAGAAAAAGTACAGCCACAAAAGCCAAAGTTAGCTAATTACGGATGACTGTTTAACTGGATCTGTGCACATCAGATGTTCAGACCTGGACACCGCCCCACATTTTTTTTAAAAATCTTCCTCTCTTTTTAAGAGTTACGTAACTCTCCCCACCCCACCATACCTCCCTGGGGGGGGGGAGGACTCCGCCCTGTCATAATAATATGTGTAAAACAGAAGGAACTTCTTAAAACTCTTGAAATCACAGATCAACTTTAAGAGAGAGAGAGAGAAAGAGAGAGAGAGAGAGAGAAAGAGGAAAAAAAAACAGTTTTTCTATTTTTCTGTGTTTGGGTAAAGGAATCTGTCTGGGAAAAAGAAAGGTTAAGGTGGCAGCACAGGGGAGAAGGTGGGATGGGGAAGGCGGGTGGTGGAAGGAATGAGTCTTTGTGATACTGGGTGAGCAACTGATGCTGTGAGAGAGGGAACATGCATGTGTGAATTTTGTCCCGTTGTGTGTGTGAGTGTCCTGAAGGGGGGGGGGTCGATGTTTGAGTGTATGTGTTTATAATACGAGTTTATGAAAGTCGACAAGATTACATGTAATCAGCCTGGATTCGAACCCGGGACCTTGGGTACGCCAGTCGAACGCGCTGTGCCGCTCACCACCAAAGCCCGTTATATTAAAGTAGTCTATAGGGATATTATTATGTGCGTGCGTGTCATGTGTGTGTTTGCGTTACTGTGTGAGTGAATTAGATGTGTCTAAATCATGGCATTCTAGGGGCAGTGAAATAAACGTCATCTCCATTACTTTCTTTTTCACCGTTAATCCTTCACCGCCCTCCCCCCACCCTCCCACCCTCCCGCCACCTTCTTCACCCAATCTCTGCCTATTATTTTTTCTCTTTATTTCTATTTTTCACTACCTTCTGCTTCCCATTTCAACAGTAACTGTTACAAAGTACCTCTGACTACCTCTATACCTCCCACCCCGTAACCCCCCCCCCCCCCCACACACACACACAGACCCCACCCCTAAAACCTAACACTCATCCATACACCTTCTTTTTTTTTAAAACCTGTGCCACCTCCCCTCCCCCCCTCCCACCTGCCGATGCAATAGATGTGCTTGTTCTTTTATCCCTGCGTACCCCCCCCCACACCCCAATCTTCCCACCCCATGCACGTGAGTAAAGAACTTGTGTGTGTGTGAGGAAGAAGAAAAGGGGAAGGATGGGGGGGGGGGGTGAGGTATAGGTACTTCATGGCCTGGATGTTTCTTACTCACGGTGTAACTAGGTCACACGTATGCGCGCCGCTTCGTCTTCAGCTTCTTCAATTTTTTTCGAAACGAGTTCCTCATGGCAGTCACGTGGAACTATTTTTCTCTCTGGCTGCTGTATCCTTACGCCACGGAAGCTCAATCACACATTCCGCTCAAATGTACAGTACCGGTATTTTGTTTTGTTAGTTATTATTTCTTCTTCATTTTTAATTAACAGGTCACAGCATGAAACAGGGGTGGAACTTGTACATATGGGGGAGGGGGAGGGTTAAGGAATTTGTTGATAATGGCGATAAGAAGGGTTAATGTTATTTGAAAAAAGTAAAATGATGAGATATTCGAAGGACTACAAACACGTATAAATGTATAAGGCCTAGCTTGTTTCCGGTAGAATTTTAGTTTTGAATTTTTACGGTGGCCATGCGGTACGCCAGCCGAAAGTCCTGTGTTCGAATCCTGGTGCAGGCTAGGATTGCTTACCCGGTCTGGAGGTAGAGCCTTTACAAGCTTATGTAGCGCCCCGGGGCAAAAGTTTCACGCCGCCCCCTTGCATACTGTAACTGCTTGTTTAGTGCTATATTAGCTATATTTAGACTACATTTGCCGCCCCCCTCCCCCTGGAAGTGTCGCCACCGGGCATATTATGCCCCCCTCTGACCCCACCAATGTGAGGGCACTGTCTGTAGGGTGTGTCCCTGAGTCTACCCAGCTCTGATGGGTGCCTGCACCTCCTTAGTTGTGCATAGTGCTGGCCACACAGTCACCTAGTATGCCGCCGTGGTCACAGAAACTGGTGAACGCTGCTTCAATCGGCTCCATGGATACATTTGTATCCGACGTGATACTTTTACTTTACCTACTAGACACTACAAGTAAACCCGTTTGAGTATCAATAAAATAGTACAATTTTATTACTTCTATAGAGTCAGAAGCTAATCTGCGTGACGATTATGTCTACAAAAACTGACAAAGAAAAGTGGGCAAAAAAGTATATATATATATATATATATAGGCATATATATATATATATAAATATATATATATAATATAGATAGAGAGACTATAGAAGTAGATGAAGATCTATATATTAAAATTGTGATAAGAATCTTAAAAGGTAACAAAACCTATAAACAAAAAGCTGTAGGCCTGCACATAAAAAACGTTTACAAAAAAAAAAGAAAGAAACAAAAAGTAGTTTTCTTAAGCCTCCATTGAAAAATTCCACACTGAACTCTCTCCGTGCAACGTTTAGAAATATTTCTCAAAGCGTTTTTTTTTAATTCAAAGACTAAATTGAATAGAGCGAACCCCCCCCCCCCCTCCCCCTCTCTTCATTCCCGGAGTCTAAACGTCTATTTATAGTTTTATATTTCAACATACATTATGAACTTTGAAATACTACAAGTTTCTCTCTCTCTCTCTCTCTTTATTTTCTTTTTTCTTTTTTTTTTTTAATAAGTATAATATATTATTAAATCTTAAATGCTGCATACTTATGTGGGAATATAATAAATTATATTTAAAGAAAAAATGAAGGGGGGGGGAGCCCACTCGTATAGAATGTAAGTAATTCTATGAGAACGCTCTATTGGGCGTAAGTTATGTGCATTGGGTAAATAGAATATTCTCACTGGAGCACGGGCTCGGGCAGTGAATACATCATCTCTTTGTGACGTCACTCGTAAGTAAAGTATACAAAAAATCCCCTCTCCAATCCACCTTTTTTAAATTTTCATTTTCTGTCCTTGTGATAAAGCAGAACTCAGTAAACCTCCCCCCCCTCCTCATCCTTTTGGCCGTTTCCTTGTCCACGGCATTCGAGGGGTCTATGTGGCCAGCACAATGTGCAAATTTCCAAACTTATAATAAGTTGCCCACCATGAGCAGAAAACGGGTAATTTTTGCTTGTCTTGATTTACCTGGAGGTTTGATATTTAGACCACCCCCATTGTAGACATTCTAGTGCAAGAAGAGATTGAGGAATTTGTATCTTCTCTTTGGTTGATTGATGCATGCCATAAGGCTAAACGTCTTTTTATTTTAAAATACGGTTATATAGTACGGCAGGGTTCATACTGGGTTGAGAAAGTTGTTTTTTTAAATAGAAAAACTGATTCGTTTTTTTTCAAGTTTGTGGAAAGTTAAGGAAAATTGACTAATTTTTGTGTGTGGTGAATTTCACTATACTGGACTTGAGGGTGCCCCTGAGTATACCCAGCTCTGATGGGGACCTAACATTAGTTGGGGTAAAGTTAAAGCGGCTGGGCATTGCGCTGGTCACATATTCCCTAGTATGCCGTGGCCACAGATACTGGTGAGCCCTGCTCCACCGGCCCTATGATCAATTTGGCCCTTAGGGTACGTTACTATATACAATAACTGTTAACATTAAAACCTACCGGTTAACATTTAGACGTACCGGTAAATATACGTTTTGTGAATGTTTGGTAAAGTTTGTGAAACAGTTGTTGACTTTTAAAAAATGATTTTATGGTAAAGACCTTTGTATGGTGGTTTTGAGTGATTTGCTGCCTGTTGTACTTTTATGGAAAACACCCCTGACCTCACCCAAACGAATGACCCCGAACTCCTCCCCTCCTTTCCCCCTATGTAAAAGAAAAAAAATGGCCATTGTAACATCAGCGGCTTCACAAGTGTGTGTGTGTTTGTGTCCCCTTCTGGTCGTGCACATTTATAGTCCGGTCCACTTAACTACAGACTTCCGCTTGCAGTGATTCTGAAAATGAGGTTAGCGGGGTCGGTGGGTTGTAGAATCGGTTGAGGGATCGCCCAGTCCAGACTTTTAATTACATAACTAAAAAAAAGAAACACCTTACGTCAAGCAGATGGATAGATTAACTTTTCTCACATTTACTTCTGCGTACTTGGTAGAGAAATTTTAAATAATGTTTAGTTTCGAACAAACTGAACCCTCCAAAACTCTTTTTTTGGGTTCAAGAACGTCAGAACCATCCTACAGAAGGCTGTTAGCTTGGCGTTTAACATGGTAGGGGGGGGGGGGAGGCTGGGGGGGGGGGGGAGAAGGGACACACCAATAGACCTGATGAGAGAAGAGACCGACCTCTGAAAGAACAACCGGACAAAAGGAAAAAAATGTTGCCATTGTGACCAAACAATTGTCCACTCAAAGTTGATACTTGGGAAGAACTGGATGGAAGCGTTCTGGACAGAAAGTGGGACAGACGTGTGGGGGGGGGGGATGGAGTCTTGCAGAATAAGTGATGTAGGAAGCTGGAAGTAGCAACATCGACACCATCATCAAATGTTGTATATCTTCGGCTGCCCACCATCTGTTCAACTCATTGGCCCAGTTCACTGTATTGCCTCTCCCCCCCCCCCCACTTCATCCCATTGGCCGAGTTATTCAAAGTGCGGCCAACACTGGGATGTGTAAATAAAATAAATACCATACGGCCTTAGAGATAAACATTGAGAAGTTTGTAAAAATGACCTTTCAAACCAGGTCCACTTAAAGACCTGCTAATAATAAGTTATATAGGGCCTACAAGTCTAACACAAACTACCTTTGTGAATTCACCAAGGCTTACGTACTATTTTTAAACAGAGAGGGGGGGGGGGGCAGGTAGGTCCTATGTCTAACTCTATGACTAATATACTTAACTATAGGTCTTTCGGGGCAAGGCTGTCGTACGGAAGGTCTTGGGTTCGAACCCTGAAGAAGGCTAGGATTCGTTCCTGGGTCTGTAGGGTGTTTCTGAGTCTACCCAGTTCTGATGGTTACCTGGCATTATTTAGTTGGTGAAAAAGTAAAGGCGGCTGGTCATTGTGCTTGCAACGCAATCCCCCTTAAGTATCCCGTGGCCACAGAAACCGGTGAACGCTACTTCACCGGCACCATGGATCAATTCCTACTACTACTTATATACCTCTACACACAAATCGGACCACTGCCGTCTAGGCTAGAAGCCAATCCACCAGATCAGTACGAAATGTTGACTATAGGTAAGCCTCCGGGAAGTGACGTATCGGGGCTTAGCACCCCTGGGCCTTCTACCTCTTCCACACGCCTCGGTGCCTCGACCCACTAAGATGTCCTGTTGTTACAAAGTGAACCTATATTATAGTGTTAAAAGGCATATAGGCCGATGAAGTAAAGAAAACAAAATGAATGCCATCATTGAACGTGTGTGTGTGTTCTCGTAGTAGTGTGGGAAATCAGCCGTGTTCGATTCTCACTCAAATGCAGCTGTTTGATATATATCACGGACCACTGCCGTACAATAGCGGCATTTGTATCGATGGCGTGTACGCTGCAGTATTGTACACACACGCTAGAATAGATATACAAACACTCTTGTGAAGTGACGTTTTGTTTATCAACTACGCAATCTTCACATATAATCTTTACATATATAGATCTAATATTTACATGTAATATTTACACCAAGCCCCTTTTTTAAAAATTTCCTTTCAATGGCACGAGATTAAAGATCATGATTAATAAAATAGTCGGTCAGGATATTCATAAAAAAAAAATGGAAGTGAATAAATGTATTTAAAAGGTTTATCCCCATCGCGCCCCCCCCCCCCCCCCTCCGCCTCAAAATCTTTCCCTCCCCAGTTCCTTCTTTAGTATCAATTCTTGTTTCTCAGCAGACGACGAAGTAGACATTGCCGCGCGCATGCGTACTCGCACGCAGAAGAAACGTTGAACTAAAAGAAAAATGTAAAAAACGTGGGAAAATGTGTCCGCCCTAAGTAGGTCTTTGAGTAGACCACTCGGTTGGAGAAAATGCCCCCCTCGATATGGAGGATGGTTTCACGAAGCACTGGAGTGTTGCGGTCGTTCGAGCTTTTGTACACATCCCCCAGTGGGTCAACTCTTACGTATGCCTATATAAAACATCTATAGAGTTATTGTTATGGATAACTCTACTAGATGTCTGAGATTGTATGACATCTATTGTATAGTAGTATGCCAACCAAAAATAGATGAAAAAACGCAAGATTTAGAATGAGAGTGGACATTTAAAAAAAAGGTTAAAGAAGCAACAAACTTACGGTGTAAGTCGTATATGTTATACCATTAAATTATGACAAATAGGACTTAGTGTTTTGAAATAAATGTACGTCTATCTACACACCTGTTTCTTACACACACCAATAACAATATTTTCAGGATGATACGAATACGACAGAGAGAAGGGTTAGATCTATCTTATGTCACGTCATCTAGCGTTTTTTTTAGACTAACAGTACAACAAATCTTATAAAATAAAACCTTTTTGGAACCTACTCCCCAGTATTTATTTATTGTACACATCAGGGCTTCCAGGACAACAATTCAATTACACTTTTTCATATTTCTTAGAGCTAAAAATAAAAATTCGTAAGGAAGTTCATAGCAATTATCAAGTAGATCCTAAAAATTTTTTTTTACATTTTGAACTGTTACTAGTTACGGCCTGTTTAGCTGAGGGATTTCCTTTATATTTATATAGGTTATACCGGAACTAACTGTGAGCATGAAATTGACGAGTGCATTACCGCCACTGGAAAAAGTCCCTGTATAAATGGTGGAGTTTGTCAAGATCACATCAATAGATTTAGCTGTTCTTGTCCAGCAGGTAAAAATTTCTCCATTGAAAAAAAACACTAAAAAAAAAGCCATATCAGTTGTTAAATTAGAAATTTCGTATTATTAGATATTAATCTGTTGTTGCTTTTAGTTATTAAAAATTAAAATGTGTTGCATTTGCCCCGCTATAAAAATTAGGTTTTGAAGGAGCTACCTGCCAACTCGACATCAATGAATGTGACAGTGCTCCTTGTAAAAACGGAGCCCGGTGCATTGATAGTATTAACAAATATACCTGTGAATGCAAGAAAGGTAATTTGAAATTCACCATTGACTTCCAAACAGCTGTTTATATTTAGGCTACTTATAATACTTTAAATGTAAATATTTATATTCTCCAAAACTTGGAATTAAAAACAAACCTAAACATTTCTTTGTAAATCTAAAAACTAGGATTCAGTGGTGTGAATTGTGAAGTCAACAAGGACGACTGTGAAGGAGTTAGCTGTATTCACGGCTCCTGCATCGATGGCCTGGACTCTTACCAGTGCAACTGTCAGGCTGGCTACACTGGTCGATTCTGCGATGCCCCGGTGAATGAATGCGCCTCCAACCCATGCAGATACGGAGGAACCTGCCAAGACCTGGAAAACAGCTACGAGTGCAAGTGTCCCATCGGAACATCTGGTGAGCATTTAGCTTGTATTGCAACTTGATGAGAATTTTCATTTGACATATAAAGTATTAGGCCTACCTAGTTAGTAAAGTACCAGTCGGACCCAATTGATCCATAGGTCTGATGAAGCAGCGTTCCCCATTTTCTTAGGCTACGGCATACTAGGTGATTGTGTGGCCATCACTATGCACAGCCGCCTTTACTTTACCCCAACTAATGTCAGGTACCCATTAGAGCTGGGTAGACTCAGGGAAACCCTCCAGACCCGGGAACAAATCCTCGCCTGCACCAGAATCCAAACCCGGGACCTTCGGCTCGCAGTTGAACACGCCTCCGCTCGGCTACCGATCCCCCAAGTTAGACCTGAAAAGAAAAAAAAGAAAAAGTCAATATACATTAAACGAATTTTAAAACACCAATAGCAGACATGCCTACTGTTCCGCTTTTGGCGTATTTGTTCCGCTTTCTAATAAAAAAACACACTTTGTTCCGCCGTTCCGCTTTCTACTAGTTTTGTTACGCCAAATTGGAAAGTTTGGGTTTTTCATGGGTTGAAATATAGTCCATGTCTAGGTTGATAAAACAAAGGCACAAATAAAGTCGCATTGCTATAATTATCATTACTTGGGTTTTCTGGGTTTATTAAAAGAGATATTGTGGGCTTTTCTAACGTTTTTTTGCGGTATTACGCGTGTTTGGCAATTAATCTTCTTTTCCAATACTGTATTGCTAAGATTGTGAAAATGTCTAAACGTCCTGGCTCAGAAAGTTTAAATATGACTTGTTCAAACTGTAAAAAACTAATGCAGTGTTATTGGAAGGAATATTCAGAGGAGTTTATTCAGCAAATGTGAATTTAATGTTCTTTGTAGGCCTACTACTACTAGTCTAGATCTAGATCCATTGCCATTGCCGCGAATTGTCTGTAAAACGTAGACGTAAGCCTACCTACATTTTAAATAGCTAATGTTTTTTTTTTTTTTTGTTATAAAAGATTGTTAGATAAAGAGTGTTCCGCTTTTTTGTTGAAAAATCCTCTTTTTCATCAAGATTGTTCCTCTTTTTAGTCCTTAGGGGTAGGCATGTCTGCAATAGTAATCTTAGCTTTGCTTTAAAAATTATCGTTGTAATATTATATTAATTAACTTTTTGTGTTGCAACATTACGGAATTGAATTGTTGAGGTCTGTATTTGCAGGTATCAACTGTGAGAAAAATTTCGATGACTGCGCTGTGAATCCATGCAGAAATGGAGCCACATGCAATGATGGGATAAACCAGTACACCTGCACATGTAAAGCTGGATTTACAGGTAAAAAAAAAAAAGAAGCAAAACCACATGTTGTAGTGTTTTGTTTCTTGTCAGTTTGTAGCCATAAAATATTTCTTTAAGACAGTTTTACAGTATTCTGTTTTTTTCAACTGTTAGAATGTCGCCATAAATTAGTATTTAAACCAAAGGAAGCTTAAATTTGTATGTCTTGCTTTGTGTATAGATGGGCTACTGACTTAATGATTTTCATCGTTATATGAAATTTTGTTGACACGTTACCAATTTTATGAAGCTCAAAAGAGAGATATGGATATGATAATTTTTAGTCTTTTATTTTTCATTCCATGCTTGATGCCAATTATAAATGGCTATAGTTTTTTTCATTAGCTTTAACCAAAGATGCTTAAAGATATAACCTTTAAGTTTATTTTTAAATATTTTTGTCAGGTACTCTTTGTGAAGTGGACATTGATGACTGCAAGTCTAGCCCTTGCCACAACGGTGGCCGCTGTACCGACCTTGAAAATGGCTACCGATGCGACTGTCCGGCCGGCTACTATGACAGCCAGTGCCTGTCTAAGACTGACGAATGCGCTTCCAACCCTTGTGTTAATGGCGGCAAATGCATTGATGGATATAACAGGTACTGTAGCCTTGTCTAAAAATATACAATATACCATTGATTGGTTTTTATGCTAAATATTACTGTCAACATAAGCATTTTTCTGCTTGTTCGCTCACACATATTTATATATAGTTCCCTGTTTAGTGTTTGTCCTAGTCCAGTGCTTTCCCTTCAATAAAAAGTATGACTTATGGTTATTTTGATGCCTGTCACAATTTCTGTTCAGGTTCGACTGTGAGTGTCCACAAGGCTACACGGGCAACAGGTGTCAGTCCCAGATCAATGAGTGCTTGTCTAATCCCTGTCAACACAGCGGATTATGCCAAGATTATCTCAATTACTACACCTGCTCATGCAGATCTGGTTATACAGGTAATTTAGTTCCATTACTCTAAAATCACACAAGATATTATAATTTCTCAAACTGAAGTTTGCTTTACCTTTCATAAATGTAGGACCTAGTCTTATTTTGCAAATTGTTGGTCAGTATCAAATTGTTTTGACGATCCATAATTTTTTTTGTCTCGAAACCAAACAGGTAAGAACTGCGAGACCAACATTAATGAGTGCGCCAGCAACCCTTGCCAGCACGGCATCTGCAGTGACCTGGTGGATGACTACCAGTGCCACTGCGAGGGGGCCTACTCTGGCAAGAACTGCGACGTCAAGATGGATCCCTGCAGCCCCAACCCTTGCAAGAACACGGCCCAGTGTGAGCCGCAGCCCAGTTCCCAGCTTCTCTTCAGGTGTTCATGTCCAGTAGGATACACAGGTTGGAAGACGAACGTTTTGATAAAACTCTTTACATCCAGCTGTTGATCTCAACCCAAGCAGTTTAAACCTTTTGTTATAGTTATAGAAAAGGATAATTTTAATTTGGTATTCTTTCAGGTCCTCTGTGTGACCAGGACATAAACGAGTGTGCTGGGACAAACCCTTGCAGGAATGGAGGAGCATGCAGCAACACCTTGGGCTCGTACATCTGCAGTTGTGCCAAGGGCTACGAAGGCAGGCAGTGCGAGATCAATCACGATGATTGTGAACTTAGTAAGTAGTTTCTGAGCCACCAAGATGTTAAGACATTGTTATAGCAGTAATATCTTCTCAAAATTATGCCTTTGAATACAATAGAAATGAACCCAGTGAGACTAATTGATCCAAGTATCTGCTTTGACCTTGTCGTTTTAGTAGAAACTGACTTGCAATACTGTTATTTAAAATTGTTGTTTCTAGTTCATATTTGACATATGGTATTTAAAAGGATTCGGGAATATACAGACAGTAGACAGATGTATTGAACAAAACACAATAGGTCTGTTATATGCATGAAACTTGGATTCATTTTTGGGCTACTCTTGCAGGTCCGTGCTTGAACGGAGGAACTTGTGTCGATGGTGTGGCCAGCTACTCTTGCAACTGTGTCAGCGGCTTTGGCGGCAACCACTGCCAGAACGACATTGACGAGTGCGCCTCCAGTCCTTGTGTCAACAACGGCACATGCAGGGACTATGTGGACTCCTACACCTGCACCTGCCGGCCAGGTTTTAGCGGAACGCACTGCCAGATCAATGACAACGATTGTTCCAAAAGGTAAGCTTGGCAAGTTTAAACGGTTCTGTCATACTCCATGCAACTGTTTATTTACCCACATTTTTTTTTGTTACCTGTACACAGAAAGTTAAATGCACAAAAAATTGTTTTTTTTTTACAGTTCCTGTCTGAATAGTGGGAAATGTATAGACCAGGTGAATGGTTTCACCTGTGAATGTGCCAAAGGTTACACAGGTAGTAACTGCCAGCAGCGGATCAACCCGTGTGACTCTAACCCCTGCATGGACGGCGGCTCCTGTTACAATCAGGGCAGCACCTATGTCTGCTATTGCCCCTATGGATACACAGGCCCAAGATGTGAGGTAATTGATACAGCCGAACAGTAATTAGAGATTTGACTTAGGATGATAATAACATTATTGTTATGCCTCAATTAACTAATTTCTCAAATAGTTGTAAGGAACTATTGGCTTCACTATGTATTTTAAGCAAATAATATTCTTGTTGCCTCTGAGCTCTTTGGAATAAAAGTTTAAAAACCATTTATTTCTTATAGATTCCAGTTATAATTAGATATGCATATATGCCTTAGCTAGACTATAATAGTCTGGCAACTAATTGATGTAGACAGCATATCTATTCAATTTATATTATCCAATGTATTGCCCTAGTTATTGAAGTACTTCCTGTTGGAACATGCTAGGACATAGTATAAGCCTTGTTATGCTTTTTTTCAATTTTTAGAACTTTGTTGACTGGTGCAGCCAGCTTCCATGTCAGAATCAAGCCACCTGTGAGCAAATAGCCAACAACTTCAAGTGCACCTGCCCCGACGGTTGGACGGGCAAGCTGTGTGATGTCCGCTCCGTATCCTGTGTCACTGCTGCAGCACTTAAAGGTCTGGGTTCAGATATAAAAAACTCTTGTTCAAAACTGTTTCATAGAGTGCTACATTTAAAACTGTTTCATAGAGTGCTACATTTAAAACTGTTTCATAGAGTGCTACATTTAAAACTGTTTCATAGAGTGCTACATTTAAAACTGTTTCATAGAGTGCTACATTTAAAACTGTTTCATAGAGTGATACATTTAAAACTGTTTCATAGAGTGATACATTTAAAACTGTTTCATAGAGTGATACATTTAAAACTGTTTCATAGAGTGCTACATTTAAAACTGTTTCATAGAGTGCTACATTTAAAACTGTTTCATAGAGTGCTACATTTAAAACCTTTTTCATAGAGTGCTACATTTAAAACTGTTTCATAGAGTGCTACATTTAAAACTGTTTCATAGAGTGCTACATTTAAAACTGTTTCATAGAGTGCTACATTTAAAACCTTTTTCATAGAGTGCTACATTTAAAACTGTTTCATAGAGTGCTACATTTAAAGTTGGAATTCGTGAATTCTTATTTTCAATAAAAGGTTTTGATTTGGGTGTGTGTGTGTTTTATATTTTTCCAGGTGTGTCCGTGACGAACCTGTGCAAGAATGGCGGAACGTGTGAAAATAAAGACAATTCCCACATGTGTAACTGTGCTAAAGGCTTCCAGGGATCTTACTGTGAGAAGGACATCAACGAATGCATCTCCGCACCTTGCCAGAATGGGGCGACTTGCACCGATTTGGTGGGCAGGTACTCGTGTCAGTGTGCCAAAGGGTTCCAGGTGAGTTCTTTTAAAATGGTCGACTAATAGAAATATTTTGTTTAAAAAAAAATGCATACATAGAAAGCAATACATGTTTATATATGACTAGTATGCATGTTATGGTAGAATTTCAAAAGATGATATTTTCATGTACGAGTGATGAGATATAAAAGTATAAAGCATTAGTTTTACTGCCAAACGTTGTGGATGTGGTTAAGACATTGTGGGTGTACACTTGAGATGAGGCTTAAAGTTAAGTGTTTTCTATCTCAGGGCCAGAATTGTGAGCTGAACATTGACGACTGTGCCACCCACCCCTGTGCCAACGGTGGCATCTGCCACGACCTGATCGACGACTTCCACTGCTCCTGTCCTCCTGGCACTGCTGGACTTCTCTGTGAGGTCAATGAAAATGACTGCCTTCTGAATACTTGCCACAATGGAGGCACCTGTGTTGATAAGGTTGGTCTTGAATTGACATTTATTGGAAGTCATCTAGTATCTGGTCAATGACCCAAATTCTGCAGTATATTTTTTATGGTTTCCATCATCTAAAGAAAGAATTTAAAAAACACTATAACAAATTCAGAAAAAAGCTGCAAGGATCATTACTAGTGAATATTAGCAACTGACAAGAGTAACACCAAAAATTATTATCAGTCAATCTAGAAACATTGAAGGAATTAAGAGCAAAGATGTATTTTAAATATGTTTTTGAGATCCTGCTTTATAACAAACCATTGTTGTTTCTTCACAGGTGAATGGTTATGAGTGCATTTGTCCTCCTGGGTTTGTGGGCAAAAGGTGCGAGGGTGATGTCAATGAGTGCTTGTCCAACCCTTGTGATCCCTACGGTACTCAGGACTGCGTCCAGCTGGTCAACAACTATAGATGTGATTGCAAGCCTGGATGGACAGGTCAGTGGTCAAACGAAATTAAAACAATGGAATTTAAGCAAAAAACTAAACAGTTCAGAAATATATGTAATTCATTTTTACACAACTTATAGTATCTTATTCTTGTGTTTAATTTCTCCTTATCAGGTAAAACCTGTAACGTGAGGGTTACCTGTGATCAAAATCCTTGTGAGCATGGTGGCACTTGTAAAGATACCAAATATGGAGCTACATGTATTTGTACCACTGTAAGATCTTTTCGGAAATTCTTAGAAAAAAGTTTTAGTTATGTAAACTAGTTTCAAGCAGTCAATAAAAAAAATGTGTACCTATCACCAACTTGTGTGCCTGATTAATCTTGTAGGGTTACGGCGGTGAGTTCTGCCACGTGCTGATATCTGACTGCGATTCCAACCCGTGTCGGAACCAAGGCACCTGCACGGTGACTGCCAGCGGCTACACCTGCCTCTGCCCGAAAGGCACCTCGGGCGTCAACTGTGAGACAGACAGCAGTGATGAGTGTATGCCCACGCCCTGTAAGAATGGTGGCACATGCAAGGATAAAATTGGTCAGTCTTCTTTTTTTTAATAATATAGAAATTGTTCTTTAAACCTGTTTTGTTTTGTAGTCAAATGCAAATGAACACTTTTTTTGTGTGCACGCAATATTGAACATTGTACTGTTCTCTTGACTATTTCAAGATGCCTTTGAGTGCCTATGTCCGAAATCGTGGAACGGCCTCACGTGTGAATCCTACGATCCAAATTTCCAAGGAGGCTCTGGCACCCAGACCACATCTTCCACCAACGCCGTGCCCAAGATCTGCCTGGATAATAAGTGCCCAGAGAAGGCAAACAATGGCATTTGTGATGTAAGTATGCCTGCCTGCCTAATGTAGTTAGGAATCTCTGTCAATATGTTTTGTGGTAACTAATGTAGTTAGGAATCTCTGTCAGCATGTGTCAGTAAAGAAACTGTGATGATTTTTTTCCAGGTTGACTGCAACAGAATAGAATGTGATTATGACAACACTGAGTGTTCCTACGGCACCAAGCCATGGGAGAATTGCACAGTCCGGACCAGTGCCGGGGAGCCCTGCGGGAAGGTGATTAGCATGAGATTTAATTTGAATTAATGATTGATTGGTTACTTACTTGCTTACTCATACTTATAATTAATTCTGCCTGGTTCAAAATGTTGCTGCTGATGTTTGATGCATTAGTCAGCGACTTAGACTTTCTAATGGTCTTTGGCATCAATAAGTGAAGTTGGAATTTTTATTTTAACTATTAGGGAGAATGCATCAGTCTGTCTGGATCTGATTGGTACTTGACATTTGTTTGCAGAAAGTATCAGGAACACAATCCTTTTATTGGTTATGGCCATTAAATCTGCTGAACTTTTACTTCATCTTGTAGTAGAAACAATTTGACAGTGTCATATTCTGTATGGGTTACAATTTGTCACTGTTTGTGCCATGGCTGGTGAAACTTATAAATGCTGCTTCATTTGTACCCTCATGGTCCACAAGGGAGAATATACTTTTTAAAATTTACAATTGTCATTTTTTTTATAGTTTTAAAAAACATACTTATAGTTTTTACAGAGAATATACTAAATTTTTTTAAATATTGTCATTATTTGATAGTATAAAGAATAGAGCCCAAAATAGTTTGTTCTCTTTTACTATCAGGTTTTCAAAGATAACAAATGCAACCCAGAATGCAACAACCAGAAGTGCCTGTACGACGGCTTCGATTGCGAGTTCCCGCTGCAGACTTGCTTGTTTGAGACCTACTGTCACACAAACTACGACAACGGACACTGCGACAACGGCTGTAACAATGCCCCCTGCGGCTGGGACGGCCTAGATTGTGACCCAGGTAACACATTGGCTTAGTAATTTTTTTTTCTCATAGCCCTTGTTGTTTTTTTGGTCCCCGCATGACAGGAAGTACACATGTTCAGTATTCAATACCTTTTTTTTGGTCTTACAGGTGTGGAGCAGTTGGTTCCCGGAACTCTCTTCATCATTATTCGGCTGGAGCCCAAGGAGTTTGTCAAAATTAAGCTGAAGTTTGTGAGGGAGCTGGGCAATCTGGTCCGGGCCATGGTGCGCATCAAGAAGACAAACTCTGGGGAAGAGATGATCTACCCTTGGTCTGGAGATGATGGCCAGACTGCCAGGAGGCGGCGCTGGGCAGACTACATCCTCGGCGCTGAGCACAGGGATAAAAGATCTGCCATTACTGGGTAAATAGAATCAGTTTTCATACAAGTTCCAGTCTTAATTGTACAGTCGCTGATAAAATTAAAATTTTTAGTTTTTGAATATGGTGTATCAATATTAAAAGTATACAAAGGTGTGTGTAAATAAAGGTTTAATATAATTCTTTTATTTGTGTGATATATAATCGCATTGACATAAATGTTGCATCATTGCCCCAAAACATTTAGGTATTTTTACAAGAATTGTTCCGCAATTTTTTGTTCCCCATATAGCACTAAAGTTTATCTGGAAATTGACAACCGAGCCTGCCACAAGTATGAAGACCACCAGTGCTTCGATGATGCCGACATGATAGCCAAGTTTGTTGCTGAGACCATCCGAAGCAATGACGTGGACCTCGGTGTGTCGGTGCAGCAGATAGGAAGTGAGTGTTCTTTTTCAAAGTTGATCGACAAGCCATACCTTGAATCTGTTAATTTGATTGAAAGATGTGCAATATGAACTTTTTGTCTTGATTTCTTGAATCTGTTAATTTGATTGAAAGATGTGCAATATAAACTTTTTGTCTTGATTTCTTGAATCTGTTAATTTGATTGAAAGATGTGCAATATAAACTTTTTGTCTTGATTTCTTGAATCTGTTAATTTGATTGAAAGATGTGCAATATAAACTTTTTGTCTTGATTTCTTGCAGCTGAGAAAGAGCCTGGAGGAGTCGGGACGGCATCCAATCTGAATGTTCTGTACATTATCGTTGGTGTGGCCTTCCTTGTGGTCATCTTTGTGGTTGTCGTCATCGTCATGGTGAAGAGGAAGCGGGTCTATGGGCTGACGTGGTACCCTGATAACTCCAAGAAGAGCCCAAAGGATAGTGGGAAACCTGGCCAGAATCGCAAAGGCCCAGATGGGGAAGAAATGCAGTAAGTGAACACATAGTTGTAGGAGTATAACAACATATTTATAGCTAAGTGGTGGTTTAAAGAGCTTTACGTGCCTTTGTATGTTGTATAAATGGTGATGGCTTAAAGAGCTTTGCTTGCCATTGAAAGGTGTTACTAAACCTCTAAACTGTTTGCTTCATGTCTCTTGTAGTGACAAGATAAATCCCATTGATGCCAATGACAACCACACCTCCCCACCACCAAGTATTGAGAACTACTGGCAGGAAGACGATGATGATGTTGGACCACAGACTAAAAAAGCCAGGGTGAGTTCAGATGAAGCTCCGGAATTACAGGTCATGTGATCTGTACTTATGTTCTTTTTATTGTTGGTCAGTTTAGTAGTTTAAACTATGATGAAAGCTGTTGTTTGACTTTTACCTGATTTTTTTTATATGTGTGTGTGTGTTTCTACCATGCGCAGGTGGAGAAACAGGGCCGCAGCGATGCCAGATACGTTATCGACAGTACAGACATTCGTCACTGGACGCCCAAACACTATGATGCTGCCAAGGTGCCCCACCAGGCTCAGACGCCACCCCAGGGTGAAGATGGCTTGGGAGCAGATGTGAATGTCCGGGGCCCAGGTAAGAAACTGGCCAGTAAAAATTAATTTGTCAATGAACTTTAAAGGATCTCTTTTTTTCTCTTGTTTTAGTTCGATGCTTTATGTTTAAAGTGTAATCACTAATTGAGTGCAGTCACTAATAGAGTGTAATCACCAATAGAGTGTAGTCACTAATGTATTGTAATTCCTTCCCACAGATGGGTATACACCCTTGATGTTGGCATCTATAAGAGGAGGTGGGCTTGGGGAGGATGATGAAAGCAACTCAGGCTCAGGCTCAACAGAGGTAGGAGATGGAGACAACAACACTCTTGACGTTTTGTCAACTCTCATCATGCAAGGAGCAGATATCAACGCCCAGACTGACAGGACAGGTAAAAAACATGAAAACTACTTGTAGAATTAGTTCAGTGAATCAATGGACTAAATTCATAATAGTAACTGAACATCACAGTTTTGTGATTACGTTGTTATTGTTTGGTTGTTTGCATTTTTTTCCAGGTGAAACCTCGCTTCACCTTGCCGCTAGATACACCAGGGCTGATGCTGCCAAAATTTTGTTAGATCACGGGGCGGACACAAACATTGAGGACTACACTGGCAGGACACCGCTTCACTCTGCCATCGCAGCTGACGCCCAGGGAGTTTTCCAGGTACACAATTTGTCTCCAGGACTTGAAGCCAAACTTGAATAAAAGCAAATATTGTAGTTGTATCTTATTTTTTAATGCTGTTTGTTATGTGTGTTTTCACCTAATGCGGTCATAATATATTTTTCTTTGAATTCTACAGATACTGCTGAGGACAAGAAAAACCAACTTGAATGCCAGAGATAACATTGGTTTCACTCCACTGATGATGGCCTGTAGGTTGGCCATTGAGACTACAGTGGAGGAGCTGATTGCTGCTGATGCTGATATAGAAGCTGTTGACAATAACGGTGAGCTGATCTTGACTTGAAGTTGACATTATATTTTGTTTTGTTTTTAAATACACAATATAAAGCTTTCATCATTGGGATATATAAATATAATATACATATGTTTTTAATATGAAAAATAATTTGATGTTTGTGTGTTGTTTATTTTTCGTTGGAAACCCATTTTTAAACATTTCTTCCACTGCTCATTACAGGCAAGACAGCTTTGCACTGGGCTGCGTCAGTCAACAACGTCAGTGCTGTTATTATACTGTTGAAGAACAATGCCAACAAGGACGCACAGAATGCCAAGGTCAGAACTCTATTTGAATTTATTTTTTTTTACATTTTAATAGTGAACAGTGAAAATAAAATTAATGTTGCATTGACAATTTTCTTCTCCTCCAAAATGAACCACTTGTGGTTTTAAAATGTGTAATGTTTTTTTTTTTAAACACAATTTTTGTTTTCATTTCAGGAGGAAACACCTTTGTTTTTAGCCTGTAAGGAAGGTGGTTTTGAGACAGTCAAAGTGCTGCTAGACCATTATGCCAATAGGGACATGACTGACCACATGGACCATCTGCCTAGGGACATTGCCTTGGAGAGGCGCCACATGGACATTGTTGATTTGCTGGACAACTACAAAGTCACGCCTTCCTCCTCTATGCACTTGGGTGGAAGCAGCTCCCCTAACCATGCAGGCTTGGGATACATGCACCAGCCGAAGCAGTCGAAGGCCAAGGCCAGGAAGAAGGCTCCCGTTGCGAAAGATCCAATATCTCCGCCCAGCGGCGGCAACGCCCCCGCGGCCAACGGGAAGACTTCCAAGCCAAGGAAAAAGAAAGGGGACGGGGAAACTGGTGCTGGCAGCAAGAAGAGTCAGCAACAACAACAGAATATGCATCTCTCTTCTTCAGCGTCCACACCTCAGCTCCAGCCGCAACAGGTGCGACACCAGTCCAGCAGTGAGCCCTCGCCCATGAGCACAATATCACCTGCCAGCTTCTCGATAGAGTCCCACCACTCGCCGCCCGGGTATGACTTTGACTCCAGCCTCGTGTTGACCTCTGACGTCGGGGGCCGCCACCTTCTGGATGACTTCCAGGTCATGGCCGGACACTACAGCTCCCCGACTCTGCTTGACCACCAGGTGGAGTGGTCTCTCCCACACTATAAGCAGCTTCACCCACAGCAGCACATGCAGCAGAATATTGGCGGGGCATCGCTGAATGGTTTGCAGAACGGACATTTGGGCTCCTCCGGGGGTGGGAGCGCCCCGAACTTGCAGAACAGCTCACTGATGGGCGTGAGCCATGTCAACCCGACGATGAAAGTAAAAAACTTGCCCATGTCGCCGACACACATGCAAGCGATGCAGCAGCACATTCAACAGCGGGCCACTCACGGCAGTCCCCTGCACCGCATGGGAGACTTCCAGCCGGACGGCCCCACACAGCTCCCCAGTGGTCCGATCTACCAGACTGCAGGCCTCCAGCAGCACAAGATGGTTCAGCAGCACCACCTCCATCACCAGCAGTCTGCCCAGCAGCTGCCCCAGCAGCACCCCACCGCGGCCTACGCCCACACCCTGGAGCAGTACCCCACCCCTCCCTCCCACAACAGCCAGCACATCACAGACTCGCCGCCCTCCCACCAGCACAACGGCTTTAACTCATTCCGACCGGATCACCTTCTCACGCCGTCCCCGGACTCGCCCGGCCACTGGTCCAGCTCGTCGCCCCACTCTGCTCACTCGGACTGGTCAGAGGGCATCTCCAGCCCTGTCCCTGCCATAACTCACGGACCAAACAGGAACAAACATGCTGAGCCGGCATATTTCTGAAAAAAATTGAATTAATGCCTCAACGTGTGTGTGTTTTATCATTCATTGCTGCTGGATTAGTCTTCACATTTCTTTCAACGGAACTTGAATGTGTCGAGGACTAAAGTTGGATTAAAACCCTTTGTGGAATGTATTGAAGACATAACCTGCTGAAGACTACAGTTTGCACTAAACCATTGTGGAGACTTTGTTCTTATACAGCCATTACTGTGCATTAGATTCATGTCATTTTTTCTATTGACCTGTTTTCATGTGTTTTTATGTCAATTTTTGTACAAAGTTAAAAAAGAAATTATACAAATTATGACTTGTTTATATAAAGTGGAGGAGTCAGAAGGGAATACTGTAAAAAAAAAAAAACAACAAATGTATTTGTTGTAATTTATCAATTTTTTGAGTCAAGTTGTTATCAAGTATAATTTTTGTAATTTTAAAAGTTGTAATTCCTAGACATTTGTTTAGACTAACAATTGGTAAGCAAATACCAAAATAGTTCAATAATAATGTGACAAAAAGTAATATTTTTATCTGTTTTGCTCTTATACAATTTGTGTGTAACTTTTCTTACACACCACATGCTTATATATATATATATATATATATATTTCATTTTATGACCATCAATTTTTAGACATAATAACAAAAAAATGTATTTTTGCAATGAATAGTTTTAGATTTTGGTACATTTAAAAAAAATGGTATGCAAGTGTAATTACAATTCTCAAAACTGTACATATATACTTTTAAACACAAAAAAAACAAAGGACCAAAATATTGACTTGTTTGTGTGTTTGTCTGTATTGAAAGAAATACATTGCTAGATTTTTAACAATTTACATGAAATATGTCTTCAGTAGAAACATTTTATCACAATTGATGTAGATGTTAGACAGGGTTGTTGTTTTTTTTAGGGGGGGGGGGGTTAAAAACTTGATCTTATCAATTATTATTTTTACAACTTTTGTTGTTTCTTCGTGATTAAAAGTTGCTCACAAAGAATTGCCAACTAATATATTTTAAATGTTTGTTGAGCATCTGGGGGAACTGAAATGTGAACAAAATGCTGGGATACCTTATAAGAAATTCAGTCACATTTATCAAGTTGCTATGGATCTGATTAACGTGGAAAGTAGAGGGTGGGGGTAGCTAACAAGTTCAAAGGGTAAGGAATTCCCCAATAGAATATCTCTGCGATTGGTCACACTTTAAACTCTTTGCTGATTTGCTGAAATTTTTTAAAAAAAAGTAGCTTATAGTACTTTTTCCAAGATTATACATTGCACCTGCAGTTAACCCTTTTCTTCTGTTTTAGCAAGTTGTTTCTGTTTATAAACAGCTCCCTAAACTATCTTTGTTGACTCAGAAAACAAAAAAAAAAGGTTTCTTTTTTCTTTCTTTACCAAACATGGTTGTTGTTTTTTCTTCCTATTTGAATTTTTTTTTTTTACACTAGTGTTTAAAAGAGGAATAACGAGTCTGTTTCTATGTAGACGGATGATATTTGTGATGATATTACTAACCTTGTGATTTTGTTTACTGTGGCTGTCTACTGGAAGAAAGAGAGAAATACTATTCCTATTTCTATTCCTTGAATTTAACTATTGACTCTATTTCTAGATTCAATTATAGGCTTAACTCTTTCTGAAGACTTTAATCTCAAATTCCTTTTTTTCAAGTTCATTTCAAGAAGAGCTTTATTTCCATACACCAAGATTTTGTCCAAATATTTTTTTGTCTAAAAGAAAGTCTTTCATCTTTTTATTCCAAGACACACGAGCCCAATAAGTTCTTTCCTAGCGATGTGTTCATTAGAAACCAGATGTAGTTTATATCTTAGCAATTTTACAACAGCCAACTAAACACACGCAACTCACAAGCTTCTTATGAACAATTCTATATTTCTTAGTTGGCATTGTTTTGTTTTTGTGTCTAGAATTGGCAGCACTTGTCCAGACTGTTTTCCTTGTTGATAAAATGGCGCTGTATACAAGTCTGTGTGTAGCTTTCACCAATCTATTCCTTGTGTGGCTTCTGAAAGCCTGTGATGTTTAAGGCACAGGTTCGGCTAGATTTAGTTGTTGTTTTTTTCTATTCACCTATTTGACCCCAGTAGAGGTAAAATAAAACATATTTTCATGGTAGGCTGTTATTGAATATGTTGGTTCTTATGCCACTTATGGCTTATGGCCTTGTTATGGGTTAAATCCTGTTTTATTTCTTAGTGTTTCATGTGTGGTTGTTAATCGTATCATAATTTCACCAGATCAAGCACTAGCATAATTTGGTTTTAAAACGGTGCTATTAATGTTAGAAGGTAGGCTACAGGTAACATCAAAATATTCCCAGTATTTTAAATGACTTTATAATGGGTTAACACATTTCTTCATTTAGTTTCAGACACACTGTTTAATGAGAGATGTTGATCAAAAACATGGAACAAATTACAGAAAAACTAGTAGCATGACAACTGCTAATAGACACTCTCAGAATATATGTAAGAAATAGTTTAATTATGAGCAGCAGTAAGGAAATATCGTAGCGCCTGTAGTTCACTAATTTATGCCTCCGCCCACCATTATTTGACCCTCTCTTCTTGCATCGCCCTGGGGTGGGGGCACCCCCTTCCTATCGCAGTGCTGGTTTTATTAGAAAACCTTTTACATATATTGTTTTAAAAGGGTTTGAAAAAAGGTTTTTAGGGTTTACCCATTATACTTTCAGGGTTACCAAACAACAAAAATTTCATACAGGCTTTTTTTTTACAACTTTAGATGGACAACTTTACATTTTTATTTACAAAGATGCTTGCATCCCGTCAAAAACTTTTCCACATAAATTTTTAGCATTCAATCTTTTAAACAATACATAATTTTAATGTCTCATGTACATATATAATATATCTAGTGAAAATCTTGGTGTGTGTATGTGTGTGAGAGAAACTATAAACATAAGAGAGAGAGAGAGCGTGATATCTGAGCCAGTATATAGATTTGCATCACTTGGTGCCATGTCCAGTACTTAATACAATAACCTTGTTTGTTAAGGAAAAAGGATTGCTTTAGGGTAAAACTCTTTTTGACTTATGATATGTTTTTTTTTTGGTTAATTAAGTGTTTTTTTTACATTTCATGTTTTGTACTTAATGAAAGACACCTGTTCTGATACTTGACTAATGTAAATAAAGGCCACTTGTATGTAACACTGAAATGTAACCCTAGCTCTTTTTTTAAAATACATTTGTTTTTTTGTGTTTGATTTAATGTTAAGAAATATTTTTTTTTTCCTTTGTTCTCTCTGCCACTGTCCAGTGCAGGCAGTGTCCAGAGCTGCCATTGTCCAGTGCTGCCATTGCTCAGTACTGTCATCGTCTGGCACTGATGTCGATATGTTATGTTACTCTACATTTAAATTAGTTTAATATATAGGTTAGTGTTTAATCTGTACATACAACAGTCAAATGTAAAAGTTTTGACCAAATGGCACAATAACATTTTTCTCTTTTCATTTACTGCTGGACTTGTACTTATGTTTTATTAATTTATTTTTTATTCAAGTCTTCTATGTTTATTTTTTTACCGTTATTTGTTTTATTCAGATACTTTTTTGTTCCCTGTTTTCGTTGTACGATTTTGACCTTTGCTCTTTAGATTCTTAGATTCAACATTTGCATTTTACTTTGCTGGATATTTGAAACATTATTGTTTTGTTATACCCGGGCATACTTTAAAAAAAACAACTTTTTCCACAAGTAATGCTAAATACTAAAAGATAAGTCCAAGATAAATTTTTTTCATTTTATTGCAACAAAATTTGATGAAGCCCATTTTGTTTCGTAAAAAGAAATTTAAATTTTGTAGTAACTTGCCAATTCTAGTATCTAATGATGTAAACAGATAGGAATCAAAAGCAATCATTAACAACAGCATATATATAAATAAATAGAAGAGAGAAAAACATAGTTTTGTTACCAGCATCACATGGCCACCAAACAAAGATCTTATTGGTTAGTTAGGTTTGAGTTCACTCATCAAATAAACACACACATGCACCATTGTTGGATTGAATTATTGATTCAAATTGAAATTTATTGAAACTTTTTGTCATGTTTTTATATATAATATATATATTATATATGTATACATTTTTTTGTACCTCGTGTTGCTAAAAATAGATTGTTTAAGACAAAAAAATTATTGAACTGCTGTACATTTGTTTAACTTGATGATCTGTACAAAGGTCAAGGCCATCCATCTCAAGTATTGTTTTGTTTCGTTTCTTGTTTATCTTTTTTATGTGATCAAAACTTTTGTTGATTGGGAAGTTTAAGTCAAAATATTTGTATACAAAATTTTGTTTCTCGTCAAATGTTTAAAAAAACAAAATAACAATAACAAATTTTCATAAAAGCTCATATTGAATGAACTTTAAAAATAGTTTTGAAGACTTATTTTAGAGATTTCTCCACTAACTAAATGTCATGACAGAAAGTTTGTGTTTTTATATAGGTCAGATCTGTTGTCTTCTCATTGAAACCATACATACATATATTTATAATCATTTGAAATCAACTAAATGTAAATCATTCAAAGTATTTTTTTGTTTGTGTTTCATTTTGAACTGTGTCTGTTAAAGTAAATCCTTTCTTTTTGTTTGTTTGTTTAAATCTGTTATTTTTTGTTCCATGATTTGAATTGTAATGAACAAAGAAATTTAAGAAACTTGTATTTGAACAATAAAAATAAATGTAGATGTATTTGAAACCATTCATTTGTTCATATTATATTTTGCTTGTTTTTGAAATGTCTGTTTTATTTAAAATAATATTTTCACGCAAAGTACTTGTACATTAAAGTAATAATTACTTAGTTTGATATATAAAAAAGATGAATATATTATATATGTTAATAAAAAAAAACAACAAAGTAGGCCTACATACAACACTGCTTCCTACGGTTTCGGAAAAAGGAATTATTTTTTTTAGGTTTTGGGAAAGTAGGAAAAGAAAATGTGTGAGTTTAACTCAAATGGACAAAACAGCGTGAAAATAGTTTGAACAAATATTTCAAGAAAAATTATGTAGGCGTAGCTAAGTTTTTAATAGAAAACCCATTTTTTTTATATTTATAGATGAGTAATGAATACTTAAAAAACGTTCTCAAACATTGTTTAAAATTATTTTATTATGTGATGCTGACTGGGAAAGAGTTAAAGATGATAGCCAGAGACAGAGAAAACATGGAGGAAACGAACGTGTTAAAAGCTCTTCTCAAGTGTGAGTTGATAATGGCGTAGAACGTAGAAGAAGAATTACACGTAGTTTGTTTCTGTGGTTGTGGTATATAGTTCAGGGGTCGGCAACCTTTTGATAGTGCCCAAGTATGATCTCTAATTAATTCAGTGGGCCGCTAACAGCCTAAACGTCAACCTGTTCTACAATATTAAAAAAATAATAATTTATAACACAATTTATATCTAGACTATATAATGTAGAGACTTAGCAGCAACAAGGCCGAAAGCAAAGTCGCTTTACAGTTAAACAATGCAGAAGTCAACATAAAACGGTTAGATATTAGCCTACGATATTTTAACAAAAATACTGGACAAACTACAAACCAAAGGCTTCAGGAACCTTGTCCCCGACATTTAAGTCACGAATCCAGAACCTGATTCTGATTAGGCCCTATAAAACCCGGCCCCGTTTACAAGATCCAGAAAATTTCAACGAACTTTTTCAACACAACAAAAACAACTGGCCTAATAAAAATTAATCTTTAAATAAAAATTGTTTCATCAAAATGGCTTTTAAATTCATGAGAAATTCTCGTCTGCTAGTCATCCTGAATTATTTGGCAAAGTCGAAAAGCTAGATTTTTTCTATGCACAATAAAACAGCGTCAAATGTAAATAAACAATGAAGGAAATTGTTAAATTTTTTAGATCTAGATTCTAGATCTATAGATGTCTATATTAAAATAAAATAAAAATTAACGTGCTTGTGTTTATCTTTTTTACCCCATTTGATAGCAAATCAAATAAAAAATTGCATTATTCAACTATTTAACAATTACGGTAGACTAAATTCCAACAATGTCAATTTATTTGGTAAAATGTAAATTAAATCTAGCAACTGCTAATATGTATTTAAATGTTTTGCCTCCATCTCAGGCTATTGTCCTACACCAGGGGTCGGAACATTTTGCTAATGGGTGCCAAATAGGGGTTCCTAAATCATTCAGCGTGCCAACACCCTAAAGGTCAACTTGTTATATTATTTTTTTTTATAGGACAATAATTTAACTCCGTATTAAGATCAAGGCCAAACAAAAACGAAATTTATTGAGAAAACCGTTATTAGACCTATCCTTTTTATTTAGATCTATACCAGACTCAAAATTGTATTATTACTAAACTTTCACATTTATTGTAATTAATTTATAAAAAATAAAAATTATCTTTGGTTGTTAAGATAAGGATCTAGCAACTTCAAATATTAATTATATTTTGTTTCCCAGCAGGGCAGGATGTAGATGAAAAGAGGCCCTAGACTATTCCACTTACGAGGCCCTTTCACCTCCGATTTTTAAGTTTGTAAATTATATGAGAGATAATAAAATACATCATAACTGTGATATAAATGTCAATATGTTAAATAAAAAAATAAATTGTAGCCTAATTGGTGGGCCTACTAACTTTTATAAAAAATGGGGCACGGATAATAAATAAAAAAAAAGGTCGAAAACACTTATTTGGACATTTATTATTAGCACCATATATAGTAGGCCTACTCGTAACAATAACTAATCAAACATAACACAGAACATTTACAAAGAAACAAAATTCATATAATGAAAATCTTTACGAAAATAAAATACGCAATAAAAATTATCATATTTTCTATCAAATTAAATTAAAGATATTCAATACATTGAAGATTAAACCAAATTCAATTCAGATAAATGTGTTTCATAATAATTCGCAATTAAAGTTTAATTATGAATTATTGTGAGTTTTAAGTCTTAAACTAAACCAAAAATGGAACTTTATTCAAACAAAATCCAAATTGTATGCCTATATCATATTAAATTTTATTTTAATAGTTATTTTATTTTAGAACTGATTCAATCTAAGTATACATTTAAAACGAAATAGTAGACTAGAAGAATTTCTTTCTAAACTTTTTCACACATAATTCTTCTATAAGTTCATCAAAATCTATTTTTCTGAGGGTCTCATTTTCGATGCACAAAACACTCAATGCAGACAACCTTTGGGTCATTGTGCATCTTAATTGATTTTTTATATTTTTAAGTTTTGAAAAGGACATTTCTCCAGTACAATTAGTGACTATTAAACTGAAAAACAGCCGTAAGATTGATTCAACATTGGGGAAGGCCACTTGAATATTTTCTTTGAATATTATTTGATACAAGTCTGTATGTGACAATGTGGAATTTTTTGAAGGCTTATGCATTTGTCTGACACATATGTGTGGAAATGAAATAATTCTTCAGTAAGATTTTGGTTGACATCTTCTGGGTATTCTTGTATTAACAGCTCAACACCTCTTTGTAGTTCTACCTTTGATAATGTAAGATCGACAAGAAAGCAAAATATTTTCACTACATCATCATAAACAGAAGCTCTTCTTCCTAAATTTGATTCGAGTATATGAATAAATGATTTAATCCTAAATTTATCTCTTGAAGAGAGTTCGGCTAAGGCATCATCAGGGTCAGATGAATTTTCGTAATTCCCATGCCTTTTACTTCTTATTATCCTTCTGGCAGTTCTATATTCAGTATTTGGCAACGTGTTTTTTTGCTTGCTGCTAAAGTGCATCAAAATCTTCCCTAATTTCACGTAAAATATCCAAAAGTGACCTGTATCGATCTGCACAACTACTAAGTAAAATATTAGGGCTTAGAAGAATTGTATTTACTCTTGAAAAATGTTTCAGTAATCGATTCCAGAAATGGAGCATAAACACGAATTCAAATTCTCCCATCTTATCTAAAAGATTGTTGGCCCTCAATCTAGTATCACCCTTTGTATTATTATCTGAATGTAAATAATTGAGTGCATGGGGGATATCATTGTAATTTTCTAAAAGAGCTCTGTAGCTTTTGAGTGTGCCTCCCACCTAGTGTCTGATAAATATTTAGGCACTTTAGAATAAGGTTTCAAATATGATTTCAGAACTTTCAGAACTTTTTTTCTCCTTATTTTCGGTCCAGTGTTTTAGTGTTCACTGTTTTTAGAAAAGTGTAATTATAATTTTGCTAAAAATTTGAATGTAGGCCTCTCTTGATCTTGAGGCCCCTCTTGATCTTGAAGCCCTAGGCTGCAGCCTTGATAGCCTATAGGAAAATCCGGGCCTGTTTCCCAGTTAAACTGAGAATTTCACTATTTATTTTTTTACAGATGGAGTACCCAGCACAAGAATTACTGTTAAGCGGAATAGATACGAAGTAATCATACACAATGGGTAACTAATATAATGTTTAAAAATGTGCATATAAATTCTTTAGTCATATATTTATATACATTTCAACTAAATTTTACAAGTTAGATCATTATTATGTTTTAAGTTAAAGGCCATTTAGTTTTTTTTTAATGAAAATAAACAACAACAAACATAATAAACATCTATATTAGACATATTATCGCAAATAAAACGAGTTAATTATCTCCCTTTAATAAAAATTGTTCAAAATTTAATTCAATGTGATGTCAAACAAGTTAAGTTTTGTAATATTATAACAAATATTACTGACTAATTATTATTTCTTCATATAAATCCAGCATTATGGTATTCATTACAAGATTTAATTATTCGAGGCATAAAATTTACGTTAAACAGTTGTAAATAAACATTTCCAGCATTAATTGTTTGTCCAGCAATTATATAATATAATACTATTAAATAAGTATGTTATATTTATTGAATTAATTTAACAAATTTGTTTTAGAAGTACTTTTTTAATGTTTAATTATAGAAGATGAGCGTAAAAACTCTTTTAAAAGTAATTAGTCTGTATCAATTAATGAGCACCTTGTCTTGAATGCTCTTCGTTAATTTATAATGGCAGATACATATTTAGTCATTTCTGAGAAGTGAAGTGTAAGTGAACTCTTTGAATGCTTAGCACAACTTTTATGTGCAATAAATACTTTTCACAAGCATAGGTTGAACCAAAAGCTGTAAGTAGAGCGAATGCCTAGCAGTTGAGAATAGCAGATGACTTTCGTAAGCAGCTGCCTTTTAGATTTTTTCCTCCGCAAATGGGTACATTGGAATGTCCATTTTTTAAAAGTTTAAAATTCAACTTGCTGCATTTTTAAATCACCAGTATCCCTCCACGTAAAAAAAAATCTAGTGTAGGCCTACATCTAAGAACATCTAAGAAGGTTTTAGTAAGATCAAGCCAGGTAGGCTTGATGAGGTATGAAAAAATGAGTCCATGAATTTAAAGGTCTTGCCTTTGTTTAGAAAACTCCGCTTTGAGTGATTCGATGTACTTCTGAAAAAGCTCCTACTATCTATTTTAATACATGCCTTAGGCTAATTAAGGGAAGTAAGCTTAAATGTAGTTCAATGTTTTGAAATTGATTTCGCTCAAGATATATGCAAATCCTTTCCAGTGGTCTAACAGTTCAAGTGTTGTTTGACCCCGTCCTTTTAAAAGTTCAACTCACTAAAAAGTGTCGCTATCTCGTTCAGTAGACTATAAACAGAGTTTTCCTCAGTCAGAACAAAAAAAATCAATAAAAAACTCTTGGATGTGCCAAGTTTGACACGCGTGCCCTAGGTTGCCAGTATCTGTACTACACTATAATGTCTTATTATAATTAAAGTAATGGATTCGTAAGTAGCCTAATTGTACAAACCGGGTAAATATTTAAATATCTACCTTTAATGAAATTAACGTTCACACATTGTTTTGAGTCTAATGATGACAAACAAATTATGTTGTGTAATATAATTATAATTTATTTATTTTTACTTTTATTTATACAAATCCACCATTATGGTATTCATTATTGGAGGCAGTCAATGATATAACATTTAACAGTTAACTTGTTATATTCTTTTTCTCTTTATATGATCCAAGGGAATTAAGCAATGAAATACTTTTTGTGTGCGAATAATTTAAGTTGTCTACTCCTACTTGCACTTCTTCATTTTAAATCTCTCTGTGTTTCAACGGGGGCAATGAAAACATTTTTTTAACACTGTATTTACAGGAAGTGTAATACATTAATTTTATATCATCATACCTGTACAATTTAAATCATAACTACTTTTGATAGGGCAAGGAGTCTACTACACAGTCTACCTACCATGGGCAGACTATTTGAATGTGGCCTGATACACACATCAGATAACATGGGTTCAAGTTATATCTAGTTTTATTTTCATCCCCACAATTGCCTTACCCTACCACTCTCAACAGTATACAATCTACACTCTACACTCTACACTATACCATTCATAATTTCCCAAACATACTACTAGGCTAGTTGTTCTATAATTTGGTTCAATGTTTTTTTTTAGCAACAGACTTCGTTCCTCAAGCTAAACTATTTGCAGAATAATTTGTTTAAAACGTGTTTTTGTAACCGCATTAAATTCTCCTCCCAATTCCTTTGGCTTAATTAGGACGAGGAAATTATAATTTAAAAAAATCTTTACCAAGGCCAAAAGACCGAGGATTTCATGTTGTGTTTGTGTGTGTGTGTGTGTGTTTTTTTTTATGATGCCAGGAACACCGAAGGCGCTTTATTTTAAATTTAAATAGTAGTTCTTTATTGGCTGTTCTTCAATAAATTCTTATAGCAGTTGTAAAAGGCGGCTTGCTTTTTCATTCTTCAATATTTTTAAATGGGTCCAGACAGGGCCGGATCTAGGGTTTTTGGTGCCCTAGGCGAAAACAAATTCTGCGCCCTCATTAAAGTGCCTTTGTCGGGGTCTGCCGGGTATGGAACTTCGGAAATGTGTTTTTGTCAATAATTGTTAATTGGGCTATACCCAACAAAGAATTTTATTTTATAACCTTTGATTGACGACGGTGAAATGTAAATAAAACAGTTGAATGAAAAGTAACAATGGCTTTGCATTATAGATTAATAATAATTAGAAATCTAAATTATTTTTAGAAACGTTAAATAACGTACAGTTTTACATTAGGTATATAGGTTTATAGGTTTTGTAATTGCATTATGTACAGTTCTCTTAACCCTTACGGTCCCGGGCGCGCATATAGCGGAACTGAAGGCAGCATAGATAGAAGTAGGTCGGTACGGGAAGGGTTAATAACAAACAGAAACTAACTTTACAAAAATACACAAAGACTACTTGATATTGCTTGCTTTCTGCTTAGCTAATTCTTGTACGAGAGCTTTTGAGTCTAAGTGTCTTGATATCTCACTTTCAATAGAAATTGTCGCCAGACCCGCAAGTCTCTCCTGACACATTGTACTACGCAGATAGGTTTAAATTAGCTTAAGTTTTGAAAAACCTTCGTTCAGCACTAGCTAAGGAAAGTGGCAACGTATGCACAATACTAAGGGCTACACAAATGTTAGAAAATCCATTTTCAAGATTCTGTTGGTAAACGTAGTTGAGGACTTCTTCAGGGTTTGATACTGAGTCATGGAGATGATAAATTGCTCTTAGTTCAGAACACTGTCGTACAGCAGCAATGTCAGACTCATTCAAACCTTCATCTTTTTCAATTGTTAATGCTTTTTCCCAGTTTTTGCACATCGACTTAACCTCTTATGTAGTCTTAAGGTCAGGAATGTTGTACGAAAATCCAAAGACACCAGATACTTTATTTAACTGGGAAAATCTTTCTTTTACCGCATATGCAGCTGTGTCTAAAGCAGCAACATAAAAGTGGACCTTGAAACTTTCTAAGGGGTCACCTGCAATATTTACATACTCATCTGTTGATTCGTAATCAACCATGTTCTTCTTTTTTTTTTATTCGGACCTTCTCTTTCTCAAATATTGGTTCTGTTTCATGCAAATTCTAATGCTACTTCATTAGCATCAACCAGAACTCTATTGAACTCTAAATCACTGCTGTAACCAAAAACTCTTCGTTTTTTTTTCCAGGTAACTAACTGCTATCTAAAGACTCAAGTCATTTTCTTGCAGTATTTTACTAGTTATGTTTACTTGAAACAAAATGTTGTCACATGTGACAAATGCAACAATAAACTTGAAGTCTGAGATATTTTTAAGTGACCCAAGTGCTTCTACCTTTGCAATACTGCCACTAGATCCATTTAGTATCTTCAGAAATGGACATCTTGTGCGACTTAAGCCTATGGGATTTAATGTACTCGTTTTCGTAATTAACAGTGTGAAAATGTACAAAAACAACAACTGCACTGCAAATGCAAATAACTCAGCGCCCTCACGACGTACGATTCACGAACTGACTTGAATATCACGGTCAAGTCACTTCACTTTGATATTCCGCCGCCTCATCGCATCCAGAGTGTGGCCGGGGGAAGTGAAGGGTTGCCTTTTTTTGCACTCCGCTACACACAGCGAGGTTGCCAAACTAGGTACTGTTAGGGCATACTTTCCTGTTTTCTAAGACAACTTAAATAAAATACCCTTCGCCTTTCATAACTTAGTAATCCATCTGCTTATGCTAGTAGGGCGCAGAAGCACTAAACTTTAATTAATATAGTTTATATCTTTAAATCCCCAAATTAAAAAAAACAACTCCTCAATTTTGCGCCCCCCAAAATTTTGCGCCCTAGGCAGCCGCATAGTTCGCCTATATGGATGAGCCGGCCCTGGGTCCAGAACTTAATCAGGAACTGCCTGCTGAAGTCAAGATTGAAGTGTGACCACAGATTAATGCTCAGAAGCCATTTCTCACAGTTCGTATATTTTGTTAGGCCTATAGGCCTACCTACTACCGTGAAATAGTCAAAATAAGAACATTATAATGGAAACCTCGAAGCTATGATTTCAATTTTATCTTTATTGACTTGCCTTAAAAGATAAAAACAAAGAAATACAGATAAATACATAACTCGGAAACACTGGGAAAGATAAAATACATTTTTTGTATATCCAACTTCAGTGCCTTTAATTCTATCTTCCATTAAAAACGAAAATTAAACAACAATTAACATAAATATATATTGAAAGAAAAAAAATTACTGAAGCCAACAGACTAGTTTTTAAAGTACTTAATATTATGTACATTATCAGATAAATAAATGTGACATTAACAACTAGAAGACCAGACATATCTATTGGCTTACAATTCACCATTCACCGTAGTCTACATCACAGAGGTCAGGGATGAAATTGACCCCATTCGGCCACGGACAGGACCTGAGACGTTCTAGAATGTCAGAGCCCCCATCGGAACACGCCAACAATCCTTGGAAGACTTTCCCAGCTTCGCCTCGGAAGCAAGTACTGGCAGCAAGGCTAGTAACAAGGTCTTTACACGCTGGCCTGTGGGAAATGTATACAATTGTATTATTCAACCTTGACAGATATGTTACTTACACTAAACTACAATTTTATCAGGATTTGTAGTTGGCAATTTGACACATGAATCAAGATTACTATATGTATACATTCTAATTCTAATTCTATAGGAATAATGAGCTAAAATTACAACAATAAATTATACAATCACAGATCGATTAGGATATTATCTGATAATTGATACTGCGTGTTCTTTAATATTGAGAAAGGAATGTCAAAGACTTAATATTTTTTGTTACAATATTCTACAGTATGGGCGTATTTACTTTTTGGAACTTTATCAACTCTCAGTGAAGCTTTGGCCATTAACAATTTCTCTTTATGTCTTCCTATCTCTAACTATTTACTCCAACTCTTTCCAGCTCTTCCCAAGTAATTTAGAGCAAGGGTCGGCAACCTAAGGTACGCTTGCCAGACTTGGCACACAGAACAATTTTCCGTGCCACGCGAGAGACTTCAAAGACGTTTTTTTTTACTGCAAGTCAAAACAAAGTACGTCAGTATAATTAATGGCTGCTGCATGGCGAACTACATGTGAATCACACTGGACGTCGACGTCAGGACTGTTCGTATGCAAAGCTCTCATCATTGGACTTGCCATCTGTGATTGTATCTATTAATAAGATAGTCAATTTTATAGTTTCTCAAGTCACTTCTAGAAGACAGTGAGACGGAGTATAGGCAAAGTCTTGAATAGATTCGTTTCTTGACAGGAAGCAATTAAGGTGTATCTTGATGAAAAAGAACAACATTTTCAATATTGAATGAGGAAAACTGACTGTTGCAGCCAATGTTTCTGAATGACATGGTGACATGTTTCAGTGATTTGAACTTGCATTTACAAACACGCGGTCGAAAAGCACTTGAAGAGTTAGACCACTGGAATGGATTTTAATTTAAACTGGACATATCTTGCCGTGAAATTGATTTAAAAACGTTTAACTATTTCTTTAATTTAAGGCAAATTATGATAGATGAGCGTTTTCAGAAGTACATTGAAGCCCTTAAAGCGGAGATTTCTAAAGGCAAGACTTTCAAATTCATTGACTCGTCTTTCCATACCTCAACAAGTCTTACTAGCTTGATCTGACTACAAATTACTTAGATCTGGATCTATTTATAGTGGAGGGATAGTGGCATTTTTTTTCATTTTATACAGTGAACATATTTTATCGCACATGAAAGCTGTTTCAAGCATACCAAGATGTTTTTTAAACTTGACCACTCAGAAATAACTAAATATGTACATGACATTAAACAATTAGCGAAGAGCATTCAAGAAAAAGGCGCTTAATAATTAATACATGCCAATTACATTCAAAAGAGGTTTTATGCTTATTTCTCATTAAGCATGAATATAATTATTTCTAAAACCAAATTTGTTTGCTATATTATTATAATAAATATAACAGACTTATATACTAGCATTATACTATGTAATTGTTGTAATTATTAATGTTTTAAAGAAATAAACTCCTTAATTTGACTTTATTAAATCAAAAATTGTTTTTTTTACAACGAAAATTAATTTTATACATCTAATTGCAAGTTGAAAAAAAGAGCATAATAATAAATATTTTTTTTGTACACGTAACACTGGTTATATTAAAGCAATTAACTCGTTTGACATTACTAGCATCTAATTTGAAGAATTTAATTGCATGGAGATAATCAACCCCTTTTCTTTGCTTTAATATTTTTAATATGTTTCTTTTTTGTTTCCTTAAAAAAACAATTGACTTACGATTTCCAACACTAAAATGATCAAATTATAAAAGATAGTTGAAAATTATATAAATATAAGACTTAAGAAATAATATGCACGTTTTCAAACATTACATCAACTACCCAGTTTGTATGATTTCTACGTATCTCTTCCGCATAACTTTAGTAATTTTTCTGAAAATATTAAATATTAAAGTAACGGAAATCTCAGTTATGATGAGATCAAACTACAGAAAATTAGTACTGGGTCAAGATCTACATCATTGGTGTATTGCAAGATGCAATACTCAGAATTCCCGAGTGTTGCACACCGATCTACATCCTGCATCCTACATCGCCTACATAAAGACGTGTGCGCTATATTATCTAGGAATCATCTACCGTACACACGCACTGGTTCGATGGTTGATGTAAGACACACACACATAAGCCTACGCTAGTAGACGGCGAACGGAAAGGGTCATTGGGAAATTATTATTTAATTATTTGTAGGTTTATGAACAAAAAATGAATACAGAGTCAACGTTAAAGGACCCAAGTGTCTGAAAAAAGAAAGTATTTATTTAGAAAACGCAGTTTATTTTCTTCACAAAATTAATTATAGTTTATCAATGTTAACAGCGCTATACAAATAAAAATTATTTTTATTAAAGCATGTTGTAAGAAATACAATCTGGTATTTAAATACAATTCAATTACTTTATGAGAAATCAAACTACATGTTTATGAAAATAGATCGCGCGATGCTATGAGACTGTGGAAAAAGTAATAAGCGGTGTGGACCATCGAAGCAAGTTAATCAACTGATGCGCAACACATTCAATCGCGTTTTATATAGATCGTATTAAAAAGGTAGATCATGTAGATCATGATGTAGATCAGTTAGGCTTACAAGACCCATACTTGATTGCAACACTTTGCCGGTAAATGAGCGAAGAGAGCTCGTGTGCTGTCAGCCGTCAGCGCTGGAATCGCGTTTTTTTTATAGATCATATAACACATGTAGATCAGTTAGGCTTACAAGACCCATACTTGATTGCAACACTTTGCCGGTAAATGAGCGAAGAGAGCCTGCGCGTCAGCGCTGGAACTGGCGATGAAAAAGGGGGGCAAGGGGAAGCACTGTGTTTGTAGTTTGTATGGCTAAGGTCTACGATGTAGAACGCAGTACAGATCTACATTAGTGATCTACATCCTGCATCCTACATCAGTGTGTTGTAGATATATAAAACGTTTTGAATCAACGACCCAGCTCTACAGAAAATGTATATCTATTACTAGAATAATATCTTGAAAACTAACTATAATTTATTGTTGTTACGTTCTATAATTTGTGTCATTTATTGTTTTCCCCGTGTTTACTTGTGTGCGCTCATTCCCTTTTTATCTCCCCCTGCTCCCAGTATTATTTTGTCTCACTTTCTCCTGTGTTGGTCACGCTTGACCGCACACCGAAGAAAGTTTTATTATTATTATTTTTCTTTCTGTATTGTATGAATCGATAACCTCTGTTTCTGTGTGCTCGCTTGAGCACGAGGTTACTTTTCTACCTTACACAGTGTGTTGTTTTAGGCAGTCTTTGTACGAGTCTTGGGTCGACCGGTCTTCTGCATGCGTGTCTTCTGTAGGCTACTAGAGTCTGTTGTACGCCTGCATTTTTTCTTTGTACGTAGTGTTTTTTTGTAAGTATAGTTTGTCAATTTGTATTATAATTTTCTTGTGTATTGTATATTAGAGTTTGGATTTGTTGTTGGATTTTCTTGTGTAGTCTACTTTGTTTTAAATTGTATATGATAATTGTTCAATTTATGATTAAATCATAAAAGTAGGCCTAGTGGTAATCTTCACTCTTGACTTTCGAGTATTTTTGTTTTGTGTTGTGTTTTATTTGCTTAGTTTATTTAAGGAGTCAAAATTTAGTTTATATTATTTTGTGGGGTTTCTTTTATCATAGGCCTACTCTTATCTTTAATGCGTTTAACGAGCCACTCTAAAAATGTAATTGATATGTAATATTGTTAATACATACACTTTGAATGTTTAAGTTGAGTAATGAAATTGTGTATTTGCTATGAATGGATTTTTTTTAAAAAGATGATAATAACAAATACGTTGATTATGTTTTATTAAATATAACACGATTTAATGATTTTCTCTATTACGTTCCTTTTCTTTTGGTCTTGGTCTTGCTACGGCACTAAATACACTGTCTTATAAAAAAAAAATATAGTTGAGCAGTTTGACTTTTACGCTGTTGGCACGCTGAATGACTTAGAAATCCTAGTTTGGCACACTATAAGCAAAAGGTTGCAGACCCTTGATTTAGAGCCCCTTGATGCAGTAGCGTAATTAGACAAAATGGTGCTCTGGACGCCTGTGGCCTGATCCTTTATCGGCACCTTTTTAAAACGTTATTTATCATTACTTAGTAAACTAGCATACGTCGAGGTTTCAAGAACGTAAGCGTATTGGGGCTGTCGCCCGTTCTACTGCACTCCTACATCTAGCTACGCTACTGCCTTGATGTCAATAGCTGCGGGACAAATAACAACAACTGTATCTTTAGAATATTGCCCTACTCAGCTTGGGTTATCACAGGACAACCCTGACACTGTTTCAAATACATTTACATTTCTTTATTTCTTCACGTGACCCTAAAGTTCTGAAGAAAGATTAAAATACAACTCGAAAACCTCAAGAACAAATTCCACCAACCACGCTGTCAAAAAAAAAAGTCTTTGGTATAAATGTGTTCATTAGATTTATACTGCTGTACATACTTGCATACTCCATCAAGGGAACACTTTGCAGTCACCGCCGACTCTAGATTCTGGTACGGTACGTCTTCAGAATCCAGTAAGGTATTCCAGTCACACCCATTCAGTGGAGTTCCTTGAAGCATTTCGCAATACGACAGTGTTGATACAGACTCACAGGAACTACCTTTGAATGGTGTAAACAGAGACGAATTGAATCAAATAGTTTAGTTTTTTTTTAAAGCCAGACCTCTCTGGTCGTTTGTGCTCGTAACTCCAAGTTTACAAGGAGTAATGTGTAACGCAACGCTCGACCAAATTCAATCAAAATTACATGACAAAGGGTATACAAACGAGTACTTCATTATATTTAATACTACAAAGATAAAAAGGCATTAATAATTGCATAGAGAGCTACAATGTATGACAAAACCAAAGCTATATAAATACGAGATGGAAATCGAACCAAACCCGAACCGAACACACCGAACTCAAACTGTACTGGCAGCCGAATCGAACCAAACCCGAACTCTAGTTGTAACCGAACCAAACTCGAACTTTAAGAAGTGGGTTCGCTTCCCAACTCTAATATAAATACGTACGAGCAGTTTTCAGAGCTTGTTTTGGGTAAGCGGTCAGATAACCAAAGCACATCTCATCAGAGGTTGATTCTCCGTAGTAAACCCATTCATTGGTTGTGGTGGTGTCATAGGTACACCTTGTAACTATCTCATCCCCAGGGTAGATTTTCACAGGTGGGTCGTGACTGGGAATTAATGCACAATAAGCAGGTACATCAGTAAACTCAATTATACATCTTACATTGAAACATCTTAGAGTTAAAAATACAATGAAGTCAAAGCTTATAATAGCTGTTTGAAAATGTATTATGGCAGTTAAATTTTGTGTTTAAAGTTTCGGAATATATGGATCTAAAAATTAATTAGTAGACCTTCTGCTAGATTTCTGCTGGACCTTTGTTAGAACCTTTCCTAGACTTTCTGCTAGACCTTTTGTTAGACTTATTTTGCTAAGGCTTTTGGTAACCCAGAATTAATTAGACCAAGAATCACTACCGTAAAATCTAACATACAAAGCACAAAATACAAACAACAACAGCCATTATAAAAAATACTAATATACACGAATAATACAAGTAGCGAATATGGCACACATTTTGAACTTGGTTCACGCCACGCAACCCACACAAACAAACCATAACACACAAATAACACACACAAATAAGACACAAAGAGTCAACACCGTTTTCAAAAGATATCTTCCCACTAAGAATATCACAATAACACTTTAAAACCATTAACCCTTCCCGTATCGACCTACTTCTATCTATGCTTTCTTCAGTTCCGCTATATACGCGCCCGGGACTGTAAGGGTTAAAATCTGACATATAGACTACTCACATATAGTTTCATTTAAATTTATTGCTTGGTCAATATTCAAATATTGGAAGAAAAGAAGAAATACAACAAAGAAGCAAAAAGTCTAATGGAAATTATACTTTGCTAACAAGACTAACAACCAGCACCTACATACGGTACATAGTTGCGGTATAGAGAAATCGTATTTTTATAGACATTTTACTTTTCAATATGATTTAGTTTTAATTAATTTGTATTTGTTACTATGACTTTTTTTTCAATGTTTGCTTATACTATACAAGTGTAAAATTAAATATATTACTCATAATCTTTTGGCGAGTCAAGATCGTAGTCTACATCATTAGCTAAAGTTTTAACTAGGACGCCATTTCTGTACAGATCTATTTTTATAGCACGACCTTTTGGATAAAATTAGAAAAAATATAAATCAAATTAAAATGTATGTAAAAATAATATTAAAAAAAAAAGGAATAAAACAAAGCAACACATAATAATCACCAATGTCGCTTACTACAGTGATAAAAGAAAGCTGTTTATAAAGTTAATAAGTATGTGGATGTGAGAATGTATATTTATTGTAATTTAACTATGTAATATGTATTCGTGCACATTTTCATTACACCCAATATTGGTATAACATGTTACCTATCAGACCATGTCAAAGCTGCGAATAATTTGACTGAGGTTTCGGTCATGATTCTTCCGTGGTACCGACTTTAATATTGCAGCTCGGACATGGTGACCAGCAATTATTTTTTTTTAAGTATCATACACTTTATAGGCCTACTGGTATATTCTACTCATCAGAAATGTACTCACCATAGTAGTGCATGTGGTTGGCGACATTGATTAAATAAACTGGTTCTTTGAGTAGCAGTGACGTACATGAGCCTTTACACACTCCAACTTTCTCAACTTTCGTCTGACCTGTTCAACAAAAAAAAAGTAAGTACTAGTAGCTGAAAAATCACCCCCAAAATTTGTTCAGTTATCAATAATAAATAGACAGGCAGACAGCTATTATAGTTATTAATCGTTAAAGCTGGACTATTAGTATTGAATAAAACACCCATTCAGATAAAAAAAACCCACAACATTAGCCTAGTTTATGTAAGGTTTCTTACTTTTCTAGAGCGATTGGAACATGAAAGTGTTACATGAACAAGTCAAGATTCCACACAAAAAAACAACATTTAAACTCTTATCAGAATAAAATTCTGAGGCTTAACAAAAAACTTATTAGCTTAAAGTGTATTAATCTTCTTATTAAACTAAAATATTTCTGATCACTTCAGTCTTTTCTAAGAACTTGACGGAAAGCGAAGCTTTTAAGCTAAAATTTCCACAAACCTGGTGGCAGCTCTAACAACATTTGTCCAGTTAGAAAAATAAACAAGTCTTGGACTTCTGGTCTGGCTGGACGAATGTAAAGGCGTATACCACTGGAGTCCTTGTAGGAGGCTTTAAGTGTAGGATTATTGTAGTGAGTCTAAATTTGAAAGTGAAAAGGAAAAAAGTAAAGTAATATTTCAAACACTTGTCAACAAACATTAGCTGTCCATAATTGATTAACATTTCTTAATGTAGGTAAAAAAATCGAACATTACCTAAATGGAATTCTTCCATTAACGTGTAAGACGTTATTACAACGTTTGGCCATTAAAACATACAGTTATTTCAATTTTGCTTTGTACAATCTTGTAAATTGGATACATAAATGTCGAAATGTTACGGTCCACTGACGCAGCTGTAAAATAAAATTAAAGTAACCCTGTTGGACCAAATTAATCCATAGGGCAGTTTCCGTGGCCACGTCTTACTAGGGGTTAATGTGGCCAACAACAATGCCCAGCCGCCTTTACTTTGCCCTAACTAATGCCAGGTTACTCATCAGAGCTGGGTAAACTAAAGGAAAACTTTCCAGACCCTTAAAAAAAAAAATGAACTCGGAACTCTCAATACTGTTAGATCTATGTTTGTGTCTAACGTTTGGTGTAGTTCCTACATTGGTTACCTCCCCCTTTAATTTTTCTCTCTGACATCTTGTTGAACTTTTGTGTACTTGCACGCCTGCCTTAATTTTGTTCCTGACGTAATTGTGCTGGTAAGGTTCTACGGTGTACTCTAGTGCAGTGGTCGGCAACCTAAGGAACGCGTGCCAGACTTGGCACGCAGAACGATTTTCAGCGAGAGACCTCTAAGAAGATTTTTTAATGCAAGTCAAAACAACGAACGTCAACATAATTAATTGGTGCTGCGTGTCGAACTACATGGGAATCAAACTGGACGTCGACTGTTTTAGTTCAGGAATGTTTGTATGCAAGAATCTCATCATTTGCCGATTTGTGATTGAATATATTGATAAGAAAGTCAATTTTATAATTTCTTAAGTCTCTTCTAGAAGAAAGTGATACGGAGTATAGGTAAAGTCTTGGATAAATTCGTTTCTGGTCTAGGAGCATTTAAAATGCATTTTGATAATAAAAAATTCCGGCTTTGAATGAGGAGAACTGACTGTTGAAGCCGATGTTTCTGAATGACACGGCGACACATTGAACTTGCATTTACAAGGACGGGGTCGAAAAGCACTTAACATGTTGGACCACTGGAATGGATCTGCATTGAAACTGGACATATCTTGCCGTGAAATCAATTTCAAAACATTTAACTATATCCCTAATTTAAAGCAAATTAAGATATAAGAGCTTTTCCAGATGTACACTGCCAATGCGGAGTTTTCTAAACAAAGGCAAGACTTTCAAAATTCATGGACTCGTGTATCCATACCACATTACGTTTTACTGGCTTGATCCTCACTGCCAACTACTTAGATCTGGATATTTTTTTATAGTGGAAGGAAATCGTCATTTTTTTCATTTTAAACACCTTAATAATGGGCATTGAAAAGTGACGATTTGCGAAAAATCTGTAAGGGGTAGCTACTTAGGAAAGTCATCTGTTGTCAACTGCAAGGCATTCGCTTTACTTTCAGCTTTTGGTTTAATTGGCACTAGTGAGCATATTTTATAGCACATGAAAGCTGTTTTAAGCATACCAAGAGGTTACTTAAACTTGACCACTCAGAAGTGACTAAATATGCACCTGACATTGAACAATTAGCGAGGAGCATTCAAGGAAAAGACGCACATTAATTGATACATGCTAATTACATTCAAAAGAAATTTTATGCTCATCTATCTTAATTAGGCATAAATATAATTATTTCTAAAACAAATTAGTTTGCTTTATTATTGTAATAAATATATCAGGCTTATATAATGTAACTATTGTAATTAAAAATTAAAAAAAAAATAAACTCCTTAAATTAACTTTGATGATGCAGAAAATGTCTATTTACTACGTAAATTAATTGTATACATCTAATTACACAATGAAAAAAGAGAATAATGCTTTATTTCTATAAAGAAATAATAATTTAAACGCAACACTAGGTATATTTAAAAAAATCAACTCGTTTGGCATGACTAGCATCAAATTTGAAGATTTTTATTAAAGGGAGACAATTAACCACTTTTTTTTGCGTTAATATTTCTAATGTTTCTTTTTTGTTGTTTCCTTTAAAATAAATTAGTCTAATGACTTACAATTTAAAACTTTAAAATTAGGAAACTATAAAAGATAGTTGAAAATTATATAAATATTATATGACTAAAGAATATATATGCACCTTTATTAAACATTACATTTACTACTCAGTTTGAATGATCACTACGAATCTGTTCTGCTTAACTGTATTACTAACTCATTTCACTAATAAACAGTAATAATATATAAGTTTAAATCTCAGTTATGCAGAGATTAAAACTAAAAGAATTTATAGTTACTACCAGAATGGTACATAGTCAACTAAATTCAAATTAACCACTAATGTCTAAGTTGATATATGAACTTATGTATTAGCTATGAATGGATTAATAAAAAAAGATCCTAATAACAAACAGGTTTATTTGTTATTAAATATAAAACGCTTTAATGATTATCTCCATAGCGCACCTTTTCTTTTGGTCTTGGTCTTGCTACGGTAGTAAATAAATTGTCTTATAAAAATAATATAGTTGATCAGTTTGACTTTCACGCTGTTGGCACGCTGAATGATTTAGAAATCCTATTTTGGCACACTATAAGAAACGCTTGCCGACGCCTGCTCTAGTGAGTAAGTTTTATCTAGAAACATGTTCGATACTAGAATTATCTTTCTGCTTGATATATAACTTTTATATTAGTGATACGGGTTAGAATCTGGAGTAGTCTTGCGTCTATTCTCATAGCTGGAGTAGTCTTGCGTCTATTCTCATAGCTGGAGTAGTCTTGCGTCTATTCTCATAGCTGGAGTAGTCTTGCGTCTATTCTCATAGCTGGAGTAGTCTGGCGTCTATTCTCATAGCTGGAGTAGTCTTGCGTCTATTCTCATAGCTGGAGTAGTCTTGCGTCTATTCTTATATCGATGTAGAGAAGTCAGTGGCAGAGCAGTGCACTGTATTTTGTGTAACTTGTGTTCACATTGTGCTTCAGTATTTTAGTTTTTTCTACGATTCTTTCGTGAGTGTACCTTTTATATTTTTATTTATATATTGTTAGCTTAGTTAGTGTAAATAAATTTATTTCCATTTTGGTCTCGTCTGAAGTGTTATTTTTCTTTATAGTATATAAGTTAGTAAAAGGAATTGTTTTTTTTTATCTATTTATTACGGCCTCTTATAACGAGTCTGCATAATTTAAAAATAATTACAAAGAGGTGCGTAATAATACGCTAGCGAACGCGCTAACCAAAACTAGTTTTATAGATGAGTCCACCAGACGACTTTAGGCACGTGCACATAGAGCGTAGATTGCGACCAATCAGATAAAGTAACTGACCTCTAGCACCACTCGCCTGTAGCTTGTAGCACCAATCCTAAATCCATACGTGCTTCCCATGCACGAGCCAGTTTCTCCTACAGCCCAACTTGCAATAATGGAACTGCATTTAGTATTGCTCATTCCGCAGTCTGTAGGACTAGGGATATAGGTACTGTTAGCTGTGAAGAACAACATGAAAATGTATTAAAATGAAAGTAAGCCCCATCCAATGTGAAGAAATACAATGAAATATTATACCCCTACAATGCCGGGTTAAGTTTGCTAGTAGTAGTAATCATCAACCAATCAGCTGTGCAAGGATCATCCATAAAGCTATTTACCATCGTCACATCCGTACAGTATCATGTGATGCACCACGTTGCTGTTGTTTATGATGGGTTGGTCAGCGACGATGTGGTAGTCCTTGTCACTGGGCAGGTCAAAGGTCATGCACACGTAGTTCGTATCCGTGGCAGGGACAGAGAACGTTGGGAATCTCAGATCGACCTTGACGACATCTGGACATAATTAATACATAGATTCAGTCAAAACATACATCAGCACCGTTCAAAGTCAACTACGTTGTACGACAAATGTTGAGAGTATCGTTCGGTGATAGAGAATTTGATAAACATAACTGAAGTCTATAGGCGATAAGAAAACGTGTAACCAAAGCTAAACGAGAGATCAGAAAACAACATTGAAGTACGATTTTTATGATTTCTCTTTTATATGTTACAGATGCTCCGCCTATGGACAAGTCTTAATGAGGCGTGAACTTTTGAACCCGAATGTTTGTGAACTTCCTGTTCTATTTTTAAACTAATAACAAAAAAGCATGCTTTTGCTGGTGTTTGACAATTGATTTCAACCTCGACGGCCAGTTCTAGTCTTTTAGAATTATACAAAGGATACAATATTAGTTATGAGGAATCCGTTTTTAACATCAAAAGTGAACAGGTGATCATTAATACTCAAGTGTTAGTCGCGTGACGTTAAATTTTTATTTGTTTACAAAATAAATGAGTCAAGAGTTGCGTTTTCTTGGTTATTGAAAAACAAAATGCGTAAATTCATAAAAACGAATAACAAAAATTCTTTTGCATTAAGCAATAAGTTTGATATTTTAAAAAGGTGATTATTCCCTTCTGACTTTCACAATACATTGTTTCGCTTTGTAAACATCTATTGGAAATGAAATAAATTTTCATTCCCAACAAATTTGAGTACAACCAGTAAAGTAGCCCACAGACATTGTTTCGAATAAAATGATCGAATAAGAACGGAAATGTTTTTGCACGTGACCTTTTATTTATGCATACACGTTAAGACTTGTCCATACAGGAGATTAAGGCGTCGTACGAGTTAACGTGTTTTGAGTCTCGTCTTGCATCGTGATCCTTGTCTCACATTTATATTAAAGTGAAAAATTAAATTGAAAGCCATCATTGAGAATCTTAGAGACACTTAATTATTTATGTGAATGGAAGGCGACAAAATCATAATGTAATCTAACAGCACATTATACTGGCCCAATATTCGTCCAATGTTATGCCAATATAATATAACATATAAATAAAAAAATGTTTTGCCAATATTAGGCTAGTATAATGTTCAGATTAGGGTGTGGAGTAACATGCTCTGTATAATTTAATATTATATTCACTTCTGTTGAATTTCGTAACTTAAATTAAACCTCTATATAGATTACATGTAACTTGGGCGACGTAAAACTAAAATGCTGGACTTTACCTGCGTTTTTTGCTACGTCACATTGGTCAAAACTATCCAAGTCACACGTGACAAAGTCATTTTTGCCTTGGCATTTGGCAGCTGACATTGGCTGACACACTCCTGTAATTACATTGATTCAATTAATCTTAGTGCCATTGTAGCGATAACTGAACTTGCCATGATATTTTTCCACTAAAGTTTCACTGGCATATACAACATGCTTACTTTTCGATAAGCTCTAATAACCAGCAACTGCGTCAAACAAAAAAGCCTTTATAATACTTTCGTAACATTTTGTGGCTTTCTGTGCGTGGCGGAACCTTATTTGGAAGGTTAATAGGCCACTCGTAGTCATCATAGGGAGTTGAAACTTGATACATGAACGCGTTGTCGTTGACAGTAAATTCAGTCAAATTTTCAGGCCCATTTTTCCACACGGAGATGGAAATGGGACACAATCCCGTGATGGGGACTGGGCCACTGGAATGGAATCAGCAAGGAAACACAACACACATATTTGAACAAGATCGTCCTGGAGGGGGATGCCTAGATGTGGAATTAAGGTATGCGAAGCTCAGATGAAATGAGATTAAGACTTCGGCACTATGGATGAGCACTGTCCAAGGCAAATCTCTTTTCTGAACTATCTGGTGATCAATTGAATTAATGAAACATTTATACAATACTTGTTTTGGTTTATTGGATGGTTTATTATTGACTTACAATGTCTTAGTAAGATGCATGCCTTTGTTTTTAAAATTGAAACATAATTTACAAATACAATTACTAGTTTACTTCATATAGGCTATAGTATATTCAAAATCTTTTAAGTCCGAACTGTCCAACCACATTGATCGACAGAATTCAAGTAGTTTTCTACAGTAGTTGTAACTACGATCTCCAAGATGGCACAAGAAGTTCTCCCAATATGGTCCAAGTGTTCTCACGAAGACAAATAAACCGGAAATGGTGATATTATTATGTTTACACCAGCTTGGATTTATTCAAACGCGAAGCGATGTGAGGCATTTTTACTACAGACATTCATACATTATTAAAGGGGTTTCAATAGTTCAATCGTAAGTTGTAATTGTAGGCCTATACAAGATTTCTAAGTAAAATAAAGCGCTAGGAAAGATATGAAGAAAGATGATAATAAACATGTTGTATGGCTTATAGATAGATACTTAGATAGGAAGATAAAGAAATACTAAAGTCAATGTAAAGACTTTCTTTGAAATAGCTTATATTGCGATATATAAGATAGAACTTAGATGTTTTATAACCACTAGATACATTCTATAGAAAAATGCCTATAAATGTATTCTGCTTACATTTGTGCTTACATTTTGTATTGGCTTACTTATGACAATTTTTTTTTAGCTCAGTAATGCATGAGAAAACTCTGATATATTTACCCGGATGCGTGAGGTTCACGGCGCGAGACGGCGCTAGACCAGCTGACCATACACAGGTTGGGTCACCGAGTTCGTCTCCATTACTTCTGCCATCGCCATCAGAGTCGAGCTGACACAAGGCCTTGGTCCACTGGTATGGGGGTGGCCGGGGGGGGGGGGTGAGGGGTTAGGGACGAGAAGAGATAATACATGAAGAAAAATAATTCGTTACATACATATTTTATGACGACACAAGATGACATCACAAATATACTTTATGATGACACAAGCTGACATCACAAATATACTTTATGACGACACAAGATGACCACAAATATACTTTATGACGACACAAGCTGACAACACAAATATACTTTATGACAACACAAGATGACGTCACATTGACACTTTATGACGACACAAGATGGCGTCAAGTATATTCTTCATAGCGCCACAATATCTTGTCACATGTAAATTAATTTGATAGCTCAATATTATGACATCTCAGATATATCTTATGACAACACAAGAAGACGTCCCATAAATATATATATATATAAATATATATATATCTAATATGATAACGTCGCAAAGAAACCGATGACAACGCATAACTTACCTGGTAGCCAGCAGCAGCGAAGGCCAGGCCAAATGGGTTTCTCACCCCGCCCCCATTTTTGTTCTCGTGACCCACACCAGGCCACCGGTACCCTGGTATGCAAGGGTGCAGAAGGTTTTTGCCGTTTGGAATTTTATCTTGGAAGCCGGGATACGCCAATGATGCAGGAAGTAACAACAACAAACTGAAAGTAGCAAAGAACGTTAAGACAAGGGAAGTAATATTTCACGTCGATTTGCATAATATTATATTCATGAATGATTTATTTGTCTAATTTCTTAGCATTCGATTACTAAAGACAAAAGTTAAACATAAGTTTTTACATGACTGATCTATGTATACATGGATTGGCAACGCTAATATACATATATTTAGTGCCCCACCATACTATTTACTTGCGTTCTTAGGTATATTTCGAATGTTTATTTATAGCATGAACTTAATTTAATTTTTGTCATCAAAGAAATAGTTATATTACCATAGAGAAGAGGTCAGTGACATTATCTTTTAGTATAATCTGTTCTGAAAAGATGTTTAAACATATTTTACAGTATTAAATGCGAAATAAATAGTTTGTACATTGCGTGACCTCACTCACGTACATACACAAACACATGTACAATAGGTATAATTAGTTCTTTTAAATAAGTAGTCAACTACCCTTTTCAGCAACAAAGAACTACAAACGTTCACAGACAAGCTTACTGATAGAGCAAGGGCATTCGGAATGGAAATCAGCTCAGAAAAACAAAAACAAAACAATGTTCAACACCACAGATGTCAGAAGTGTAAACATCATAATGAACCAACAATAACTAGAAAAAGTAAAGAATTTCAAATATCTAGGAGCCATCATATCCGTAGACGGAAGCTGTGAGGCCGAAATTCGAGCCAGGATTGGCTCAGCAATGGCGGTAATGGAAGACTAAACAGAATCTGGTCCAGCAAAAGCATTAGTCTCCCAATAAAGCTCAGGCTTTACAGATCCCTTGTGAAAACCATTGTTCTGTACGGATGTGAGACCTGGACACTGCTAGCAACCACTGAAAACAAGTTGCAGGCAATCGAAAATAAATGCATGAGAAAAAGCCTTGAAAACACAGGACTAATGAAATGAGTATGTCTGGGACAGAATATTCTCAAGAAATCATTATGGCAACAATCAAGAGGCGCAAAGCTGACATGGTTCGGTCATGTGTTGCAGCATAATAACCTGCTAAAGAACCACCCTCCAAGACACTGTAGAAGGAAATGCTGGTTCGACAATATAAAAGATTGGACAAAGCTGCAAATGACTGAACTATTGAGAGCCGCTAAAGATAGGCAAACATTGAGAAAGATTACTGCTGAGGTGTCCATTCGCTCCCCCAACGACCACAACGGTCAAGGGTTTGATGATGATGATCCAAAACCTATCACCAATAAAGCTTTGGAGGAAAAGAACTCAACATTATGGGTAAGACATCTAACTCGCTGCCGCTACACCATTTTGTCACAACAAACATCATTCTCTACCTACCACTGTACCTACATTATAAAATTAAATAAGTCAAACAACTATTGACAACTTACTTGACTTTAGTGCATTGAACTCACATGTGCATCTGCGTCTATAAGTTCTGGTTAGAGCGAGAGTTGCTGGCGATGGACTGGACAAAAGCTCCCCCCAATTGTTGGACAACTTATGTAGGCCAGCCACTTTGCATATGCCCGCAGACGTAACGATTTATAGGTAAGGTGGAAATCAGTGGCGCAGCCAGTTATGGAGAAAAGGCTCAACATGCTCCTCCTCAACCTCAACCAAGGAATCTTTTTATTTAGGGGTGAGGGGGTGTTGGTGGATAAATTTACAATTATAAAGACAGTTAGTCTATAAAGAAGGGATGGATCTATTTCCATTCACAATATTGTAAGTAAAATAAGTAAAGTGCCCGTCGGACCGAACAGATCATAGGGCCGGTGAAGCAGCGTTCACCAGTTTCAGTGACACCACGCCTCTTTCAACCTTGCACTATCTCCCCTGATCATCTAGGTCTATCTCCCCCCCCCCCCCCCACGACCAATATTGCACTATTTGTGTGTCTCATTCTGTCTTATTCTCACAACTTGCACCGTTTACCTGCCCCCCCACCCATTATGCCTTTTACAACCTTTTAAAAATAATCTGCACCTTATTCTTAATTGCTCTATTTGTCGCCCGCCTACCTTTACATATCTGGATACGCTACTGGTGTAAAAAATAACAACACAAAAAAACAACAACCTCACTTCTATTTATCGAATGTTAACTTTCCCATGTGGACTATAATATGTTGAATAAACACGAAACATGTGTCTTAAGTCAACATCAATTTGTTTTCATTCCCGTTTCATATTTCTCATTGATCTTAATAAACTCAATAACCCAAAGTTTATTGCCTCCCCTTTTTTGCAGACGTGGCCGCCATTTTCTTTTTTAAGTAAAACTGCACTATAACTTCATCATCATCATCTGCCCTTTAGGTTCCTTGTGGAACATAGGGCCTCTGTCAAAGCACACCACTCTCCACGGTCAATATAACCAAAAACTCATTAAAATATATTTGAATTAATTCATGCTAGCACTTGCTTTTTACAAATATTTTTTTTTGGTAAACATATTGTGTTTGGTACTCGGTGACCGAGCGTACAGCGCGTTCTGCCGGCGTACCAAAGGTCCTGGGTTCGAATCCTGATGCAGGCTAGTTTTTTTCCCGGGTCTGGAGGGTGTCCCTCAGTCTAACCAGCTCTAATAGGTACCTGTCATTAATTGGGGTAAAGTAAAGACGGCTGTGCATTAGTGCTGGCCACACAATCACCTAGTATGCCGTGGCCACATAAACTGGTGAACGCTGCTTCTCCGGGCCTATGGATAGATTTGGTACGACGGGATTCTTTACTTAACTTTTTCAATTAGAACTTGGATACTCTCTGTTGGCCTCGTAACTCAAGAAGCAAAGACATTAGCGTGAAACTTGAACACTTTCTTAAAAAAAGAAAGAACATTTAAAAAAAAAAATCGTTTTATAATAGTTTTGCTCTTGTTTGAGTGCCGGTTTGTGGGGTGGACTGATTCATGTTCAGTCATCCTATCGAGACCAAACTTGGTACAAACATTCGATCAAATTTTCAACACTCTAACAGTTTATTGTCTTGTTGTTTTGTTTAAAAGGGAAATAATTAATACAATTTTTTTCTGAACTTTTCATTTTTAAAGGGAAGTAATAAAGAAAATAGTTTTGTCCTGTTTTTTTAATTTAATAATGGCAACCGTTTTTGGGCTAAATTCAAAAGTTTTGACCGAAAAAGAATAAAAATTAAAAACCTAAAATACATATAAGGAAATTATAAGAAAAATTTAGTTTTTGAGGGGGATTATTTAATTCTTTGTTTGTTTTCGTTATAAAACAGTTAAATGGCTTTGGATTGTGCTATTTCAAATAACATTTGTCTTGAATTTTAATAATATTGTAATGTAACCCACATCCACATCCACACACACACACACGCACACACGCACACGCACGCACGCACGCACGCACGCACGCACGCACGCACGCGAGCCATGAGGATATTTCGAGAGGAGTGGGTGCTTATTTCCCACCCCCATCTTGTGAACCTTGATAGGTAGCTCATCTAGGAGAGGGAAGCTCTGATCTCAAACCTCCGCTGCCTCGCGGCTACACCTGTTCATGGAGAGGCTAAGGAAGTAAACCCTAACAGAAAATCAGGAGACGGAGTCCCTAAGGCAGTTTTATAGCGAACGCGCTATCTCTCTGGCAACTCCTGCGACGCAGATGGTCCCATGTTGTATCAGCTCGCTGTTCCCTTGGAACCACCATCAGCGTGGAGAGAGAGGGCCTGCTGCATGGGCAACAGCTGGCCTTCTTAAGCATCGCCCAGGCCATCGTGGCCTCCTTTTTTGACTTCCCTCACCCCAACCTGGAGAGGTCACTCCAGCTTCGCTGCAAGGCGTAGGCACAACACGTGGAGCGGCAGTTTACCGGTGATAAGCCACTGCTCGATTGGCGTAGAGCTAGACGCCAGGGGTCGCTTCAGACAGTGGGAGAGATAGCAACGTCTCACTGAGCATCTACCGCGCGCCTCAAGCTGGGCAGCCCCCAGCCAATAAGGTGATGTTCCCCCATGGCTTGCCTGCCCCATTGGGTGCATGGGGATCAGAGTGCTCAACTCAACAAGCAAGCCATAAGCCAAGCACCAGGAAAAAGAACAACCAAGAAGTCTCCAGCACTTCGACTTGCAAGCTGGAACATTCGAACCATGTGCCCTGGAATCTACAATGACCTTCCTTCAACAGAAGATATGAGGAAAACTGCAATCATAGACAAGAGACTCTCCAGACTAAACATCGACATTGCATGCCTGCAGGAGACACGGCTAGCTGACAATGGCAGAATAAGTGAGGCAAACTATACGTTCCTCTGGCAGGGACTGCCCTCAGACAGACCAAGGCAACATGGTGTTGGCTTTGCCATAAAAAACTCACTAATGACATACATTGAGCAAGTGGCACATGGCACTGAGAGGATACTCGGCATCAAACTACTAACATCCATGGGTACAGCGCACATCCTCAGCCTATACGCCCAACTCTCTGCTCTGAAGCAGAAACAAAAGACCATTTTTATGAAACTCTGGATTCGGTAGTGTCAAATATCCCCAAACATGAGAGTCTATACCTCCTTGGTGACTTCTACGCCAGAGTTGGCGCGGATCACAAAGCTTGGTCTACCACTATTGGTTCACACGGAATTGGCAAAATGAATGACAATGGCCAGCGACTGCTCGAGCTATGCAGCGCTCATAACCTGTGTATAACTAATACCTTTTTCAAATGCAAAGACATCCACAAAGTGTCATGGAGACACCCTCGCTCCAAGCACTGGCACCAGCTTGACCTCATCATCACCAGGCGCTCAGAACTGGCAAGTGTACTCCAAACACGTAGCTACCACAGTGCTGACTGCGACACAGACCACTCATTGGTTGCAAGCAAAATAAAAATAACCCCAAGAAAGCTTCACCACTCCAAGAGAAAAGGGAAAACACGCATGAACACATGCCATACTAATAGCCCAGAGATCAGGGAGCGACTCAATAACAAGCTCAGTTCAGCCCTCACACACAATACCTCGCAGAAAGACGTCTCCAATGCCCATGATGCAGGAAAAAATGTGCCAGAACATATCCTCATGTCACTTGGCTTCATCTTCGCGAAACCATTTACAACACCTCCATCGCCGTCCTTGGAATGAAGGAAAGAAAAAGTGCAGACTGGTTTGAAGCCAACTGGGAGATAATGGAGCCCGTGACGGAGGCAAAGAGAAAAGCCCTAATGGCCTACAAAGCTGCTCCAGGACCTGATGCGTTGCAAAAACTCAGAAACGCCAGGAACATAGCCCAAAAGACCGCACGCTTCTGCGCCAACAAATACTGGGTTGATCTGTGCATAGGTATCCAATCTGCTGCCGATCAAGGAGATGCCAAAAAAATGTATGAAGGTATAAAAAAGGCCACTGGACCCCTAATTTCAAAGTCAGCTCCACTCAAGTCGAAGACAGGTGAGGTGATAACTGAACAAGACAAGCAGTTGCAGCCCTGGACCGAGCACTACCTGGAACTCTACGCAACGCAGAACGTTGTCTCTGACTCTGCCCTAAATAAAGTTCCAGCACTACCAGTGCTGGATCAACTCGATGCCCTGCCCTCGATAGAGGAGCCCAGCTAGGCCATTGATCACCTTAGTAGTGGAAAGGCGCCAGGTAACGAGGACATCCCTGCAGAAGTCATCAAGTGCGACAAGCCAGTATTACTAAAGCCTCTGCTCGATCTCATTTGCGAGTGTTGGGAAAGTGGCCACATCCCACAAGACATGCGGGATGCCAAGATAGTAACCCTCTACAAAAATAAGGGTGACCGTAGCGATTGTAATAACTATCGAGGCATATCACTACTCAGTATTGTGGGAAAGGCCTTTGCAAGAGTGGTACTGGCACGCCTGCAAACTCTGGCACAAAACGTCTACCCAGAATCCCAATGCGGCTTTCGGGCTGGCCGATCAACTATGGATATGGTTTTCTCACTGCGCCAGCAACAAGAAAAATGCCGGGAACAGCAGACGGTCCTCTTCATTGCATACATTGACTTGACTAAGGCATTTGACCTAGTTAGCCGCACTGGACTCTTTAGCATACTGAAAAAGATTGGATGTCCGCCCCGGCTACTAAGTATTATTGAGGCTTTCCATGACAACATGCACAGCACAGTTCTCTTCGACGGCGCCACATCAGAACCATTCCCAGTGTGTAGCGGGGTTAAACAGAACTGCGTCCTGGCACCAACACTCTTTGGTATCTTCTTCTCAGTACTCCTCCGATATGCTTTTGAGAACTGCCTCGAGGGCGTGAACATCCATACTAGGGCCGATGGAAATCTCTATAACATAGCCCGGCTCCGTGCAAAGAGCAAAATGGAAACCGTATTAATCAGAGAATTGCTATTCGCTGATGATGCAGCTCTTGTTTCACATACAGAGGAAGGACTCCAGAAACTGGTCAGTAGATTCTCGGAGGCATGCAAAGAATTTGGCCTAACAATAAGCCTAAAAAAGACCAATATTATGAGGCAAGGTACAGAATGCCTCCCAGCAATCTCAATTGAGGGAAACACTCTGGATGTTGTCGAGGACTACACATACCTTGGCAGCAACATTTCAAGCTCACTGTCCCTGGAAAAAGAAATACAAACCAGAATCGGCAAGGCAGTATCTTTAATGGCAAGGCTCAACCAAAGAGTATGGGATAATGCTCAACTCACTGATAGGACAAAAATCTCTGTCTACCAGGCCTGTGTGCTAAGCACACTCCTCTATGGAAGCGAGACCTGGGCTACATACGCTAAGCAAATTAAGCAGCTCAATAGCTTTCACCTGCGATGCCTGCGCAGGATACTCCACATCAAATGGCAGGAAAGAGTCACAAATGTGGAGGTGCTCAGGAGAAGCCATATGCTGAGTATAAACTCAATCCTGAGTGAGAGGCGCCTGCGATGGATAGGCCATGTCCACAGGATGGGTGCGGAGCGCATCCCAAGAGCCCTACTGTATGGAGAGCTGGCAGCCGGTACAAGAAAGAGGGGTCGCCCATGCCTGCGGTTCAAAGACGTTTGCAAGAAAGACTTATTACAGGCACGCATTGAGCCCAACACGTGGGAGAGCCATGCTGAGGAACGCACCTCCTGGCGGTCATAGGTGCGCGAGGGCACTCAAGCTGCAGAAGCCACCCTCACAGAAAGAAGCGAAGAGAAACGAGCCAGGAGAAAGGCTAGAGGCAGAGAGAAAGAAGACTGCGCCATCGTCCTTTGAGGATGGAAGGATGCCATATATAGTCTTATCGTTTATAATGAACTAAAATTGAAATATAGGAATAATAAAAATGGTTTTCGAATCAATTCCATAATCTGTGTACATTTTGTAAGTGCTTATATCTTGAGCTTGCTGTTGCATCCAATTTCGAAATAACTGTCACAGGACGAATACCACAACTAATGTTTAAACAATGGTAACGTGACAAATTGAAGAGAGGCGTAGTTCTCATTAACTTGATTTAATACATTCTATTCATCCTGCATATAAGATCTCATTCATTCATCAAGGTCTTCCAAGTCTGCAGTTATATCTACTTGTACAATAGCTGTCAGAGCTTAAGTAGTTGACTATACTATTGCTATCTTCGTAGCCTCATGCATCATAACTGACTTGTCTTTCGTTTATTCGTTGATAGAAGCCCTTGGATAATATCTAGCTCTTTCATTACGTTGTGCCAAATCGTCCATTCAATATATCATGCGCACCTTATTATAATACATAAACTAACATAATATAATAACTAATCTCTTACAACAACCAAAAGGGCAAAGTTGAATGTATCTATACAATTTATTCTATTCCCTGAAAAGGGCTTGATTGTTTTGCTGTATAAAACAGCGCGTGTCACAAACAGAACGGTTCATACACATGGGCGTTTCACATTCATTGGGTTGTGTCACACACATGGGCGTGTCACATTCATTGGGGTGTGTCACACTTATGGACGTTTCACATTCATTGGGGTGTGTCACACACATGGGCGTGTCACATTCATTGGGGTGTGACACACACATGGGCGTGTCACAATCATTGGGTTGTGACCTACACGTGGGCGTGTCACACACAACATGGACTTCCCCCCACAAACTGTTAGTGGAGGCCTTCTGACTTACCTCCGGTAAGTTATGGAGTGTTCTAATTCAGAGGTCAGAAACTTTTTGAAAATTGTGTGCCGAATTAGGATTTTAAATAATTTCGGCGTACCAGCCGCTTAAATGTCATCCTGCTCTTTTCCCGTAGAAGCGAATCAATGGCCCTTTTATGGATCTTCCGCGCTTTTGAAAATTAGTTGTGCGTGCCAAGTTTGGCACGGGTATCGTAGGATGCTAACCCTGCTTTAATGATTGCATTTCTCGTAATTTTTTCAGCGCCACTTGTGTGTGTGTACCATTTCCGTTTCCGCTCTATCGTGGAGAATCAGAACGTCACATCCGGCCATAGGCGCCATATTGATTTCTTTTCATCGCGTTAACGTATACATTTCACTATTTAGATTTAAACATATATCGATTTAAGTAATCATGATCACGCGTCTATATTATAGCCTAAGCTTGCAGTCAGCTTGACACACTTCAAAATCCACATTTGTACAGGTGCGATACAGGTGAGTCCAAGCTGAGTAATATTTCTGTTACACGTGGGTTTATGTATCTTACAGAAATGGGATGGATGGGGGGGGGGGGGGGCAAGCTGGTGGTTTACAGGCAGGTAGCAGGTGGATCACAGGTAGATTTCGAGAGTGTTATTCCTGGATGGCTTGTAGCGGTGGGTGACAGGGGTTTACATGTGGATTACTGGTAACTATTATTGATTCACGTAAAAATTCCTTGCAAACGGGTTTGAGGCGGGTTACATATAAAGGTAGGCTGCTGGGGAGTTCTAAATGATTCTAAATGAATTACAGATGGGCAACACATGGGTAACTTATATAGGTGGTTTCAGTGGCGTAGCTAGAGAGGGGGCGCGCGGAGGCGGTGGCGGACCCGTCCGACATAGTTTGATAGGCGCTAACTTGACATTTTAACAGTGATAATTTAAAAATAACCAAGATTTATGAGACAAAAAAATAAAATTGTTCATCTTGCTATCGAATAGAGTTTCATTTAAGAACAAGCAAACATTTAAACTCCACCATTTTGTTTTGTCTGCAAATTTTAAAAATGCTTTCTTTAGTTGATGGATGTCATACAGATGCTGCAAATTATAGTAGAGGTCTAACTAATGTAAGATAGCATTTTAGTTTTAAATAATTATTACATTTGTAAAGCTTCTTTTGATGAAAGCCTAATGTTTTGTTAGATTTTTAAATTACTTCATCAATATGTCATGTCTTCAATGGCCAAGCAAGGATTGTTTTCGGAAAATTAAGATCCCGAAATGTCGGCACCCCGCTTTTGTTTTTTTCACATGGCTCTGCCCCTACCATAAGTAGGTTAGTTTACTAAATAAACGCTGAGTAACATTCTAGATAGGCACCGATCTCAACGCCCCGACCCTGGGCGCATTTTTGCACATCCGCCGCTGAAGGAGCCAAATTTGTTTTTCCCCCAAAGTTTACTTCACTGGGTGAGAATAATACATTATGTTTTACTTTTAAATGTAAACACACACACATGGTCACAACTAGACTGGTTACAGACCATGAAAACTGATATGGTTAATGAAAAGTTAACTGATCTTGATTAAATATTGCTCAATAAAACAGGCGTCGTTAACATCGTAACATATGGGGGGACAAATAAAAGCTGTCTGCAGAGTCTGCAGTCTATTTAAATATAGTCCAGTTACCTTTAACCACAATTCCCAATATTCCGCCATATTTGCAAAGTTCTTTTTTGATTTAACCGCCACAAACACTAACAAATGACAAGAGTAACAGCAACAGTTAAATAACTAAACTAAGCACGGTTCGGCAACCTACGACACACGTGCCAGACTTGGTACGCAGAGCGGTTTTAAAAGGCACGCGCAAGACCACCAAAACGGAAATTCAAGTCTCGTCTACATGAAAACAGCATGGATGACATTAAGTCTGTTGGCGCGCTGAATGATTTAGAAATCCTACTTTGGCACACTATTAGCTCAAGGTTCCCAACCCTTGCACTAGAGGACAGAAGGGCAAAGAGTAAAGTAGTTCTATAAGGCATTAAACTCTAATATAGAAATACATTTCAATAACAACCTGTTTGCAAAGCTCAGATAAACATAAAGACAAAAACACTTTCCTTGTCCCGTACTCTTTCTTCCCGAGTGACATCCGGGCATGGAATGGGTTGCCAGAACAAACCAGGAATACCAGAAGCTTAACATCACTTAAAACACTCATAGAAATGCAGGACTAGACTCAAACCGCGGATAAGCGTTGGACGAAATAATCTTCTTTATATAGGGAGCGTCTGTAATGTATTAGATAATATAAAATCTATCGGGCATCTAATAAGATTGAACTTATTTTTTCTATAATACATGTACACTGTACACACAAAATCTTTAAAACAAAATTTTACCTACTTCCCAACGAGTTATCGTTCTGGAAATATGCAATATAGACGAGTACTGGTTGACAATGAAAAAACATTTTCTCCAATTTATTTCGATAGAAAGTTCATAGTTCTTTCAAAAATACATTTTATGTTTTACTTAGTAGCTAGAATATTGGAACGCTTGAATAACGCCAAAAGAACAAAACAAAACAAAATCTATATAGATTTATTCTCTCTCTCTCTTTCTCTCGCTCTCTCTCTCTCTCTATCTATCTATCTATCTATCTATCTATCTATCTATCTATCTATCTATCTATCTATCTATCTATCTATCTATCTATCTATCTATCTATCTATCTATCTATCTATCTACCTATCTATCTATCTATCTATCTATCTATCTATCTATCTATCTACCTATCTATCTATCTATCTATCTATCTATCTATCTATCTATCTATCTATCTATCTATCTATCTATCTATCTATCTATCTATCTATCTAACTATCTATCTATCTATCTATCTATCTATCTATCTATCTATCTATCTATCTATCTATCTATCTATCTATATATCTATCTATCTATCTAAATATCTATCTATCTATCTATCTATCTATCTATCTATCTATCTATCTATCTATCTATCTATCTATCTATCTATCTATCTATCTATCTATCTATCTATCTATCTATCTATCTATCTATCTATCTATTCTCTTTCTGTGAATTAACCGAACGTAAACAGCTAAAATAGTTTATTATTTATTTAACTACCCTACGTTCAGACAAATTCTTAATTCTCAATTAGTCCAACAGATGTGTGGCATTTCTTGAAGTAAGCTCTTTATATAATTTCTTTTTATGCAGGGTTTCTTTGATCAGGCTACGCGATTAGTATTTTCAAGTGTTCTGCCCGACACGCATCATTTATTTTATAATCTAATAGTTTTATAATTATAAAAATTAAACAAAAAAATAATTTTCAAACATATAAAAAAGGGCACCAAAAAGAAGCAATACAAGGAAGATAATTCACACGTATACTATAATATATTTCTTTTATTATTATCTTATTTCACCATTCTGTTTTTATTCATTTAAAAATCAAATATCTATGCTGCCTTCAGTTCCGCTATATACGCGCCCGGGACTGTAAGGGTTAAGCTGAGTTTTTGTTATTTTTGTTCATCCCTTATTTTTTAAAAGTAGAATTATGGGAATGTGAAATACAAATTTAAATTTTTTTATCGCTTAATAATAATAACTAAATTCTAGGACTAGTTAAGGCGTCTTACTACCAACTATTCTCACAATTTAACTTCGCTGATCTAGGTCACTAGACTAAAACACTTGAATTAATAATCACATTGATCTGCAGTAATTTAATTTATTAAAAATTTAAAATATAATGTATTAGATTTAAATGATTAATTTTCATAGTAAAGTACCTTTCGGACCAAACTGACCATAGGGCTGGTGAAGCAGTGTTCACCAGTTTCTGTTGCTACGGCATACTAAGGGATGTGTGGCAAGCACATTGCCCAGCCGCCTTTACTTTACTCCAACTAAGGTCAGGTACCCATCAGTGCTGGGTAGACTCAGGGACACCCTCAAGACCCGAGAGTCGGGACCTTCGGTACGCAGCCAAACGCACCGTGCCCAATTACTGTGCAAAGTACATATGATAAAACACACTGAAAATTCACACACAAGAGGGCGAGATCGGACGGAATAATTGTCCTAGGGCCCCCACGCCTGAGGGAGGCTCGTGATAGAAACTCATCAGATAAAGACAACCATGCGCCGCCTCTGCAAAGCATTTAAATGTACTGTAGCTACGTTGTTTTCTACGAAATCACAATTCCATCGTCGGTTTTAAAATGGTGTTTTCCGTTTCGATCATTTTCTCCATTGTTTAAGTTCTAGAATGCCAATTAAAATCTCGCTTGATTTTTCTCTTTGGATAACATGTCGGCCCTTCATATTATAGTCGCACTCCCCCCTCCCCTCTCCCCGCGCGTAATGCTAAAACCGCCCATGCAAACAAACACAAATACTCACAATCACAATCACCCACACAAATACTCACAATCACACACACCCACATAAATACTCACAATCACAATCACCCACACAAATACTCACAATCACACACACCCACATAAATACTCACAATCACAATCACCCACACAAATACTCACAATCACACACACCCACATAAATACTCACAATCACAATCACCCACACAAATACTCACAATCACACACACCCACATAAATACTCACAATCACAATCACCCACACAAATACTCACAATCACACACACCCACATAAATACTCACAATCACAATCACCCACACAAATACTCACAATCACAACCCCCTACACAACAACAAACAAGAGAAAGAGGCACAATCATAACTGCACAACAAAATGTTATAGTTCCAGTTTTAATCAAGTTAAATAGTTATTGCTAATGAGATAGGTCTATTTAGCGCCATCTAATAGATCTATTTCATAATTCCAATTTTTTTAAATTTCTTATTTTCTGAGGGAAAAACAACAGTGTATGAGATAAACATGTATAAGTATGAGTGTCGGCGTATCCAGAATTGCAAGGTGGGGGGTTACATATAGTAGTGCAAGGTAGGAGAGGTAGGGGGGGGGACATGGAAGGCAATAAGTATTAAGTACGGCGGAAAAGGGGGGGGGGGAGGGATTAGTGAACGTAAAGTGGAAATAGAAGCCTTATTCTGAACTGTTGTACGATTTCCAGCTAAACTATTGAACAACTAACATTGTATCAAAATATCAATAATGAGTCGTAATATTAGATTCATTAAATATTTCTATGAAAATTATAATAGTAAACAAAATAAATAAAGACATATTATTTTTAAAATCCTAAGTAGGAAAAAATGGGAGTGGGGGCCCATTGGGACGGGAAGGGGTGTAACAAGGTGCCTTTATGCCCCCCCCCTTCCTTTCGGTGGTTACGCCTTTTGAAAGTTATAGTTAATTTGAAATCTGTTAAACAGGGGGTGGGGTGGGGGTGGGGGTGGGGGGTAAATGTTGTTTGACATAATTTTATAGGGGTCGGGATTCTGTGAAAGTTTAAGAATAATTGTTGATAAGAGGGGCGGGGAGGTATTCATTGCCTAAAAGTTATTGACGTAAAATAACGGACGTCCCCTATTCACACTAATTAGAGTTGATAATGCATTTTATGTTTGACAATATTCTTACACAATATTTTTTTAGTAAGTATTGACATTGTTTTTTTCCATACATATAGATAACATGCAAACATTAGTTAGACATAAATATAATTTACTATTAAGTGTATAAAAATAAATAAAAAACTAAGTCAAAGGTATGCCTATTATGGTTTTAAATATCAATGAACCAGAGCGTGGCTTTGAGCAGCTAACAAACTTAGCAGCAGAAGATAACATTTGGACAACAGACTGGCACCGACGGTCGTGTCTCCGGAATTATCCGCCCAGTCGCCGTAGTCCACGTCACAGAGGTCATTGAGGTGATCAGTTTGTGCTGGACACGACTGCAACAAATCAACAAGGTCTGCACCTTCGGAACATTTCAATAAGCCCTTCACAATTTTAGCCGTTTCACCTTGGAAGCATGGATTGGAGGAAATATTCTTCAGAACGGCAGTACACCCTGACCTGAAGAGAACATATATTATTATTTGTATTGGCTAACTTATCGATGTTGAATCATTTCAGAGGATAAGAAAATATAGAAATAATGTAATCCCATCGGACGAAATTGATCCGTAGGGCCGGTGAAGCTGCGTTCTGTGGACACGGCAGACAAGGTGATTGTGTGGCTAACACTAAACAAAGTCGGGTACCCATCAGAGCTGGGTAGACTCTGGGAAACCCTCTAGACCCGGGAAAACAGGGAAACAAAAAAAACTAGCCTGCACCAGGATTCGAACCCAGGACCTTAGGTACGCTAGCCGAACGCGCTTCCGCACGGCCATCATGCCACCGAAAGAAAATATACATTAGTTCAAATGCACACGGTTTAACTATTACATTGTATATCATATCAACGAGTGAGACGTTGACATTGTGGGTGGGTGATGTTGCACTCGCTGCGCCATATTTAAATCTCACACGGAGATCAAATTTTGGATCGCAATTTCATTTTTAAAAAGAAAAATCGACCCTAGGGTCTGGTCGTATCTCGAATTACTCGTATGTTCAATCTCTTTAGAGTGGGATGGAATATTCAATGAAACCACTCTGCCTTGTGATAATAAAAGAACACTATCGACAGGTCACAATTTTGAAATGGAACCGCATTTTGAGGCTCCCCGTCATCTGAGAATGGCTGGGAACTGGTGATACAGCTGTGCATTGCCTTACCCACAGTCTTTATCCGAATCGCAGTTGTTCTGGTCTAAGATTCTGTCACCGAGCCTGCAATTAGCCTAGGCTATCAGTGCAGACTTAGTGGATAACTCAGCAGGTACACAGGGTGATGGGGAGGGGTGATTTAGGCAGGTTTTCTAGGTGGTATGTGGTCCCGAAGTGCAGATGATTCCTAGGTGATTCTAAGACAAATTTATATCCAGGTTTCGTTTTGGCTCGTTAATACGTAGGTTGAGTTAAACTGTTGACTAATTGACACTGTCACTGGACGTCACACAAACAGGTATTCTATCAATCGATAAGCAAGGCGTATTGTAACAACGAATATTTTATTCACGTGAAAGTCCGTATTCAATCATTGATGACATGAGCACATAATTCATACAATCCAAATACAAGTGATAAAGAGTGTACATTTAATCATAGGCTTAAACTATATGTAGCAGATAGTCCTAACAAGGACTCTACAACAGACTATAGCACCGCGTGGTGCTGTTGGAGCTCGGGGCATCCAACCCTCGAGACTCCTTAAGCCAGACTGACCTAAAACTAACTTACATTTACATTACATGTTAAACAACAAGTTAGGTTGCAACTCCCCACGTGATTGTAATGAGGGGGGAGGGGCAAGGGTAAGATTGACCAGTAGATAGCGTATCCGATTGGTCAACATGTCTCTTCAATTCAACATTTGATTGATTGGCATGTGAAAATAAGTACCAAACGGTAGTGGGGAGGGGGTGCGGGGGGGGGGGAAGAAGACGCGGCGGTAGGGAAACTTCGAAGGCCCTGTGTTGTTGGTCAGAGTTTTCTCTCTTGTCCGTCGGGGTCCTGCATCAAAGATTCCAAGTTCCCTATTCTCTGACCAGGGGAAGAACCGTCATTGAGATGTGAATTTCCTGTGATCTGGTCAAAGAGACTGTGGGGTGGGGGGGGGATTAGCTTGGTTGCGTCAGGTATGACCCTGGCCTTGTTCCGAGGGCATGGGGCGGGGAGGGGGGAGGAACACACACGTGCTACAACATTTATAATGTACATGAATGGGAACTAATATCAATGACTAATCGTATAACAATAAGTAATATACTGATAAGCATGCAGAACGTATACATATATGTAAATAAAATTCAATGCAAGCTAAATACTTTAATCTTAAATATTATAGGAGATAGAAAGGAAAGACACATTCTTACTCCAATCAGACATTCAATAGTGGCACATAGTGTCAGTGGTTTGTACGTACATATGAGATGATTATAGTATCTTATAAGAGCGGATTACATCTAAGACCTTTCTTAGTTGAGTGTGACGTTAATCTTCTCCCCAAAACGCCACAACATTGTATATCATATCAACGAGTGAGACGTTGACATTGTGGGTGGGTGATGTTGCACTCGCTGCGCCATATTTAAATCTCACACGGAGATCAAATTTTGGATCGCAATTTCATTTTTAAAAAGAAAAATCGACCCTAGGGTCTGGTCGTATCTCGAATTACTCGTATGTTCAATCTCTTTAGAGTGGGATGGAATATTCAATGAAACCACTCTGCCTTGTGATAATAAAAGAACACTATCGACAGGTCACAATTTTGAAATGGAACCGCATTTTGAGGCTCCCCGTCATCTGAGAATGGCTGGGAACTGGTGATACAGCTGTGCATTGCCTTACCCACAGTCTTTATCCGAATCGCAGTTGTCTTTGACTGTTGCTTGTAAAGTCTTATGGGTATCGCTATCAGGATCCAGTAATGTATTCCAGTCACACCCATTCAGCTTAGTTCCTTGAAGCATTTCGCAATACGACAGTGTTGATACAGACTCACAGGAGCTACCTTTACATGGTGAAAATATAACGGAATTTATAAGACAGTTAGATTTTATAATGTAATTCTAAAGATAGAAATACTAAATATGAGTTTAATATCTACCCATCTATCTATCTATCTATCTATCTATCTATCTATCTATCTATCTATCTATCTATCTATCTATCTATCTATCTATCTATCTATCTATCTATCTATCTATCTATCTATCTATCTATCTATCTATCTATCTATCTATCTATCTATCTATCTATCTATCTATCTATCTATCTATCTATCTATCTATCTATCTATCTATCTATCTATCTATCTATCTATCTATCTATCTATCTATCTATCTATCTATCTATCTATCTATCTATCTATCTATCTATCTATCTATCTATCTATCTATCTATCTATCTATCTATCTATCTATCTATCTATCTATCTATCTATCTATTTATCAATCTATCTATCTTTTTATCTATCTATCTATCTATCTATCTATCTATCTATCTATCTATCTATCCATCTACCTTTTTATCTATCTATCTATCTATCTATCTATCTATCTATCTATCTATCTATCTATCCATCTACCTTTTTATCTATCTATCTATATTTTATCTATCTATTTATCTATCTATCTATCTATTTATCAATCTATCTATCTTTTTATCTATCTATCCATCTATCTATCTATCTATCAATTTATCTATCTATATATCGATCTATCTTTCATATATCTATCATTCTATCCGTAAGTCTGTTTCTGTTTCTTTGTCCATCTATCAATGCATTTGCATCTACAAATATAAACATTGACATACACTTGTCTAACTATTATATACTTTGAAATGGTTTCACCAAATCAAAGCTGTTTACCTTATTACTTACTACTAGTGACTGTAAAACATTTATAATTACATTAATGTACAATAGAAATAAACATCAAGAGATATGCACATCATATGTCAACAGCCAATAGTAAGACTTACGTTTGTTTTTCAGTGCTTCTTTTGGGTAAGCGGTCAGATAACCAAAACACATCTCATCAGCGGTAGATTCACCGTAGTAAACCCATTCAGTGGTTCCTGTGGTGTCATAGGTACATGTTGTGACTATCTCATCCCCAGGTAAGATTTGCACAGGTGGGTCATGTCTTGGGAAAGGGAAAAAAACAACAACAAAAAACAACGCTTTATTTACTTCAGATAACCAAAACACTACTTGCATATAGAGATCGTATTTCAAAACAAGGATACGTTTATAACATTCAAATATCATTTAGCTTTTAATTTTTATTTAACAAAATTCTGAATTACCCGGTGTTGCTTGTAGATTTACAATCTTTTTTTTTAAAAAGCAATATTAATTGAAAAAAAAAATCGTAGAAAAAAGAGTATAAAGTAAGTGGAAAATCAAACTTTGGTGTCTTTAAATTAACTAATATGATTTGTTGAACACACACACACACACACACACACAGATTTCTATATATATATGGCTTAACAAGTATACATATAATATTGATAGAAAGAATTATAATTACTCGTGATCAACTGGTGAATCGAGATCGTACTCCGCATCATCAGCTAAAGTTGAGATTAGATTTCCATTTCTGTACAGCTTGATTGTCATCGAGCGACCTGGCGTGGGATAAAAACAAACAAACAAACAAATAAACAAACAAACAGTTATTATATTTTTTCTTCTACGAGAAGCTTGCTATACCTGTGGCCAAAAAAGTTACAGAGCTATCGCATGGCTGTCCTACAGGCTTCCGGTTAGAATCCAGGCTAGACACCAGTTTTTTTCACATAGATCTGAAGGGTAACGCCGCATCTAGCTAGTTAGTTTTTATAGGGTAAAAGCGGATTAGCACTATTTTGGCCACACAATCTTTTTTTTAACCTTGCTTCTTTAGACCCATGAGTAAGTATAGCGATAAAAGGAAACTAAATTTTCTTATTTACTTTTTTACTTATGACATAATAAAATGAGTTCCCTTATTAGTATATTACATTTTATTTACTCTTATTAATTGTGTATTAATCTCATTTTTGTTAGCGCCCTTCATTTCACACATATTATCGGGTGACCTGCTGTGGGATCTATCCATGCATAAGCCAATGGGAAAGGAGATTGGAAGACGAAAGGGATGATGCATATGGTACCTCTTGAGTATACCGGATAGCAATGTGGCCAAAAAGGCACTCGACAATTCCAAGGAGACGAGAAAAGTGGGCAGACCAAAGTGGACTTGTAGAGGGTCTGTTGGAAACGAGGTAAAGACTGCTGGCCTAACAGTGACCCAAGAGCGATAGAGAGAGGTAATTACGGCCCATATCGCCAATGGCAACCCTAGAGATTCAGTTATGATTAATTCAAGGCTATCAACTATCAGACCGTGCAAAAGAAATATTAGATTATGTAACCCTAGATGAATCGCACCAATAAAAGGTTATGCCTTTTGGGATGAAAAATGTTCCTGATACTTTTCAAAGAATGATTAACAACCTCATAATTCTTTAATGTTACACTGCTTAGTAATTAGTATTGATACATCAAGGGAAAAGTCTACTCACCAAAGTAGTGCATGTGGTTGGCAGCACTTATGACGTAAATTGGTTCATTGAGCAACATTGATGTACACGCACTTTTACAGATGCCAACTTTCTCAATGCCAGACTGTCCTGCAAAATAGCATCAGCACATTATAGCTTTTATTGCCAATGGAATTTAAACATAGTTCTAGCTCAGAAAAAAAAGTTATATTTAAAAAATCTATAAGAGTAATTTAAAAAACCTGGTGGTAGCTCCAACAACATTTGTCCTGTTAATAATGTAAACAAATCTTTGACACTCGATCTAGCTGGACGAATGTAGAGACGTATACCGCTGGAATCTTTGTATGTTGAAACCGCTTTAGGATTATTGTAGTGAGTCTGGTTTAGAACAGATGATATACAAATAACTGCACATTACAACATTCGTTGCGATTTAATATTAAACAGTCAGAAACAAGATACAAGATTTAATACATTCAGTATTGATCAGCATGATTCAATATTATTCATTTTTTTTAGTCTTTTGTTAGGAGGTTACTACAATATAACATTAAAATATGAACAGTTGATCAATGCCTACCTACCTATCTACCTACCTACCTACATACCTACCAACAACCAACCAACCTACCTACCTACATACCTACCAACAACCAACCAACCTACCTACCTACATACCTACCTACATACCTACCAACAACCAACCAACCTACCTACCTACATACCTACCTACATACCTACTTACCCACCTACATACCTACCTACCCACCTACCTACCTACTTACCCACCTACATACCTACCTACCTACCTACCTACATACCTACCTACATACCTACCAACAACCAACCAACCTACCTACCTACATACCTACCAACAACCAACCAACCTACCTACCTACATACCTACCTACATACCTACCAACAACCAACCAACCTACCTACCTACATACCTACCTACATACCTACATACCCACCTACATACCTACCTACCCACCTACCTACCTACTTACCCACCTACATACCTACCTACCTACCTACATACCTACCTACATACCTACCAACAACCAACCAACCTACCTACCTACATACCTACCTACATACCTACCAACAACCAACCAACCTACCTACCTACATACCTACCTACATACCTACTTACCCACCTAAATACCTACCTACCTACCCACCTACCTACCTACTTACCCACCTACATACCTACCTACCTACCTACCTACATACCTACCTACATACCTACCAACAACCAACCAACCTACCTTCCTACCTACCTACCTACATACCTACCTACATACCTACCAACAACCAGCCAACCAACATACCTACCTACATACCTACCTACATACCTACCTACATACCTACCTACATACCTACCTACATACCTACCTACATACCTACCTACATACCTACCTACATACCTACCTACATACCTACCTACATACCTACCTACATACCTACCTACATACCTACCTACATACCTACCTACATACCTACCTACATACCTACCTACATACCTACCTACTTACCTAGCTACATACCTACCAACAACCAACCAACCAACCTACCTACCTACATACCTACCTACATACCTACCAACAACCAACCAACCAACCTACCTACCTACCTACATACCTACCAACAACCAACCAACCAACCTACCTACATACCTACCTACATACCTACCAACAACCAACCTACCTACATACCTACCAACAACCAACCAACCTACCTACCTACATACCTACCTACATACCTACCAACAACCAACCAACCTACCTACCTACCTACATACCTACCAACAAACAACCAACCTACCTACCTACCTACCTACCTACATACCTACCAACAACCAACCAACCATTCTACCTACCTACATACCTACCTACATACCTACCTACATACCTACCTACATACCTACCTACATAACTACCAACAACAAACCAACCAACCTACCTACCTACATACCTACCTACATACCTACCAACAACCAACCAACCAACCTACCTACCTATATACCTACCTACATACCTACCAACAACCAACCAACCTACCTACCTACCTACCTACCTACCTACTTACCCACCTACATACCTACCTACCAACAACCAACAACCAACTTACCTACTACCAACCTATATACCCTACATACCTGTCTGTCTGTCTACTTACCTATTCACCTACATACCTAACCATCTACCTGATGCCAGCTTTTCTACCAACTTGTCCACCCACTCCTCCCAACTAGTCATTCATATACATACACCCCACTCTAAAGCTGCCCTGTGGACCCACCTACACATCAATCCATCCATCCATCTACCCATATAAGTAAAACTAATATTACATCACACTCTACCTACCCGTTTATCCATCCTAGCTTCTTTTCAGTCTCATTATAAATATGTTACAGTATTTGATTTAAGCCTATACCCTTATTATAATAGCTTGATAGTAATAATACATGATTAGAATATAATGTTTATTTGTGTATGTAAGTATAGTGTGATCAACTGACCTCTAGCACCACACGTCTATAGCTTGTAGCACCAATCCTAAAGCCATACGTTTCTCCATTGCAAGAACCAGTTTCTCCAACAGCCCAACTTGCAATGATGGAACTGCAGTCAGTATTACTCATTCCACAGTCTTTAGGAGCAGGGATATAGCTGCCGTTGGCTGTGAATATACAAAAGTCAAATGAAGAACTATCAATTAGTCCCTCATTATTTTCGATAAATTAATTGTATCCATCTATAGAAGCTGAAATGGGTCGTATTTTACATTTAACTGACTTTCCAGTAGGTGGCGACACGGTAAAGTTTATGATAATGTTTTCATGCATATGTGTAGTTTCCCATATACATTTGAACAGCAGGAGAAAGCTTAGTCGTACTAGTCGCCCTCTAGCGGCTAAAAAGTTACATAAGTAGAAACTATTGTTAAATAAGATCTTTCGGCTCTTACTTCCAGGGTCGTAACGATGTAAAGAGATGGGTCAAGTAGGGCACACCTAGCGTCTGTCCAAGATTAGCCACACCGCGGAACGCCGATATGGAGTGTCGCGTAGCGTAATGCACACTTCACTCCCTACCAGCGGAATTCCCCTCTCTGATCATTACTGTGTTGGCTCGCCCGTATACCTGATTGGTAGCACAAATCCCGGACTATATGTCGTGACCATCCAGGTACCAGGGCAGGTTTGAGATGGGTTGCTGCGCACATTCCTTCCTACCCACCGAGTCTCGGGGACTCTCGTCATAGCAATGATCATCGGTCGCCCATGGTTACGGAAAAGATTATAGATAAGAAGCAAGAGATGGAGTTTTTTTACCATCATCACATCCGTACAGTATCATGTGATGTACCACGTTGGTGTTGTTTATGATGGGCTGGTCAGCCACGATGTGGTAGTCCTTGTCACTAGGCAGGTCAAAGGACATGCACAGGTAGGTCGTGTCAGCGGCAGGCACAGCGAGAGTTGGGAATGTCAGGTCGACCTTGCTGACATCTTGTATTGCGTACATGAAAACAAATGACGTTAATTTTAAATCAATCTAAAATAGAAGACGAATTAAATAATAGAATATCTAATATTTTTGTAAGTCAAAACTTTGAACACAGATCAATGTAATATTTTTTGAAACACCATTAGACTCTTAAATAAAAAATACAGTATATTTTACGGTAGTGACTTAGCAAATATTTTAAACGAATACAGCGCATAGAACTGTTCCCAACGGGCTACGCGCTATACATGTCTTATTATTATTATTGTTATAAAACGAATTCAGAAATGAGTAGTCAGGAGTTTAGAATGTACAATGCACAATTGTTACCCCCTTCTCATAATGACATTATTTAGCCTAGCTCACGCCAACATTTATTTTAAGGACTATTTTAGAAATAATACATTTTCGAACTGAAATATAATACACTTTCAGAATACAGCTAACACCATAATTAGACTTATACAGATTACATACTTTCCTTCTAGATAGAAGATTCGTACGTCCAATAGGTCCACAACTTTATTATTTACATATTATATTTCTAAAATATTGATTCAACCAAAGACTATAATAAGACGGACCGCTTGCTCTATTTTTAGATTGTTGATTCTTTTTTCCGTGCGCAGCCAATAACGTTGTCCAAAATGACTCCTAAACCTGCCTAAAGTCTTCCGCTGTATACAACTTTCGATTTTATCTTAATTTTCCATTGAGAAAATTATAGCGAATTACTAAACCGGAAGTTGTAGAGCACAGGGTGCGATCGGAAATTCTGAAATAGAATGTTTAAAGTTATCAAACAGCAGAAATATTAAAGCAAGCGGTCCATCTTATTATTGTCTTTGATAAAACAAACGTTTTTAATATTAAGTAGCATTACTTACCTTGTTACAGAAATTCTAAATTATAAATAACAACACACAAACTTTAAATAAGCTTAGATAATACTTTTGGTTTTTGAAGATGTGACATTACCTCCATCTTTTATTACGTCACACTGGTCAAAACTATTCTTTGTGCATGTCACAAAGTCATTTTTCCCTTGACATTTGGCATCTGCCATTGGCTCACACACTCCTGTGAAAAAATGCAATCAAATACTGTAAAACAACAACACCAAGAGTTACGGTTTAGTTATATTGCACATAAAATACATTTTGATCGTTGCATCATGTTTGTCATTATACAAGATTTCACTTGTCAAGTAATTCCACCAGCATTAGTCAAGCAATGCACTAAGACAGATATAACTTGAGCAAGAAGAATGCTTTTCTACAACAATATACTGTCCATTGTAGATATATATATTTATTATTTAACACATAAAATAATTATTTAAAAAATAAAGATGCTTAATGGTATACGTCATTGGTGTACTGTACATCTCAATATTATAATTTTTCTTTAATTGCGAATCCACATTAACATAAACATATAGGTCAGTTGCTTCTTTTGTTTCAGAAATTTAGTAAGAGTGATTTGCTCCTTTTTAAGCAGACGTGACGACAAAATAATATGGCCTGAACTATAAGGTATATTCTTTTATGTGTGTACTAAAATATTATTATTATTAAGCATTATCAAGAAGTTATATTTGATGTCTCTAAGTATTAAAAAAAAAACTGTAAGTAAATACAGAATGGTCGTTTGATTATTTTGCCTCCTTTAAGAAGAAATAGGTACGAAGAAATAAATGTGTGCACAATGAGGACAATGATTCAATGATTCAATGATTCAATGATTCTCAATGAAGTAATGAATGAAAAGCACGGTGAAGAAAAGCTTAATTAAAGAACTAATTCAACCAATAAGCTACTACTATTATTAAAAGAAAGAACTAACACCCATATTTTTTTATCCACTTGCGCAATAGTTCGTAATACTAGAAGGTATTTCTAATCATTTATGTAGGCTATACAATTGCATGTTAACGTACCTGTATTTCCCTTTATACTTACAGCGTCTCAATATCTAAGAACTATATTATAATAACATGTTGAGTAGTAAATTTAAAACCAGGAAACTAACCATCAATTGCTCATTTATAGTCAATTATAGTAGAATTTAACGTAGTCAATTATAGTAGAATTTAACGTAGTCAATTATAGTAGAATTTAACGTAGTCAATTATAGTAGAATTTAACGTGTGCAAAGGATATTTTGTTCCTGCTTAAAGTTTGGCCTGATAGTTCATGGTCCTACGCAAACGAGAACGAGAGAGAGAGAGAGTTAAAGAGAGAGAGAGAGAGAGAAAGAGAGGATAGTTAAACAGAGAGAGAGAGAGAGAGAGTGAAACATAGAGAGAGCGAGAAAGTGCTAGAAAGGGGAAGAATAGAGAGAGAAAAATTAAGAGAAAGAAAGAGAGAGAAAGAGAGAGAGGAGAGAGAAATATAGAACTTGAAAGAGGGAAACAGAGAGAAAGAGAGAGAAAAACAAGAAAACGAAGGAGAGAGTGATCGGGAGAGAGAAATTGAAAGAGAGAAGGAGAGAAATAAGGTGAGGAAAAAAAGAGAAAGAGACAGAAGAGTCAGCAATGAGTCAGCAATGAGTCAGAATTGAGTCAGCAAGAAATGACAAAAGTGATAATTTCAATTAAAGAATTATTGTGAAAGTTTAATATTCAGAAAACAAAGAGAAATTAGTTCAAATTTTCCTTTCTTGGTATAAACTGTCTGTGAGATGTATTTAGAAATTTTAGAAGCGAAGGTGTTCGGAGAAAGTTTACTCATAATTTAAATGCTGAAACTGTAAGGCCTTTCAGAACATCTTAATATAAATAATATACAACGTGAGTTACCCGGATGTGTGATGCTGTCAACACGTGACGGCTCTTGACCTGATGTCCATACACAGGTTGGGTCACCGAGTTCTTCCCCGTTAGTTTCGCCATCACCATCAGAGTCTGCTTTACACAGCGTCTCTGTCCACTAGGATTAACGAAAGAGAAACCAACGAATGAACTGTTCTGTTTAGATAAGTAATGAAACTTATTTTATAATCACACACATTATTATAATATCAGTGCTGCTGCCTGTGTTTATGCCCGTCAACCCCCTGTTGGAGTATGGGCCACCAACAACAGTTCTCCAGCTTCTCCTATCCTGGGCCATCCTCTCTATCTGGTTCCAACTGAAACCCATCTTGGTGATTTCGGCTTCCAGTAGAACTTGCTAATGAAGTAGTAAGTAATAGTAATGTATCCCGTCCGACCAAATTGATCCATAGGGCCGGTGAAGCAGCGTTTGCCAGTTTCTGTGGCCACGGTATACTAGTTGATTGTGTGGCCAGTACAACGCCCAGCCGCCTTTACTTTACCCTATCTTAAGTCGGGTACCCATCACAGCTGGGTGGACTCTCCCGACCCGGGAGCAAATCCTAGCCTTCACCAGGATTTGACCCAGGACCTTCAGTACGCCAGACGAACGTGCTGCCGCTCGGCTACCGTGCCATATTAAGCCTACTAATTAAGCGATTTGATGATCTGTCCTGAAGTATATTTAAATTTAGTGATTTAACTTATAGTGTTATCGCCACTTACGTGTGAACATACAACACAATAACAATCTAGAACATAGGTTCTCAACGGGAACGTTATCGCCCCAGGGGGGCGGTGGGAGGCTTTAGGGGGGCGCTGACGTTCCAGGGGGCGATTGGAGGGGGGGGGGTGAATGGCAAGTGGGCGGTACTAACGTACCTGATATAATTTGAACACCTCAGCTATTTGAATCGATTAGTTTTTGGATGAAATGTGATGTACACGCAAGTGCTGCTAAATATCTGTAGGCCTACATATTATTATACTAATGGGAAATAGGAATCGCAATGACTTTTCCAAGAAGTAGGGGGTCAGTATTAGACAAGGTTATTGTGCGGCCGGCTGGTACTGTGGTTGGTTCACTGGACTGTCAACCGACACGTCGCGGGTTCTATCCCTGCCACCAACGATCCCTGTACTCAAATAAACGTAAGCTAAATGTAAAACTTGATAGTCTGGTAGTGTGGACTCATTCAGATAATAAAAAGAAAATTATGCTGTATCAATATTAATGATATTTTGAACTCAATTTTACTGAGATTGCCTATAATGCGTTTGATAATTATTGATTTGATATTGCTAAAAGAAATGGATACATTACATAGTAATCAAACTAACTAAGTAGTTAATGTAATGTTTAAAAATATACATATAAATTATTTAGTGATAAAATATTTATACAAGTTTCCAATAGTTTTTCCAGTTTGATCATTTCAAAGCTATTAATTGTATGCCATTTATTTTTTTTAAAGAAAATAAACAACAGAAATATTACCTCAAAACGGTCTAATTATCTCCCTTTAATAAAAAAAAATGTTTCCACATTTGATTCAATAGTGATGCCAAACAAGTTCTGTTTTGTAATAAAACAAATATTACTGGCTACTTATTATTTTTTTACATAAATGTTACATTATGGTATTCATAACAAGATTTGATTATTAGAGTATTAAAATAATTTATGTTAAACAGTTGTAAATACACATTTCCTGCATTAATTGTTGTCAATTTAAGGAGTCTATACTATTTTAAACATTAATAATTACAGAAATTACATTAAATAAGTCTCCTATATTTCTAAATTAATAGTACAAATATTTTTGTTTTAGAATAAATTATATTTATGTTTGATAAAAGCAAATGAGCATAAAAATTCGTTTAAATGTAATTAGTCTCTTTCAATAAATGAGCGGTCAAGTGCATGTGACCTATGTATACTTAAAACAGCTTTGATGTGCGATAAAATCTGTTCACAGGTGTAAGTTGAACCAAAAGCTGAAAGTAAAGGAGCGAATGCCAATCAGTTGAGAATAGCAGATGACTTTCCTAAGCCGCTTCCTTCCAGATTTTTCTGCCAATGGGCACATTTGGATGCCCATTTTTTTAATTCAACTTGCTCCATTTTAAAATCGAAATATTCCTCCACTTAAAAAAAGATCTACATCTAAGAAGGTTGTAATAATATCAAATCAGTTAGGTTTGGTGTAGTATACACAAATGAGTCCATCAATCTGAAAGTTTTGCCTTTGATTAGAAAACTCCGCTTTGAGTGCTTACTCTTTAACATATGGATAGCCTATACATGTAGTTAAATGTTTTGAAATTATTTTTAGGGCACGATATGTCCAGTTTCAATGCAAATCCATTCCAGTGGTCCTTGTAAATGCAAGTTCAACTCACTGAAATGTGTCAGAAACATCGGCTTCAACAGACAGTTTGCCTCATTCAGAACCGGAAAAAGTTGTTGTTTTTATCAATAAAAAAACACCTCTTGTGCCATTGGAAATAACTCTGCGTTTCAAGTTTGGCACGCGTGCCTTTGGTTGCCGATCTCTGATTTAGAGTATATTGTGAGATTACCTAAAACATCACAATTTTCTTTATAACTGGATGAGACCACACTACCATACAATCAAGCTTTTACTTTTAGCTTTTATTTGAGTAAAAAAAAAAGAGAAAATGTGCCCATTTCGAAAAAATATATAAATATAAAAATCTAGTACACTCATTGTACTAGAAGACTTTTTAGTGCAAAAGAAATTCCTCCAGTGGCGATGGTATGGCGTATCGTAGATTGATGTTGTAGTTAAAAAAAAGTAGTCTGCTCCAGATGTATTGGCTGTCTATTGTGCGACAACATTTAGTTACTAAAAGTCTTGGTGATTCTCTGTATCATTCGCTACAATATTACAGCAATTCACAAATAAGTAAACATTCAATTATTTTTTAGACAGCTTTGAATTGATACCTTAAATTAATTAATTATTATTTGTATTATTATTATGATTAATATCTGTACTACTATTATTGTCTCGATATAATTTTATATTGTTTGCCAATGTTAACATTTTCTTTTATATCTTTGGCTATGCCTTTATTGTACTTGTATAGGCTACTATGTGGCAAATAACATAGTGTTCATTGCTCATTGACGAGGACTACAAGCGATGGCTACTGCACACAGAGGTGCATTGGTTGGCAGAAGATAACTTTTTAAGTATAATGTATGAGACTTGGATTCGGTGCTCGAGTTTTTGAAAAGCAAATGCGATTCTTTGGGAGAAAATCAAATCAGTTTCTCTAGATCTGTGAGTTTCGGCAACAATTTTGTATTGCGTTCTTATCAACCTCATTTGTGGAAAGTGGATTTTATGCTAATATCATTTGGTTGTCAAAAAAAGAAAAAGAAGATGCAAATAGTGAAGCGTGGAGACATAAGGCTTTGGCAACCATAATTGAAACAAATATAGACAAACTACACCAGGCAAACGATTCACATTAATATTGATTTTTTTAAGCCTCTTGTTTGCTAATTTTTTGATCTATTAATTCTTACAATAAGTGTCATTTTTTTTTTTTTTTTTAAGATAATAAAAAAGCGCCCACATCTAGTCGGCCTAAGAAAAAATTGCGGAAACTATATTGACCCTTTAACTTCCAAGGGGTTGGGGGGGGGGGGGGCGCGTGAGCGGACAAAAATTGTAAAATGGGCGGTGAGCCGATGAACAATGAACAATGAACAATATTTATTTGCCACATAGTACATAGGTACAATAAAGGCATAGTCAAAAACATAAGAAAATTATAGCATTTGTGAATAATAAATTGAACAATAATAGTAATACAAATATTAGTAATAAAAATGAAAGTAATAAAAAAAATATTAATTAAAGGTATCCTAAAAGAAAATTCAGGGGGGATAATTTAGTTTATAATACAATTTTTTTGGGGAAAAAAACTAACAAAGAAAAAAAAACAAAAAAAAAAACAACTTAATTTACTAACATAGACATACAGGTACATCACTTTCATTAGACCTGCACGGCATTAACATAGTGAGAACAAACATTTAAGAAATCATTCACAATTTTTCTTGCGGCTTAGTATATTACATTTCTTCTACGACTATCTCTCAATATCATAGTGACAAACAACAAGTTAAAATACTTAAACATTTCTAACCTTTTTTTCATTTTTTAAAAGCAGATACTAATATTTTTGAAAATATGCTTAGTTTTTTAAGTTCTTTTAGAGAGCTAGAATTAAGCAGTTCCGACATTTTTTCTACATTAGGTCTGTTATAGTAATATTTTTTTAGATACATTTTTCGTTGGGCATTGAAGTGCACACATTGGAGTAAATAGTGAAATCGATAAAGGTTGAGAACCACTGATCTAGATTAATCTAGAACAATGCTCAGATAAACATAAGAACAAAAACTCTTTTATTATTCCATAAACAAACACATTTATAGGAGTAGTCTACTCTTTCTTCCCGAGTGGCATCAGGGCATGGAATGGGTTGCATTAACAAACCAGGAAAACCAGTAAATTACATAATTTACAATACTAATAAAATTGTAAGACTAGACTCGGATAAGCGTTGAACATAACATTCTTTTTTTTTAATTACAGAAGAAGCGTCTGTAACATGTAAGAAAAGAAAACAATATTCACTTGTAAGACTACTCTAATTATATTAGATAATTTGTCACACGTTTCATATCTGCACAGTCGTTAGCTCCTTTAAGTTAAAAGGTTATAATCGAAAATGTAACTTTATGATCAATGTCATCAAAAGCCTGGTCGAGCATCGTTAGTGTTCGCATAGCCAAACTATTACAACATAATTAGACGTCACAGATCTAATGTATGACAGCACACGTTGACAGCACATATAATGTATGACAGCGCACGTTGACAGCACATATAATGTATGACAGCGCACGTTGACAGCATATATAATGTATGACAGCACAATTTGACAGCATATATAATGTATAACAGCACAAGTTGACAGCATTTATAATGTATGAAAGCACACATTGACAGCATTTATAATGTATGAGAGCACAAGTTGTCAGCAGCATATATTGTATGACAGCTCAAGTTGACAGCACATATAATGTATAACAGCACCAGTTGACAGCATATATAATGCATGACAGCACTTGTTGACAGCATATATAATGTATGACAGCACACGTTGACAGCATATATAATGTATGGCAGCACAAGTTGACAGCACATATTATGTATGAAAGCACAAGTTGACAGTACCTATAATGTATGACAGTACAAGACAACACCACATAGGTAGTTTTTGACCACACGAAATCACCTCGTGGCCAGCGTTGGCGAAAGCCAGACCAAACGGGTTTCTCGTCCCGCCACCATTCATGTTCTCATGTCCAACACCAGGCCATTTGTAGCCCGCCACGCACGGATGAATTACATTTTTACCATTGGGGATCTGGTCTTGGTAACTGGGGTAGGCCAAGCAAACAGGAAACAGCACTAGGAAACTGAAATACACAAAGCAAGGAAAAAAGAACATAAAACCTTTATAAATTAAATGAACCGGGCAACCTTTTATCTCAGACCGAATAGTATTTGAATGGGCCGTATTGCTGCTGAGAGTTAACACCCTTGCCCCTTATACAAGTCAATCTTATATACCGTAATTGTAAAGATTGCTGCTGAGAGTTATTACCCTTGCCACTTATACAAGTCAATCTAATATACCGTAATTGTAAAACGGTCAAGGGTGTTAACTCTCAGCAGCAATATGGCCCATTTTTCGAAAAATGTACAGTAACGTACTCTAAAATTTTGCAGTGTGGATAATAAAAAGCTTGCGTTTCTAAGTAGATGTGTATAGTTTTGAGACATTTTTATAAGGAGAGTGAGAGAGAGTTTAGAGAAAAGGATGAAGATCATACGTAATATCACACCTTAAACAATATTATAGATCTTTTCTATTCGCAAATCAAAAAGCAATAAATAGAATGTTTATAATAATTATATTGTGACAAGTATTTTTAAGTCATTTTACTTGTTTTAAATATAATGAAGAATTAGCTACTGCTTTACTTAATCAACGACTGTCACACACGTATAATTAGTTTACTTAGTTTTTTGTATATAATGTGTCTAGAGGACACACAGTGAAACAGTGTAATGTATTACCGTAAATGACATAATTTAGTTGTTAATTATTTGAAAATGTAACATTGTAGACCCCATTAAGTTTTTTTTTTTAAAGTATCACCCGTTCATTATTCATTAGAACATTTTTAACACATTTTTTTTCCGATTTTTATTCTACCAAAGATTTTTTGAGAAGACCTCTCGTGTTTCGCATAGTTTTAAAGAACTCTCTATGTGTCTTAAAAAAACAAACTTGAACATAGCAATGTTCTTTTAAAAATAGAAACCAATCAAATGGTTTCAATTTTTGATGCTGTTTCGCTTGTAAACATTTGTCACCATGACAGGAAGTCTCGCCGATTCTTTGAGCGATTCTGACAGGAGACCTTAACCAACCAACCAACCCCAACAATTAGTTTTACTGCATGGTGGCTTTCATAGCTAACACAAAAATAATATCAAATAACAAAGAATTCAACCTAAAGTATCAACATCAATGATGAATGGGATTTGTTAAATGTCAAAAAAGGAAAAAAAATGGTATTTTACAACAACCGTATTGGCGGCTGGACAGCGAAGTCGGTAGTAAGCTCGTCTCACGAGCTCGACAGTATGGGTTCGACCCCACGGTGCAGACAATCAGAATTAATTTTTAAAAATCCACCACTTGGATGCCAAGACCGCTAAGGTTAAGGGATTGCCCGGTAATCTAAATTTATTGTTGTTTGATACTGAAGCAACTGACGGTGAAAAAATAACAGTTTCAATTAAGAATACTCATGGACAAGTTTAAATAAGGCCCGACCTTTTCAATAGGTCATGGTTAAAAGTGCTCACAAACTTCCGTTTTTTTCCGGCAACAAAAAAAACATGCATTTGCGGGTGTTTGACAATTGATTTCAACCTCGCCGGCCACTTCTGGTCTTTTAGAAATAGACAAAGGGTACAAGATTAGTTATGAGGAATCCGTTTTTAACATCAAAAGTGAGTTGGCGATAATTTATACTCAAAGTGTTAGTCGCGTTAGGTTAAATTTAGCTTTGTTTTTAAAATAAAATTAGTCAAGAGTAGCGGTTCTTTGCTATTAAAAAAAACAATCCGTAGATACATAAAAACCCAAAACTAAAATTCTTTTGCATCAAGCAATACATTCGTCACTATAAATAGTTTTATTTCGGCAACATCTTTTGGAAATGAAACAAAATTTAATATCCTACATCAGGAGTCGGCAACCTTTTGCTTATAGTGTGCCAAACTAGGATTTCTAAATCATTCAGCGTACCAACAGCCTGAAAGTCAATCCTGCTTTGTTTTACTTTTTACTCCCTTTATTTTAAGTTGCATTTTCTGTCTGTCTGCAATCGTCGTGCAAAACTTTGCTTCAATTTTTCGACCACTTCCTGTGGTCCAATCGAGCTGAAATTTGGACAGCAGACTTGCCCCGACTAACAATACATCCTATCAAATTTTCAGTTAAAACGATTTAATATTACTACACTTATGACAATATTCATTTCTTAAAAGGAAAGTATAAGAGATATGCCTGTGCAACTTTTTATAGTTTTTCGGCGCAAGTGTAGAAAAAAAAAATTATGCTTCACACATTTAAACAAAAATGCGCAATCGTTATAATTAGATATGTATTTGCCGACATTACCGATTCGAAATGTTAGTTTTGTAGTGTTGTGTTTACCTGCAAGCCGTACATTACCAGTTGGAAATTATAGTGTTGAAATTCATAAGGTATGATATTACTTATTTGTTCTATACATTAAACACATGGTTTGCAAATAAAGGGAGTATAATAAAAACTTCGTTTTTACGGTTTTCTTGTTACTCCCTTTATTTTAAGTTGCATTTTTCTGTCTGTCTGATTGCAATGGTGCAAGAATTGGCTTCGATTTTTCTACCACTTCCCGTGGTCCAATCGAGCTGAAATTAGGACAGCAGACTTGTGGCGACTAACAATATATTCTATCAAATTTTCAGTTAAAACAACTTAATAATACTACACTTATGACAATATTCATTTCTTAAAAGGAAAGTATAAAAAAATTCTTGGTTTCACTTTAAAAATGCCTGTGCAACTTTTTATAGTTTTTCGGCGCAAAGCTAGAAAAAAATAATTTTGCGCTAAGATTATTTTTAGAACAATTCATACGGAGTAAGGAGATATTTTTGAGATTTGCGACACAGATATTTTTCTGTACGTTTCATTTGCAGTAGTCAATCAATTATTTAATTACATGATGGTAAACTTAGTTTGCAAATAAAGGGAGTATAATAAAAACTTGTTTTTTTATGGTTTTCTTGTTAAAATTATTTTTATAGAGCAATTTATTTAACTCCGTAGCAAGACTAAGGCCAATAGCAAGGAGATTATTTATAGAGAAAATTGTTAAAGCGTTTTCTATTTAATACATAATTAACGTGTTTATCATACTCATTCTTTATATTTGCATGTATATTAAATACAATATTTTATTACTAAACTTTCACATTCATGGTAATTATTATCTTTACACTATCTAACACCTGCAAATGTTAATTATATTTTGATCTCAGTTTAACTGAGAAGTCTTTAAAGTAAATTAAAGTGTTTCCTTTTGCTAAACTATGTTGATTGCCAATTACCGTTAAGCGGGATAGATAAGAAGTAATCATACAAACTATGTAGTTAATGTAATGTTTGAAAATATACATATAAATTCTTTAGTCATATAATATTTATTACATTTTCAAATACTTTTTACAGTTTGATTTCAAAGTTGTAAATTGTAAGCCATTTATGTTTATATATATAAAAAAAAAGAAATATTAGTTGAAATGAAACGGGAAAATTACATCCCTTTAATTAAAAAAAACATCTCCACATTTGATGTTATATTGATGCCAAACAAGTCATGTATTGTATATATATGGCTCCTATCTGTCTCGCAAGACAATTGATGCGCCCTAGGGGTTTTGTGATTTCAATGAGGGGCAGCGCTTGCTGTGACTGAACAGCCCTATCCTCGAGTGGCAGTCCCTTAAGCATCCCTCGCGTTTATACATTGAGGGTGGCTGTATGGAGGATGCTTTTGCCTTCCTTTTCTGCCTTCTGTCAATGTCAGCCCTGGCCCTTTTTACTTCCTGGGAGGCCATCCCATTGTAGACGGCCTGTCGCCAGGCTCCTCTGTCAGCTGCAACCTCCTCCCATGAGTCCTCTACTATGTCCATTTCTTTGAGGTCCCGTCTGCACACATCTTTGTATCGAAGAAGAGGCCGACCTGTAGCTCGAGATCCTGCGGCCATTTCTCCATACAGGATATCCTTTGGTATTCGGCCATCATTCATGCGCCTGGTGTGGCCAAGCCAACGCAGTCTACGCTGTGATAGCAAAGCATTCATGCTTGGTACATTGGCCTGGCTTAGGATTTCCTGGTTTGATTTGCGTTCTTCCCAGGTGGTGCCTAGAATTCGACGCAAGCAGCGTAGGTGGAACGTGTTTAAGCGGTGTTCCTGTGACATATATGTTGTCCAGCTCTCACTGCCGTATTACAAGGTGCTTAAAATACAAGCTCTGTATACGGACAATTTAGTAGCCAATGACAACTTGCCATTTTCCCACACTCTCTTTGATAGCTTGGACATGGCAGCAGAAGCTTTTCCTATCAATACGCATGTATTGTTATATAACAAATATTACTGAATAATTATTATTTCTTTATCCAACATTATGGTATTCATTATAAAATTTAATTATTAGAGGATTAAAAAAATGTTACTTAAACAGTTGTAAATAAACATGTCCTGTATTTATTAAGAGTGTCTTTTTAAGTTTTTAAGCCTCTATTTAAAACCTTAATAATTACAGAAAATACACAAAATAGTGCTATTAAATAAGTCTGTAATATTTATTAAATTAATATTACAAATAAATTTGTTTTACAATTACTCATATGTATGTTTAATTAAAGAAGATATCTACGTATACGACAAATCTTGTGACACTAGTCTACACATACAATAAAACTTGTACACTAGTCTACACATACGAGAAAACTTGTGACACTAGTCTACGCATACAATAAAACTTGTGACACTAGTCTACGCATATAATAATACTTGTGACTGTAGTCTACGCATACAATAAAACTTGTGACACTAGTCTACGCATACAATAATACTTGTGACACTAGTCTACGCATACAATAAAACTTGTGACACCAGTCTACGCATACAATAAAACTTGTGATACTAGTCTACGCATACAATAAAACTTGTGACACCAGTCTACGCATACAATAAAACTTGTGACACTAGTCTACGCATACAATAAAATTTGTGACACTAGTCTACGCATACAATAATACTAGTGACACTAGTCTACGCATACAATAAAACTTGTGACACTAGTCTACGCATATAATAATACTTGTGACACTAGTCTACGCATACAATATAACTTGTGACACTAGTCTACGCATATAATAATACGTGTGACACTAGTCTACGCATATAATAATACTTGTGACACTAGTCAACGCATACAATATAACTTGTGACACTAGTCTACGCATACAATATAACTTGTGACACTAGTCAACGCATACAATATAACTTGTGACACTAGTCTACGCATACAATAATACTTGTGACACTAGTCTACGCATACAATAAAATTTGTGACACTAGTCTACGCATACAATAATACTAGTGACACTAGTCTACGCATACAATAAAACTTGTGACACTAGTCTACGCATATAATAATACTTGTGACACTAGTCTACGCATACAATATAACTTGTGACACTAGTCTACGCATATAATAATACTTGTGACACTAGTCTACGCATACAATAAAACTTGTGACACTAGTCTACGCATATAATAATACTTGTGACACTAGTCAACGCATACAATATAACTTGTGACACTAGTCTACGCATACGATAATACTTGTGACACTAGTCTACGCATACAATAAAACTTGTGACACTAGTCTACGCATATAATAATAATAATTGTGACACTAGTCTACGCATACAATAAAACTTGTGACACCAGTCTACGCATACAATAAAACTTGTGACACTAGTCTACGCATACAATAAAACTTGTGACACTAGTCTACGCATACAATAAAACTTGTGACACTAGTCTACGCATACAATAAAACTTGTGACACCAGTCTACGCATACAATAAAACTTGTGACACTAGTCTACGCATATAATAATAATAATTGTGACACTAGTCTACGCATACAATAAAACTTGTGACACCAGTCTACGCATACAATAAAACTTGTGACACTAGTCTACGCATACAATAAAACTTGTGACACTAGTCTACGCATACAATAAAACTTGTGACACTAGTCTACGCATACAATAAAACTTGTGACACTAGTCTACGCATACAATAAAACTTGTGACACCAGTCTACGCATACAATAAAACTTGTGACAGCAGTCTACGCATACCATAATACTTGTTACACTAGTCTACGCATTCAATAAAACGTATGACACTAGTCTACGCATGCGAGAAAACCCATGACCTCAAATGTGTTTTTTAATCTTAACACTAATACCATAATTTCTGATTTTTATCTACATTAGAAATATGGTTCTATTAAAACATTGGTAGTCATAGAAATCAATAAAACACTTGTATTTTTTTTTTTTTATAAATGTCTCAACGATTCTAAAAAGGTGCTAAATTTCAACCATATCTCCAAATCTATGAATGGTTGCTAAGGAAAATATCGCTCAGAAAAAAGAAAAGAAATAAATTTGAAATATATCGAACTCTGTATCCAGATTGAGTCTACATGACAACATTGGTTGCTAAGAGACTACTTGTCCGATTCGTCTACATGAAAACATTGGTTGCTAAGAGACTACTTGTCCGATTCGTGAACAGTTTTCAACAATAAATTCAATCATTAAAATTGATTTAAGATTCACTAAATAACTCAAAATGACCCACCGAAGCTAAGCGACTCATTCTGTTTTTGCAGATTTTGCATTAAAAAAACTTTTATTTCTTAAACACAGCATTAGTAATTAGTAAAAAAAATATTTTTAGATACTTCAGTAGAGTAGCTTTGAAACAAGTTTTGGATATAAACTTATCATACTCAATGATATTATGTCGGACTTATACACACGAATAATTTAACATACCAAATATATAGTGATGAACTCATATTCGTGTCCAATGAAACTACAACACTATATGCGTATATCTCAGATTGTGATTACAAAATTTTTTTCTCTACGTCCTAAACACACCACTAACACCACTAACACCACTAACACCACTCATATTAAACTTATTGAACCTAATGTATATGACACACTGGTACTTGATTAGCGTAAGTCTGGGTTCGTTAGGCGTCGATGGCAGTTTATATTGGCGTTCATCTTTTGTTTAGTCTAGCAAAAGGCCTTAGAAATGATTGCCAGCTCAAGGTACGAGTTAAGATAAAAATCAATAAGTTGGTTTTAAGACGTTGAAAACTTGGGATTGCTATTTCATTTAATGCATTGCTCAATTTAAATAATCTCTTTATTGCTTATGTCAACAAACAGGTGCTGTGTCCTTAAATGTGTCTCCTCCCACGTATTACCCTACATCGAATAAAACATATGTATTGAGTAACACAAAAAGCACGCGTTCTGCCATTCTGTCTAAGTGAATGATGGGAGAAATCATTAAATTTATTGACCTTAAAGTTCACCAATAAGGCGATAGCCCCAGATTGAATAGAATTGAAAGACTACTACCCAGTCTATGCTTATAGCATAGACATTACATGCCGTTCATCGCAACACATTCAATCAATTTTTGTTTACAAACGTTACGTTGTTTTTTCAATGCTATTTCCACAGGCCTAGCAGCCGATAGTCAAACTGACGTTCTATTTAAAGACCTTAATCAATCATTCAATGAAATCCAATTGCAACAGATAATATATACTTTACGACACGCCATAGAAAAGGTATTGGTAAGCTAGAAGAGAGTAAAATTTCAAAGACTTGCTTGTGCAAGCATTCTCAAAAGCTGAATAAACTATAGACCACAGGTTCTCAACCTTTTTCGTCTCACCGCCCCCTTTTACAATAAATTTTTTTTCCGTTCCCCCCCCCCCCCCCAACAATTTTTTTTTTTGCGCCAGCCCCACCCCCCCAACCTTTCTTAACGTTAAAGAGTCATTATAGTTTCCGCATTTTTTTTTAGGTCGACTAGATTTGTGTGCTTACTTATTATCTTTAAAAAAAACTGGAAAGAAAACATATTGTAAGAATTAATAGATAAAAAACATAACTAAACGAGAGGCTTAAAAAATCAATATTAATGTGAATCGTTTGCCTGGTGTGTTGTTAGGCTAATAATTTGTCTATATTTGTTTCAATTTTGGTTGCAAAAGCCTTAGGTCTACACGCTTCACTTTTTGCAGCTTGTTTTTCTTTTTCGACAACAAAATGGTATTAGCATAATTTCCACCTTCCACAAAAGAGGGTGATAAGAATGCAATACAAACTCAATAGACATCAATTACATCTGAGACTACTTTTTAAAACTACAACATCAATCCACGATACAACATACCATCGCCGCTGGAAGAATTCTTGTAAACTAAAAATTATTCTAGTAGGCCTACTAGTACATATTTTTTTTTTCAAAATGGGCAAATGAAAAAATATTTAAACTCAAATAATCGTAAGCTAAAAGTAAAACCCGATTGTCGGGTAGTGTGGATGCATCCAGTTCCCGATTGTCTGGTAGTGTGGATGCATCCAGTTCCCGATTGTCTGGTAGTGTGGATGCATCCAGTTCCCGATTGTCTGGTAGTGTGGATGCATCCAGTTCCCGATTGTCTGGTAGTGTGGATGCATCCAGTTCCTGATTGTCGGGTAGTGTGGATGCATCCAGTTCCCGATTGTCTGGTAGTGTGGATGCATCCAGTTCCCGATTATCTTGTAGTGTGGATGCATCCAGTTATAAAGAAAATTGCAATGTCTTTAGGTTCTCTCACAATTTACTCTAAATCAGGGTCGGTTACAAAAGGAACGCGTGCCAAATTTTGGCGATTTTCAATGGCACGCGGGAAATCTCCAAGAGGTGTATTTTATTGATAAAAACAACATTTTGCGGTTCTGAATGAGGAAAACTGACGGTTGAAGCCGGTGTTTCTGACAAATTTTAGTTAGTTGACCTTTCATTTACAAGGACCACTGGAATGGATCTGCATTGAAACTAGACATGTCTTGCCGTGAAATCAATTTCAAAACATTTAACTACATGTACATCCCTATGTACAGCCTAGGCGGCTGGTTAGCAAAGTGGACAGCGAGCTCGACTCCCAAGCGCCGCATCAGGGGTTCGACCCTGCATCAGGGGTTCGACCCTCGGTGCAGGCAGCCATAAATCCACCGCCGACTTGGAGAGGAGATGGGCGCCGCCAAGTCTACCAAGCCCAAGAGAGGACTAATGGACACCCGGTGTACATTAGCTCCCCCCAACGACCGCCAAGGTTAAGGGACAAGAAGAAGAAGACATCCCTATGTCAAAGAATATATTAAGATGGATAGTTGGGCTTTTTCAGAAGTACATCGAAGCACTCAATGCTGAGTTTTTCTAACCAAAGCCAAGACTTTCAAATTGATGGACTAATTTTTTCATATCACACCCAACCTAATTGATTTGATTTTTCCACAACATTCTTAGATGTAGATTTCTTTTTAAGTGGAGAAATATTGGCCATTTTAAAATGAAGCAACTTGAATTTTAAACATTTAAAAAATGGGCATCCAAATCTGTCCATTTGCGGAAAAATCTGGAAAAAGCTGCTTAGGAATGTCATTTGCTATTCTTAACTGCTCGGCATTTGCTCTACTTTCACCTTTTGGTGCAACTTACACATGTTGACAGATATTATCACACATTAAACTTGGTCATTAAAGTTTTTCTCAGCATACAAAAAGTCATCTATACTTGACCGCTCATTAATTGATATAACCTAATTACATTTAAACGAGTTTTTATGCCCATCTTCTTTAATTAAACATAAATATAATTTATTTTAATTTATTTGTATTATTAATTTATAAATATAAGAGACTTATTTAATAGTACGATATTATGTAATTTCTGTAATTATTAATGTTTAAAATATAAACTCCTTAAAAGGACAAACAATTAATGCAGGAAATGTTTTTCTTACAACTGTTTAACGTAAATTATTTTTTTCCTCTAATAATTAAATCTTGTTATGAATACCAAAATGTTGAATTTATATAAAGAAAAAATAAATAGTCAGTAATATTTGTTATATTACAAAACAGAACTTGTTTGGCATCACTATTGAATCAAATGTGGAAACTTTTTTAAATTAAAGGGAGATAATGAACCCGTTTCATTTGAGCTAATATTTCTTTTTTTTATCTTTTATAAAAAAAAAAATGAACAACTTACAATTTATAACTGATCAAACTGTAAAAAGTATTTCAAAATTATATAAATATTCAACGACTAAATAATTTATATGTATATTTAATTTTTTAATCATTACTTTAACTACCCAGGTCTTATAGTTACTATCTATCTATTCCGCTTAACAATAGTACTTGACATAGTAAACACTCATAAGCGTATTAAAGAACATCTCATAAGATCAAATAAACTAACCCATAAAAACTAAGTTTTTATAATACTCCCTTTCTTTGAAAACTAAGTTTATATTTAATTTATATTTGATAGATTAAAATAAATATAGATCTAAGTGATATCAAACCCTATGAATTTGCACACTAACATTTTGCGCATCCTTTTTTTAAAAAAAGCTTTGGCCCGCAAAAAAAACAACCAAAAAAAAAACTCGCTTTGTTTCTGCTACATTCGTTTTCATTCTATTTATTTCGTAAAAACTAACATATCCGAAAAGCTTATTTACTTTTGTCTCTTCCGGTAGAGGCAGCCATGTTTGACGTAAAATATTTTCCTCGATTCGCAAATTGGTCGAATGAATTCATAACTATTCCACACGCTATGATGCTGAAAATTTGATAGAATGTATTGTTAGTCGGGACAAGTCTGCTGCCCAAGTTTCAACTCGATTGGACGACGGAAATTGGTGAAAAAATCGATGCAAAATTTTGCTAAAAACCAAGCAGACAGACAGACAGACTGTTCGAGTTAAAAGAAAGGGAGTAAATATCATTAATATTAACATATTATATATTTAGCAGCGTTTACATCACATTTAATTAAAGAACTAATCGATTCAAATAGCTGAGGTGTTCAAATTTTATGAGCTAAATTTGTACCGCCCCCCCCAATCGCCCCCGGGAACGTCAGCGCCCCCCCCAAGTTTCTCTTCGCCCCCAGGGGGGCGATAACGCCCCGTTGAGAAATCATACTATAGACTATAGACCATACACGATTCTTTGAATGAGTTGAATAAAAGAAGAAGTCCGAAATCTAGGCCAAAATATCGTTGAATACTTGACAAATAAAAACTAGAAATGAAAGCGAGCATATCGATTTGTTATTGAACGTTTAGAAACACAGGTACAGTAAGACAGGTTTATATATTGAGATGTGTCAACTAAACAAATCTGTCAATGTTAGTGCTTATAATTATTTGTTATTATTGTTGGTAGCGTGGTAATTTGTATAAGCAACTTAACATTTTATTCAGATTCAACTCAGCCGACATTTATTTTATTCAGCATATCAAACGTAGACTTGAGAAATGATCAAGTGACAATTGTAGTTTCTACTTACTTCAACTTTATTCAAAAACGTAAGACACATATATAGATATATTCTTCCATGAATAAAAAAAAATATAGGAATTGTAGGCACATATGATATACTTCAAATTAAACAATTTTACAACGGAGATATAAAATCAGCCATCTCACTTTAGGCCTACATAGAAACTCGTCTGGTCTAACAAAAACTTAATCTTTTCTATAGAAGATTTTCTTACAATATTATTTAGGGCACTGACATATATATAATATTTAATAACTGATACTAAATAATTCATATAACAAAATGCAATTGTCTTAATATAATTATCAAATCAATCAACCAATTAATATAATTATTATCTTGGGAAAGGCAATATCTACAGTCAATAAATCCTATTGATCAATAACTTTTATTGATTTTGCTTGACGTCATTCCATGATAAGACTCTGGATCTCCAAAGACTTTCTATAAAGGCTTCGAATTATTTTAGCATCCATTCTATCTTTCTTTCTCATCTTTATACCCACTTCTCTCTCTTTCTTTCTCTATTTCTTTCTCTCTTTCTCTCTCTCTCTTGTTTTATATAATTTCTTTCCTTTCTGTGTATCTGCCCCCCCCCCCCCGCCCATCTCCCCATCGCCAGTTTTCTTATTAATTGCCTCTGTAATAAAAATGCAAGGGCTTCGGCTCAATCTCTTGTCCAAAATGGCCATATTTAGAGAAAGAGAGAGAGAGAGACAGATGGGAAATTTACACATAAAATCGTAATTAGAACGCAGGACCTTCGGTGCGCCAGCCGTACGCGCTGCCACTCGGCCAACATGTCCCACCCCCCACATCATTTCAAACACTGATCAAAATGCAAGACTAGACTCAGACCACGGTTGCGAATAGGACGCAATAATCTTCTTAATATATGGAGGAGGCCGTAACACAATAAGATAAGAATCCGCTTAGGACATTATTTAAGAGTGGAAAATATATCATGATCGAACGAACTTTAAACATCATCATTAAACATTTGGTACCGTAGAATTGCTTTAAAATTAACAACCAGTAAAACTTGTACAATTCTAAATAAAACAAACAAACAAAACAAAAAAGAACAGCAAAATTGAGCAATGAATTTTCTAATGACATATTTTAATTTAATATAATTAGAACAAGTCTTGTGAACTTGCTAAATGTATTTATTAACAAAAACAGAAAATGACATATTCTTTATTTTTAAAGGAAACATTTACACAATGTTTAAAATATCAAAGACTATAATGAGATGGACCGCTTGCTTTAATATTTCTGCTTTTTGATGACTCAAATGACTTCTTTTCGGAATTCCCGATTCCCTTTTGCACTGTAGACTTCCGTTTTATTCATTCGCTATGATTCATCTAAATGAAAATTGCAATTAAAATCGAAAGCTGCATACAGCGGAAACCTTTAATGCAAACGTAGGAGCGTATAAGTCACTTAAGGCAGCCTTATTGACAAGTCTTAATTAGGTGTGACCTTTGAACTGGAATGATCGTGAACTTCCGGTGAAATCTACCGCCATTTTCGTAAACAAAAGCCATGCGTTCGGTGCTGTTTGACAATTGATTTCAACATCGACAGCCAGTTCTGGTCTTTTAGAAATATACAACGGCTACAATATTAGTTATGAGGAAACCGTTTTAAACATCAAAACTGAGTAGGCGATAATTAATACTCAAAGTGTTAGTCGCGTTAGGGTAAATGTAGCTTTTGTTTATAAAAAAAGTTAGTCAAGAGTTGCGTCCTTGGTATTAAAAAAATACAATGCGGAGATTCATAAAAAACAACACGAAAATTCTTTTGCATCAAGCAATTAGTTTGGGATTATAAATAAGTGATTCTTCAAATCTGACATTCACAATCGATCGTTTTCTTTTGGCGCCATCTTTTGGAAATGAAATAAAAATTTAATTCTCTACATATTTTATACAACCAGTAACGTAGCACACAGACATGTTTAGAAGCAAATAATCGAATAACACCGGAAATTTTTTTATCTTTTTGACCTTTTATGCATACATAATTGTTAAGACTTGTCAATTGGTTGCGTACGGAAAAAAAGACCAAATAAGCTTTTAAAAAAAGAGCAAGCGGTCCATCTTATTATACTTTTTGGAAATATAATGAACACTTTAGTAGGCCTACTACACATTATGTCAAAGTACTAGCAATGGGAACATAAGCAGCATTGATGCAGAGAGAGGGAGGGAGTGGTAGGCCTATAGAAGCAGCTTGAGCCGTTTTCCGATAAACTTAGGCACCATGTTCCTCCAAAGATATGAACTTTTTAAAATTATTATTTTTGTTAGTATGAAAAGTTATTAATTCTAAAGACATTCATTCAGAGATAATAACATATTAATAAATGGAGTTTGCATTCCTATTAAAGATATTTGAAACTTTTTTCTCTTTAAATTTATAACTTCGGCCTATTTTGATTATATTATGGTCAGTGTATGGAGTTTAAATTGTGATAACTTTGATCTTCCATAGAAATTCTTTTGACAATGCTGTATCATTGTTTTGACTAATCTAACTGTAGCAGTGTTGTATCAGTTTTAAAGTATTTTATCATGAACAATTCATTTTCGTTCAGAAAACGAGAATTTAAAACGTTATTTTTTTAAAAATTTAAAACAAATAGGATCAAATATTTTATTACAAATATTTTAAGATCAAATTTAATGCACAAGATTAGAATCAGCCCGCAAGGGCCTCCACACTATGGACTAGCCCATCTCTGTACAGCCACTTATTGCTAAAACTATCTGGACGTACATACAGAGTGCTCTAATGTGTAAAACAAACAACAACTACTACTAGGTCAATAGTTTCAGTAATGCATCAGTTTGTGAAATCGAGCTATTAACACACCTACTAACAGCCAACAACATTTCGACAATTGATTGAAAGCACCATTTGGGTCTACAGTAGACTTTGTACTGCCGACCCATTCGCCGTAGTCAGCGTCACAGAGGTCATTCACGTGACCCGTTTGTGCTGGACACGACTGCAGCAAATTAACAAGGTCTGCACCATCGGAACATTTCAATAAGCCCTTCACAATTTTAGCCGTTTCACCTTGGAAGCATGGATTGGATGAAATATTCTTTGTAACCGCAGTACATCCAGATCTAGAGGAAAAAAATATGTTTCAATTAGCAAACATATCAGCATTATATCATTACAGAAAAAAAGATGGTGATGTTTTTTAAACTAATTGTTGTTTTAGTATACCCGCATTTAGTATCCGACTCGCAGTTGTCTAGGACCATTGACTCTAGTTTCTGGTACGCTGCGCTGTCAGTGTCCACTAAGGTATTCCAATCACACCCGTTTAGAGGAGTTCCCTGTTGCATTTCGCAATAGGACAGTGTTGATACAGACTCACAGGAACTTCCTATTCTTAAAAATAACACAAAAGAATTAGCAGGATCGTAAACTACCCTTCGGACCATAGGACTCATAGGGCTGGTAAAGCAGCGTAAACAAGTTTCCTTGGCCACGGCCTACTAGGGGATGTGTGGCCAGTACAATGCCAGGCCGCCTTTACTTTTCCCAAACTAGTGTCAGCCCCCCATCAAAGATGGGTAGACTCAGGGACACTCTCGAGTTTCGGGAAAAAATCCTAGTCTGCACCAGGATTCGTGCCCAGAACCTTCGGATCGCTAATCGGACGCGCTGCCGCTCGACCACGGTAATACTAAACATGTTTTAATATCTTTCTATTTCAATATTTACAAAATATATATCAATCTATTTATGTATATATTCATTGTTCCATCTATCTATAAACAATGTGAATATATATAATAGACTATACAATATTTAATTTTCAACCGAGACTGTACACCTAACATCCGCTAAACATTTTATAATTCAATTTGGTTGCAACGTGAATAAAAGAAACAAAATACACTTCCCATATCACCAGCTTAAACTTAAATCAGAACTTACGGTTATTTCTCAGGGCTTGTTTAGGGTAAGCAGTCAGATAACCGAAGCACATCTCATCAGAAGTTGATTCACCGTAGTAAACCCATTCACTGGTTCCGGTGGTGTCATAGGTACATGTTGTGACTATCTCATCCCCAGGTAAGATTTGCACAGGTGGGTCATGCCTTTGAAAATGGTAAAACTCGTTTTTGATTACAGGTAACCAAGAAAACAACAAATAAAAATCCCTAAATTTTGTGAATTGTATTTGAAATGAAAATTTCCCTTTTTTGCACTTGATACCTCTAAGCTTTTCCGAATTTAATATTACCAGGAATGTTTAATAAAAACTTATATAAATATTAAATCTACTACAACTAGAAAATATTTACTCGTGATCAACTGGTGAATCGAGATCGTAATCCTCATCATCAGCTAAGGTTGAGATTAGATTTCCATTTCTGTAAAGCTTGATTGTCATCGAACTACCTAGTTGGTGAATATAAAAAAACAGCTATATAACAACTAGAATTATTGCAGCTATTTATTTCGTGTTGCAATATCAAGATACCGGAATAGTTTAAAGATACTTTAAGCAAACAAAGTGTCTTCCTACCCCAAAAATTTGGGTTATCTAGGCGTACGCCTAGATACCCCAAAAGTTTTTAAGCCGACTGCGCATGACATCACGCTTCTCGGACCAGAATTTTTAGCCATTATCGGTTAGTTTCTAAGTATTTGTTAATCATTAGTATCGGTTAGTTTCTAAGCTTTCTAAATATTTGTTAATCATTACTATCGGTTAGGTTACAGCATAGGCATAGCTATACATAGCCAACCTGGCCATATATTGGGACAGGAAGTAGTATTCTAGAAAAGCACATGGCACGCATGCTCAATAGACGAGGTGGTCTCAACAAGTAGGAAGAAAGAACAATAGGATTTTGTGTCTTTTTGTGTTATTTCATATGAAATACGGTAAGAATAATTTTATTTTTTTTATTCATTACGTGCTATTTGGTCCCTTTTCGGTATCGGGTCTAAGAAATTCCCACTGAAAATTTTTGGGGTATCTAGGCCGCCAGCTAGATACCCCAAATTTTTGGGGTATCTAGCCTCTTCCTTAAACAAATCTAATTCACCACTTTGGGAATAAATTAGTATAGTATGAGAAGTGGATTGGAAGGGGAAGCAATTAGATGGTACCTTGGCTACTTGTCTGTTGTCTTCTCCTCTTATTGTACTTTCGATTTCTAGGTTGATGAATGGAACAATATTTACTATAAATTAATCTTCCACGGAGACAACCTCGTTTCAAGCCATGAACTTCATTTAGTAGATAAGAGTGTAATCATATCACCAGTTTTAATAAAAACAGCAGATATTATAAGTTTGCCAATCTTACCGATGTCGATTTTACGTTGCGAGGTTTGCGGAATTTACCTATGCCGAAATTACTTTTGCCAAAATTACCTTGCTGAAAATACCGTGGCCGAATTTACCCTTGCCAAATTTACAGTGATTCGGGGAGAAGGGCTGGAGTGAAAGATAGACGCTTTTTTTTAGCCATTATCGGTTAGTTTCTAAGTATTTGTTAATCATTAGTATCGGTTAGTTTCTAAGCTTTCTAAATATTTGTTAATCATTACTATCGGTTAGGTTACAGCATAGGCATAGCTATACATAGCCAACCTGGCCATATATTGGGACAGGAAGTAGTATTCTAGAAAAGCACATGGCACGCATGCTCAATAGACGAGGTGGTCTCAACAAGTAGGAAGAAAGAACAATAGGATTTTGTGTCTTTTTGTGTTATTTCATATGAAATACGGTAAGAATAATTTTATTTTTTTTATTCATTACGTGCTATTTGGTCCCTTTTCGGTATCGGGTCTAAGAAATTCCCACTGAAAATTTTTGGGGTATCTAGGCCGCCAGCTAGATACCCCAAATTTTTGGGGTATCTAGCCTCTTCCTTAAACAAATCTAATTCACCACTTTGGAAATAAATTAGTATAGTATGAGAAGTGGATTGGAAGGGGAAGCAATTAGATGGTACCTTGGCTACTTGTCTGTTGTCTTCTCCTCTTATTGTACTTTCGATTTCTAGGTTGATGAATGGAACAATATTTACTATAAATTAATCTTCCACGGAGACAACCTCGTTTCAAGCCATGAACTTCATTTAGTAGATAAGAGTGTAATCATATCACCAGTTTTAATAAAAACAGCAGATATTATAAGTTTGCCAATCTTACCGATGTCGATTTTACGTTGCGAGGTTTGCGGAATTTACCTATGCCGAAATTACTTTTGCCAAAATTACCTTGCTGAAAATACCGTGGCCGAATTTACCCTTGCCAAATTTACAGTGATTCGGGGAGAAGGGCTGGAGTGAAAGATAGACGCTTTCAGGCGCTCAATTTGAAATAGAGTCAGTCTGTAAGATCCATGGATAGAGAGACAAAGCATCTTTCGATAAGAATGAGGGTGGAAGGAGGGCGGTATGGGAGCAGCCGACACGAACACCCCCTCTAGGCAGGCCTAGTAAGTAGTGTGTAACTTCTGACATCGGCATGGTAGGTTGCATAATGCTGGGAAGTGTTGGTGAAGTCAGGTAGTTTTCAATATTTGTGTCTGAGTGGAAGGCGTAGTCCTATTTGACTTAACAGGGGCTAATAGAGATACATTGGCGATCACAAGCACAGCTGGGCGATTTGTTTAAATATTATGTCAATAACTTAATGAATGCATATTTCAATGATTTCGTTGGTATAAATTTACTATAAATGGATAAAAGTTCACCTACCAAAGTAGTGCATGTGGTTGGCAGCACTTATTACGTAAATTGGTTCCTTGAGCAACATTGATGTACATGAACTTTTACAGGTGCCAACTTTCTCAATGCTGGACTTTCCTGTAAAATAGTATTAGCACAATTAGCACTTTTGAGGCAAACATCATTAGATGTATGTTCTAACTAAGATATGGTCTAATTCTTAAAAAAAAAAGTTCATAAATACCTGGTGGTAACTCCAACAACATTTGTCCTGTTAATAATGTAAACAAATCTTTCACTTCCGGTCTAGCTGGACGAATGTAGAGACGAATACCACTGGAATCTTTGTATGTTGTAACCATTTTAGGATTATTGTAGTGAGTCTGGTTTAGAGCAGACAATGGAAAAATTATTGAAACCAGAAATTAAAAGACTTGTAGCACAGCCAAAAGCAATATCCAAAGATTAAAAGACCTAAGACTAATAGAATCTAAAAATGATTTAAATACCAAGTGCATTGATATATAATTTACATTATTAGTAATATTTTATTAGAAATTAGCATTAGTGCAATTAAGCATTATAAAAAAAAAGAAACTTGCAAAGGGTAAAACTGAATGAAAATTACCAAATGCAATCTGCAATGGGATAACAGGCAGAGACAAAAAGATGTCGTACTATCTACAACAAAAGGAACCCAGCGAACAAGATATACCGGTAGTCAATCTTTTATTCTTCCAGAAATAAGAAAACGTGTAATTCCATATAAGATGAGAACCGTCAGAGACGTGCTGTCTCCGGGAAAAAACAACGTATTATTCAAGCTATGAACGGAATCAATGGAGCATTTTTTCTCTGAATAACGAACAAAAACATTTTTTTTCCAGTTATGAAAAAAACCCAGACAAAACCTTTTTTTTTCCAAGGAGAACAAAACACAATTTTCATGTAAGAACAAAACCAACAGAAACTCCACCCACACCCCGCCATACCAATGTTATCCAACACATTTTACAGCTGAACAGAACAATTAAAGAACATATTGAAATATGTCTCGATGGCATGATTTACCACATGAGCTTTCTGAATAGAATGTATCCATCAATCCATAAATCCATACATCCATATATATACACATTAATCGACAGTAATTGCGAGGGCTAAAAAGTTATATTACAATGCCAGCCATGTGTATAGTGCGCATAATTAAACTGACCTCTAGCACCACACGTCTATAGCTTGTAGCACCAATCCTAAAACCATAAGTGTCTCCATTGCAAGAACCAGTTTCTCCTACAGCCCAACTTGCAAGGATGGAACTACAGTCAGTATTACTCATTCCACAGTCTTTAGGCGTAGGGATATAGCTGCCGTTGGCTGTGAAGAGAAATAGTCAATACAGGAAGAATCAATCGTTCAATTTTATTCATGAATCAATCAATCTTATTGATATGTCCAAGTTGCATTGGGCCTCGTGTACTTTTTGTGTGACTTTACGGTAGTCTGAGCTTTGGTGTAGTATAATTTGTACTAAACAGCATTGTAATTTTCTGTCTAAATTTCTCTAGATCTATTCACAAAAAGCTTATATGGACACGTGGCCATCTAGCGGCAAATAGTACGTAAAACTAAACCCATCTGACTAAACATTCATAGGGCCTGTGAAGCAGCGTGAACTTGGAATACTAGGGATAGTAAGTCTAGCACAATTTCCAGCCTACTTCCACTTTCCAAAAACGAATGTCAGGTATCCATCAGAGCTGGGTAGACTCTGGGATACCTTTCCAGGCCCGAAAGCCTTCAACGTGCCCCGGAGCAGCAAACGGATATATAAGTTTAATTATATATCAGTTAGAGATAAAAAGGAAGATGTAGTTATTTACCATCATCACACCCGTACAGTATCATGTGATGTACCACGTTGGTGTTGTTTATGATGGGCTGGTCAGCCACGATGTGGTAGTCATTGTCACTCGGCAGGTCAAAGGACATGCACAGGTAGGTCGTGTCAGCGGCAGGCACAGAGAGAGTTGGGAATGTCAGGTCGACCTTGCTGACATCTTGAAGAGCGAACACGAAAAACAGAAAGACTATTGACAAGTCTTAATGATTATGCATGCATGAAAGGTCGAAGAAAAAAATCATTTCCGGTCAAATTCGATCATTTGATTCGATACATGTGTGCTGACTTACTGGTTGTACGAAAATTTGTTGCAGATTAAAAATGTTTTCATTTCCAAAAGCTGTTTACGAAAGAAATCAATGTATTGTGAAAGTCAGAATGGAAAAATCACCTTTTTATAATATCAAACTTATTGCTTAATGCAAAAGAATTTTCGTTATTAGTTTTTATGAATCTACGCATTTTGATTTTCAAAAACCCAAGAAAACGCAACTCTTGACAAATTTTTTTTATAAACAAAGCTAAAATTAACCTAACGCGACCAACACTTTGAGTAGTAATTGTCGCCAAACCACTTTTGATGTTTAAAAACGGTTTCCTCATAAGTAATCTTGTAGCCTTTGAATATTTCTAGAAGACCAAAACTGGCCACAGAGGTTGAAATCAATTGTCAAACACCACCAAAAGCATTGTTTTTGTTTACGAAAATGGCCGGAAATGTCACTGGAAATTCACGATCTTTTCCATTTTAAAAGGTTACACCTCATTAAGAATTGTCAATACTACCAAACAACACAAAATTGAACGCCAATTATAAATTAGAATGTTTAAAAAACAACTAAAAAAAGCAATGCCTGCAGAAAAACTTTGCTATAATTGAAAGCTTTTAATAACGTAGCGACTAAAAAACCCCACAATGGTGGGTGAATTCAGACAAAAAGCAGTAAGATACATTTTACAGATGAATATTAACACATAATAATGTAACCCCATCGGTAATATTAGACTATGTTTTAAATTTCGTTATTTTTTCTTTACTATATACAGTTTTTCTCTTAGTTTTACTCTAATCCTCTTTCGAGACTAAGGAGCCAATGATGACGATAATACAGTTTTTCTCTTAGATTTAATTTTTTTTATTTTTTTTTTTTTTTTTTTTATTAAATTAATATAATTTGACTTCAGTCTTTTTGTGAATCAATTTGCATTATCTTAAATCAGTTGTAGGCACATTTTTTTGTGTGTTTTTTTTGTAACATAAAATATATAAAGTATATTACATGGTATAAATATATATAGCCTATATTTAATATTATTTTCTGATATATTAAGACGTAAGGTTACCTGATCCTTTTATTACGTCACATTGGTCGATGGAGTTGGATTCACATGCCACAAAGTCATTTTTTCCTTGACATTTGGCATCTGTCATTGGTTCACATACTCCTGAAAATATTTAAAAAAAAAAAAATTAAAAAAAATAAATTTAAAATGTCCATTTAATTATTTTTATCACGTCTCTTTTTTTTTTCCAAGCAATAAGGAAGACTTGTCTACGCACGCCTTTTTTATTAATGAAAATTGTGATTAACACCGTACCGAGGGTATGAGAAGCGTATGAAAACTGTGAAATACGGACAGGTACCCAGGGTATGATATTTGACATCTGCATTAACAAATTAATGTGTAGGCCTATTACCCGGATGTGTGATGTTTATAACACGAGATGGTACTTGACCAGCTGACCAAACACAGGTCGGATCTCCGAGCTCTTCGCCGTTACCTCGGCCATCACCATCAGAATCGAGCTGACACAAGGCTTTCGTCCACTGTAAATTAAAAATATATAATAATCGGGTTATGTAATTAACGAAACTTACATCATTTTATTATTACACATATTTAAAAATGTTAAAGAATTAAAAAAAAATGATTACAGTTCTTCTTTCTCAGAAGAATATTTTATATTATCATTCATGAAATGTTTCTGAATTTCGGAAATGTTACTATTGGTGTAACACTTTTTCGGTGTGACACTTTTTCGGTGTGACACTTTTTCGGTGTGACACTTTTTCGGTGTGACACTTTATCGGTGTGACACTTTTTCGGTGTGACACTTTTTCGGTGTGACACTTTTTTGGTGTGACACTTTTTCGATGTGACACTTTTTCGGTGTGACACTTTTTCGGTGTGACACTTTTTCGGTGTGACACTTTTTCGGTGTGACACTTTTTCGGTGTGACACTTTTTCGGTGTAACACTTTTTCGGTGTGTATATTCACTTATAAAGTACCTCACGTCACTTCTCTGAATATGTTCTTGTTGTTGAATGTTTCATTGAGTGGTCGTGTCCAAAAGAATTATAATATCTTATTGTTTAAATTTAACAAAGGCTAAGGAGCATTTTTAAAATGTTCTTGCTATATTTGTTAAAATCTTTAATTTGATTAATTTTACTACTTAAGCAGGCGGAAAACATGCTCATTTTTCATTTATAAGTATTCCTAAGTAGACCTACTTAGCACGTTTTTTTTTTTAAAAGTGAATCAGATAGTTGGTATTTATTACTTTTTTTCAATTCTATAATCTAATCAGTTAACAATTTATTTCTTTAAAAAACAGGTGCACCAGAGATATTCCAGTTTGTTTTAATGTATCTAGGTACTTTCGCAGCATTTATTATACTGTTATATAGATCAGTGGTCGGCAACATAAGGCACGCGTGCCACACTTGGCACGCAGAGCTATTTTCAATGGCAGCAAGTTAAATTTTAAACATAAACAAAAATGGATATCAAAATGTGCCAATTAGCGGAAAAATCTGTATGGAAGCTACTTATGAAAGTCATCTGCTATTCTCAACTGCTACCCATTAGCTCAACTTTCAGCCTTTGGTTAAATTAACACTTGTGAACATATTTTATCGAACATGAAAGCTGTTTCAAGCATACAGAGAGCACACTTTCACTTGACCACTCAGAAGCAACTAAATCTGAATCCGACATTATGCAATTAGTGAAGAGAATTAAAGAAAAGGCGCTCATTAATCGATACAGACTAATTACATGTTAATGAGTTTTTATGCTCATCCTCTTTAATTAAACATAAATATAAGTAATTGGAAACAAAATATAAATGTATTTATTTTATTACTTTAATAAATATAAGAGACTTTTTTGCTAGCATTGTTGTAATTATTAATGTTTAAAAGATAAACTCCTAAAATGGACAAACAAATAATGCAGGAAATGTTTATATACCATTTTTTAACGTAATTTAATTGTATACCTTTTATTAAATACTATAATGCTGGGTTTGTATAAATAAATAATAATTAGTCAGTTATATTAGTTATATTTAAAAAAACTGAACTTGTTTAGCATCACGTTTGAATCAAATTTGGATTTTTTTTTTTAATTACAGGGAGATAATCCACCCGTTTTATTTGCGCTAATATATTTCTTATTTTTCGCTTAGTAAGGAATAAAAGTCCTTCAATATTTAACTTTGCATTGATCAAATTGTAAAAGATATTTGAAAAATAGAAAAATATTATATGACTTAAATAATTATATGTACATTTTTAAACATTACATTATCTACCCAGTTTGTATGAGTACTACGTATCAATTACGCTTAACGATAACATTTCGGTACTGTCTCGGTCGATAATGAATAGTAATTTAAATCTCGACAAACCTGAGATTAAAATATTTATTCCCAAACTGGTGTGAAATCTGTAAGTCAACACTTGAATGATAAAATTACTAGACTATAATCATCCATATAAGTATTAAAATTTTTGTATAAATACAAAATAAAAAGGATGATAATCACAAACACTGAATTTTTTTTATATTACATTTAAAACGCTTTAACAATTTCTCTATAAATCTCCTATGCTTTTGCCTTGGTCTTGCTACGGCACTAAATAAATTGTCTTAAAAAAATAAAAACAAATATATAATAGAGCATGAAAACTTTCAGGCTGTTGGCACGCTGAATGCTTTAGAAATCTTAGTTTGGCACACTATTAGCAAAAGGTTGCCGATCCATGATATAGATAAAACGTGCACTTAGATGACTTTACATAGATGACCACAGATGGGAGTTCACCTTCATTTACCGGTAATGTAACAAACAAGAAAAAAAATGATCAGACAATGATAACATTTGACAATTATAGATAAGGCCACACATTATGAAGCAGTGAAGATAGCTCTTAGCAACCTATAGATCACCTGGTGGCTAGCGGTGGCGAAAGCCAGACCAAACGGGTTTCTCGTCCCGCCGCCATTCATGTTCTCATGTCCCACACCAGGCCATTTGTAGCCCGCCACGCATGGGTGAGCTACATTTTTACCATTGGGGATCTGATCTTGGTAAAATGAATACGCCAAGCAAACAGGAAACAACACCAGAAAACTGAAAAAAGACAAAGGTTGAAACACAGATTCTTATTGATAAAAACAAACTTAAGCTGATAGCCTCTTATCATTTAAAACTTCCAAAATATTTACAGCATCTAATTTTTACTGGTCTATAGATTTAGTCTGAAACTCAGTTTTTATGTAATTTAATTATATTTTTGGATATTAGACGAACAACAACAACAACAATAAAATATAAAAAACAACTAGTTAGCAACACATTTGTCTTTCTAATATAACACATTTGTCTTTCTATTTAACACATTTGTCTTTCTATTTAACACATTTGTCTTTCTAATATAACACATTTGTCTTTCTATTTAACACATTTGTCTTTCTATTTATCACATTTGTCTTTCTATTTAACACATTTGTCTTTCTATTTAGCACATTTGTCTTTCAATTTAACACATTTGTCTTTCTATTTAACACATTTGTCTTTCTATTTAACACATTTGTCTTTCAATTTAACACATTTGTCTTTCTATTTAACACATTTGTCTTTCTATTTAACACATTTGTCTTTCTATTTAACACATTTGTCTTTCTATTTAACACATTTGTCTTTCTATTTAGCACATTTGTCTTTCAATTTAACACATTTGTCTTTCTATTTAACACATTTGTCTTTCTATTTAGCACATTTGTCTTTCTATTTAACACATTTGTCTTTCTATTTAACACATTTGTCTTTCTATTTAGCACATTTGTCTTTCAATTTAACACATTTGTCTTTCTATTTAACACATTTGTCTTTCTATTTATCACATTTGTCTTTCTATTTAACACATTTGTCTTTCTATTTAACGCATTTACTTTCTATTTAACGCATTTACTTTCTATTTAACGCATTTGTCTTTCTATTTAACACATTTGTCTTTCTATTTAACACATTTGTCTTTCTATTTAACACATTTGTCTTTCTATTTAACACATTTGTCTTTCTATTTAACACATTTGTCTTTCTATTTAACGCATTTACTTTCTATTTAACGCATTTAATTTCTATTTAACGCATTTGTCTTTCTACTTAACACATTTGTCTTTCTATTTAACGCATTTAATTTCTATTTAACACATTTGTCTTTCTATTTAACACATTTGTTTGTCTTTCTATTTAACACATTTGTCTTTCTATTTAACACATTTGTCTTTCCATTTAACGCATTTACTTTCTATTTAACACATTTGTCTTTCCATTTAACGCATTTACTTTCTATTTAACACATTTGTCTTTCCATTTAACGCATTTACTTTCTATTTAACACATTTGTCTTTCTATTTAACACATTTGTCTTTCCATTTAACGCATTTACTTTCTATTTAACACATTTGTCTTTCTATTTAACGCATTTACTTTCTATTTAACACATTTGTCTTTCTATTTAACACATTTGTCTTTCTATTTAACGCATTTAATTTCTATTTAACACATTTGTCTTTCCATTTAACGCATTTACTTTCTATTTAACACATTTGTCTTTCTATTTAACGCATTTACTTTCTATTTAACACATTTGTCTTTCTATTTAACACATTTGTCTTTCTATTTAACGCATTTACTTTCTATTTAACACATTTGTCTTTCTATTTAACACATTTGTCTTTCTATTTAACGCATTTACTTTCTATTTAACACATTTGTATTTCTATTTAACACATTTGTCTTTCTATTTAACGCATTTACATTCTATTTGTGAAGCCGGCTGGCCTAGCGGTTAGCTCACCAGACTGTCACCCATAAAACCACTTGACACGTCGCGGGTTCGAGCCCCGCCACCGGCAGATCCCTGTCGACCTACAGGAGTTTTGGGACTATATGACGATAATATTGAGTTGTTATCACATGCGCTTTACCGGAAGCAGTGAAACCTCTCACAGATTAATTGTCTTCTAGAGCGCATTGAGCATGCTAAAATAGCATGGATAGAAGCGCTATATAAATAACCATTTTCATTATCATTATCATTATTTAACACATTTTTCTTTCTATTTAACACATTTGTCTTTCTGTTTAACGCATTTACTTTCTATTTAACACATTGTCTTTCTTTTTAACACATTTACTTTCTATTTATACATTTGTCTTTCTATTTAACACATTTGTCTTTCTATTTAACATATTTGTCTTTCTAATTAACGCATTTACTTTCTATTTAACACATTTGTCTTTCTATTTAACACATTTGTCTTTCTATTTAACACATTTGTCTTTCTATTTAACACATTTGTCTTTCTATTTAACGCATTTACTTTCTATTTAACACATTTGTCTTTCTATTTAACGCATTTGTCTTTCTATTTAACGCATTTAATTTCTATTTAACACATTTGTCTTTCTATTTAACGCATTTACTTTCTATTTAACACATTTGTCTTTCTATTTAACGCAATTACTTTCTATTTAACGCATTTGTCTTTCTATTTAACGCATTTATTTTCTATTTAACACATTTGTCTTTCTATTTAACGCATTTGTCTTTCTATTTAACGCATTTACTTTCTATTTAACACATTTGTCTTTCTATTTAACACATTTGTCTTTCTATTTAACACATTTACTTTCTATTTAACACATTTGTCTTTCTATTTAACACATTTGTCTTTCTATTTAACACATTTGTATTTCTATTTAACGCATTTACTTTCTATTTAACACATTTGTCTTTCTATTTAACACATTTGTCTTTCTATTTAACACATTTGTATTTCTATTTAACGCATTTACTTTCTATTTAACACATCTGTCTTTCTATTTAACACATTTGTCTTTCTATTTAACACATTTGTCTTTCTATTTAACGCTTTTGTCTTTCTATTTAACGCATTTACTTTCTATTTAACACATTTGTCTTTCTATTTAACGCATTTACTTTCTATTTAACACATTTGTCTTTCTATTTAACGCATTTGTCTTTCTATTTAACGCATTTACTTTCTATTTAACACATTTGTCTTTCTATTTAACGCATTTGTCTTTCTATTTAACGCATTTACTTTCTATTTAACACATTTGTCTTTCTATTTAACGCATTTACTTTCTATTTAACACATTTGTCTTTCTATTTAACGCATTTGTCTTTCTATTTAACGCATTTACTTTCTATTTAACACATTTGTCTTTCTATTTAACACATTTGTCTTTCTATTTAACGCATTAACTTTCTATTTAACACATCTGTCTTTCTATTTAACGCATTTACTTTCTATTTAACACATTTGTCTTTCTATTTAACGCATTTGTCTTTCTATTTAACGCATTTACTTTCTATTTAACACATTTGTCTTTCTATTTAACACATTTACTTTCTATTTAACACATTTGTCTTTCTATTTAACACATTTACTTTCTATTTAACACATTTGTCTTTCTATTTAACGCATTTACTTTCTATTTAACACATTTGTCTTTCTATTTAACACATTTGTCTTTCTATTTAACACATTTGTCTTTCTATTTAACGCATTTACTTTCTATTTAACACATTTGTCTTTCTATTTAACACATTTACTTTCTATTTAGCACATTTGTCTTTCTATTTAACACATTTACTGTCTATTTAACACATTTGTCTTTCTATTTAACACATTTGTCTTTCTATTTAACACATTTACTTTCTATTTAACGCATTTGTCTTTCTATTTAACACATTTGTCTTTCTATTTAACACATTTACTTTCTATTTAACGCATTTGTCTTTCTTTTTAACACATTTACTTTTTATTTAACACATTTGTCTTTCTATTTAACACATTTACTTTCTATTTAACACATTTGTCTTTCTATTTAACGCATTTGTCTTTCTATTTAACGCATTTGTCTTTCTATTTAACGCATTTACTTTCTATTTAACACATTTGTCTTTCTATTTAACACATTTACTTTCTATTTAACACATTTGTCTTTCTATTTAACGCATTTACTTTCTATTTTACACATTTGTCTTTCTATTTAATACATTTGTCTTTCTATTTAACACATTTACTTTCTATTTAACACATTTGTCTTTCTATTTAACGCATTTGTCTTTCTATTTAACGCATTTACTTTCTATTTAACGCATTTGTCTTTCTATTTAACGCATTTACTTTCTATTTAACACATTTGTCTTTCTATTTAACACATTTGTCTTTCTATTTAACACATTTGTCTTTCTATTTAACGCATTCGTCTTTCTATTTAATACATTTGTCTTTCTATTTAACGCATTTGTCTTTCTATTTAACGCATTTACTTTCTATTTAATACATTTGTCTTTCTATTTAACACATTTGTCTTTCTATTTAACACATTTGTCTTTCTATTTAACACATTTACTTTCTATTTAACACATTTACTTTCTATTTAACACATTTGTCTTTCTATTTAACGCATTTACTTTCTATTTAACACATTTGTCTTTCTATTTAACACATTTGTCTTTCTATTTAACGCATTTGTCTTTCTATTTAACGCATTTACTTTCTATTTAACGCATTTGTCTTTCTATTTAACGCATTTACTTTCTATTTAACACATTTGTCTTTCTATTTAACACATTTGTCTTTCTATTTAACACATTTGTCTTTCTATTTAACGCATTCGTCTTTCTATTTAATACATTTGTCTTTCTATTTAACGCATTTGTCTTTCTATTTAACGCATTTACTTTCTATTTAATACATTTGTCTTTCTATTTAACACATTTGTCTTTCTATTTAACACATTTGTCTTTCTATTTAACACATTTACTTTCTATTTAACACATTTACTTTCTATTTAACACATTTGTCTTTCTATTTAACGCATTTACTTTCTATTTAACACATTTGTCTTTCTATTTAACACATTTGTCTTTCTATTTAACACATTTGTCTTTCTATTTAACGCATTTACTTTCTATTTAACACATTTGTCTTTCTATTTAACACATTTACTGTCTATTTAACACATTTGTCTTTCTATTTAACACATTTACTTTCTATTTAACGCATTTACTTTCTATTTAACACATTTGTTTTTCTATTTAACACATTTGTCTTTCTACTTAACGCATTATTTACTTTCTATTTAACACATTTGTCTTTCTATTTAACACATTTGTCTTTCTATTTAACACATTTGTCTGTTTATGTAGATTATTTGTCTGTCTATGTAATACTTATTGTCTATTGCATGTATCTCATTTGTCCATGTGTGCATCTCATTAATTTTGTCTAACAGTGTAACATATTTCAGGACATTTACTATATTGTTGGTACGGTACTGGTGTATTCTGACATCAAGATTTATGACATTGTGTGACAATACATGAATGTTAATAGTAGCGAAAATAAAAATAGCCTGTTTATCTAACCGTCGGGTACGTACTACAGACGAATTTTACAGATTGTCATATTTTTAGACACAGGATTTAAGCAAAGCCAAACAGCAAACTATATTGATCCAACATTATGCCAATATATAAATATGTGAATACAATTGTGCAACTGTGGGGTATTTTAGTGAAAGTGTTTTAAAAAGTACTGCTCCTGTCTAACTCATGTAATGCTACCCTGCTACACACATTTCAATGAACTTACCAAATATACAAGGTCGACTTCATATTAGTTTACCAATACAAATCCAGCACTATTTGAATATAGTTTCCAAGAATTACGCCAAAAATGTATTTGCTTTGAAATGTGTTACATTTAAATACCACTGCAGTTTAAAAAGACTAAAGATTTATTTGACTATGTGACACAGTATTGGTTGCTTTAAGTCTTAGATCGTTCCACTTCACTGACTTTACAAATGTATATGGGCCATAGTTTGCTCAGTTTGTTGCAGCTGATATCTGGTTTTTATTATTGTTAACTGAATATACGAGTTAACGGAAGTCATTTAGCAACTGTAATGTACATTTTCAAGAAATAAAAAGAATAGTTAAAAATGTTGAAATGTTATATTGCGATTTTAATTTTACATTTCCCAATGTATTTAGTAATTTATAGCTTGTAATTGTGTCGAAAGAGAGACGCTGTTCTTTCCAATGCATTTAGTAATTTATAGCTTGTAATTGTGTCGAAAGAGAGACGCTGTTCTTTCCAATGCTTTCTCCTCCCACGTATTAGCCTACTTCAAATATCTTGCATAGAGTAATGCCAACTTTCATGTTGTGCATTCTGTCTAAGAGAATTGACACGGTCAATGCGTTCATTCACCTTCAAGTTTACCCTTAAGGAAATAGCTCTATAATGAATAGAGTTATAGGAACACGCCCCAGTCTATACCTACGTATTTCAACATTTGTTCACTCTATGCGTGTGTTGCAACACATTCACGCCGTATTGTATTGAATAGAACGTTTGTACATTTATAAAAAAAAAATATAGGTCAGGATAAAATAAAATATTTGTAAATGTCTAGTGACTAGTGCATTAGTTCTAGTATGAGAACTGGATATCTTTTAGAAGGCAGACATTATACACTTAAAGCCTTCTATAATAGACAGTACACAAAAGGAGAAATCGTTTATAGCAGGCTATGGGAAATGTCAATAGACAAAACATGTAGGCATTTCTTAACCCTTCCCGTACCGACCTACTTCTATCTATGCTGCATTCAGTTCCGTTATATACGCGCCCGGGACTGTAATGGTTAAAAGACTCGTGAAAGCATAGTCAAGAATTGAATAATCATAGACTGTACAAAAAAAAAAAAAGAAGCAAATTTCACAGGGTAAAAGCCAAGAATTATAAAGTCCAAAATATATAGGCTTGTCTTGTTCTTTTATTGGTTTTTGTCTCCTACTTGCGAACATTCCGGATCTTTATTAAAGACCAAGTGAAGAGGTTTTTCTCAAAGGAACGAGATTTGGAATAGCCTCATACGGCAGTGACGTATCACAAGGGAAATAAATAAATAAAAATAGACGCTATAAATCTATATTTAACCATTTTGTTAAAAATAAGAACCGGGAAAAGATTCAAAACATGTGACAATAGATTCAAAACACGTGACAATATTCATTTTTCCTAGCCGGAATCTATTATGTTACGTCACTTTCCTATATTGCCGGAAATAAAAACATCTCAAATGGCTACGAGATTTGGAGTAATCATCCGAAAAACACACACATTTAAGTGCAAATATTGAACTAATTACTTAAAATGTATCTTTGATATTTTGTATAAATGTTTTTTTTTAACATTCAGATACTGAATACACTATTTACTATCAAAATCAAATGTTAACTCAATTTTGATAAAAAGCTCTTCACTTGGTCTTTAAACAAATCATTAATGCAAAACTATATCTCTATCAAGTTTTATTCAAACTGATTTAATTACATCGAATTAAAAGCGTAAAAAATATTGTTTAGGTTAAATTATTTTTTATTTAACAAAATCAAATGCATTTATTGTTAACTTGATGATATATTCATTCTTCTTCTTCTTCTTGTATATTACAGACGCCCCTTCTATAAAGAAGATTACTTATTGCAACCTACGCTGTTCATTTGTTTGAATCTAGTCTTGCATTTTATTTTTATTAGTGCTTTAAATTATGTTAAATTACTGGTTTTCCTGGTTTGTTCAGGCAACCCATTCTATGCCCTGATGACACAGGAAGAAAGAGGACTTATATGCATTTGTTCTCGCATAAGGGAATATGAAAGTGTTTTTGTCTTTATGTTTATCTGAGCATTGCAACAGATTGTTATTGACAAGTCTTAATGATTATACATACATAAAAGGTCGAAGAGAAATACATTTCCGATCCCATTCGATCGTTTGCTTCGAAACATGTCTGTGTGCTACGTTACTGGTTGTACAAAAGATGTAGTGGATCAAATTTTATTTCATTTCCAAAAGATGGCGCCAAAAGAAAACGATGGTTTGTGAATGCCAGGCTTGAAGAATCACCTATTTATAATCCCAAACTAATTGCTTGATGCAAAAGAATTTTCGTTTTTTGTTTTTATGAATCTACGCACGCATTGTGTGTTTTTAATAACCAAGGACGCAACTCTTGACAAATTTATGTTATAAACAAAGCTAAGTTTAACCTAACGCGACTAACACTTTGAGTATTAATTATCGCCTACTCATTTTTAAAAAAGGATTCCTCATAACTAATCATGTAGCCTTTGTATATTTCTAAAAGACCAGAACTGGCAGTCGAGGTTGAAATCACTTGTCAAACATCACCAAAAGCATGGATTTTGTTTACAAAAATGGTGGGAAACGTCACCAGAAGTTCATGATCTCTTCTATTTGAAAAGGTCACACCTCATTAAGACTTAGACCTGTCTATTTTGTTGTATTTCTATGTTATAATTTAATGCCTTATGTATTATCACTACTTTACTCTTTGCCCGTCTGTCCTTTATGGCAAGTTCGGCAACCTTGGACACACTTGCTTAACAACATAACTGGACCTGCATCAGTGGTCGTGGGCTTACACCTTTTTTTTTAGCTTTGAGTCCAAGTCTTACACCTTTGCACTCTTGAAATCAAAATGAAAACACAATACAAAACAATAACAAAATAAAATAACAACACCCAACTAGAAAAACAACAATAAAATACAACATTTTCGTCACGTTTTTAATTCAATGAGATTGTAGCTAACCATGAAATTGTGCAAAATTTAATCACAATAACCCGAAATCGACAAATATTTTTTTGTAACTCTCCATAAAAACACATTTATTTTATAATTGATTATATTATTGAGTGTTAAAAATCTATATAGAGATAATTGTGTTTAGAGACAAAACTACAATATAGTTAGTGAGATTTAAAAAAGGAAACCTTAGAGTAAGATAATGATTTTAATATAAAAGGAATTATTGGTTTCTCACATTTAGTTTCAGCAGATAATAAATGGACTCAACAGTTGACAGTCTGGAGAATATTCCAGAGTCCAACCGTCGAGAGAACACTTACGGAAGGTTTGGACAACTGATTGAGAACGACCGTCTCGACGTCGCAAGTTTTCGACAACTGAAGGACACCGACGGCCGTGAAACCAGAAGGTTGCGACACCTGAGAGAAACAGTGCGCCGTGACTCAGAAATTATTCTACAACTGAGGGACGCCGGCGGTTGGGACTGCACGAGATTGCTGCAGCTGAGCAGTGTGGAGCCACGCGAGTATGGCTGACATCTGAGTTGTAATGGCGTCGTGTTTCCGGAGGATTTTGTAGTACCGACGGTCGTGACTGCAGGAAGTTTTGTAGTACTGACGGTCGTGACTGCAGGAGATTTTGTAGAACTGACGGTCGTGACTGCAGGAGATTTTGTAGTACTGACGGTCGTGACTGCAGGAGATTTTGTAGTACTGACGGTCGTGACTGCAGGAGATTTTGTAGTACTGACGGTCGTGACTGCAGGAGATTTCGTAGTACTGACGGTCGTGACTGCAGGAGATTTTGTAGTACTGACGGTCGTGACTCCGGAAATTCCCACCCAGGTGCCATAGTCAACATCACATAGGTCATTGACGTGATCCGTTTGTGCTGGACACGACTGCAACAAATTAACAAGGTCTGCACCATTGGAACATTTCATCAAGCCCTTCACAATTTTAGCCGTTTCACCTTGGAAGCATGGATTGGAGGAAATATTCTTCAGAACCGCAGTACACCCTGTCCTGTAGAAAATATACTGGTATTAGCAAAAATATAAATATATAACAGAAAAAAAAGATTATTCATTTTTTCAAATATACTTGTTTTAGTATACCCGCATTTTATATCCGACTCGCAGTTGTCTGAGACCATTGACTCCAGTTTCTGGTACGCTGTACTTCCAGAATTCACTAAGGTATTCCAATCACATCCGTTCAGTGGAGTTCCTTGTTGCATTTCACAATAGGACAGTGTTGATACAGATTCACAGGAACTGCCTTTACATGAAGAGAAACACAACAGAAAGTAGCAAAATAGTTCGATTTTATAATGACATAGAGGGATGGTTTGATTGGTAATACTAAACACCAATATATCTCATTAATCATTTATCTCTCTGATCTTGGTGACAAAATATTATAGACTTTAATATATTTACTTTAAATAAAAACTATAGATGTAGGCCTATCATCTGTTAAAGATTTCAAAAAAAACATTTCTATATAATGTGAGTAAATACAAGAAATACACACACGCTATTTCACTGATCCTGTATGGCTTTAAAATACAGTGACTCTTTAGTCCAGGGGCGTAACGTGAATGGTGGGGGGGGGGAATCAAAGGAGGACACACTGAAACCCTGTCCGAGACTAGTCATTTGCAACAGGCGGTACAAGAGTACGGTCCCCGCAGTAGAATGCAATACTCTACTTCTCCCCGCCTGTGCATTATTTGTCCCGGATCATTAACATGATTGCTCGCTCGTATTCCTGCACTGTCGCCATGTGACACGAATTCCAGACTATAGGCCTGGACAGCCAGTCACCGGGCTTGGCGAGACGGGTTGTTGCGCTAATTCCTTCCTCCCCACTTAGTCTCGGTGGCTTTTTCAGCAGTAATGAAATTTAGAACAAGCAAGAGGGGCTGTACCTCTTTGTGTACTCTATAGGGAAGGGTATCCTTGGTTTATACACTTCGCCATACTTTGAGGCCCACATGGATACATAAGTGACCAATTTCACTAGCTCAAACTTAAAACAGAACTTACGATTAGTTCTCAGAGCTTGTTTCGGGTAAGCGGTCAGATAACCAAAGCACATCTCATCAGAAGTTGATTCACCGTAGTAAACCCATTCAGTGCTTTTGGTGGTGTCATAGGTACACCTTGTGACTATCTCATCCCCAGGTAAGATTTGCACAGCTGGGTCATGTCTTGGGAAAGGAAAAACTCTTGAATGATTACAGGTAACCAAGAAAACAACGAACACATATTCCAAAATTCGCTGATCGTATTTGAAAAAAAAAAAATTAAATATATTTGTAACTTTTTGCTTTCTCGGATTATATTTTATCAGGATAGTTCAATAACATTTTTTATATATATGATATTTTCTGGTGTTTAAAACATATTGACTTAAAGATATTTACTCGTGATCAACTGGTGAATCGAGATCGTATTCCGCATCATCAGCTAAAGTTGAGATTAGAGTTCCATTTCTGTACAGCTTAATAGTCATTGAACTACCTAGTGGGTGAATATAAAAATAAACAGATTATTGAAGTAATGTATTTGTTTTTGCAATATTAAGGTAGCGGAATAGTTTAAAGATCCTTCCGCTAAACTACGAGGACACCATCTATATATAAAATTGGATAGTATAATTGTTTTTATACACATGGGTAAAACACCACTATTAAAACGTCATGAAGATTAAAATAGCTAATCAAGCTGCACCTTGTCTATGGGCGCGTGCTACGGCTGTGTTTGTGTGTTTTTGTGCTCATGTCCAGTTGTCTCAATGGTTACGGTGAAATCATTCAATTTGGTGTTTCGTAGATATAAGCCATAAAATGTAGCTTACGTGACCTATCGGAGAAAAGTGATAATTTTGCCAACTCCCGACATCCTTTTTTTTTCTCCCAAGATAAGAGGGAGTGCCGGGCCAGGGAAACTATTTAATCACTGATATGGGATTGTCAACTCAGGATAAGTCGACCTTTACCTTCCAACTTAGCTCCAAGCATGCCTCGAATATCTCAACATGGTATTTCACTTTCTTAAAAGAAACAACGCCTATTGATCGTGGCTACCAAAGTCCATTTCATCTAAACAAACAAAGTAGAGACGCAGCGATTGGATGATTGAGGTATAATGAAAATAAAACATTAGTGGACTTATTACTCTTATGCATATCAAAGCGCAGGGAACGTATCGTCGTAATCGATTGTGATGTAAACATTTTTTTAAAATTATCTCAACAAGTTAAAACATTAAAATTTTATTTTCGCTACGCCGTTTGGTAAACATAGATAAATGTCTACTTACCATAATAGTGCATGTGGTTGGCAGCACTTATTACGTAAATGGGTTCTTTAATTAACATTGATGTACACGAACTTTTACAGATGCCAACTTTCTCAATGCCAGACTGTCCTGCAAAATAGTATTAGCACAATTAGCACAATTTTGAGGCCAATACCATAAGATAAAGTCTGGTTTAAAAAAATAACCCACAAAGAAAACAAAAGTTCCTACATACCTGGTGGTAACTCCAACAACATTTGTCCTGTTAAAAATGTAAACAAATCTTTCACTTCCGGTCTAGCTGGACGAATGTAGAGACGAATACCGCTGGAATCTTTGTATGTTGAAACCATTTTAGGATTATTGTAGTGAGTCTGGTTTAAAATAGATGTTGGACACATTTTTATAACTAGAATTAACATTAAACTTGTTCATAAGACAGGTAGAGGCATTGGCCTAACATCGAAAGACAAAAGCAATTAAAGTCTAAAATAAGTAATTTGTAGTTAAGTTGCTATAGATGAGTTGGTCTCGGCACCTTCAACACTGATATATGGAGTGCCACAGGGATCTGTTCTGGGACCAGTGATGTTTGCCATGTACGTGTATCTACTCGGCCAGGTCATCAAACCGTTCGGATTATCTTATCACTTCTACGCTGATGACACACAACTGTACGATCATGCGATCCCTCTTGAGGCCCCTCGTCTGCAAAGGTCAGTTGTGCAATCGCCAATGTCTATTGTGGTCGTGGAGAAATGGGCTTAAAATAAATGCGGAAATAACAGAGATAATCAGAATTGGAACCAAGAGTAATTTGGCCAAATTCACTGGTCCAGAATCTATCACCGTGATAAACTGTCAAGTGCCATTTGTTGACAAAGTGAAAAATCTTGGTGTTTTATTGGATCCCACGCTGTCTTTTGACTATCATATATCTCATAAGTGCAGAGGTCTATATCTACAGTTGCGTAGACTCGGCCAAATAGGACCCTATTTGTCCACTGATTCTGCAAAGACACTGGCAGTCGCCCTGATACTTTCGCGTATCGACTATTGCAACGCCCTGCTAGCCGGCCTGCCTGAAGGCAAAATCGCCAGGCTACAGCAAATACAGAACAGTACTGCGCGTTTGGTAATGTGCAAGTCTAAACGAGACCCGGGAACCGCCCTTCTACGCTCGCTCCATTCGCTCCCCGTGAAAGCCAGAATTGAGTATAAAGTGGCGCTGCTTTGCCATCAGTGCATTTTTAACAACGAGTTTCCGTCCTATCTCAAGGAACTAAACACACCTTATGTCCCGCAAAGAACACTTCGTTCTATCAACTCATCGCTTCTGGAAGAGCCCCGTTTCTCTCTGACGATTGTTGGCCTTAGGCCATAGAGCCTTCTCAGTATCCGGCCCGAAGGTGTGGAATCTACTTCCCATTCAACTAAGGCGCACTAGCTCTACTGTTTCTTTGAAAAAAAACTTAAAAACTCATTATTTCAATATTTACCTTAGATAACATTTAACATGCTTTAGAAACTTACTGTCTTATTTATGAAATGGGTCGGTTAATGCTACATTTATTTCTTTTGTCTTTCTTTAATCATCAATTCAGCTCTGTCACCTGGGCTAGGGTAATATCCGTATTCTTAGTTGTATGTTAAACGCGCACTGAGCTTACATTATGTTTGTTGGCAGCGCTATACAAATATTATTATTATTATTATTAAGTTTTTTGAAATCCAGCTCTCATCTGTGGCTCCAAGTAGCTGTAGCGTGCGCAGCGGTCACACCCCTGGAAACGGCTTCGACTGGCCGGCCAAACCAGATAAGGGTAACCAAAAGGGCCTTAAAACCCTGATGAATCAGGCTTGTCGCCTATGGAATTCGATGAACGACGCGGATGAGTCACTAGCTGATAACGGGCTGAAAGGCGATCCCAGCAATATGTGGTGGAACGCATAGAGCATGGCATGTCACGTAGAATGCCCTGGTCATCCACTCATCCAGTCTCTACTCCAGTCGTCTTGACTACGTCTTGCCACTGGGTAAAGTGGGACCTGGACGAGAGAGTGGGGATGACGCTGCGCAACTCTTTCTCACTTAAATCCAGTTCACACGCAAGTCATCCTTGTCAGTCTATTGTCATTTCTTCACTTTCGGGCAAGAATAGGCCTCACCAGCCATCGTTGAACCCACAAGCATTTATGACTCTGATAAAGGATGGTCCTCATCGAAAGCGATGGACAAGCAAGTATTTGAAATCCGTAGCAGTGGGCCTCTAATATTTAACAAGGTGTTTGCGATCTGCTAAGTGAGCCCATGTTATATGTATTAACGGGGCTAGAATAGTATACGCTACCTGGTTTAGACCGGGATCTTAAAATAACTTACTACATATTGGGGGCTCTTCTGGGCTGGTGGGGATGTCGACACTAATCTATGGTCTCGTAATATTTGGCAAACGATCAAGCAGCTTTCTGGTTACAATCTATCTGTCCATCTTCTCATTTATACAACCATCCATTCATCCAGCGATGTATTCATTCATAAATATAGATATATTACTTTTTTTTGACATCAATAGCGATACGTTGATAATAATATTACAATATCAGCCTTATTGGTTTATGTATATTAAGCTAAGCACTAACCTCTAGCACCACACGTTTAAAGCTCGTAGCGCCAATCCTAAAGCCATAAGTTTCGTCATTGCAAGAACCAGTTTCTCCTACGGCCCAACTTGCAATAATAGAACTACAGACAGTATTACTCATTTCACAGTCTTGAGGACTAGGGATATAGCTGCCGTTGGCTGTGGATAACAAAGGACAAAGGTCAATACAAGAATTATCAATCAATTTCACTCACTAATGGATTCTGATTAATAACGCGTTAGTATAAACTTTTAACAGGTATTAGTATTATACACTAAGACACAATATGAAAAAAATCGCTTAACTCTGAATGCAGTCTTTAAACCGGATAATGCGCACAGATACGAGTCAATCAAGTAAATCCAGTTACAAAAGTGATAAAATCTTGAATTACAGGAGAATGTCAAATAAATATTTTCACATAAAACGAATGTATGAAAAAAAATGCGTTTAAACAGAAAGAAGAAGTAAAAGGCAGCGTCTAGAAATTTAAAGAGTATTTTCAAAATGAGTGATTACGTTAAGTCCGAATGAGGAGTACGTAAATACTATGAGTCGCCTATGACTAATTTTAGTGTTTGCAAGGCGTTCAATGTTAAGGAATTGTTTTGTCAAGAATTTTGTGAAAATTAAACATGGTTTTAAAATATTTTATGGAAGAACTTAAAATAATAATCGTGGGACACCATATTTGAATGATTTCTTTCCAAATTCCAATTAAATCGAAAATCAGATTTCCGGTTTTCGTTTTAGATCCTTGATTAAAACTATTGATTATAGATAGGAAACAAGATGGAGTTAATTACCATCATCACATCCGTACAGTATCATGTGATGTACCACGTTGCTGTTGTTTATGATGGGCTGGTCAGCCACGATGTGGTAGTCCTTGTCACCTGGAAGGTCAAAGGACATGCACAGGTAGGTCGTGTCAGCGGCAGGCACAGTGAGAGTTGGGAATGTCAGGTCGACCTTGCGGACATCTTGAAGAGCAAACATGAAAAACAAAAAGACGATAAGTCTAAAGAATTTAAAAAAATTATAAAATCCATAGACATGGGTGTTTTACTTATTGTGTAAACTGAGTTTGTCATACGAAAATCTATATCTATTTATATTATAACTGCATTGTGTCGTATCTGAACCCCATTGGCTAATTTTTAGACACGTGACCTTACTGTCTCATATCTTACTTTTGCGATATCGCTTAAGACATGTGTCTTCCCTGGCATAAGAAAAGAAAATCTATGTTAAAAGTACAACACAATAAAATTATTATACAAAGATAATTGTGGAGATTAAATCACATACAAGAAAACTTTCTTTTAAAATTGTTTTATTCTACCCAATAGGCGTTTAGTGGGCAATGAAATGGGTTTCTTGAATTAGTCAGGAAACCATTTAATTAAACACAATTTCAACGAGTTATTGAAATGCAGGATTATGAACATTTCAAGTTGTGTTTGATACGTTGACCATGCTTAAAACAGATACAGACATACACAATAGCCTACTTTACATCAAGTGCTGACTAGGAACTACATAGTAAAAAATAAAAAGTGCTATTTATACCAAAAACCTATTTGTTTTAAGAAAGCAAATTAACTAAATGTGGTTAAATAATTTACTTGGTAAGTAAAGTCCCTTTGGACCAAACTGATCATAAGGCTGGTGAAGGAGCGTTCACCAGTTTCTGTGGCCACGGCCCACGAGGGCCAACTAGCGTTGGGTACCCATCAGAGCTGGGTAGACTCAGGTCTTGGGAAAAGTCCTAATCTAGCCTGCACCAAGATTTAAACCCAGAACCTTCGGATCGCCAATCGAACGCGCTGCAGCATGGCCACCGTGCGCCATAATTTACGAGGTAACGTTTTTGTTAATCACCACAGGCGTATCTATAAGGTAAGTAGTGGGGGGGGGGGGAGGAGAGGAGTGGGGTTATTGTTTAAGAAATGTCTGAATTGTGTCATTACCTGTACCCTTTATTATGTCACATTGTTCGAAATTATCCGTTGTGCATGTCACAAAGTCATTTTTTCCTTGACATTTGGCAGAATACACCGGCTCACACACTCCTGTAAAAAATTGAAATAATAATGACTGTATTAGTGAACCTAAAAGATATGCGGTTTCCATTTAATAAACAAACATGTTACTTCCTGGTTTATTTTGGATAAAATGATGCGGCTGATGGGTGATGTATCATGTATGACAAAAGACAGACTGCTTCTTTAGCAATTGAAATTGCAAAGTCTTATCCCAATGTCGCAAAGATGGCTTACTTAAGAATGTGAGACAGCTTTCCACAACTTGCTATCAAAACCAAATCCAGAAATAGATTACAGCCGACAAATGACATCAGTTTCATTGGCCGAAACTAAACACAAAGTTGGCAATGGAACTCAGGAATTAAATGTAAGCTTAATGATTACAATTGTAAGCCTTAACTTTAAATAATTGTTTGAAAACCACTTCTTATTAAAAAGTTTGTAAGTTTAAAATGTGGATTGGTGGTTTTTCTAAAATGTTATCTGAAAACCCAAGACAATCCTGCAGAGATTGTCGATTGTATCAAGTTAAGGAACAGTTCTTGTTGCAAGATTTTGGTTTAAAGCAGCCAGCCTTGTTCCAGAAAGGTAACTATAATTTAAATATTGAGATAAAAACCACTGTAAAAGTCTATGAGAGAAGTGCCAAAAAAATAAAATAAAAACAAGAATATGTAAAATAAGATGTGGTTTGATTACATTGATTTATAACATCAATTCAAACAAGAAAGACATTTCACACACAAGCACAGCAACCAGAACAGATACAACACACACACACATACAAACACACACGACCCCCCCCCACACACACACACGCACGCACACACACTAGTCATCTTCCAATCTGCAAACTGTATTACCTGGATGTGTGATATTTGCAACACGAGACGGTGTTTTACCAGATGACCAAACACAGGTCGGGTCACCGAGTTCTTCACCATTAGGTTTGCCATCACCATCAGAGTCAAGCTGACACAAAGCCTTCGTCCACTGGGAAAAAAACAAGAAAAGAAAGGGTCAATTTGTTTTAGATATGAAAAAACGACTTCAATCAGTGAATGATTAGTCTACATATTATTATTCTAAGAACATAGCATCTTATCATTTACAGATAATTCTTGTTTACAGCAGCATATTGCTTTCTTGGCTAGCTCAAAGACTATAATAAGATGGACCGCTTGCTTTAATATTTCTGCTTTTTGATGACTTGAATGACTTTTTTTTCGGATTTCTTGATTCCGTTTTGCACTGTACGTTTCCGTTTTATTTAATCGCTATGATTTTCTCAATGAAAAATTAAAATTAAAATAGAAAGTTGTAAACAGCGGAAACAGGCAAACGTAAGAGCGTAGGTTAATTTAAGACAGCGTTATTGGATGCGCACGGAAGAAGAACATATAAAAATAGAGCCAGCGGTCAATTATTATAGTCTTTGGCTAGTTCTAGAAACCCATTTTATAATGGAAAGCAATTTGAGAAGAAGCAGAAATACCTTGACATTCATATTTGGAATAATAAAGACATTGGAATATGTATGCAAAATATCCTTCTTTTTTTATATGATAAAAAAGCCTTTAAACTCCTATTAGTAATATTTCAAATTCTCATATTATTGGTCTTTATATTATGAGATTATCTTCAAATCTTTACTTTTGGTTCACGACTAATTCTATTAGAAAATCACTTATACACATCAGAATAAATAGCCTATGTTTTGGGCGGTGGCTTCGAGAAATCCTAAGTTTACAGTTTTCTTTTCGACACTGATTTAAAACCGGGAAATCGAGTAGAAGTTTTTTTTTTAAATTTCATATCCCATATGTATACTATTTGGACCATATATAGTACTAATAACTGATCTTATAAATATAGAGAAATAGATGACGCATTATGCAGACGATGGCGCAACACTAAAATGACGTATGACAATGCACGATGACGTCACATGTACAGCTTATGACAACCCATAGATCACCTGGTGGCCAGCGGCGGCGAAAGCCAGTCCAAAAGGGTTCCTCGTACCGCCACCATTCATGTTCTCATGTCCAACCCCAAGCCATTTGGAGCCCGCAACGCATGGGTGAGGTACATTTTTACCATTGGGGATCTGGTCTTGGTATCCGGAGTACGCCAAGCAAACAGGAAACAATACCAAGAAACTGAAATAGACAAAGCAATATTTAAGAAAACAAAACGAAACAAGACCATTTATAAAACTAAGTAATAATAATAATAATAATAATAATAATAATAATGACATTTGTATAACGCTGCCAACAAACATAATGTAAGCTCAGAGCGCATTTAACATAACAACTAAGAACACGGATACAATCTATAGGCCAAGAGATAAAAAACTAAATGATGATTCAAAACTTTACAAACATAGAACAAATCAAACAAAATAATACAAAATAACCGACCTAACATATAAGTAAGACAGTTGGTCTTAAAGCATGTTAACTGAGATAAATATTGAAATAATGATTTTTTAAGTTCTTGAAGGAATCAATGGAGCTTGTTTGCCTGAGTTGAATGGGAAGTAGATTCCACACCTTCGGACCGGATACTGAGGGCCAACGGTCGTCAGAGAGAAACGGGGCTCTTCCAGAAGCGATGAGTTGGCAGAACGAAATGTTCTTTGAGGGACATATGGTGTAATTAGTTCCTTGAGATAGGACGGAAACTCGTTATAAAGATTTTTTTCCGACAGATGTGTTGTGGCAGATGTACCGTGACCGATGTATTGTGACAGATGTATTCTGACAACACAGAATAATTGTCACTGTTTAACAAACACAATTTTTCATTAGCTAACTGCTTCCTTCAATAAATAATTGCGACCAATTCTGGACTATTCTACTAAGCCATGTGCCTCTTAAGAATGTGATTGTCATTTTAAGTTAACATCGTACAAACTTAGTGCAGTTAAATAAATCGCCAATGTGTTTTTTCGTAAATTTTACAATAACTACACATTTATTTTTTTATAGCATTTTCTTTTTACAAGCGCATATTTAAAAAAAAGAACAATAAATTTAGTGTGTTTATATTTATACCTCAAAGTATAAAATTTAACCAAAGATATTATGTCAGATTTAAACGCACAAACAATTGAACTTACCAAATATAAAATGCTGAATTCATATTCGTTAACTAATATAAATAATATACACTTTTCGAATATATTATCCTAGAAGAATGTCTGCAAAAAATATTCGACACCCTTATCTTTCATGCTGTTTTATAGGTAAACTTGTTTCTTTATCTGACACACTGGTTAAACTACTTAAAAGCTAGGTCGTTCCGCTTCACTGACTTTTTATTATGATTCATTTAGACCAGGGTTGTCAAACTCAATTGCACAAGGGGCGAAAACTAAAATAGTGGTAAAAATTATAACAACACAAATAAAAAAAAGTCAATTTTAAGTTACTAAAAGGAAATAAATTTCATTCTTAAGGAATTTTTGTCGAACTCGATATTAAGCATCTTTTCTTAGCAACAAGTTGACATATGTTATGGTTATAGCTCGACGTAATTGCGGTGTGTTTGTCAGTGAGACGACACATATGTGACATAAACACGTCCGGATTAATACCCTTAGACGCCCTAAATAAAGATTTTGGTGCCCCTCCGCCCTTATTGAATTAATTCGAAATAATAGATAGTAATAAATTCGTCCTGTGAAGAGGAAATGGCAAGTTGCAACCTGTCATGGGGTGAACTAAAAAAGGCTGCCCAAAATGGAGTCCGCTGGAGAGCTGCTGCGGAGGGCCTATGTTCCACAATGAACCAAAAGAACTAAGTAAAAGCAAAAATAAATTCGTATAATAAAGATTTTTCTCTTTCCTTTGTCTTAGATTTTGTCTTTTTTTGTAAGTCTACTTCTTTTTAGCCCGAACGGTACTTTACTTCTTTTTGTTACATTGAAAAATGTACTGTTGCCTTTTAAATGGTGATATTAAGTCATTTAATTTGGGGGTCCTTTTTCTTGCGACTAATGGTTTGGCTGCGTTATTTGCAGTACATCACCTCGTGATCATTTTAGCACAGAAAACTAAATTCCAACTATATGAAAAATTTGGTTGCTGCCCCACCCCTTCCATTGATCCACATACTGGCTTAATGTTTAATAAGTCTCTAGGATGTAATGTGAATCTTTATCACAGAAGGCTAATGCATAAAAAAACAACTGCATATAAACAACATAACATTTTCTTGGTGCGTTGCTTTCTTTCTATAATATAGTTAATACGTTTGTGTTGTAAATAAACTGACAGCTTATTATCATTAAGGAATAAAGTGTATCAGTTATATAATCTTTTATTGGCTTCCAATAGTCTCGCGAGACGACGGAATTTAGTTTGCCCTTGGGGAGTGTGCGCTCCTGGCCTTGCAGCTTCTGTTGTGGCTGTACAAGCCAACACGCGAGTGACAGTCTCTGTTGCACTTCTGGGACACGAGAAGGAAGGCAGCATTAGTCATTGGCTGGTCTCTTCCCTTCCTTCTGGTGCGCTTCTCGTCTGTGAGCTGTTGCAGGTTTCTTTCGCCTGCTTCCAGGTCAGCGCTTGTCTCCAGCTGGACCTCTGGCCAGTTCCTCCCAGATGTTTTATGTGCCTTATTTTTTTATGCATTTTCAATAACTTTGCATTTGTTTTATTCTTTGTGTTATTCTTTCTCGTGGGTAGCCGAAATATCCTAAACAAAGATACATATAAAAAGGATTGGTAAACAAGAAAACCATAAAAACACAGTTTTTATCATACTCCCTTTATTTGCAAACTAAGTTTACCATCATGTAATTAAAAAATATCTGTGTCGCAAATCTAAAAAATATCTCCTTACTCTGTATGAATTGTTCTAAAAATAATCTTAGCGCATACTTTTTTTTTCTAGCTTTGCGCCGAAAAAGTATAAAAAGTTGCACAGGCATTTTTAACGCGAAATCAAAATTTTTCTTATACTTTCCTTTTAAGAAATGAATATTGTCATAAGTGTAGTATTATTAAGTCGTTTTAACTGAAAATTTGATAGGATGTATTGTTAGGCGCTTCAAATCTGCTGTCCAAATTTCAGCTCGATCGGACCATGGAAAGTGGTCGAAAAATCGAAGCCAATTTTTGCACCATTGCAGACAGACAGAAAGACAGACAGAAAATGCAACTTAAAATAAAGGGAGTAAAAAAAATCATTTTTAGTGGTCTTTTGTTGATGACATTGATCTGATGACGCTATGGGTCGTCTGACGCCTAAATGTCTTGATAGATGCACATTGTCTTACGAGAACACTGTGCCTGCTCTTTGCTGCTTGTTTCTTTTTTTAATGCTTTCATAGACTTTTGGCTCTTATAGAGGAATGTTTTGCAATCCTCATCTATGCTTGGGATAAATCTATTTGAAGTAGTATCGAAACTTTTGATTATTATATATATATATATATATATATATATATATATATATATATATATATATATATATATATATATATATATATATATATATATATATATTTGTACGATAGGCCGGATATGGCCCGAGGGCCTTGAGTTAACCACATATGACATATAAGCCATAGTTTCTGTTTAGTCTAGCTAAATCGTCATTACAAGTGTCAAGGGATGTATGAATTGAAAAAAAATGATAAAGCTGATTTAAAAACATATTTCCCAGTGCTTTTAAAAGCGAAACCAGTAGGCCTACATAAAATATCAGTATTGAGAAATGCCAATTTGAGCGTTACACACTTCTATGTATATGAATGGATTCAAAGTCATAGAATTTATCGCCCTGCCCAGTTTAACGAAAAGGTAATAGAAGTAAATGAATAGGCCCTAGTCTAAGTATATTTGAACAACTTGTGTTCATTCTATGCGTACATTGCGACACAATCCCGTAACCTTATTTATGGACAGAGCTTCTTGTTTAAAAAATGTAAATAATTAAAGCACGATTTTTTTTTACAGACTTTTTTTTTTGCTAGCAATCTCATTTTATATCTCATGATGTCATTTGTTTCTTTTTACAACGCTTAATGTAGTGGAAACAGTTGATTAAAAGATTCCAGGATAAAAAATGTCAATAAAAATGTAGTGAATTATGAACACAACATACTCGTATATATTGTATACCTATCGATTGTACAACTGTGGATTGAAACAAAAACGAATAGAAACTATTTTACATCTTCGCACCATCTGAAATTACAAACAATTAAAAAAATTAATATCCCTAGTAATTTAATAAATTTAAACTAAATTTTAAAATCACAATAATCGTAAAATAATATGATAAATAATAAGACTTAGTTCAATAGTAATGTATTTAATAAAACCTTTTTATTAGACGCCTGTATAAGGCCTAAGCATTAAACTTAAATCCCTAGGCTAAGTTCTAAATAGGAATAACCCTAGCTAGACATTATAAAAAGTAAAGCAAAAATAAATGAAAATGATTTAAATGTAGCCTAACCTAAACTCAATGAACCGAACACTCTAATTAAATATAAATACGTTTTTGTAAAAAAAAATGTATCTTCTATGTTTAAATGCTGTTCGAAAGGGCTAAATAAATAACCAGATATTGTATCAATGTGCCCCGAGTCGTCTGTATCAATTTGCCCCACTACACCACATCTCCCCTACCATTTTACAAAATTCAGTTAACATTTTTCCTTAATAAACAGTTAACGAATACAACTAATGAAAACTGTTAATGAACTATTCTATTAAGTTGATTAACGACTGAACTGGCTTACCACATAAAAACATCAGCATTTTGGACGAGTTCTTAGGGTCTTGGGATGAACATATGAGCGTTATTTCTGAATGCCATATGTGTGAAATGGCCTTCAAATATTCTTGTCAGGGCAAATCACTAAGTACTTAAAATCCGGTGAATTCTGCTGAGATTTTTTCTGGCCTACCAGTATATCGTGGCGGCCTAGGCTAAAGAATTGTTAAATAAATATTGGGATAATATTGCTTTTTAGATTATATTACTATGAAAAATGTTAAAAAGTGTAAAAAAATGTGACAAATTTTTAGCAAACAAAGAAAATTATCTATCTTTTTCTTTTAACAAATATCCAAATGGAAAATGTACAACTAGAAAAGGTGATGGCCATTATAAAATCAATATTTGTATGATTACAATAAAACGCATCTATAATATAACACGGTTTAGAGAAAAAATTGTACTTACCTCAGTAACATTGTTACAAAGAGCGCAGTATAATTTGAAGTAAGCTTTTCCTGTCTTACTATCGCTAACTCGTGTGTTCTTCTCCACAATTTTTGAAGAGTCACAATTTGATGTTTCGCAAATATTTCTAACAATGTGGTCATTATATTTTGGTGGACATGAACTTATGAACAGGTATTGTCCATTCACTAAACCAGTACGTTTGAGCTTCTTTTGATCCACGTCAAAAGTCGATCTGCTCCTGCTGATCTGTCAAAGTATCTGGACAACACGTCCCGTAGAGCTCACAACGAGGTCTCTGGCAATCACAGGGAAAGCAACCTGCTTCAAAACAAATGTCATTCGTCCGAATCGTTGTACTAGTCATTGGACAAGTTTGATAACAGAAGTTGGCATTCAGTTGGCATTCAGTTGAAAGGCCGTCTTTGTTGTTTTATCCATGTGTCATTTAAATTCCTAGTACAACTGTCATCAATTTCACAATTAGAAATTTGCGCGTACACAAAATATAAACTTGCTAAAATAATACAATTCACAAAAAAGTTTGTTTGTTTGACATTGTATAGTCAGATTGTTCACAATTTGTAAAACTTAAGCATTCAAGTTAAATGAGTATTACTAACATGCTGTGTTCACTGACAACATTCACTTTTAAATACGTTGGAAACTATTTACTCTGATCAAGTTGGGAATTGTTTAAATAGTTTTAAACAAAGTGATAAACTCAACAAGACAATAACTTAACCCTGAGGCATAGAACTATTAGTTCACGGAGAATACGACATATTTGGTATTTTGGTTGTTATTTAGTTGCATTTTGAAGACGATCAATACAAATAGCTTCTTTATATTTTAATAAAATGAACATTTCAGTTGTCAATCTCTACAATAAGGCTTCTGATATATCTGTAATATGGAATAGTCTGGTATGTTTTCCACGCTTTAAAAAAAATCACATATGACAATAAAGATTAATGCTTCGGGTGATACGGGCACATATATCTTTAATATGTATTTAATAAGTTTGAACATGCAAATAAATAAATAGTTTCGATTAAGTGTTCTTTACATTTAAATAAATAAGTTTGAATGAATTTAACAAAAAAAAAAAATTAACCCGCAAGAGTTTCATTAAGGAGTGGGGAATTGAAGCTAAACAATTGCCTCATGGGCGAAATAATACATTTTGTATTATATTAACATTTATTTTCTTCATTTTATAACGTCAAAATATGTTCAGATATTACTCTAATATTAATTACAATTTACAAGCTTTTTAAGCTACTGTTTGCCAGTTTTGATGAGGTGAAATTCTGTTTTTTACTAACGTTCTCTTCTTATCTGCCTTTAATATGCTATCTTTTGTCAGTATTTACAATACGATCAGCCATGAATCTTTCTTTAAATCCATTATAATAACTTCGCTGAGATAATCTCCGAGATTCATGCGATGAAACTAGCAGCATTGAATTGTCTCCTGACATCAAGCATTGGTAACATATATATATATAATTCAGTGGTGCATCTCATTTATCTTTAAAAGGTCAAAACCTTGTTAATAGATACAGTGAGGAATCGTTCGATTTTTTTTAAAACAAAATATTCTAAAAACAAAATAATCTTCAAACAGATATGTCTACTTCGATGTACACATTAAAATATTTAATTATATATTTTTGTGACATTCTTGAGTAAATAAGTTTTTGTGTGTAAAATTATAGCTTTGATGAAAGTTAATATAGTGTAATCTCTTGTACTTGCTAAAGTACATAAGACCTATTTCTATATTGTTCGCAATTTTATGGTACTAGCTCATTACAATTTCAAGTTACGATAAAATTGCAAACAGCTCTTTGAAAATAGTAACCAAAACTTGATAGGTAATCTACTGAACATTTGCTATTCATAGTTGTTTTAGGGAAATTCCAACATCTTAACAAAACTGTTTGTAGTGATTAAAATAATATGTAGTCAAAGGGAAGCAATACAGACAATAGTTTGTGTGTTTTAGATTAGTTCCCTTAAATCAATAATTGATATTTTATTTTGTTTTGATTGTTGTGAACTGTGTTCGTGTGTATTTGTGTATTTGGGTATTTGTGTATTTGTGTATTTGTGTATTTGTGTATTTGTGAAGCATGATAAATAGGCATGATTTACATGAACTAAATGGTTACCAGGTCAGTAAATAACATGTTAAGAAAACAGTTGATTTTAGATTTAGAAGAGAGAAGACGTATGTGAAGTGAAGTGTAAAAATGGACTTATGAATTTCTATGTGATAATATGTGATTAAACAGACTTGTGTTTTTGCTTCAAACAGTAATTCAAGTGTTGATCATTTTATAGACATAAAGAAGTTATATATATATAAATAACATTCTACAATCGTCGCAGCGGTGAACGGCAACTAATACGATACAAATAAAATGAAACGCTTCCACAAGAACAAATCTTAGACTGTAAAGTCTGATTTTCAAGTTGTCAATTCTCTCATGAAAACTATTCAACCAGTCAACCTGGTCATATAATCGTTAGAGAGAACGCTAAGACATCTATCAGAAAATAATATATGATTTGCTGTTGGATGGCAGAATTTAATGGACGATTTCTAAAGACAGTAATCAAGATTTAATGAAACACTGTATAAAGCCATATTCAGGATAACAGGAAACGGAGACACTGCAGCAAGAATTGTAAAAGTCAGTAGATACATAGGCGGCGCAAAAAGTAACAAAAAGGTGGGTGCACTTGGCGCTCTACATATGGACCCACATTGCATTTTTCAGAGGTGCCGACGCTGGAATTAATAATTTTTATAGTTGCATTATTTTCCATCTATTTAACCGTATATTTTTAGTTGCCTTAGTGTATCAGGTGAGGAGAAGGGGAAGAAAAGGGGGATCCGGGTCTGTGACAACCTTGGCAATGGAATACCCAAAGTGGCCGTCACGGCCTAAGACTTTAGCTTCCTAGACTATAACCATGTCTAACTACAGCACGACGACTACTAAACACTACAACACAACAACGAATGCACAATAATGAGTAAAGATGAATAAAATGAGAAACTATAGTTTAAACAAAGGACATAATTTGTATTTGTCTATTGGACCAAATAGATTGTCCACAAAGGACAAAAGAATAAATCCATTAAAAGACAACAGTTATGTTATGAATCAGGTATGTTATGAATCAAAACTATATAGTAAAAAGAAGATACAACTTTCAGCATAATCAACGTAGCAAAAAGGTCAACAGAAACAATTCCAATCCTAACCTAAGTCCCAACCAGAGATCAGATATCTGGAAGATGAGTTAGTAGAAATTAATCTTAGGATCAACACTGTTCATAGCCAATAGAGGCAAGACACATAATTGCATATGATTAAGTCTATAATGAAATTAATGAAATGGTAATATGATAAATATACATGGAAATTGTACGTCAATAATGCAAGCTTAAACGGTAAGTAAAATACAAGTAAACATAAGCTCCCAGAGAAAGGACGCTAAACCCACCATACAAGTACTTATAGTTGGCTATATCAACCATATTATAAAGGACATTTAAAGTACATTTTGACACATGCATATAAGATATGAATATATACTCAAAGACTACATAATCACAGCTACCGAGGGCTATTAAGAAGTCACTGAAGGCTGGGAAATAATAGAGCTCTAACCAAATCAAAAATTAAAAACACAAACTCCAAAAAGGGCCTATGGATCTTGAATATTTCAAAAGTAAAAGGCCCTGGCTTAGACAAGCCAATATTGCCCTATCCAGTACAGCATATAGTGGTAATTAAACCAGACTACATGTAAACAAAAGCAATTCGAAAAGGGGCACGGACGTGTCGTCGTGGCAAAGTTAAAGTGTGCTTGCACACAACCTAAGAAGTACATGATAAATAGTTTTAATGTACACAATTGGACTTAACGTCACGTGGCTCTGCTAAAACAATTTTCATTTAAGGTTAATACAATTATTTTTTGTTCAAGAATGAGCGATAGTAATAGTGATTGCTAGAACTGTTTGAAGAATGATGTTATAAAGAAAATAAAAGTCATATTGGGAAATAATGAACATACTAAACATGTTTAGACAATGGTGATATAAATAAACATATATTGTTGGAATAAAACATTTAAAGACAGTTGTGCAGAGCTATAGTTTGGGGGAGAGCAGAGGTGGGTCTCGGTGTGCTTCTGAGATCTCCCCTCCTCAGGAACGGCGCCATGGCAACCGACAGACTGTGACGTAGAAAACTCGGTCAAGCGGCAAGTCGCTTATTTGGCTTCAAGAGTCAAGGTTGTCCGGTCACTGTGTGTTTTATTACGAATTTACTAATGCTTTCAGTTATAATGTGTAGATCTAGTCCAAAAATAGGTATTTGAGAAGGGTTTGTTCTTGTATTAATATAAAGTCGGTTTTAAGGGTAGAAGTATCTTTTCTTATGTCATGTATTTTAACAAGGGAAGGTAGGCTTAAGTAAAAAAAGGCGTTTCTTATTATGAGATGTTCGCGTCCATCTGTATCTGCAGTGGTGGGGGTCTTGTCAAGAATAGTCATGATCCACCTCGTCTGGCGGGTTGGGGGACGATATCTTCTGGACTTTGTGGGGGGCTTCCTTCCAGTTGCCTCTTCGTATCTTCTCCACATACCCGGTAGACTGGCTTTGTAACGTTTTTCATTAAGTACGGTGTACTCAATTCGCCCGTCTGATTTTCTGTCTTGGCAGACGGCTACCCCGTATCTGTCCTCGAGCAAGTCGAGAGAGGGGTTGTATAGGTCAGGACCGTGAGGGCTCTTTGATAATTTTCTAAAGGGGGTGGGGTATAATTTAGGGAGTTTTTGTGTGTGTGTGATGAGTGGCGTTTCAGTAGTTTGTTTGGTTTGGGTTGGTGTTATAGTCTGTTGTTCGGAAATAGGGGGCCATGAGGATAAGAAGGGGGATGGTGGAGGGTTTGCCAACCTGGGGGTCTGGAGGGTCTTAAGGAAGATGGAGAGGGAGTCCGTTTGCTAGGTGGACGGGGCCAGAGACGGAGGGGGCTGGATACTTGTCTATTTACAAGACTGGGGGATGGTCATCCTGAATTTACTTAAAGTTGTCTAAAGTGACGGGTCTTTTCTGGATTCTCATACTATTGGCCGAAGGATTAATAAATCATCCTTTGAGATACGGAGCTGTCATCATAAACGGACTTCAGTGTTTCTTTAAATTCATCTCGTACGTGTGTAACACTAGAGCAGGACCGTATTTAGGATTGTGGGGGCCCTGTTCCCAAGGGCCAAATTATTGTGGATTCCCTGGTGGCATCGCCCTTGCCTTCTGATATTGCTGTGTTAGCCTTTGTTTCGGGATGTGTGGGGGCCCCTTTTGTTGGGTGCCCCTGTTCCATAGAACACGAGGAACACGCTTAAATACGCCTCTGCACTAGAGTCTGAACTTGTACAAGAAATGTTTTTTGCATTTCCAAGAGAAAGAATTACAAGTCAAAGGTACATCGAGACAACTTTCTTCTGAGGTGCAAGTACAACATGAGAAAATATAATAATCAATGGAATTTATTAGTATTGAGGTGAGATAATCCAAGCATAACGCTTATCACTACTCTATAAGTACATTACGTGTTAAAATCCGGTCAACGGTCTTAAAATTGTAATACGCGTTTGAGAACGTAAGAGTATGTTTATGAAAAATTACAGGTATCCAGGTATGAACAACAACCATGGTTGCATTTTCGGGATGCTGATAATTCTGTGGTGTTTAATCTCTCTTAATTAAACTGGGTCTTTTTAATGCTCAATAGAGCTGGGCCACTCGATAGTGACAGTATAATGTCAGAGACAGAGGTGTAACTAGAGAACACGGCGACTGGGGCAGAGGTAACTAACTTGCAAGTTCGTTTTCATTGATTAGTAAACTAAAATAGGATGTAAGACAGGGTGATGTTTTGAAATCATTGTTTCTCTTACATGGACATTTTAAAAGATAACTAATGAACTTATTTCTGTGAGTTAAGTTTACTTGATAATATATTTTTTATGTGTCAGTTTAGCTCCTATTCCAACTTTTGGCGCCTTGGGAGGCTGCCTCAGCCCTCCCCTCTCGTTACACTACTGGTCAAAGAGCATCTATACAGTCTAAGAAGATGTAACCTCTTTCGATGGGATGCAGAGAGCCCACAATAATTCACACTACCCACTAACTAATAAAACAAAATAACAAACAAACAAAGAACTGAAGAAATTAACACTGATACACCCGAAGACTTTAATTGTATTAGCGAGAATCAATAGCTACATTTTAATGTAATATAATAGTATCAATCACTGTAAAATGTATTGGCACAAACCTGCCAAGTTTTTAAATAGATATAAACTCTTTCAAAGCAAATCGGCCAAGTCGAAGGTAAGGCTCAAAACGGCCAACTCATTTCAATTTTTTTTTAATCGCAAAAGGGCCAAGTCCCCAAAAACATACTTAAAAAAAACTTTTATAACAAAATGTGTATGTCAATAGAACAATTAATAACTTTCAAACACGTATACCAAATTTCATTAAAATATTACTCGATCTATGCAGTTTTATGCTTCTCCTGAAAAATTTGCTATCTTGGACTCGACCGGTTTTCGCCTGGCAACGACGATATGTTTTCCTATTGTTATACGGGTGGTGCACTTAATTCTTAATTGCACTTGGTTGTTCACGCGGTAACTAGCACTACAGTTTGTGTCTTATTGCCCAGTGTCTGAGTCTGAGTGCCCAGTTCTTATTTGTTCACGGGTGGCACATTTATTTGCCAGCCACGTTGTATTATTTATGTTTTCTATTTAAATGCACACCCCGGTACATGTGGTTTACTTCATTGTTACCCACATTGTAATATTAGGTTGAATATGTTTGACTTTAGATGTGTTTGGCTTGGGCGCCAAAAGCACATTTAATTAACTATTGTGTTATAGTATTACCTTCACTGGCCCCAAAAAAAATAGTTTATCCACCAATCTTAGTAATGTATAGTGTTGCTCTCTGAAATTTCGATGCCTTGTATGATGTATGATTGGCATGGCATCATTCACTATTTCTATGCTTACACTTTTATGTGCATATATTAATAGATCTATATTATGTTATTCAGTTACTGGTACCACTTTGTCATTTAGTTTATTTATGATTTGCCTTAAATGGCTATGACAGGTATGAATTTTAAATGTTTTATTTTTTAGTTTGTTTCAGCCAGTCAAGATCTGGTTTAGTTTTAGTTAGACGGTTTAAAATTGTTTTTTGTATTGTTTTTTTAGTAAGAGTATACTTTAGGTTCTATGTTTTTTTTGTATTGATTTTTTGTAAGAGATTTAGTTGTACGGTTTATTCTATTGGTTTTTATTGCAGGCCTAATTTGAGTGGTTCTAACATTGTTTTTTTGTAGGCCTAGTTTGAGTAGTTCTAACATTGTTTGTTTTTGTAGGACTAGTTTGAGTAGTTCTAACATTGTTTTTTTGTAGGCTTAGTTTGGGAGTTTGGTTTTTGTTGTGAGATTCTAAATTAGTTTTGTATTTTAATATTTAAAGTTTAGATTTATGTGAGTATTGAAATGCATAATAAAGTTTATATTATTATAGAGTTACTTTGACTTTTGTTGTTCTATCTTTGTTTCTTACAAGTGTCGTGCTCTTGTGATGTGTCGTGCTGTTTTAGTTAGGTAGCTAAAGCCTTAGACTGTGACAGTAACCTTGGGTATGGTTAGCAGAGGTTGCACAGACCTAGTCCCCCCCCCCCAATTCCCTTCCTCCCTCTCTTATTACTGCACCCACACCTTACATAATGTATGCAATTATTTAATATGTTACGAAATGTCGCATAAGTTGGACCTAGCAGAAAATGGTTTAAAACCATTTAAGCATAGATTAACTGCACCTCCCGTACGCCTACATTTAGCGGAATCATATAATTAAAGGAAATCGGGTTGGGTTGTGGTAGGGTGGCGGGCAGTGCCCTCACATAGAGAGGGGGCAGAGGGGGAATATGCCCGGGGGCGACACTTCCAGGGGGGGGGGCAAATGTAGTCTAAATATATCACTAAACAAGCAGTTACAGTATGCAAGTTGGGGGCGCTGAAACTTTTGCCCTGGGGCGCTACATAAGTTTGTAAAGGCTCTGGTGGCAGGTCGGTGGTTTAGCGATAGGGCGGTGTATTTTCATCCCGTATGTATTGACTTGAAATCCTTGATAAAAATATCCGAATCTTATACAGCACATTTTGTAATATTTTTTACTATAAACGTTGTGTACTTTAAATGTCAATGTGAAGTCGACCGTAACTTTCATTGTCGATAGAGTGATAATTTTTTTGGCGGTATACTATGGTGTTATAAATACCCGTATCTCAATGTGCATTTGACAGTTATTTCAGTTGGCTACATACAGCTCAGGTAAAAAGTTCCATTTCCATTTAGAGACAAAGGTAAGTAGTTACTGCAATAGAATAGCTTCATCCATTCATGTCCTCTATAAAGTATAAGCCTTTTAGTAGGTACTTAAAACTGATTTAATTAAAAGCTGAGCTTTTTATGTTAATAAGAAAGACAAAATGATTCTAAGAACTTTGATACCAATTTTATGACTGTATATTAATTTTTAAAAATGTTGTGAAATTTTGCAATTTTACAAGTGAGTTTACCTTTAGCCACTCACAAAGTCCCATTTTTAGAAGTCATTATCTCAAAAAGTATATTGGCTATGGCTAAGTTACTTTGTTTACAAACACAAAAGTTTGTAGAGAAGAGACCCAATTTTTTTTCGTGAATGTGGTGCATTTGAAAAATATAAAAATATCGATGTAAAAATCATTTTTCATACTTTTTACAGTTTTTTTTCAAGGGAGACAATAAAACGAAAATCTGACCTATTTTTAAAAAACCTAATTTTAGTAGAAGCTTATGTTACATCATAGACTATAATAAGATGGACCGCTTGCTCTATTTTTAGAGCTTATATGTACTTTTTTTCCCGTGCGCAACAAATAAGGTTGTCTTAAATTACTTCTACGCTCCTCCTTGTTTCTATAATGTTTCCGCTGTATAGAATTTTTTATTTTAATTTTAATTTTTCATTGAGAAAATCAAAGCGATTAAATAAAACGGAAGTGCAAAGTATTATAAGAATCGGAAATTCCGAAAATCAGTGTTTCGACTCATCATATAGCAGAAATACTAAAGCAAGCGGTCCATGTGTATTATAGTCTTATGGTTAAATATCAAATTGAAGGGAATTCAATGATCTATAGAGACCTACTAAAATGGCACTGTTTCAAATGATCAAAATTTAATTATTTTAATTGAAACAAAGTGTTCTAGCAAAAATTTTCGTCTTTTAGTCGTTTATAAATATTCGCGAAAATTTTACGAATCTTTGTAAATGTAAAAATATTACATCAATTTGAAGTTCATTTAAAGTACACAACTTTTATCGTAAAAAATGTTACAAAATGTACTGTATAAGTAGGTATACGAACAATGATTGACAATCATGTGCTTGAAAGTAAAACAAACAAAAGCAGTATTTATATAGTGTAAGACTCGAGCATTAAACAATAAATAAGGCAAGTTAGTACATTATTTAATAATACACATTATTGGCCCCCAAACGGGACTAATTAAATACAAGCTAGATGTTGGGCCACTGAGATTCAATTCACTTGTATATATAACAAACTCATCTTCACATATTCCATAACCCGAATGAGGGTCGTTGGGGCACCATTTTTTACTGTTGGACAATTGTATGCCATTCGTCTCGATCCTGCGCCGCCCTTCTGGGAATCCACAAGAGACAAGCCGGTCCACTCCTTGATGTCATCCTCTCATCGCCTCTTTTACCTGCCTCACATTCTTCCACCCTGCACTGTGCCCTGCAGGGTGGTTTTTGTCAGGCCATCGCATCTTGCTATATGTCCGAAGCATCTGAGCCTTTTACATTTAATGACGCTGAGTTGATCCTCGTGAGGGCCAATGACGTTGGTGATTCTCTCATGGACAAACTCTAGACTCTTAGATAAATCGATTTCCGCTTCTGCGTAATGGGGAAACCGCAGTAATTAATTTTCCAGGTCATGTGCACGAGTCCTCCCCCCCACCCCCCCCAAAAAAAAAAGTTCCATACCCAATAACTACACTATATGTTTGTTTATGGGATCTTTTGATCTCATTGACATTGAGGGAGTAAAAGGTAAAGGTTGGATGTGGGGAGTGGGGGAGAACATGTCGTTAGGTGTATTATTTTTAGTAACGCCATGGTCGCTGTGCAATATTCAGAAAATTAACATATAGTGGTACACGTGGGTCTTTAAATAGTTTTAATATAAAGAAGTGTTTTGCCAAATAATTGCCCCCAAATCGGCAAAGAAATTCGTCGAGTGCAGTAGTCTAAATCTATAATGCGGATTGCTGAATCGGGTACCTTACATAGGTCGGTGCAGTAAACAAAAAAACAACAACTAGGCCTGCTAGCGTTGACCCATCACCCAATCTAAAATGTCTCAATAAAAACCTGACGATCTTTCCTTCCTGAGTCCTGGGCGTAACGATGTTAAGGGGTACACCCGGGGGTGGGGAAGGGGCACACCAAGATCCTGTTCGGCACCAAAGTTGTGGCGTGCCGTATAACATAGGGTTTGATCTACGCAACCCATGCACAAACTGCGGAAGTCCCCTCCGATCATTTTCCGCAGGCATCAGGGCGGGTTTTGCGACGAACTGCTGCGCTCACTTCTTCCTCAGAACCGAGGCTCTTGGTGGTGCAATAAACCTCGGATGCGCAGCAGGAGTTGTCTCCCACACGATGGCCTGCCCGTGTATTCTTAATGTGAAGGGATCGGCGGTTTACACACTTTGACAGTCTTTGAGGCCCATGTGACACCTCCATCACCAGCCCTGTGGACCAAGTCAATCTACATCATTTTGTGAATATATAATATTCCTCAAGTAACTTTCACAAAATTCCTTTGTACCATCCCAGCCGTCCTTGACTTTAACACTCTATAGGCTTTTATTCCAATGTTTAAGTGGTGGCAATGGACGACGCTGTTGTAATGGACACCCTGATGGCATCGGTTCCGCATTGCTGCATCTCTTTTGTGATTCTGACATAAAGATTGGCTGGTATAAAAAAGTTAGTATCAGGTCGACCGTTCTTCGTTCGGTAATAAAGAGGATGCGCTTGTACCTTAACATAATGTATATGTAAAACTATGGTGCATACATTTTAAAAATACGTCTTTACCAGACAAAAAAATTGCATTTTTTTCCCCATCTACACTGATTTAAGTTGCATAAATAAACGTTTTTTGGCGTATTCATTTCTATTTTTATACTCATTAGAATAGTATAAATTATAGGTTCTCAACGTTTTTTGGCTCACCGCATCCTTTTACAACTTTTTTCAAGCATTTTTATTTGTATTATTTTCAAGCATTACACAAACTACCCAGTTTGTATGATCACTGCGTATCTAAAAAGTTGAACGATAGCATTTACAAAATAAAACAGATCGAAATATCATTAATATAAGCATATGTTAGGGCGATAGTGATCGGTCAGCAGGGTTGACAGTCCGGTGAACAAACAATAGCCGGCCGCACACCATATTTGCCAAATACAGACCCCTACGTCATCGAAAAGTCATTGCGATTCCTACTTCTTATTAGTTTAATAATATGTATGCCTACTGTTGGGGGAGATCAGATATTTAGCAGCACTTGCGTTCACATCATATTTCAACTAAAATCTAATCAATTCAAACAGAAGAGGTGTTCAAATTATATCAGGTACGTTTGTACCGCACACTTGCCCTTCACCGCCCCCCAATCGCCCCCGGGAATGTCAGCGCCCCCTAAAGCTTCTCACCGCCCCCCGGAGGGCGATAACGCCCCCGTTGAGAACCTATGGTATAAATTATAGTATTGTATGCAACCATTCACCCAACCCCAACATTACTTTCATCATATCGGATTTAAAATTTCCTCCCAAGCAACATTTTTGTTGTGATTTATATAATCTGCCTGAAAATAGTTAAACTGTATCTATCTTTCAATCTAAACATAGGGAAACCGACTCCAGCGAACTGTAAAATTTAACGTTTTGACCTTTTCAACAAATGCATGCACCAAAGGGTGACGCTGCAATGCATTTTAAAATTCGCGTAAATCATCTTTTCCAAAAGAGTTGTCCAAAAGTAAGCATTTTCTGAGTTATTCCGTGACAAGTTGATCCAAGTTATTAGACCATTGCATTGGCTATTCATCAATTAGTAAAAATATCCCTATAACCATACTGTTAGGCCCAAGCTATAAGCCTGGTTAAATGTTGACTCTGGTGTTAATTTTTTTTTTTTTTTGTAATAAAGTAGGCCTATTCTAATCTCCGTAAGCGTCTATACACGATAAAGCTGACAAACCTAGAACATCTATTCAGTACTGATCATTGTTAGCGTGTCCTCAGTCCAGGTTAGCTTGCCTATAGCTTTCATACCTGCTACAGACATGACTAACGTAATATATTCCATGAACTGTTTAAAAACCGACGTTTATTACAATACCATTAATAGTGAATACTTTTACAAATATGGAGTTAGTAAATTTTGTATAGCACCGCGCGATTATAGTTAAATTATATTGCTATTTCCTATGCAGCCACTGATCTTATCCAAAAAATTATTATTTATTAATTTCAATGGATTATTCCAAACAATGTTTGACAAAAAAAAAGTAAAATATATAGTTTGGTGTAAACTATATCTAATTACTCCATGTTTGTTACTATTTAAAATAAACTATCCGGCCAAATATAATATCAATTTGCTACTAACCTACTTTCCAAAGACACCCGGGAAAGTACTAGCCAAAGGGAAGGAACTCCGTATTAAATTTAGTAAAAAATTTTTAAATATTTTTTTTAAATAATTAAATATTCCCCAAAGTGAATAAAAATTACATCATAAAATAGATAAATATCTTAGCTTTCTGGAAATGTATACTTGTATACATAAAAAATCCCGAATTATCGGTAGAATCATTCGCTGAGTGTTGAGACCTTATGATTTGGCTAAATATTTTCTCTAGGCCTAGCGTCAAAGTCCGATAAAGTATAATAAATCCCAAAAATCGAGTTGAAATGGAAATTTATCTAAGTCTATATCTGCAGCATCCTTATTATCAGAACTGTTGTTAAATGTTATATTCGGATGTATAGAGCTATCGATTAATAAAGTAAAAAATGAAAGACGAAGGCTATAAAAAAAGTTTTACAAGACGAAAGGCAGGTGAAAAATACCCAATTTTTTTGACGCGCATAGCTAAAAAACGAAATTAGATAAAAACATCCGGTTTTTATTAACGAAACAGACTATATTCCTACTTTTTAAAAGCCGTTTTTGCAGAAAAATAAAACCCCAGAACGCGTGTCGAAAAAAAATCTAGAAACGACAAGGTTAGTCACACACGTGGCGGCCGCGTTTGGGCGCATTAGTACGGAGGGGGGTATGTCGCATTCAGTCGCGGTAGTAGCAAATGAGTTAAATTTTGAGCATTACACCAGTCAAATACTAAATAATTAAAGGTGTAATCATGTTATTCATTGAAAAACTGCAAATAAAAAGATTATAATATACGTTAGATGATTTGTTTAATTTTCCCTCCCCCTCAATAAAACTAACAGTATATTACACGTCTGACTATTGTTATAAGGAAAATACGAATACATTGAATATATCTTTTCTAGTTTACCATATTTCGAATTGACAATGTTAACATAATATTCTAATATATCTTACTTGGGTAGGCCTACATAAGCAAATCATGAATATATTTGTATAGATATATATATATATATAAATAAACATTTGTATTGTATAAAAAAAGTGTATACTAATACAATGTATGTGTATACTATATACAGTGGAGTATCTACTTCTACAGTGTATACTATATACAGTGTAGTGTATACTACTACAGTGTAGTCTATACTATATACAGTGAAGTGAATAATACTACAGTTTATACTATTTACAGTGTATTGTATATTGCTACAGTGTATACTATATACAGTGTATGTGTATCCTATATACAGTGTAATGTATACTACTACTGTATGTATATACAGTGAGGTGTATAATACTACAGTGTATACTACATACAGTGTAGTTTATACTACTACAGTGTATACTATATACAGTTATACCGTTTTTATAAAAAAAAAGTTTTCGACGTGTTTTTTTTGCAAACAATGTTAGATAAAAGAAAGTTAAAAATAGGCCTATAGTTTGTTGAAACCTCATCTAATTCTGTTATTATTTAAACGGCAAACTATTTTCTCACTATTAATTAATACGCAAATATATTTGTTAAATTTTTTTTTTAAATTTAATCTAAAATAGATCTACATTGAAGACGTTATTTAATCTAATAAATAAGCCTCGAGGGCCGCATAATATTTTATGTCAGCCTGCGTGTCACTCACTGGTTTTACTTTGTACACCCCATTAATTACATAAATTACTTTTGGTCTTGCTCTAAATTATAACTATCATCGGTGCGCAAGAGTACTCCAAACCAGAAATTAAACTTCTTTCTGTTGTTGTACGGGTATTTCCGAAACGTCATAACTGCGACGCAACAAAACACAGCTCTTGAAAGCCGCGCCACACGTGGGTCGAGCCATGGCATGTTTTCATGGCCCAAATCAATTATTTAAATAAAATATAAAGTACATTTTTGTCTAATTTCATTTCCGATTTTTATTTGTGGGGCCGAAAAGCTCTAGATTTTTTTAAGGTGAAAAAAGTCGTGCATGAAGAAAAATCGTTAGGGCGCTTTTGAAGAAAATTTCCAGACATACATACATACATACATACATACAATTTTAACTCGTATTATAGTATAGGATACAATTTTTACTCGTATTATAGTATAGGAATTTGTGTTGGCCTACATTGTCACAATGCAATGTGTCATTGCATTTCGAGGGCGTTTTTATTATCTTGCTGGAAAATGTTTAAAAAATAAGTTCACATAATTTTTTTGTTTTATGTTTTGCCCTATGCTATCATGTATGCTATAGGTCTACTATACACAATTCTGTACTGTGCTATCCTATGCTATAAATCTACTATTACTAGGCCCTATACACATTTCTGTACTGTGCTGTCCTATGCTAAAGGTCTACTATACACCGTTCTGTACTGTGCTATGCTATCATATAAGCTATAGTTTACCAGAGACAATTCTGTACTGTGCTGTCCTATGCTATCATATAATCTATAGGTTTACCAGAGACAATTCTGTACTGTGCTGTCCAATGCTATAGTTCTACCGTACACTATGCAATATGTTTCAGACGATCATTATTTGAATACATTTACATGGAGGAGGAAAAAAGAAAGAAAATGACAGATCATTCGCCCAAGGCAAAAAGCATTAAAACAAATTGTCATGGCGGTCAAACTAAAGCAAGCAATGGCGTACACTCGTCTCCACACAATGTCGTTGAAGATGACAGTTCGAAAGAAGCCGATAGCTGTGGACGACCCCAACAGAAATCAAAAATGGTTGGCTCTTTCGAATTGGTACGTAAAAAGCAAAATGATTTTTTCCACTCAGGATTGCTACCAAAATATAGAACATTCCAAAAAGGAAAATGCATAGAGCAGAAGAGCAATATTATTGCGTAAGGTAAATAAAAACGCTAAGCCACCTGCCGAAGAACTAAAATCTGTCTAATTTATATTCTTCAATTAGACAACTTTTATAGGATATTTTTATAATATAATATTTATTATATATCTAGTAAAATGTATAATTACTCCAGAAGTAATATCTGTGGCCGCCAATGCCTGCGCCAAAAAATGCATAATAGAAAACAATGCTTTTTAAAAACATTTGTTTTTATCTAAAATGGTTAGACGTATTAAACGAATCAACTTTTGTGATTGTTTTACAGTCTGTATGACTGCTACTCTAGGCATATATGCCAATTCTTTGAGTGTTGTCTCAGTTTCTTTCTAAATCTTTTTCAGTTTGTCTTTCGGGATGTCTGATCTGTATGTCTTTGATTTTCTGCCTGTCAATTTCTTCTGTTGGTATTTCTGGATGTCTGATCTGTATGTCTTTGATTTTCTGCTTGTCAATTAATTTCTTCTGATGGTATTTCTGGATGTCTGATCTGTATGTCTTTGATTTTCTGCCTGTCAATTTCTTCTGTTGGTATTTCTGGATGTCTGATCTGTATGTCTTTGATTTTCTGCCTGTCAATTTCTTCTGTTGGTATTTCTGGATGTCTGATCTGTATGTCTTTGATTTTCTGCCTGTCAATTTCTTCTGTTGGTATTTCTGGATGTCTGATCTGTATGTCGTTGATTTTCTGCCTGTCAATTTCTTCTGTTGGTATTTCTGGATGTCTGATCTGTATGTCTTTGATTTTCTGCTTGTCAATTTCTTCTGTTGGTATTTCTGGATGTCTGATCTGTATGTCTTTGATTTTCTGCCTGTCAATTTCTTCTGTTGGTATTTCTGGATGTCTGATCTGTATGTCTTTGATTTTCTGCCTGTCAATTTCTTCTGTTGGTATTTCTGGATGTCTGATCTGTATGTCTTTAATTTTCTGCCTGTCAATTTCTTCTGTTGGTATTTCTGGATGTCTGATCTGTATGTCTTTGATTTTCTGCCTGTCAATTTCTTCTGTTGGTATTTCTGGATGTCTGATCTGTATGTCTTTGGTTTTCTGCCTGTCAATTTCTTCTGTTTGTATTTCTGGAAGTCTGATCTGTATGTCTTTGATTTTCTGCCTGTCAATTTCTTCTGTTGGTATTTCTGGATGTCTGATCTGTATGTCTTCTATTTTCCGGCCTGTCAATTTCTTCTGTTGGTATTTCTGGATGTCTGATCTGTATGTCTTTAATTTTCTGCCTGTCAATTTCTTCTGTTTGTATTTCTGGAAGTCTGATCTGTATGTCTTTGATTTTCTGCCTGTCAATTTCTTCTGTTGGTATTTCTGGATGTCTGATCTGTATGTCTTTGATTTTCTGCCTGTCAATTTCTTCTGTTGGTATTTCTGGATGTCTGATCTGTATGTCTTTAATTTTCTGCCTGTCAATTTCTTCTGTTGGTATTTCTGGATGTCTGATCTGTATGTCTTTGGTTTTCTGCCTGTCAATTTCTTCTGTTTGTATTTCTGGAAGTCTGATCTGTATGTCTTTGATTTTCTGCCTGTCAATTTCTTCTGTTGGTATTTCTGGATGTCTGATCTGTATGTCTTCTATTTTCCGGCCTGTCAATTTCTTCTGTTGGTATTTCTGGATGTCTGATCTGTATGTCTTTAATTTTCTGCCTGTCAATTTCTTCTGTTGGTATTTCTGGATGTCTGATCTGTATGTCTTTGATTTTCTGCCTGTCAATTTCTTCTGTTGGTATTTCTGGATGTCTGATCTGTATGTCTTTGATTTTCTGCTTGTCAATTAATTTCTTCTGTTGGTATTTCTGGATGTCTGATCTGTATGTCTTTGATTTTCTGCCTGTCAATTTCTTCTGTTGGTATTTTCTCCACCGTAAGTTCCCAGAGTAAACGAAGAAAAAAAAAGAATTATCTGACGTATAAAATGACTTATTATCCATCATAATCCAACATCAACATGCCCAACTTAAAACTCCATTACTGATATCAAGTCGATTCTTGAGATTAAACTTTATTTTGTAGCATATTGTTTCGGTAACAGTTTTAAAAAGGTCTACATAATTTTTTTTAAAAGGCGCAGTCGAAGACATTCAGCGATTCAGGGTTATTATACGCCAGTGCAGAGCTGTAAGCAGGTCAAAGTTTGATAGGCTTAAACGTCCACACGATTTTATTGACATTATATCTTTAGACGATACTTTGAGTCCTGATTCTAATTCTTTTTCTTTCTCTCACAGTTTCGTTTCGCTACTGGCCTGGACACATTTTTGATGATACTTGGCACTATAGGCGCCATTTGTCAAGGAGTGACAATGCCATTGAATTTTGCAGTGTTCGGTGAAATCATAGATGCCTTTGTGACTTACCAGTAAGCTTGTAGATGCTTTGCAAAAAAAAAAACAACAACAAAACACCTATGCAGTTTCCAATATCTAGACATCTAATAGTAGATAATCTTAACGTATGTAGCACACAGCAGTAACTGTAACATAACATACATACAATTACATTTACAAATTCATGCACAAACATATCAGTATAGATACATATTTAAATATACTTATTATAGGGTACACAAATATAGGCCTTTTAACCTTTTAGCACAAGGGCGGTCACTAATTTGAAATAGAAGCATGGATATTGCCAACCTTCCATTCAACCATCTATCTATCTATCTATCTATCTATCTATCTATCTATCTATCTATCTATCTATCTATCTATCTATCTATCTATCTATCTATCTATCTATCTATCCATCTATCTATCTATCTATTTATCTATCTATCTATCTTTCAATCTGTCTATATGTCTATCTGTCTGTCTGCCTGTCTGCCTGTCTGCCTGCCAGCCAGCGACCCTGTCTGTCTGCCTGCCAGCCAGCCACCCTGTCTGTCTGTCTGTCTGTCTGTATGTATGTATGTATGTATGTATGTATGTATGTATGTCAGTCTGTCTGTTTGTCTGTCTGTCTAGGCCTATCTATCTATATAATCATGTCATTACTATTATGAAGGACAAAGGAAATGCTATACAATATGTACATTTATAAATATTCCTTCTCTAGAACAAGCAGTAACGCAACGTATGAATCGCTACCGGACCAAGTTCTTCCATATACTTATGCCTTAATTGGCATTGGGTTTGGCTCATTTTTTTGTAGCTTTTTGGCTGTTGCTTGCTGGCAGTGGGCAGCGGAGAGACAGGTACTCCTATATATTTTTTTCTATTGTTTTGCTTCATATCACCACTGTAATATTTTAAAGTCTTAGTTCCTTATGTGATTTGTTACAGACGAACTATTTATTACATTACGCTCTACTCTTAAATCTATAGTCTTATGTTATATATTACAGTTTGACAGCCATATATAGGGCCTACTTATTCACACATTAAATACATAACAAACTAAATTTCTTTAACCTCATTTTATATGTTAAAAGGACTAAAATATAGTTATATATATAGTCTATTCATAAATATATATAAATAAAATAAATGCATACCAGCCCCATTAAGATGAAAATAATATGTTTAAAAAGTCGAAACTGAAAGAAAAAGAAACGAATTTAAACATTTAACAATGGAAGTGAAAGTAATCTGGAAACTGTCCATGTATAATATATATGTATAGTAAATAATTAAGTTTTAGTTATTTTCACTGACGGGCTGGTGTCTTTAAAGATATCAAATATGCCTACATTTTTTTAGCTTGGTGTCCACAGTTCCATCCTTATGGCCTGTTAGAATGTGGCACACCTGCAGACTTGCCGTTCGGTAACAGTATTACAAGTTCTAGTAGCATGGCAACTAAAATATATAGGTTATAGAGTTATAGTACTAACTTACCTAGATCGCAGACCCATTGTACTAATAAAGACCGACCGAAATTCGGTTTCGGCTTCGGTTTCGGCTTCGGTTTCGGCGCCGAAAATAGGCAAAAACCTTTCTTGGCGTGGTTTCGGTTTCGGACGAAGCCAAAAGGTTAGTTTTTCGGTTTGCTTACGGTTTCGGCCGAAACTGATATTGACTTTCGGTCATCAGCCGAATATCTATTAAAAATGTTAACTTTCAAAATTCAAAACGCTACGCTAGTGTTGCATCTATTACTCTGCTTACTGCTTATTGATACTTTCATTTCCTTAAAACTGTTGCGAATTAATCTATGTGAAGTAGGGATGTTAAATGAAAACCGGATTTCGGGAGGAAATCATTCATAATGGTGTCACACGATTTATTTATCTTTTTATTTGAAGAAATATTTTAAACCCTGTTTGATTAGCACAAAACAATTCCTTAACATTAAATGCCTTGCAAACACTAATTAATCAAAGGCGATTCATAGGCCTATTGTGTGTTTTTTTTCAAAGCCCGAGTATTACTTGCAATACAAGAACAGGAACAGCAAACACAGATGTTAAGTTACAATTAACTCTATCTTTTTTGAGAAGAACAAAAAAGCTGGAAATTTCCCCATTGATCATTGATGCTGAACGCTCCCAACAGTCAAAGAGACCGATAGACGTTGTTAGATGCCTGGACTTCAAAAGGAAGTCATAGAGAGACACAACGAAGGACGTATTTAGTGTTTCCCCGTTGAACCCTTCAATCAGTTCAGTTTTATTACAATAGCTGACAATATTTGTCCAGTGGTAAAACTGACCTAAAAAGAGTCTTTTCAAAATTAAATATTATTTTAATGTGTGCAACTTGTATCATATTTATATTATAATTATATATATATATATATAATATATATATAATATAATATATATAAAATATAATATATAATATATATATATATATATGTGTGTGTGTGTGTGTGTGTGTGTGTGTGATTGTTCCTAAGCCGTTTGATTAATCGGCGACAAAAGTTAAACATATCAATTGGTCTCTAATGAGCATTTATATTAAATATTTTCACAACATCAACTTGTCATTTTGCTAAAAATGGTTAGTTATAATATAATTATGTTAAATGCTATTATTGATTGAATGGTTTTGAACTGGAACAATTGTAATTTTAGCAAAAAACTAATGGGCCAAAACAACAAACATGAACAACAATAAACATTAAAATAACACAATGATGTTGAGCACAATATTTGAACTGTTGTGTTTTATTAGAATTATTTTATCATATTATGCAGGTAAACGCAATCCGAAAGGCATTTTTTAACTCTGTTCTAAGACAAGACATTGGTTGGTTTGATGTTCATAGGGCAGGGGAGATAAGCACACTATTTACCGAGTAAGAGCTTATTATTAAAGTAATCTGATTTCCTGATTGTAAAGAAAAGTTACAGTTTTACTTCACTTGAAAGAATATTTACAGCTTACTCTTATGCTTTCTTTCATAAAATTTCTTAGGAATATACGAAATATTGCAGATGGAATGGGTGATAAAATGGCAATCTTCTTGGAATGGTCTATAAATTTTATAGCCTGTTTTATTATGGCATTAACTAGATCATGGAAGCTAACCCTTGTTGTAGTAGCCGTTTGCCCATTGCTTATCCTTACAGGAGCTCTGTTAGTTAGGGTAAGTTGATTTATATCTCTCAAACTTTCTCTATTTATTGATGTTTGGAATTTAGTCGTTAAACTACTGCCATCTATGTATATACAGTGCTTTTTTGTGACGGTACGCACCGGTACGACATACCGGCACCTTTTTCAATGTGGGAAAAAAATTATTACTTTTCTTTATATTTTAACCTTTATTATTAATTTATTATATTATTAATATGTTAAGATTGAATTATTTTAAAATTGCGCGCAATAAGAATTAAAATATAAAATGCGAAACTGCCATAAAAGTTAGGCAATCCATCACTGAGTACCGGCACCTAATTTTGTACAAAAAAAAATAACTGCTGAACTGCATTTGAATTTTAAATGCCTTTTATTTGTATACATTTCTAACTAAAATAGACGATGAGAAAATTGGCTGGAGAAGAGTCTCAAGCGTACGCTAGAGCAGGAGCAGTTGCTGAACAAGCTTTCAGATCAATTCGAACTGTGCAGGCTTTTCAAGGACAAGATAAAGAAATCGCCAGGTAATTCTTACTTCAGACATTTACCAATAAAACAATCGAATATGAGAAGATAAATAACAAATTATAGTTTCAAAACAATTTTCTGGTATTATACTCTAGTGTAAGCAATTAATATCATGGCTCAGATATCGAATAATTAATAAAAGAGGTTGTAAATAATAATTCAGACAGATACACAGGTAGTTGCTAAAAGAAACATATAAAAAGGAAATAACAAAATATTTGCCTAGTTTTGAACAACTTGAAAAAATTCACACTAAGACAATAGAATAATTTTAACAAGAAATCATAACATTAATTATTATAAGTTGTAAATAATTATTATTTAATGAAAACCTGTTAAGAATTAAAAAAAAAACATAATAATAATAATACAAAAATACTTTTTTTTTAACTGTCTTTTTAACTAATATTTTCCTTCATTAGATATGATGACAATTTAATATTTGCTATAAAAGTGGCTTCAAAAAAAGGGTTGGCTCTTGGTCTTGGTAACGGAGTATTTTGGTTTTTGTTGTTTGTAATGTTTGCTGCAGTTGTTTGGTTTGGGACATTTCTTATTCAGGATGATGGTCTGCAACCAGGTAGATTTTTGCCAGTAAGTATCTTTTTGAATAACATTACTGCCAATAGGAATAATAAACAATCATTATATTATTATCTTAAATACACTACACAGCACCTTGTGATCAATGACATTGGATTGTAAAGAAAATAGCCTTGCATATAATATACTCAATTTGTTTGTTTATAATAAAAACAACTAATGAGTTATAATTATTACCAAATAGAATAGATTAAAAAAAATTTCTGGGTTACTATCACCAGGTACTATTTGGAGCGATGAGTGGATCCACTGCACTTGGAAATGCTTTTAATAACCTGGAGAGTTTTTCGAATGCTCGTGGTGCAGCTGTGAACATTTTTGGAATCATCTCAATGGTGCCTAAAATTGATTTATTATCAAAGGAAGGACTTAAGTTACAAAACTTGAAAGGTGTAATTGAGTTCAAAAATATCAAATTTTCATACCCAGCAAGACTTGATGTAAAGGTACTTGTTTATTATTTATATATCTGTTGCAGAAAAATAAAAGAACTTTATATATTTCTGGTAAGCCTACAAATACCCCTGCTCTAAACAAAATTTTAAGGTAAAAAATCGATTCCACCCATACATAATTAAATTATTATCATTATTGTTTTTTGTTTTAATGAATATTAAAAAAAAAAATAACATAATAAAATATATTTTTTGTGTGTGTGTGTGCAGATTCTTAAAAATTTAGACCTAACAATTCAACCAGGACAACATGTTGCATTGGTTGGCTCAAGTGGCTGTGGTAAATCTACAATAGTGCAGCTTTTGCAAAGATTTTATGATCTACAGGAGGGAATAGTATGTACATTACCATGTATGCGCTATTATTAGTTTTGTCTTGAAATGGTGTAAATAATCTCTTAACGATATGCGCTTGTTTTGTTGTTCCGTATGACGTCGTTTAGAGAGAAAAGTGCGTATAAAAATCATCCGTGTGTTGATTGTTTCAGTTTCTTAATGTCTTCGTGCAGAGCGAAAGCTAGTTGCATTTATCGTTTCTGAGTTGTTATTACTTTAAAAATATTAAACTAATTATTGTATTCAAATCGTGTTTTAGTTCAATAAATTAAGAGACTTAACGAGCTAGTCATAGCAATGACGATATATATATATATATATATATATATATCACAGCAAATAAAACATCGTTTAGCTTTTATTAACTTAAAAACTTTAGAAAATAATTGTCTTTTTTTTTCAGGTTAATGTTATTTATTAGAATCAATATAACATTTATTTGTTAAGTTATCACATTTTCTTTTCCCCGAAAAAAGCTAATTTAAAAAATATTTTTTTTTTTTTAAAGATATTAATTGATGGCCATGATATAAGAACTCTAAATCTTAAATGGCTACGATCAAATATTGGTGTAGTCAGCCAAGAGCCATCACTATTTGATGCAACAATTGAGGAAAATATTAGATTTGGTAAAAGGGATGCTACTGAACAAGAAATTCAAAATGCTGCAAAAGAGGCAAATGCTCATGACTTCATTATGCAGCTTCCAGAGGTAAAAAAGAGTGTGTTTAGTCGTTGAAATGTATTCAAATTTAGAGTATGCATTTGTCTTTACACCCAATATTGTGCTTTCTAGTAAGAATAATAAGTAACAAGGTTTACTTTGCTTGTATAATATAGGTAGTAAAATAAGATAGATTTGGATAAGCTTATTATATTAAATCTACTTCTTCTTCTTCTTCTTCATATTTCTGTGGAGACCCCGATAAGACCGAGGAAAGAGTCTACAATTTCACTACACATAAAATAAAAACATCACAAACAACAAATATAAACAGATGACAAAGTGTCACTTTAGGTTTTTTGTCCAGCCCTTTAGTGACGATTTGAAAGCCAGCACAGTAGGAGCAGTTATGAAGGCTTGGTCAAGGGTGTTCCGCAGCCTCATGGCTAACGGAAAAAAACTATATTTGAAGACGTCGGTGCGTGCGTGAAGGACATGCAGCTTGAGCTGATGATCTCGGGTAGAGCGGGATCCCATCTCCCAGGTCATTGATGTAGATCATAGGTTCTCAACCTTTTTCCGCTCACCATCCCCACTCCCCCAACTTTCTTTTAGCGTCCACTCACCCCCTCCCCCCCCCACCCCCTGGACTATAGTTTCCACAATTTTTTTTAGGCGGACTAGACTTTTTTTTGTGATTTATTGTCTTTAATTTACTTTTAAAAAACTGAAAAGGAAAGATAATGTAAGAATTAATAGATAAAAAATTGCCTAAACAAGAGGTTTAAATAAATCAATATTAATGTGAAACGTTTGCCTGGTGTGTTGCTAGTAGTTTGTCTATATTTGTTTCAATTTTGGTTGCAAAAGCCTTAGGTCTCCACGCTTTACTATCTGCAGTTAGTATTTCTTTTTTGACAACCAAATGGTATTAGCATAAAATCCACTTTCCACAAAAGAGGGTAATAAGAATGCAATACAAAATTGTTGCCAAAACTCACAGACCTAGAGAAGCTGATAGACTTTCTCCCAAAGAATCGCATTTGCTTTTCAAAAACTCGAGCACCGAATCCAAGTCTCATACATTATGTTTAAACAGTCATCGTTTACTAACCAAAGCACCACTGTGTGCAGTAGCCATTGCTTGTAGTCCTCGTCAATGAACAATGAACAATATTTATTTTGCCACATATTACATAAGAACAATACAGGCATAGCCAAAGACATAACAAGTAAATTAGAAAACATGCAAACAATAAAAAATTATATCGAGACAATAATAGCTATACAGATATTAATAATAATATTACAAATAATAATAAATAAATTTAAGGTTTCAATGCAAAGCTGTCAAAAAATAATCATTGAATGTATAACTTATTTGTGAACTGCTTTAATATTGAAGTGAGCGATACAGAGAATCTCTTTTTTTTTACTCAAATTAACTTAAGCTGAAAGTAAGCATGATTGTATGGTAGCGTGGACGCATCCAGTTATAAAGAAAATTGTGATGTCTTTAGGTAATCTCACAATGTACTCTAAATCAGGGATCGGCAACCAAAGGTATGCGTGCCACACTTGGCACACAAAGCGATTTTCCATGGCACACGAGAGCCACAAGAGGTGTTTTTTTATTGAAAAAAAACAACAACATTTTCCGGTTCTGAATGAGGAAAACTGACTGTTGAAGCCGATGTTTCTGACACATTTCAGTCACTTGAACTTGCATTTACAAGGACCTCTGCAATGGATTTGCATTGAAATTGGACATATTTTGTCGTGAAATCAATTTCAAAACGTTTTAACTACATGTACATTCATATGTTAAAGAAAATATTAAGATAGATAGTTGGGCTTTTTCAGAAGTACATCGAAGCACTCAAATTGAAGTTTACTAATCAAAGGCAAGTCTTTCAAATTGATGGACACATTTTTTTTATACCACATCAAACCTAACTGGTTTGATCTTACTACAACCTTCTTAGATGTAGATATCTTTTTAAGTGGAGGAATATTGGCGATTTTAAAATGGAGCAAGTTGAATTTTAAAATTTAAAAAAATGGGCATCCAAATGTGCCCATTTGCGGAAAAAAACTGTAAGGATGCTGCTTAGGAAAGTCAACTGCTATTTTCAACCGCTTGGCATTCGCTCCTTTACTTTCAGCTTTTGATTCAACTTACTCTTGTGAACAGATTTTATCACACATCAAAGCTGTTTGTAAGCATACAAAGAGGTCACCTACACTTGACCGCTCATTAATTGATACGGACTAATTACATTTAAACGAGTTTTTCTGCTCATCGTCTTTAATTAAACATAAATATAATTAATTCTAAAACAAATTTATTTGTATAATTAATTAAGAAATATACGATTTTTATTTAATAGCACTATATTAAGTAGTTTCTGTAATTATTAATGCTTAAAATATAAACTCCTTCAATGGACAAACAATTAAAGCAGTTAATGTTTATTTGCAACTGTTTAATGTAAATTTTTTTAATTCGCTAATAATTAAATCTTGTTATGATTACCATAATGTCGAATGTATATAAAGAAATAATAATAATAAGTAATATTTGTTATATTACAAAACTGAAATTGTTCGGCATCACTATTGAATCAAATGTGGACAATTTTTTTTAATTGAAGGGAGATAATTAGACCGTTTCATTTGAGTTAATATTTCTAATGTTTTTTTTTCTTTTATAAGAAAATAAATGGCTTACAATTTATAACTTTGAAATGATCAAACTGTAAAAAGTATTTGAAAATTATATAAATATTATATGGCTAAAGAATTTATATGTATATTTTCAAGCATTACAATAAATACCCAGTTTTTATGATTACTACGTATCTATACCGCTTTATGATAGTTGTTTAGTTAATTTGAAAGTCTGAAACACATTAAGGACATCTCGGTAAAACTGAGATCAAAATATCATTAACATTAGCAGGGTTGACAGTCCAGCCGGCTGCACACCATATTTGTCAAATACTGACCCCCTACTTCATCGAAAAGTAATTGCGATTCCCATTTCTTATTAGTATAATAATATGTAGGCCTTCTTTTGAGGGATATCAGATATTTAGCAGCACTTGCGTTTACATCACATTTCATCCAAAAACTAATCGAGTCAAATAGCTGAGGTGTTCAAATTATATCAGTTACGTTTGTACCGCCACTTGCCCTTCACCGCCCCCCAATCGCCCCCGGAAATGTCAGCGCCCCCTTAAAGCTTCTCATCGCCCCCCGGGGGGGCGATATCGCCCCCGTTGAGAACCTATGCTGTAGATCAAGAATAGTGTGGGCCCAAACACCGAACCCTGAGGAACTCCAGTCATGACCGGACCAAAGCAGGATCTCTCACCCTCCACGACGACCCGTTGAGTGCGGCCGAAAAGGGAGTTTGGACTGACCTCTTATTCCGTAGTAATCTAGCTAGAGTAGGAGACGCAGGTGAGGGACTTTATCAAAGGCTTTGGAAAAATCCAAATAGAATGGTGTCGATTTGGCCACCCTTGTCAACGACCGCTGCCAGATCGTCAACTTCATCGTACCTGACCTTCAAGACAAAGACATTGTTATTGTTCCTATTCGGAGCATGTGAATGCTGTGATTCTGATGTTTGGTAATAATAAAAAGTTGGGTAAAGAGATCTATTTAATAAGTTATATTTCAATAATACATAAAATTTACAGGGCTACAAAACCAATGTTGGTGAAAGGGGAGCACAACTCAGTGGAGGCCAGAAACAAAGAATTTCTATAGCAAGAGCTTTGGTAAGAAACCCAAAAATTTTACTTCTTGATGAGGCAACATCAGCTTTGGATCAAGAAAGTGAAGCTGTTGTTCAAAATGCACTAGAAAAGGTGACATATAGTTTATTAACAGATTTAAAATACTCTTGTATTTATTGCAACTATTCAATTTTTTTATGTTAAAATAAAATATATATTTATTTTATTATCAGAGTATTATATAAAATTGAGCTTTTTGTTGGAAATTAATATAAAAACTAAAGATATTCATTCAATCCTAATAAAAAAAAAAGATTTATTAGAAATATCCAATGTGCTCACATCATTAGGCTCAAAGAGGTAGAACAACAATTACCATAGCTCACAGATTGTCTACAATTCAACATGCTGATAACATTTTTGCAATTAGTAATGGTGAGATATTGGAATCAGGAACACATAAAGAGCTGATTGCAGCTAATGGTTTTTACTACCAGTTGGTTCATTTACAGGTATTGCTTGTAGTTATAATATCTGTTGATCTTTCCTTATTTATAGACTTAACAGAAGGTTATCTGCACAGGTATTGCTTGTAGATATAATATCTGTTGATCTTTCCTTATTTATAGACTTAACAGAAGGTTATCTGCACATGTATTTCCTGTAGTTATAATTTCTGCTGATCTTTTCTTATTTATACACTTAACAGAAGGTTATCTGCACAGTTAAACAGTTATTGAATTTGTAAAATAAATTATATTTCTCCCAGAATATCTTATAATGCATTTTTAAGTAGTAAAACATTTTAAACAGCTAGAAGAAGTTTAAAACTATTGTCTTTTTTTTTAATGCACCTACATTGATAATTCCAGTTTTCATTTATTAAAATTAACCTTTTCGTTATTTTTATTGGTATACTGATGTACTGAATATTTAAAAAAAATTATCTATTATTTTCTCTTTACATTTTATTTTAGGCTCAAATAAAGAAAGAAGCTATAGGTAGGAGTCAGTTTTATTGTTTTTAAAAATAGTGCCTGAGTAAAATTACTGGCCAATGAGTGACTTCTGTGACAGTCTGTTTTTTTTTTTCTAAATGTCTTGTAAAAGTGCTATATAATGTGGACAAAAGAAAGTTGTGCTTGATCAAAGTGGAAATATCATAGTATTATAAAATAAAATATTAACAAGTTAAGGGCTTAATGGGAGGTTTATAATAAATAGTTTAAACATCCTTGGTCAGATTAGATGTTGATAGTTTTTGACAAGGAATAAAGTAATTTTTTTTTCCTTATACTGCAATAAAATATTTTAAAATTTGATACACTTTAGCAAAAAATGTAATTTGATATATGAACTTATGCAAGCATGCTGGTTTAAAAACTTTGACACCAACCTGACACAACTAAGACAACACGTTTTATTAAGGAATGTGTGGCTGATATTATAGTTGTACCATTTTGTATTCCTCTCATAACAATACTAAAATTGGTGAACACCATTTTATCTTGTCTAAATATTAACATACATTTTTACATAACAAATTTATTATATGTTTGTATAATTAGGTAATTTTGTTTATTTAAAAAGCATTCATTTTATTTACTCGTTTAGCTATTGTACAATTTACATGTTTGAATAATTAACAAACTTTTTTACAATATATTTACAGATATTGAAGATGTAGTGATTATTGAAGAAGACGATGAACACTTAGATATCCCATCTTTAGAAAATGAACTAGGGAGAACATCCTTTAGAAGAACTTTGTCTACATCTCGTGGTAAAGAAGAGAAAGAAGTTTATTTGGTGGCAAGAGCAAGCTATAGAAAACAAACTGAAAAATCTGAACAGGTTGGACACTTTATATGTCAGACTTTAATGTAACTAATATAAGCATTTGAAATGTTTATTTTAATGAATTCTTTGAATTGGTTTATTGTTGATCTCCTTTTTTAGTTCAAATATTTTATTTGATCTTAGTTACGCCCACAAGAAACTGAAGATGAGACTAGTGTTGATGCAACTTTATTAGAACTACTTAGATACAATGCCCCAGAGTGGCTTCTTATTTTATTTGGATGTTTCGGGTCCATTGTTGCTGGAAGCATATTACCTGCTTTTGCTTTTCTTATGAGTGAATTTATAAAGGTAGACCACACATTACAATTTGCTATTTATATATTTTTTTAAATCTTAAATCCAATTTTTATGACAGAAAAATATTGTTTTCTTTGGTTCTTAACTTAGTCTTTTAAAAATAATTGGGCAGATAAATTACTGCGAAATGAAGACTCTGGAAGCAATAATATTTGTTAAATTAAAGCCTGAAGAAACATTTAATTATACATGCTTTAATAAATTAAAAATGTTCCTTAAGAGATTTGTCTGCATTATCTAGTTATTCGCATTTTATAACATTTAGGCTATTCCATAAAGTAAGACAATTTAAGAATCTTGAACTCTAATGTAAAGTCTGTCCTGCTGAATGGCTCAGACAAACTACAAACTTTTGTGAATGACTATTACGAAGAATAATGGATATCAAATGGTATGAATAAATCACAAACGCTACTGTATGGGAAAGGACAGCACATATTCCAATAGAACAAGAAATCCAAAAAAGAAGATGGAGATGGATAGGCCACACATTGAGAAAACCAACTACAAATTTGACTAGACAAGCTCTTTCATGGAATCCACAGGGAGCAAGACGAAGAGAAAGACCCAAGAATACGGAAAGAAATTGTTAATGGCCTTTGCTCCGCTAGGATAATGGCGAAGAAGAAGAAGATAAATTAACTTGACATTTTAAAAGCAAAAAAAAACCTATACCCAAAACATTGTCATTTGGCTTGAGGAGATGAATCTAAATTTAGTTACCATTTATATGAAATGACTATAATTTTCGAATATTGAGCTTGAATTTGTTTTGACCTCTAATTAGTTAATAAGGTGCAGAACATTCTCACACACTTTTATTAAGTATATTAAAAAATGTAAAAGCTACTTAAAAAAAAAGTAAAATAAGTACTTTTTTTTTACATTTTGATATTAGTACATAGGTCTGAAAAAAATGTGTATACTCAAAAAGAATTTTCGGTATTTTAATTATAAATTAATTTCACAGTTGTTTGGTATAAAAGATCACAAAGAACAGTGGGAGAGAGTAAATGCTTTAGGAGGTGTTGTCATGGGAGTCGCCCTTATCTCGGCTATTGCCAGAATGCTGCAGGTAGACACACTATTATACAAAGCGTGTTTATAGATTTTTAAAAATAGATTTTTATAGAATTTCAAGTGTTGTTTAAAATTTAATATTTTTATCATACAAATGATGATTAACAATACATGTATTACAATTAAGGTGCTATTAGTGCTTTTTTCTGCTACGATAGAGACCCTGATGGTTATTCAACATCTTTTGGATTTGTAAAAATGACTACACCACGAGCCATTACAGAAGTTGGCTAAACTTATTTCTCTCTAGAGGCTAAATTATTATGAATGCAGTTGCTAACTTTTATGGCAATCAGTTATTTACTTATTATTATGTTTTTATTTATCTATTGCAATGCTAAAATGTTGAAAATGGGGACCTTTTTTTTATCTTTCTCAAAAAACTTTTACTTTACCATTGATTAGGCAATTAAGACTAACTTTTGGCCTAAAAATTATTTTTTTTCGTGTTTTTTTTCACTAATTTATAGATAAAAAATTGGAATTTTATAAAACACCTTAAACTAAATATTTAACTTTGCCTACTTCAGCACCATTCTGTGGAGTTGCATATTATTTCATATGTTGTTTTTTCTTTTCCAATAGATTGGGTAACTTAAACTAGTCAAGAAAACCATTAACTTCACTTCATTAATTATTTTTCAATGCAAGTCTAGACTTTAATAATGTTATAAATAAGACTTAGAAATCTTGATTGTGAAAGGAAGCTTGTAAATTAAAGGCCTCTAATAATATAAGACAAATTTTATTATCAAAATTGAATATCTAGTAAAACATAATTTTATTCAATTGATTAAGGGATATAGTTGAAAACCAACATCTTAAAATCAATGAAAGCATTTTTGAAAACTCAATCATGATATAAATAGGAAAACGTTTTTTTTAACCATGGGACATAACATAAAAAAATATACTTATACATGAGTAAATCCTGTTAAATTGTAAACTATTACTATTCTTAATCTTAAAATAATACTTATATTATCCAAAACGTAAATAATTTTTTTTTCTAAGTTTTCATTTGTGTATTTTGAAGAGCTATTGTTTTAGTAAATCTGGAGCATTTTTGACAGCCAGATTAAGAAAGATGACTTTTGCTTCACTTATAAATCAGGTAGGCCCTACATATAAAATTAAAGTCTATATCAAATTAGGTCTAATAAAAATCTACAAAATTTTAAACCTTATACAAACATTTGTGCAGGTAATTGTTAGTAATCCAAAATAAAATGCTAATATGTTTTAATTTTTATTTATAGGATATGAACTATTTTGACACACTTTGCAATCAAGCTGGCGCACTAACATCTAAGCTATCTAGTGATGCTGCACTTGTTCAAGGGGTAAAAAAAGCAAAGACCTAATTCTAATAAATGCATATCTTTAGTTGAGAAAAGTAAATACATCAATTAACATACAGTTCTTCAAAGACTGAAAAAAAAATTTAAATGCTCCAATAAAAATCATAATGTAGAATTATATTAGCCGGCTGGTCCAGCGGTTAGAACACCGGACTGTCAACCAAAAACCATCGGACAGGTCGCGGGTTCGAGCCCTGCCACCGGCGGATCCCTGTCGCCCTGCAGGAGTTATGGGACTAGTAGACGTAATAATCTACTAGAGCGCACTGAGCATGCTAATAGCATGATAGAAGCGCTATATAAAAACAATTATTATTAATTATTCTGTGGACATAATTTTTTAATAAAAAAAAAAAAATCTATTTTTAGGCAACGGGATCAAAAGTTGGCCAAATGCTTGAAGTATTGGCTACAATACTGAGTGCCCTTCTAATCGCCTTCATCTCTGGTTGGAAACATACTTTAGTAGTTCTTGCTTTTATGCCTCTTATATTTGCTGGTGGCATTGTGCAAGGAAATGTCATAGCAGGTGCATCAAGGAAAGACAGAAAGCAGTTACAGCAAGCTGCAAAGGTAAATTTTTTTAACACCGATGGAAATCTTTGTCTCTTTAGTTTATTTGTAGTTATTGTGCTTATCATATCATATCAATATATATATCTCAAAAGGTGTATGTATATATGTATGTATGTATGTATGTATGTATGTATGTATGTATGTATGTATGTATGTATGTATGTGTGTATGTATGTGGGTATGTGTGTACATACCGCATAATCTTTTTTAATACTAGACAGAATGAGATGAAATTTGCTACAAATATTATTTGTCTTAATGCGGTCAAAACTGTCAAGGTTTTACATTTTTTGAAATGACCGCAGTGGTCAGTTTGGTCAAAAATAGGGAATAAAAGGACATCTTTTGATGGACTTTGAAATCGCCAGTATCAAATTTATATAATTTGTCTTCACAAAATGAAAAAAAAAATGGCGTTGAGATTATTTTCATCAAAGTTTGCACATGGATTTTTTATCAAGAAGGGACCATTTTCATTCACGTTTAAATTGACGTCATTAATCTATGCGGAATGGATTTTTCTCAATGAAGGGAACATATTTCATCCATGTTTAGATTGCCTACGTGTCGTAATCAACTTCAATTATTTTTGTAGCGGGAAATGTTTAAGAAGGGAACTAAAATTTCGTTTTAAATTGCGTCGTAATTAAATTACGAGAAAATACTTTATCACCGCTTAAGACTATTCTTCATGACTGCATGGGTAGCTACAGTGTATTTGAAAATTATTTTAGCCAGTTCGGAGAACTGGGCACCTTTAGGCTTACAGCCTTTGTAGCGGGCAATGTTTCAATTTCATTCGTGTTAAAGTATGTCTTTAGCGGGCATGGTTTCAAGTGCATTCGTGTTAAATTATGTCTGTAGCGGATAATGTTTCGATTTCATTCGTGTTGAATTATTTCTGTAGCGGGCAATGTTTCAATTTCATTCGTGTTAAATTATCTCTGTAGCGGGCAATGTTTCAATTTCATTCGTGTCAAATTATCTCTGTAGAGTAGTGTAGAGGGCAATGTTTCAATTGTCGGTTTGCGAATGAACTTTGTGAGTAAAGGCTAAGCTTAGACCTATAGGCGTACCTTTGTAGCGGGCAATGTTTAAATTAAACGTTGGGCGTTAACTTTGTGAATGAATGGGGAATAATTCACGTTTAAATTAGCCTACCTTAAAATATCTGTCACCGCTTTAGACTATTGCGCTGATTATAACTGCATGGGTAGTTACAATGTATTTGAAAATAAAATGTTAGCCCGTTCGGAGAATCGGGCACATATCTGCTAGTTATACTGTAAAACAAATGACGCAAAAGCTCATTGGTTAACGACTAGGTGGGAATACATAGGGAAGATGCAAGAGCTCATTGGTTAACGACTAGGTGGGAATACATAGGGAAGATGCGAGCCACATTTTAATTTGTCATTTAATATAAAGGCCACACCATAGATACAATGAATTAAATTCACAAAGTTAACTTTGATTTAATTTGATATATACAAGACTTAATATATACAAGATAAGATTTAATGTGCTTTACAAAGTAGCCAAAGAATAAATAAAAATAATTAAAGTACTTCAAAATAATAAAAAAATGTTTAAAAAAAAAAGATTTAAATTTGCAATAAGGGATGCTTGTAACACTTTTGAATCTCTGAAAATTGCATTTGCTCATCTCTGAATCAAACGTTGAAAGTTAAAATGTGACCAAAAAAAAAAAGGATATCAGAATTCAATTATTAGTTTTATTCACTATTTCTACCTTTCAGATTTGTTCTGAAGTAGTGGATGTTATGAGAACAGTTGTTTCATTGGGCATAGAAGATCATTTCCTAAAAACTTTTAATAATTTGATAGACAACACTAAGTTGTAAGTTTCTACATTTTAGTAACGGAATCCCTAAATGTTATTGCTGCATCAATTATTCAATTAACATTATTTGTTTGTTAACTATATGGTTATTAGTTTAAGATCTTTGAAAAGTGTTTGCGCATATTATAAATTTTAAAGACATTCTTTATGCCTTTGTATTACAGATCAAGTAAAAAAATGTCATTTGTGTTTGGCATCTCTTTTGGCATTGCAAACAGCACCATATTCTTTGCTTATGCTGTGGCTTTTTATTATGGATCTGTTCTTGTAAATGATAAGGAAATGGCCTTTTATGAAGTATTTAGGTAATGATTGTTAGCGTTTATGTTACTTATTTATATATTTTAAAGATTCGTTCATTTATTATCTATGGCAACAATTATTGCAACCAAACAACAACATCATTCAAATTATTCTGCAGATTTCACACTGTTATAATCATAGGTGTAGGCCTACACAGTCACTGTCTCACTAAGCTGTAGATTATAAATACCGTAGATACTCGCGTATTATTCACAATTTTTTTACTGAAAATTTCGACAAAGATTAGGGGTGCGACTTGTACACCAAACAGTAGAGACCGACCGAAACAAAATTTTTGGTTTTATAATATTTTTTTTTATTTTATAATGAAGAAGAAAATGAATAAATTTTTTTTATCACTAATAGTTTATAATAACTATAAATAAAATCCATTGACTTTAAAACGAAGAGTTTCACAAGGAATTATCTTAGGTTCATTAACTAGTTCAAATTTGCATAGATGATTTGCCTATTATTATTTATTGAGATTATGGCTGTTTCTACAAGTAATTGATTTACGCAGGGGTTTATTGTACGCTTGATTAACTACTGAGACTACACTGTTTTTCATAGTAGACTTCATAGTAGACAAGACTGTAAGCCTAACTAATCCTACAACCAGTTTTAAATAAAACAAGAAGCTATAGTGTATTTGCTTTTCTTTTTTTTTTTTTTTTTTTTTTTTTTTTTTTCTTTTTTACTGTTTTTTAGATTTACCGCCCAAGTCTGCCTTTGTACATATCATACAACAACACCCACTATAAAACGGTTTCACACTTTCACCTATAACACGTAGTGGGCATTAGAAACAGTAACTTTTTAATAAGCCCCCAGGCAATCGGTGAAGAACACACACGTACCTCGGTAAATGGAAGGGGGCTGTGTTCGTTTTCGCTAGGTGGTGTGCGTGTGGGGGGGGGGAGGTAATTGTACGTTGGCTATGTTTCCCGTAGGATCTAATCACGCCAGAGTTTATTATGTAAGGACTTACTATGGTCGTGTCAGAACGGAGTAATCGCATGTAGAGATGGATACGATATAACGTTAATTTGCATACAATATAACGTTAGTTTCCATACAATATATAACGTTAGTTTCCAAAGACTTTAAAAAGCTAGTTAGAGGCGTAAGTCCTAAAATTGACCAATGCAAAACATTGCTATTTAGAATTAGCCTTTTACACAATTAATAAAAATACAAAACGGTTATTTGTAAGTGTCCCTTATAATACTGTACTTACGGGACCTCATATTAAATTAATCTTCCACCTAGTTTCAAGCCATGAACTGTATTTAGTAGACATGAGTGTGAACATATCACCAGTTTCAATAAAAACAGTGAACAATATAAGTTTGCCAATTTTACGTTTGCCAATTTTACCGCTTTGCTAGTTTTGCCGAATTTACCTTTGCCGAAATTACCTTTCCGAAAATACCGCGGCCGAATTTACCCTTGCCAAATTTACCGAGCACCTATGAAAAGAACGCAATAATTTTTCTGTATAGAAGTGGCGAGACATCTTTTTTTCCACTTTCGTGGCGCTGCACTGCAGACGACCAGATTACTCTGTGCTATTTTTCAGCTTTTCTACCATCTTTTCAAGCCAGGATGTATTCAATTTATAGTCTTGAAGTATGCAAACGGTTTTAATACCTGAAATTACTGTTCCTATGATTTTTATTTGAAGAACCGCCTATATGAAACTATTTTTCACCATTAGTGTCCATACTAATAAACAAACCGCCATCTTGAAAAAATGATAACAACATATAAACATGTCTTTTCTCGCACAAGGCGAAATAACTGTGGCCGTAGAGGGGGAATACATCTGTGGACCTTGAAGAATTTTATTTGCTTCACCCAGAGAGATCATTCAACAGTGGCAAAAGTAAAGGTTGACGACTGTCTATCTATATAAACAAACAATATTGCAATATCAACAGCATTACAACAAAAATAAGGGTATGCAGTATGCACCTTAGGCCATTCTATCTATCATGAGAATTCATACAAATATACTAACATGAAATATATCGTCAAAACTTCAGTCGGTCAGAATACAATAGTTGACTACTAATGAACTTTTTCTAGTATGATAAACAGTGTGATAGTGTGAGTGCATGTCTATTTTTATAAGTAGGCTATAACTCTGTGCTTGAGGAAAAAATAATTCTTTTATATTGTTTAAAATGTGCTGAAATATAAAACATCTGAAATCAAGACAAATTTCCATTTGTTTGGATCAATACAGAAATCTGATCTTATAAGAAAATAATAGCTAACATATGGCAGAATGTAATCTTCAACAAATATGCCTATATTTATGTTTAAATAATATGTTGCATTTTTTACTTGTTAAGAGTATGTTTTGCAATCATTATCGGTGGGACGATGTTGGGCCGACAGGTCTCTTATGGAATGGACTACACTAAAGCCAAGGTAGCTGGTGGGGGTATCATTGCATTGATAAATAGAAAACCCAAAATTGATGTGAGAGAAACTGATGGATTTCAAATGGTATGTAAGTTTATGTTAAAACTTATTATTGAGTGATGCATGCATTTATTGAGAAGAAAAAGGCATTAGGGTATTTGTTGTAATTTTTAAAGTATTAAAAGTATTCAAATCTTCAACTAAATTGTATCAAATTCTATAATAGTAATATTTGTTAATGAACATATCTTAAAATACTGAAACTCTCCAGGATGACTTCAATGGGAGCATTGCATTTGAAAATGTCTCCTACACTTATCCCAGCCGACCAAACGCCAGAGTTCTAGATGGTTTGAAATTAGTTATAAATCCTGGAGAAACTGTTGCTCTAGTAGGTTTTAGTGGGTGTGGGAAAAGTACAACTGCACAACTGATAGAAAGATTCTATGATGCCATTTCTGGAACAGTGGTAAGTTTAGAGAATACTCTAATAAATATGTGTTTAAATATTTGTAAATCTTAGTAAAAATGAAATATAATATTTAAAGACTATAGGCCTACTATAAATAAATTACAATGCGTTGAAAATGCCATTAATGATTTGTCTTTTAATTTCAATTTTTGTTATAAACTGTATTATATTGCATTTCTTTAGTTTGTTAATGGGATTGACATTCGTAACTTGAATCTGAAATGGTACAGAAGTCAGCTTGGTATCGTATCCCAGGAACCAACACTGTTTGACTGTAGTATTGCAGAGAATATTGCTTATGGAGACAACTTCAGGGATATGCCAATGTCAGATATAATACAAGCAGCTAAAGATGCAAATATTCACAACTTTATTGCAAGTTTACGACAGGTATTGAAAATTTGAGAATACATGCTAACATTAAAGTAGGTTTGAATACATTAGCTTATAAATATAAATAATTTTAAATTATATATATATATAATGAAATATATTTATTACATAAGAAGCAGAATATTACACTGGGCTTGCTATCTGATTAACTACCGCATATAAGCAGAAAAAAAAATCAAGCTGTGGCCGAATTAAATTTCTGTTCCGTGTTTTTGCATGCGGGTGTGTGTACATATGTGTGTGTTGTTCTCTTATCCATTGATACATTTTAAAACGAATTATACATTTTGTAGGGAATAAATTGTGTATAAGATAAATATAAGCAAAATGGTTGTTAATTTGTTAGTTTAGACCATAGGTTCTCAACCTTTTTCGACTCACCGCCCCCTTTTACATTTTTTTTTCGCTCACCACCCCCCCAACTTTCTTTTAGCGCCCACTCCCCCCCCCCCCTTTGGCCCATCTAGACTATAGTTTCCGCAATTTTTTTAGCAGACTAGACTTTTTGTGTGATTAATTATCTTTGAAAAAACTGAAAAGAAAACATATTGTAAGAATTAATACATCAAAAAATTGCCTTAACAAAGGGTTAAATAAATCAATATTAATGCGAATGAATCGTTTGCCTGGTGTGTTGCTAGCAATTTGTCTATTTTTGTTTCAATTTTGGTTGCAAAAGCCTTAGGTTTAATAATCAGTAATATTTGTTATATTACAAAACAAAACTTGTTCGGCATCACTATTGAATCAAATGTGGAAACATTTTTTTGTTAAAGGGAGATAATTAGCCCGTTTTATTTGAGCTAATATTTCTGTTTTTTTTCTTTTTAAATAAAATGGCTTACAATCTATAACTTTGAAATGATCAAAATGTAAAATGTATTTGAAAATTATATAAATATTATATGACTAAAGAATTTATATGTAGCCTATATTTTCAAGCATTACAATAACTACTTAGTTTGTATGATTACTTCTTATCTATGCCGCTTAACAATAATGTATGCTTCATTTGTACTTCATTCAAATATTTTAAAACACATTAAGGACATCTCGGTGAACCATTCACAGGACTAGCCGGCCGCACACCATATTTGCCAAATACAGACCCCTACTTCATCGAAAAGTCACTGCGATTCCTATTTCTTATTAATATAATAATATGTAGGCATACTGTTGGTATATCAAATATTTAGCAACACTTGCGTTTACATCACATTTCATCTTCCAAAAACTAATCGATTCAAAAAGCTGAGGTACGTTTGTACCGCCCACTTGCTCTTCACCGCCCCCTATCGCCCCCGGTAATGTTAGCGCCCCCCTAAAGCTTCTCACCGCCCCCGGGGGGGGGGCGATATCGCCCCCGTTGAGAACCTATGGTTTAGACAATAATTTATGTTGGAATGTGATTTATAACGAAAAATTAGACGGAAAAATATAAAAAATTCCTTTTACCTAATATTTCTGCTTTTCCTAAATGAATTTGTAGCTTTCACTCACAATTATTAATAAGAAAACCATAAAAACACAGTTTTTATTATACTCCCTTTATTTGCAAACTAAGTTTACCATCATGTAATTAAATGATTGATTGACTACTTGAAATGAAACATATTATGTATTTAGCGTATTTACGTATCTCGTTTTACTAAAATTGAATTATAAAAAAAAGTGGAGATGGCGACACCCAGGTTGAAAGCAGACTGTCATAACCACTAGACCACGAAAACTTTGTACATATTACAACAAATAGTATATAAGTATATTTGACAAGCTTATTTACTACCATCTCTTCCGGTAGAGGCAGCCATGTTTTACGTATAATATTATCTACGATTCGTAAATCGGTCGAAGGATTTCGTAACTATTCCAAGGGCTACGATGCTGAAAATTTGATAGAATATATTGTTAGTCGGGACAAGTCTGCTGCCCAAGTTTCAGCTCGTTTGGGCGATGGAAAGTGGTCGAAACATCGATGCAAAGTTTTGCTAACAACCAAGCAAGAAAGCAAGCAAGCAAGCAAGCAAGCAAGCAGACAGACAATACAAGCTAAAATAAAGGGAGTAACAAGAAAACCATTATTATACTCCCTTTATTTGCAAACTAAGTTTACCATCATGTAATTAAATAATTGATTGACCACTGCAAATGAAACGTACAGAAAAAATATCTGTGTCGCAAATCTCAAAAATATCTCCTTACTCCGTATGAATTGTTCTAAAAATAATCTTAGCGCATAATATTTTTTTTTTAGCTTTGCGCCGAAAAACTATAAAAAGTTGCACAGGCATTTTTAAAGTGAAACTAAACATTTTCTTATACTTTCCTTTTAAGAAATGAACATTGTCATAAGTGTAGTATTATTAAGTTGCTTTAACTGAAAATTTGATGGGATGTATTGTTAGTCGGGGCAAGTCTGCTGTCCAAATTTCAGCTCGATCGGACCACGGGAAGTGGTCGAAAAATCGAAGCCAATTTTAGCATTATTGCAGACAGACAGACAGACAGAAATTGCAACTTAAAATAAAGGAAGTAAAAAGTAGGCCTATTATATCCAAAATCGTTCATAATAAATCCAAGATGAAGTTAATTGAGTGATATTTACACAAACAAGATAAGATTGTCATTGTCAATCGAAACATTTTCCGAAAACGGGAAGAAAGTGTTTTTTCCGCTTATTTTTACCGAAATTTAGCACAGAAACTAAGAATGTTTACGCTCTGAAATCGAAAATAGGTTCGTTAATATACTTCCTGTCGGTAACTACAAATTTCGGAACAAAAGTTAAAGAAATAATGCAAATATTGAGCTTTAAACTCGGCGAAATTATCTTGGTGCTGTCAGCGGCTTGCAATACAAAGTGAATGAATCGCATGAGCCGCTCACAGCGGCTCATGGTAGTTAATCAGATTTATATCAAAACAACAATCAAAAATGCATTCAAGTTCTAGTTAAATGCCAATAAAAAATCCTAAGCTTAATTATGTTAATGTAGCAACTATATGAAGAAATTGGATATGGCTCAGCTTTTCTTGTTACTCAATTTAAAATACATTTTTTGTATGTTTTAAAAAAAATCTTCCAACTTCAGGGTTATGACACAAGTGTAGGTGAAAAAGGGGCACAACTTAGTGGTGGACAAAAACAAAGAATAGCCATTGCCCGTGCTTTATTGAGACATCCAAAAGTATTATTGCTGGATGAGGCCACATCAGCTCTGGATTCTGAGAGTGAAAAGGTATAAGTTATAACATTAGATAGTTTGTCACGTTAATCTATTAAGTAAATACCACTAGTTGTCCTTGACTAGAGCAATATAGTTTCTTGACCACTAGTAGTTGAGATAATCTGGACAATTAGTAGTCATTGAAACACTAGTAGTTTATGACTAGACAAAACTATATATTCGAAATGACATGTAATATAATATGTTTTTATGTTACAAAAATGTTCATTAGCAACGCCAATAAAGAAGCTTTTATATTTGTTGTAGTGCTTTAACAATTACTATTTGTTTATTTTTCTCCAAACTAAAAGATTGTTCAAGAGGCATTGGATAAAGCCAAAAAAGACAGAACTTGTATTACTATTGCTCACAGATTATCAACCATTCAAAATGCTGACAAAATAGCTGTAATAAACAAAGGGAAAGTAATAGAAATTGGCAATCATAATCAATTATTGATGACTAAAGGAGCTTACTATAGACTTTTAATGGCTCAAAATAGGAAACACTAATGTTTTGATTGTGATGTTATTTGATTATGATGTTATTTAATGTTATTAAACTCTGACTGATGTTGTTAGACGCACAAGAGGATGTTGATATTGATTGTACCTATGAAGATGGCGTAGAGACATATCAGGTGCCATCCTTTATACCTTCCTGCTTCACACATTCTAACGTGGCCAAATTTCTCCCAGTCTTTGACTTCAGCGAACAGTAGCACATAAACAAATTACTAGGCTACTAATAACTTTGACCTTTGAACTCCAAAGGGTTAAGAGGGAGGGGGAGTTCTGTAGTAGCAAGGAGATAGTTGAAGTGAAGCTGCACATAATTGAAGTAATAGAATGAAATGTAAACCTTTATGAAATATACTATAACAAAAGTTAAATATTTCTATTTTCTGTTTTTGGCTCAATGTACACAGTCAATTTATATATAGTCATCCAAATTTCCCATTAAACTTGTAACCCATGTAGTGAAATATATTAACCTTGCAAAGGTTCAAGGGAAAAAATGCATTCCCACCTCAATAAATAAAATTCCAGGAGCGTTTCAAGAAGCCTGCACCAAAATAGGACACATTATTGGTATGGGAGAAGAAATCATCTGCATCTGGATCTGTGCTGGATGCCCCTCGCTTTTGTTATTGTATGTTGTGTCCAGTCGCCCTGACCCTCGCATGTGCATAAAAATTGTTGCTATATTTAAAAGTAAACATTATAATTCGTATCATTTAATTTATAGAGTGTATAAAGTCGCATATTAAAGGATGTTCTCAATAGCGACGTGAATCCATTAAATAATTAAAACCTTTGGTTACTTTTCTATCTATCTAACTATCTATATGTCTATCAAAATAATATATCTATCTATCTATCTGTCTGTCTGTCTGTCTGTATATCTATCCATCTATCTATCTATCTATCTATCTATCTATCTATCTATCTATCTATCTATCTATCTATCTATCTATCTATCTATATATATATCTGTCTATCTATCTATCTATCTATCTATCTATCTATCTATCTATCTATCTATCTATCTGTATATCTATCTATCTATCTGTCTGTCTATCTATCTGTCTGTCTATCTATCTATGTATCTATCCGTCTATCTATCTATTTATCTATCTATCTATCTATCTATCTATCTATCTATCTATCTGCATATTTGCATATATATCTACATCTCTCTATCCATCCATATAAAATACAAATGTACCAAGTGCACTATACTCAATGAGAGTTGTTTATTCCTAATCGCCAAATTTATTGGACTCAAAATTAATTAAAAAAAACGTGACCCAATTTAGATCTACTGAGATACGAAGTGAACGAAATATATAACCCTGAATGAAAAAATATAAATAGGTTTTGATAAGAAGAAAAAAAATAAAGATTTACTCAAACTAAATAATTATTTCATATGTTTCTATAAAACCTGCATTCAATTTGATTGATATATAGATAACACAACAATGTTCATTTATTTGGTTTAAAACTATGTGCAAAGTCAATATAATTTATTGGGGCCTTAGAAAAACAACAATATTTTCTATTTCTTCCATTTTTCTTACAGTATCCTGTTTTATGAATGACCAGAGTATCAGAAAACAATTTTAATATTGGTTGGCATACGTAGGCCTATTATGAATGCTTGCTAGAAATATTTACAAATGGATAATATCAGAATAAAGTACACATTTATATTTAGTTTTAGATTTTTTTTATTTAGAATGCAACGTTTCACTGGTGTTCTTAGCCTAGTAAATACTAGAGAATAGTGTGGCCATCAGAATGACAATTTGCCTTTAACTTCAATCAGTCAATGTCCAGTACCCATACATTAAAATAAACAAATAACGGCCTTTGAAATCGCTATTTTGTCTATCGTTAAACCACGCCCTATTTATCAGCGGAGTATGAACCCAGGTGAACTTTTACACCTTGAGTAGGCACCCTATGGAGCGCGTGCTAAACATGGCAAGCAGATCGATTTTCAATGGCACTCGGAAAACTTCCCAAAAAAAAAGACGATTGAATTATTTTCATCTACTACAAAATTCAAATACTAATGCAGGATGACTTTTAAGCTGTTGGCACGCTGAATGAATTATAAATTATAAATGTTCCGGCCCCTGTTTTACACCATTAGACGCAACATGCTGCTGATTTCTGTACTGAAATATGTAAATCTATATTATATTATAATAACAGACGAAGCTTTTGAGTAGACAACTATTGCGTCTCACAAATATGGGTGGTTAAATCTTGAATATAGATTAGGTTTTAAATGATGTGAAGTTGTATTTTGTTACTAATTATTTCGGCAGGAAAATGTTTTGTACCATATTCCATGCTCGATTTCCACACGAGCAAAAATCAAAATTATTCTATGAATTTACCCTTAGAATTGATAACAAGCTATATCAAAGGGAAATAACTCAGTCTATTCTGGGTAATGCCTTTTTTTCAACAGAAAAATGTACGTTTCCGTATAAACTATTGTGTACATAAACAAAAAAGAAAATTGACTTTTTTTTTGTGCAGTCTCTGGGACAATTTAAAAATGCTAGTCTTAGGGGGCTGAGAATATCAGCACCGATCAGTATCAAGTCATTTTTGATAGCAAATCCAAATGAACAAGTGTAATATACAGATAATGACACGATCTATCATTTGAAAATATTGGCATCTGAATTGACCATCAAGCAATCAGGATAAGAGTCAATGCCATTTAGACACTGTCTTCGAACTTTCTATATTTTGTTTGAATCACTACGTCTTCATTCATCTGTGTCCTTTAGCACAATATTCATTTAAGTTTCATGGGTAAAGTGATGCAGTGCTCCAATGTGATTTAGTGGCCAGCATAATGCCCAGCCACCATTACCTTACTACTTTACTTTTCAGGGGCACTTTCCAGAGTGTGGTAAAAACCTGGATTAGAGCTCAAACCATCGGAAAAATGGTCATTACTGCAGAATACTGAAGCCTTTGTAGAGAATACCCACTACAGAAAACAAAACAACATCACTTGCGATTTTATACATTTCTTAGACCAGGGGTCGGCAACCTATTGATATTAGTGTGCCAAAATAGGATTTCTTATTTGTTTAGCGTGCCAACAGGCTAAACGTCATCCTGCTCCATACTTGTAGAAAAGACATGAAAAGCCTTCTTAGTGGTCTTTCGCGTGCAATTGAAAATTGTTCTGCGTGCCAAGCCTGGCACGCGTGTCGTAGGTTACCGACCCCTGTCTTGGACTACATGTTTTCAGTTATTTGATAAACATATTTTTACGTTTGCAAAAGTCCATATCGCTATCTTTGTAAAGGGCAGACCAACAACAACAACAACATTATGGTCACATTTGGTCAGTATTAACGATAACACTAGCAATGTTATCACACAAAAACTATTAGTTATAGATAACAAAAAATATAATATTGTTAAAAAAAAAACTTCGTAAAATCTAATTTTGTAAATCTATAAATAGCCTTAAGCCAGCCTGTCAACATAAAGCCAATAATCTGTCAACATGCCTTTACGTAGCAACCAATTTTAATTTTAATTAATACTCACACATGTTGTTTTATACAAACAGACCAACCATAAACGTCTGTCCCACCCCCTACCTATTGTCGATTCCCTCTAACCGTAAGTCTCCCGAATGTCTAATGATAAAACTGTCAACTAAAGTTTACTTTTCTTCAGCATCAATGGGATTTAGCGAACAACAGATAAATAAATCTGTGATTGATTTATCACCCGCTAACACGACTCAAGTTTAGCGATTATAGAGAAATCCAAAAGTCCGACCCGTGTATATAAGTATCACCAATCTTTCTCTTCAGTACTCAAGTAATCTTTCGTTTAGTCTTCAGCCGAACCAAAGAAGACATTTTTTTCACACAAGGTAGGACTTGAAAAATACATTTGTATTATGCTGTTATTAATTGTAATACTTCGTCTTCGTTCTTAAATGTTATGATTTCGAGGATTCAGACAAGTCTAATAGTTATAATGAACTGCGCCATGGTTGTCAGTTGCTCCAGTCGACCATACAGTTTGTCATTGAAGGTAGCTTCCTGGGGTCATATGGCTGAACGGGTAGATTGGTACAGGGGGGCAGGTCTGAAGGACAAGCTCCGCATTTTCGGGAGCTGTTCCGCAGGGGGGACATTTCGCTTGCTCCGATTCGTAGTTTGCGGAACATGTGTTGCTTCAGCCTGTTATGACCAGTTCTTAGTCTGAAGATAATGTTTTGGAATTGGAGGGAGAGTTGGAAGTAATCATCAATCTTTGGGTTGTTTTGTTGCAGCTCAGACCATCTTTCAGATTCATTCCCTTTGAGTATCGCCTTGGTTTCTTCAATTGCAATAAAATTTCAGAACTATACAATTATAACTGCATTTATATGTAGCTGGGATATTGATAAAATCTTGAATGATGAATCTAACTATTTAGTTTATATAATTGAAAATTTTAAAGCGAGCTTTTAGCACTAACAAAGGCTATTTATATGATCAAATATTATATAATGTATTAATATATACATTAAGGGAATCATTAGTCTATATGTAGTATTTGTACTTTAATTAAAAGCTGGCGTCTTTTCTGTGAGAAAATACTTTCACAATTTGATAACATTACTTGATATTTTTGCTATATTTTTGCAGAATTATCATTATTTGTGTGTGTGTGTTAAACTTGCAGTATACAATTCTAAAGATTCTTTATAACTTATTGATCAAGATTTTATATCTATGTGATTTTATTATAACACTATTTAATTTTTTTAACGCTTTATATCAGTAGATTAATGTTCTTTTATAACAATGAATAAGATAGTTAACCTATTAGTTCTTGTTTTTAATTTACCAACTAGTCATTTAACAATTTTTTTGTTCGGATTTCTTCATTGCAATTTGAAAAGAAAGCCATTTAGTTTTTCACTATTTTAAGTTTTACAATCAAGTTTTATGATAATCCACCGATGAGCGTAGGACGCAAAAATCTTCTTTATAGAAGGAGCGTCTGTAATGTGTAAGATAAGATAATCAGATATCTACGATCTTACGCTGGAATTACGTTTTAATTGCCAACTGTTAAATGTTCCCAGTTGTTTGAATTCGACATCAGCCATCATGTTGTCACTGCTGCTGTTTGTATCTGCACTCACTTTTGTGAGTTTGAACGCAGCGCCGGGTGAGTAGCATACAGTTTTAGCAAACCTCTTTCGAACTTTTCTATGTATCTATACTGTTTTCATGTAAGTGTATGAATGTTTATACTTTATAACTCTGTCTATTTATCTAAGTATCCATGATATCATGTATGTAGTAATACGCGCATGGGACTATGCTTCTGTATGTGAGTTTAAATATATACCTTTGCAGTTTTTTATCATTGTATTTATATAACTAATTTATATATCTATGCATCTTTCTCTCTTTCTTTCTCTCGTTCTCTCTCTCTATCTATCATCATCTCTCTCTCTCTCTCTCTCTCTATCTATCCTCTATCTATCTAACTCTATTTATATATCTATATTTTGTATATGCACATACATACACACATATGAATCTATATGAACCCACTATTTCTCAATGAGTCAGCCGCCAACCCCTGTGTTGACAACGCTCACTTCAATGCGACCACCAGACAGTGTTCTTGTAATGATGGATTCAAAGGCTCTTCCAGACTTTGCTGTGGTCCTAAAGGTAACAATAAGGTCACCGGGCCAGATACGGCCCATCATAGTGTTTAATCCTCCCTCCCTTTGTCAACTATAACAACAATGTAATTTAATAAAAATCGTCTAACAACAGCCATAAGTGCTACAGTATTAGAGATTTTTAGGAATTCATTTTTAGATTCAATAATGTAAAAACAATAATACAATAATAGACTATGATTACTTGGCTGAAAGAAAAAATTCATTATATCGTTTTTAAACTCTGAATATAAAACATGATGGTAAGCAAGAAATACTTAATTTAACAGACGTAATACTAAAACACAATGTCCTCCTTTGTTCCCCATTTTTGTCTCTCAGTGTCCTCTTTTTGACACCCATGTGTCTGGCAACCCTGTAGTGTAGTGTATATGATTGTGTTTGTTACGTCATGGTTTGTGTGTGTTACGTCATGGTTTGTGTGTGTTACGTCATGGTTTGTGTGTGTTACGTCATGGTTTGTGTGTGTTACGTCATGGTTTGTGTTTGTTACGTCATGGTTTGTGTGTGTTACGTCATGGTTTGTGTTTGTTACGTCATGGTTTGTGTGTGTTACGTCATGGTTTGTGTTTGTTACGTCATGGTTTGTGTTTGTTACGTCATGGTTTGTGTGTGTTGTTACGTCATGGTTTGTGTGTGTTGTTTTGGACCGCTCGATCCTCGTGACCAGCTGATCACGTGAGACGATCGTACACAGCAGAGCGTGTCGTGTTTTCTTTCCGTTAACAATACATGACAAAAAAAGATCTGCGGGTTCAATACAGTGAATAGAAACTCAGTTTATTATAAACTAGGCAGCAACAATAAGTACATTGAATAGAAGAAAGAAAATAATAGTTTACATCAGCAGAATATATCTAGTGATCCAAGATGGCGTCGACACTGACCTTACAGAAGTCAGTACATGTCGCACGGAACAATGAAATATTGCTAGACCAAAATGGGAATAGCAATATAATAACAGAAGCCCCCGCAAAGGAGTGAGGCATTAACCAATGCATACAGTAGTACAATAATATAGTGTGCCAAACAGTAATGAGGTTTAAGTGTAATCTCACTTACGCTTTATGTTTAAGGAAAGAAAACACAGTTCTCAACAACTAGAAAAAGTCCCCTCATGACCTGAGTGTTATTCTGGCGCAAGAATCGTTACACAAGCGCCCACCAAAACAATCATGCGTCCTTCACATGATACTCTCACTTTGGCACGTAACAATATCACAATGATGCTTTTTTTTTCAGTTACGTAGTCGACCTAGCAAGGTGGGAGGAAAATGAAAATAAAATTGTTCAAGGTAGGGGGGATAGGAGGTGCAACAGTTTCAACAACAATAGATCTAATATTGTGAAATTGGAACAAATAGTGGAGTTTGCGGGGATGGTACACTGTAAGGGGCAATAGCAAGCTATTTCTGAACCTACACAATGTTAACCTATGCTATTGAAAAACAAATATTTTGTTTACAAATTTTATCATCAATAGTTAAAAAGTACATACCCGTTATTCAATTAGTTAAAATATATTTATGAGGCAAACTATATGATTCTTCTAAATAACAACAACACCAGTTTAAAATAGAACACAGCTCTAATACAGTAGTCGGTTGGTCAAAACAAAGACGCAGCATATTTGAAAAAAAGTTATGACAATTTAAACAGCATAAAAAGGTAATTAACTAATACTGAAATAAATAAATAGAAAATATAATAAGTTTTTTTTATAATTTAAATAAAATATAGGGCCTAAGGTCAATGGCAACACAATTTTTTAAAACCCGTTAAAACTTTATTTACCAGTCCTTATAGATTTTCATATATATTTTTTTCCGAATTAGAAATATTGTAAGAGAAAGAAAAAAATAAAATGCACAAAAATAATCAAATCAATTACTTCGTATTACAGAGTGATAAAATAACTCATGCTTTTATTGCTTGATTTGCGAAAAGGGAAAAATTCATATGAGTTCCGATATTTTCCGGATCGGCATGAGGGACGTGTCCTGGCTTGTGTGAACTAAATAGTCAAACAAATTAACATCATTTCATAACCTCATCAAAAGACTAGACTAAAATCAATGATAAGCATAGGACGCAATAAAATTCTCATGGAAGGATTGTATGTAACCTGTTATAAGTCAGAAATTATGGAAGTATAGTCCCGAAACATATTATAAGATAAAACTTATGGAAAAAGCGTCAGTAATATATCATTAAGATATAAAATATGGAAGTATCGTCAGAAACATATTCTAAGATAGGAATTATGGAAATATAGTCTAAAAAATAATATACGATAGAAATTATGGAAATATAGTACCAAACATATTATAATATATGAATAATGAAAAAAGCGTCAGTAATATATTATATAAGATATAATTTATGGAAGTATAGTCTGAAACATATTATAAGATAGAAATTATGGAAAAAAGCCTCAGTAATTTATTATAAGAGAGAAATTAAGGAAGTAGGGCCTACTATCCTAAACAAATTATAAGAGAAATTATGGAAAAAGCATCTGTAATTTATTATAAGAGAGAAATTAAGGAAGTAGGGCCAACTATCCTAAACAAATTATAAGAGAAATTATGGAAAAAAGCCTCAGTAATTTATTATAAGAGAGAAATTAAGGAAGTAGGGCCTACTATCCTAAACAAATTATAAGAGAAATTATGGAAAAAGCATCTGTAATTTATAAGATAAAATAAAGATTATGTAGATGAAGTAAAATATTTCCAGTTCACGTGTTTATGTGTGTTGTATTTACACAGCCGAAGGTGTGTGTTATTTGATTAGTGATCCTATGCTGAACACGGCCCATGACCTGATTTCTGAGATCAGTTTCCCATGCACTACCAGCATTGCTGTGGTCAAGAAAGTCATCGATGGTCAAGAGTGCAGGGTCAGAATCACCATAGCTGGACCTTACAGACCGTGAGTAGAGTTGTTGACACTAGATAGATAGGTAGCTAGATAGATCTATAGAAATATAGTTAGATAGAAAAATCTCTAGGTAAAGTATATATATATATTACATAGGTAGTTCAGTAGATAAATGTATAGGTAGCTAAGTAGATGAATATATAACTAGCTAGGCAGAAAAAAGAAGGACATTCATATTGATATGTAGTTGGGTAGTTATATAGATAATCAGATAGGTAGTTAAGTAGATAAAGAGATAGACAGTTATATAGATAGGTATCTAGGCAGTTATTTAGATGACCACTTAGTTAAGTCGATGATAAGTTATGTAGATAAATAGATAGATTCTTACTTAAATAGAAAGTTAGATAGATAACAAGAGAGATAGACAAAAAGTATCGAATAGTAAAATGGTATTTCCTTGTCTACATCAGAACAATAAGTACACTTATAGATCTAGACTTTGGTAGCATAGACGTAGCGACACACTAAAACGTTTTCAACTCATTGATTGTGGTTTTAATAAATGACATATGCATAACAATCTCTGTATGTGCCAATCTATTTATGTATCTTTCTACTGTTTGTATATGTCTCGTATCTATTTGTGTGTCTTATCTATTTATGTTTTCTTATATCGATCTATCTATTTAACCATTCAGCTTTCTGTCTGTCTGCCCCTCTCTCTCTCTTTCCATGCTTGCAGAAGGGCAAATAGTAAAGTAGTAATAATGCATAGAGCATAAAACTCTAATTTGGAAATACAACCCAATAATAACCTGTTGCAATGCTCAGATACACATAAGGACAAAAACACTTTCCTTATTCCTTATGCGAGAACAAATGCTTATAAGTACTCTTTTTTCCCGAGTTTGGCATTCGGACATGGAATGGGTTGCCTGAACAAACCAGGAAAACCGGTAACCTAACATCATTAAAAACATTAATAAAGATGCAAGACTAGACTCGGACCACGGATGAGCGTAGGACGCAATAATCTTCGTTATAGAAGGAGCGTCTTTAATATATAAGATACGATAGCATATTTGGGAATGGGTTTAGACCGTATCTACTAGGAAGTTTCCAAGAAATCGTACAGTAAGCGATCGGCCAAACTATGAACAGATACAGCATATCAATATGTAGAAAGCGTGCACAGTAGTGTAAGTTACACAGCTTACATTATTAAAACAATAAAAAGAAATAAACAACTTGTGACTACAACACGTTGTAAAAAAAAACAACAACACCGTAACATCTGCTAACGTCTTGTTATCACACTAAGCTCAATACTTCATCGATATCAGCGTAAATATTTACACCTCGAGCCTTACAGAAGCCGAATTTGCAGTTTTCGCCTTTTAAGAACCATTGTTTATGGCTGTTTGCAACAGCTTATTTTCCTTTCAACCACTAGCAATACATGTAGTTACCCTGTTTCTTATTAATTCAAAAATCGTTGGTCAGGCAAAAGATAATTTTTGAAGAAAAAAAGCACAGTGAATGCGGAGTTCTATGTGATTGCATTTATTGTCTATTAAATCTATTTTGCAAGACTTGACACCGCTGTTTGTTATATCGTGAACTTTAAAAAAAAAGTAAATTTAAGTTAGAAAAACAAAACAACCTAAAACAAATAAAGGCTAAGTTTAAAAAGGTATAGATGAGCGTAGGACGCAATAATCTTCTTTATTGAAGGAGCGTCTGGAATAAATAAGATACGATTGATAAAATTAAATAATCTTTATCAGGTTTATTTATTTCTGTAAAGCTTGAAATGTGTAAAGGCTATATTCTATCTATCTATCTATCTATCTATCTATCTATCTATCTATCTATCTATCTATCTATCTATCTATCTATCTATCTATCTATCTATCTATCTATCTATCTATCTATCTATCTATCTATCTATCTATCTATCTATCTATCTAATCTATCTATATATCAATTATCTATCTATCTATCTATCTATCTATCTATCTATCTATCTATCTATCTAACTAATCTATCTATATATCATTATCTATCTATCTATCTATCTATCTATCTATCTATCTATCTATCTATCTATATATATATATATCTATCTACCTATCTATCTATCTATCTATCTATCTATCTACCTATTTATCTATCTATCTTTCTATATATCTATCTATCTATCTATCTATCTAATCTATCTATCTATCTATCTATCTATCTATCTATCTATCTATCTATCTATCTATCTATCTATTTATCTATCTATCTATCTATCTATATAATCTATCTATGTATCATCTATCTCTATCTATCTATATAATTTCTCTATGCATTTATGTATACCTCTATCGAACTAACTAACTATCTATCTATCTATCTATTTATCAATCTATCAATCTATTAAAGTGGCCGAGCGGCAGCGCGTTCGGCTTGCGTACTAAAGGTTCTGGATTCGAATCCTGGTGATGGCAATGATTTGTTCCCGGGACTGGAGGCAGTCCCTGAGTCTATCCAGCTCTGATGGGTACCTGACACTAGGTGGCGTAAAAAGTAAAGGCGGCTGGGCAATGTGCTGGCGACACAATCCCCTAGTATGCCGTGGCGACAGAAAATGGTGATCAATTTGGTTCGAAGGGCACTTTACTTACTATCTATCTATCGTCTAATGTGTCTAACTATCTGTGACAACCTCTATTCTATAGACTACATACAAGAACTAACTTTGAATCTACTATTACAGTGATAGCTCTCTGTTCTATAATTCGGCGGCAGTATACCTGGAGTATGGCAATTCTACAAGATATTTTGAAATGTTAGACGGCAAACAATTCAGGATGCCAGAGGTAATATTATATGCAAAGACTGCTGCCTCAGTTTTAATTTACTTTAGTCTATGTATACAAATCTATCTAATAGTTCAGGGGTCGGCAACCTACAAAACGCGTGCCAAACTTGGCACGCAGAGCGATTTTAAATGGTACGCGGAAAAGGCAATTTAATTGTCTTATAAGAGAAATTGATTGATAGAACAAGATGGCGTTGAGGTTTGTAAGGAGTGGTTTGGTGAGCAATAAGATAGAAATATTTAATGCTTTATGTGTTCAATATGTACATGAACGTGGTAACCAAGAAGTGAGGGTTTGATGTCATGTTGTTTACTAATAGAAGATATGCTTAGCAGAAATTCATTATCACAGCGACTGTGAAGGAGAGAAGTCCTTTCGAATTGGGAATGCGATAGTCTTGAGAATTGGTGTAGGTGCGTTGTGAGACGTGGCTGTTATGATGTTATGAGATGTTACTAGATCTATATGTCATCTGAGGATTAAACCTATTGACCCAAGCACTGTGTCAGTTATCATTGACCGATCCTGTTCAAGTTGTTATTATTGTACACACAATCCTTGTTACAAGGTTGTTGGCACGCTGAATGAATTAGAAATCCTACTTTGGCACACTATTATATAAACATTGCCGACCCCTGTCCTAATCTATACATAATTATCTATACTCTAATCATTCAATATCTATCTATAGTGTAATCTTTCTAAACCTATCTATACTGTAATATTTCTATACATATCTATAATGTAATCTTTCTATACATAGCTATAATGTAATCTTTCTATACATATCTATAATGTAATCTTTCTATACTTACCTATAGTGTAGATGAATAGTTTAAGGAAATACCAGCGATATGTTTCCATTGCGTATTCAGGAATCTAACGACACATTGACTATGCTGACGAAAAATACGAAAGATATTAAAGTTGGCGACTACACCTTCTCAGTCAACTTTGAGGACGACAATGATAGATGGGTGATCACCGGATGTGGAGGACAACTGGTATTCAGACCACCTGGCCCCGACACACAGGTAAGCTATAGTTGTATACAGACCACATGGCCCCGACACACAGGTAGGCTAGAGTTGTATTCAGATCACCTGTCCCCGACACACAGGTAAGCTAGAGTTGTATACAGACCACATGGCCCCGACACACAGGTAAGCTAGAGTTGTATACAGACCACATGGCCCCGACACACAGGTAAGCTATAGTTGTATACAGATCACCTGGCCCCGACACACAGGTAAGCTATAGTTGTATGTGTTTAAAAGCATCATTATCAGGCTATATTGGTCCTTAGAAATAGTAGTTGTCGTGTAGTGGGTGCATATGGTCCTGATGGACTTTATCAAATCATTGATAGGCACCTTGAATTAAATAGATCTCCAAGAGCTGGTAGTTTTGTCTACGTTGTAATAGATGCTTTAATTATTAGTCTGTCTATATGAAGTTTGTTCAATTTAGCGACATTACCATACCAGCAGATGATTGTGAAGATGATTATGCTACCAAAAGTCGCAGTGTAAAAAAGATTCATTATGGTCTTGCCTATATAAAATGTCTTTAGTTTACGAAGACAGAAAAGACATGTTTATGGAATTGGAGACTTATTCGAAGTCACACTTACTCTAAACTCTAAACTGAATTTTATTTGAATTTTTTTTCTGGGACACCGTAACCTAACGACATAGTGCTTGGCTTGACCTTTCAATGGTCTCTGTTTTAAATCAAGTTAACGGCAGATTTTTTTTCCAGGGACTGGAGGATGTCTTTGACTCTTTCCAGCTTTACTGGTTACCTGATATAAGTTTGTTGGAAAGTAAAGGCCTGCCGGTCATTGTTCTGGACACGACATCCCCTAATAAGCTGCGACCAAGGAAATAGTCAGCACTGCTTGACTTGCGTCATCGACATCCATGGACTGATTAGGATACTTAATTTAGTAACAAAAAAGTGACATATTTTTCGATATATGAAAAAAATATGACAATCTGTCTGGTAATATGTCTGATCTGAACTTATTGTGAGACCACACCTGACGCTGAAATATCTGTTAGTCAAAAGAATACAATCTAGAGGCATCATCATACAATATAAAGTAATTTTTTGTTTCAGTTATCTAGTGATTTGACCTTTTCAAATTATTTATTACAGGAGTCCAGACCCCCAGGTATCTGTGTTATTGCACCAACTGATACCATCGCCGAGTCCCTGAGCGAAGGCGAAGTCTGCAACCTAGAGCCCGGATACGATCACTCCCCATACGCCACCAGGGAGCAATCCATTCTAGCCAACATGATTCTCGGCTACCCAAAGATTACAGCCAGACATAACTTTGAGTGAGTGTCAGGTTTATACGATTTTAGAATATATAACAGCAACATCTTGACATGCAATGTTATCTACACTAAGTACTTATTATCTACAGAACTGGATACAAATTAGATTAAGAGCGTTAAAACCTCCATTTTTTATTAATTGAGACTGCGTGGCAGCATGTTGTGCCACTATGGCCCAATGCCTCCTCCTTCAGTCTGCTCATTTTTCTGAAAAGACAATCTGCTAAGCATCAGTTGATTTATCTTCATAGCTTTCTCTACTAGATAACTGCTATCAATAGCTAACGGCCTGTCCGGGTTTAGAGTTAGAGCGCTCTATGTTCACTTCTTGCAGTCATTTCCTTGGATGTATGAGACATTTTTTTTAAAGATTATCCATACAATTGGATTCACCACCTAACCCTCCTTGGCAAGAAACCCGTTTATCCGTGGCAGCCTATTCAGTATTCACGGATGCCCTTATAGTTCATTCCCCTTTCCGCAAACTGGGGACGCGCTTGGTAGGAAATAATGCCATACAGCAAAACAACAACAACAAGAAACAACAACAACAAACACCCTTCACGAACTAAACCAAAGGAAACAGTATTGCAGTGGATATTAGATCTAAGACATACGAAATTAATAGAACTGATATGGCTGACCATCTGACCAACAAAGAACCACAATAAGATTCCTCCCTAAATGAAAAATTGCATCAAAGAACAAAAATACCAAAAAATTGATAAACGACAAAAAAGACTGCTACTATAGCTAGTGGCGTAGCTAAGGGGGGGGCGGGGGGGGGGGCGGACCGCCCCGGGTGACAGCATATGGGGGGTGACACTTTGTCATCTCCAACACAAATTTTCAGCCAGGTTAAGGTGCGAAAATAGTCTGAAAATAGAATTGTGAAAAAAACCAACCAACACAGGAAATGTGACCTTTATGACGTCACATATTTCGAATTGGAATCTATCAACCGGGCGTCGAAAATATTGTCTGAGCGTACTTTTTTATAGCACACCGGACGTTTCGCATACAGATCAAATGTCAACCTTAATTATATATGATACACATCAGCTGTGGTATAGTTGAAGTGCGGGAGTCATTCCTTGGATTTTTTCATCTGAAAGGTAAAACAGCTACTGCATTGACTGGCGAAATCCTTGAGAAACTAGAAAACGGAGGACTGGATATTCAGTTATGTCGCGGTCAAGGGTACGATAATGCAGCAAGCATGGCTGGAATCCAAGGTGGTGTGCAACAAAAGATCAAAGACATTAATCCGAAGGCAATTTTTGTACCTTGTTCCAATCATTCTCTGAACCTTTGTGGAAAACATTCGTTTGCTAACAATCCGTCTTGTGTAACGTTTTTTTGAAGTCTTCAGGCGCTGTACACTTTTTTTGCTCTGTCGACCCATCGCTGGGATGTACTAGTGAAATACACAGATTTAACAGTGAAGAGACTGTCCACAACTCGCTGGAGTGCACATGCTGATGCAGTGAAGCCAGTGATACAGAAGTTTAACCAGTTTGTGGAAGCCATTGAAGCTCTGTGTGATGTCGAAGAAAGCGTCGAGACAAGAGGTGCTGCGCACAATCTGTTGCCAGCAATATGCGACTTTTCTTTCATTTCGTTCTTGTTTTTCTGGTCTGACGTTTTAAAAGAAGTCGACTTAGTACAGAAGTACATGCAAACACCAGGTATTACTGTGGACATGGTTGCAACCAAACTAAGGGCTCTCAAGGTCTTTTCGGAAGAGCAGCGCAGGAAAGTTATAGACAATGCCGTCCAGCAGGCACTTGCGAAATGTGAAGAACTTGATATACCTACAGAGAAGAGAATCATGAGAAAGAGAAGATTACTATGAGAGGGGGCAAGAGATGCTAGATTGTCATTGCAGCAGGAGACCAAGAGATCAATGTTAGAGTGTCTGGACCGTTTTCATATTATGGAGTTAGATACGAGAGGAAAGGCAGTGAATGACATTTTGTTGACTTTTTCTGCCGTTCAGCCAGACCATATTATCTGTGCCAACGACGAAGAAATACAGATGTCTGTTACCAAGCTCACAGCCGTGTATGATGAGCTGTCTAAAGAAGACCTTTGTCTAGAAATACCACGTTTAACTTAGTTTAAGGCGACACCTACAAGCAGCCGAAATAAACTTGGAGTAAGCCAAGCACTGGACTGTACTGCAATTCCTACGGTTTATCATCAAGTTGGACTTTGTTGAATCATTGCCATATCTTACGCTGACTCTAAGATTCTTTCTGACAATATGTGTTTCTGTGGCATCGTGTGAAAGAAGTTTCTCCAAAATGAAACTTATAAAAAATTACCTCCGGTCAACCATGAGCCAGTGGAGATTGTCGAATCTAGCTGTTCTGTCCATTGAACACGAGCTTACAAGACAAATAGATTTTGACGATGTCATTGACCTGTTTGCAACAATGAAAACAAGAAGACATTCCTTCTAGGATTATAGTGTCGATAGACATTCTTTTGGTCTGTGCATTGCCGTGTTTTGCACTTAGATGTTCTGAAATTGAACAGTTGCATTTTAATTAAAAATCTTTGGATTTGAACTATTTGTTTTGTGGTATTGGATTCGGATTTTGTCTTGGATCATACATGTAAGCAGTAACGTACCGGTCGGCAGAGTAAAGTAGAGCCTAGAGGTAGAGTATGTAAGAAAATTTAGCTACACCTAACCATTCAGCATAGGGTCGTGTGGGGTCACTGGGGTGACATTTGAACGGACCGCCCCGGGTGACGTTTACTCTAGCTACGCCACTGACTATAGCCTTTATCGACAAGCCCTACAAATTATCTTCAGACTCAGGACCAGGCACAACCGACTTAGACAACATATGTTCCATAGGCTATACGTTAGAACAAGTGAAGATTGCCCATGTGGGATGTCTCTTCTGAGAACACAGAACATTTGCTCCAAGCTTGCCATCCTTTTGATACAGCTCGCAAAAGGTTCTGGTCGCAGATTACCTCCATCAACACTATTTATAAACATGGCTTTTTTTTTTCAACTGAATAGTTTATCACATAATATAAAAACCTGAGTTTGTTTATTTAGATATTTGTTTGTTCGCTATAGGCTCCTAAGCCGTTTGACTAATCGGGTCAAAAGTTAAATGTATAAATTGGAAACGTCCTCCAAAAGAGAATTGTATTTTATCAACAATATTGCCTATATCGTTAATTTATTTAAAAAAAAAAACTTAGACCTATTACTAATCAGCGTATGCTAAGGTTCTAAACTGAGCACCATTTCAGAATGATCTCCACTTGAACGCGAGATTTACTATTTCGCAAATAATTACCCTTGCATAAAGTTTTTTATTTATCCTGTAAGTTATCACCTATCACGGGATTCATGGGTTTCACCTTCAGAGTGAAAGGAGGGAGGGGGGGGGGTTAAACATCGGCATTGCCAGAGATAGATAGCCTAGGCCAGGCAGGCGTCGGCAACATATGGCACGCGTGTCAGAATTGGCACACAGAGCAATTTCCAATGTCACGCGGAAGACCCCTTCAGGCAATTCAAGTCTCTTGTACAATAAATTGAGTGGTATATCAGGATGACTTTTTATGCTGTTGGCATGCCGAATGAATTAGAAATCCTACTTTGCACACTGTTATCAAAAGGTTGCCGACCCCTGGCCTAGGCTACTTACAATAAAAAAAAAGAAAATATAAATACCGCACTGCAGTTTTTGTTATAATTTTTTTTTCTTTCTCTTTTAACAAAACACATTTGTTCCTCCGTCATTTTGACAGGCATAAACTCTTGTGTGCTTGGGTGCCCGCAGAAAATTTTGGAGGGGGGGGGGACATATTTTTAGTAATGTTTTAATGTAGTTTTAATTTACTGAGCGTACTTGTATGGTGAACGAACAGACAGGACACTGTAGTAATAAAGGGTATGCTGTAGCAACATTTTTTTTCTTAACACATTATATGTATATAATAAACGTAAACCTTACAAAAAACCTTACTTTACACAAACAATATTACAACGTAAATTTAAAATAAAATGTATTCTTTAAACAAGAACTGGAGTCGTCTGTTATCGCTACCGAACATATCTACATTTTTGTCCATAAAGTTTTTTTTGTACATGTTGCTGGTAATGTTAGCAAAACTATTAAGACATACCTGACAGCCGCATAAACTTTGTAAAAGGTAACAAGTCGATGAAATCTTGGCTACTTTTGTATTCTCGCGTTTTCCAAAAATCAAACCAACTCGAGGCTTCATTTTCAATATTATCAATGTGATATACCTGACTTATAGTAGACATTGTATCCTTAAACTATTGAAGATTCAGTTTGCACAATTTCGAAGGATGTAGCAACGCTAAGTTAAATTGTGCACTGTTGGCTTCACAAAATCGACTCTCCATTGAGCTAATTAGAGAATCTAAGAATGGAATGTAAACTGTTTGTCTAAAGTACTCTTCAACACTGTCGACACTTATGGTTCCCGGATTACTTCGATGCTTTTGTCTTCCACACTTTCTTGGGATAATCAGTTCAATATCCACCTTCTGTGTGAGTTGCACTGTTTTCTCAAAAATATCCCTGAAATAGTTATCGGAATCACCGCGTTGAAGTTTTACTACACTGAGCAGGTTTTGAACTTGCAGTTGGACTTCTGGAAGATCAACTTGAACAGCTTGAAGAGCCTGAGTAACTGGTTCCAGTATTGCAGAGTACTGCGAAATAATATTGAGACAAAATATAAAAACGTGCTGGACTTTGATGAACAATATAACTGATGTACAGCCTGTCGTGTATTTCCACTTACATGTAATGAAAATTCTTCCAGTTGACAATAAATATCTTCAAATTTACTGTAAAAAATCCGAATACTTTTATACTTGCTTGTCCATCTTGTCTCACACAGAAGAGGAATATTTGGAACAGACGGACCTTCTTTTTGGGCTTTCACGAAAAAATGTAATAATTGCTTTGATAGTACCAATAGCATTTCTTATCACTGCAACATTATTAAGATAATTTACTACGAGATTCAGTCTATGCGAGGCACAGTGAACAAAGGCATCGTTGGGGTAAATTGTTCGAATTTTAGCCTGAACACCATTTTCTTTTCCGGCCATTGTCGAGCACCCATCATAACTTTGACCCAGCAGATAACTAAATGTTTTGCAATGTTGAATAATACTAACAGATAACGTGGCAGCGTCCATATCTTTCAGCGGAGAAAATCCAAGGAATTCCTCACGGATCATAGCCTTCTCACTAGACGTATATACAAACCAGACTCCCTGTTACAACTGTTCTGTTCCTGCTATATCTGCTGTTTCATCGGCTTTGATCGAGAATCCAACAGAATTGTTGGCAGCTTTTACAATGTCTTCTCGCAGAGCTTGTCCAGACAAGTTGATACAATCATTCTGCGTTCGGTGTGATGTGTAACGTGCATTTTTAGCAGCTATATCATAATGTTTTTTTTAAATACTGTCTCCTCCCTCTTTTCGATACGCATAAAGTTGTTGGACATTTTCTTTTGGTGCTATTTTTCCTACGAATTGTCTAATCATTTGTTCCGCAAAATAAGATTTTTGAAATAATAGGATACAGTTTATTTCTGTTTTCTTCAATACTTCCTTTTACTAAATTATCTATCTGACAAATAATATCCTTATTTGGATCTCTGATGGGTGACGCGATGTGTTCAGCCTCTTGTTGAGCCCCACGATGCCATGCTGATCTGACATGGTTTCTGGCACAAATAGTTAGTGCAGCCCAGGCTAGGACTCACCACTTCAGGCGAAAGCTAGGACTCGCTATCGACGGTCCAAATAGTTCACATTTAGTCCGAGTTAGCTATCTGCAGGGAGACGCTAGAGATACGTATTGAAATGATTCATGCACGCATCATAGTGTTTAGAGAAACGTGAATGGAGTAAAAAGTAGAGCGTCGGGGTGGAGGGGGTATAGGAATCCCCAAAGATAATGATATCGATATGACAATGGAAGGAGTCACAGTTGTTAAAAGTAATTATAAAAGTTTTAATGATATTTTTGTCAAAAAATTTTTTTTAATCAATCAATCCAGGGGGTGGGGGCGAGTGCCCCCTCCCCCCCCCCCTCCTTTGCGGACGCTTATGCTAGTCTGGAAATAATTTCGGAATTCTGTCTAAGTCTTTGAGTATAATGGCGTGACAAAGAAACACCACAACTAACTTTATAACTGAAATTCATAAAGCATTTCTCTCCCACTAAGTCAAGGACAACTAGAATGACAGCTCAGCGTGAAATATACAAATAAACATACACGGTTTCCCTTGTTACAGTTCGTTAATGTTTTGTGGTCATAGGTTATTACAAGTTGTATTGACTTTCCACGTAACAATACATGTTTACATTCTTTAGCCCTGCGAATTACAGGGCCAGTTGCAGGGCCTTGTCCAACAATTTTTCAGCCTGCGGCGACGACAGAGACAGAGCTAGGGCCCTCAAAAATTGCGGACATATTCTTTTGGGGTTCAGAAATAGACAGTGCTTCAGTAAAGCCCCTAAAGGGCTTTTCGCTGTCTTCGCGAGCTGCATCAAGGCTTCCTGTCAGAGAGACAGACTATCGTGAGTGCCTTTTTAAACTATCTATCTATCTATCTATCTATCTATCTATCTATCTATCTATCTATCTATCTATCTATCTATCTATCTATCAATCTATCTATCTATCTATCTATCTATCTATCTATCTATCTATCTATCTATCTACCTATCTATCTATCTATCTATCTAACCATCTATATATATATTTACCTATCTATCTATCTCTCTATATCTCTATCTATCTCTTTATCTATACGTAAATATATATCTATATGTATATCTATTGATCTATATGTATATGTAGCTATCAATTTATCTAACTATATATCTTCCTATGTTTGTATCTGTTCTTAAACCTCTCTTCCCAACTCTCTAGCCCTTATGTCTATCTATCAATCTGACTGTCTGAGTGCCAATACATGTATAAATCAAATATAATTTGCAGTCAAATAATGCACTCCACTCTTTTAATTTAATGACCCATATTCAGAAACGTTTTTTAACTATTATTTTTTAAATTAAAAAAATATCAATGACTTAGATAAAAACAACGTTGATTTTCGGTACTACTAAGTAGTTTTTCTTTGTCTAAATTGCAATGGACGATACGCTTCACTTTGAATAATTATTTCGTTCTACAGCTGTACTGAAATACAAGTTCCAGAGATCCGAAGCTGCCTGCCAGCACTTCAAAAATGTGATACCTGGTAAACACCAAGTGACCCTGAAACTGACGGGACAAAACTCAGTACTTTGTTTTGTTTAATCTCCTGTTTATCTCATTTTAATAAAGAATAGCAAAAACAAACTTCTATTTCTTGAATTAAAAATTTGTTTTCATAAAGATACAAATAAAAAAATGTTTTCTTCTTTTAAAAATTAAAAAAGATTCGGTAAATAAAAATACCGTCTATACATTACTGTTTTGTCTTATTGTGTTTTTTTATATAAAATAATCGTGATCGAATTTGTATGTATGTTTTTCTTTCTATCTATCTATCTATCTATCTATCTATCTATCTATCTATCTATCTATCTATCTATCTATCTATCTATCTATCTATCTATCTATCTATCTATCTATCTATCTATCTATCTAGTACTTAGGCCTATATTAAGAGTTATAGGCCTAAGTACTTATAAGGATAATAATATATTATTATATAATAATATAATACATTATTCATTACATAGATACTATATATTAGATCTATATTATAGTAGGTCTAATATTAATATAATGGTAACACCTTGCCTTAAGTCTAATCCATAATATATAGGCCTATAATGTATATTACTTATAATATAAAATTATAGGATCTTATTTGAGGGTTAATTATTATAATTAAATTATATATGAATTGTAGGTCTATGCACAGGGATGGGACTAATGTTCATCCAAGGCAGAGCACTGGCCCCTGCTCCAGTCTAGGCTAAGCCTAGTAATTCAACAGACTATATGGGGGCCTATAGCTACACAGGTCATAATAGTCATAAAAGGCTATGTACTATGACTATGTATAATCAATATGGAATTATGCATAGGCCTACATAATATGATTGGCCTATAGTTAGCCTATAAATTATAAATATAGGCTATATAACCCATAACTAGTTTAATTAGCTTTTCAAAACCCTAGCCTAGCAGTTAGCAAATAGCGTAGCGCATAATAATTAAAATAATCATTAAGCCTATTAGTTTAGATAATATAGGCCTAGCCTATGTTATATATGTAGGTACGGGTTATAACATCAATTTGATTAATTGGCAATTAATGAGTTGTATTAAGTTAACCACACATAATATTTGCCATAGCGAATGATTTTTATTGATTTTATAAAATTATCGGTCTTTCCAGTGAAAGGTTGACACAAGGAAGTCTCCGTCTTCGTCTAAGTATTGTTTGGAACATATTTTGTCTTCTTATGGAATGCCATGCATTTAAGAAGTTTTATATCTATCAGCGGATATCGATGCAAATATAATTTAGTTTTCTTTAATAAAGATTTAACGTTGGAATCTGATCACACAACTTCTTATAATTTCACCATCTTGTAAACAGACACTTTCTGGTCTGATCACGTGACCCAGAAATACTTATGCCTAACGCCCATTCCTACAAAATTGAAAATCGGAATGCTACATAGAAAATGTAATCCTAATATACAGTTGTATATACATGTATTATTTATTAAAATTATCAATAAGAAGAGTAATAGAATCGCACTATCGTTGCAGTCTAAAAATTGAAAGTTAAAATAGATATTCGTCAGTTGACCGAAAGACAATGTCACTTTCGGCCGAAACCGTAAGCAAACTGCAAGCTAACTTTTTTCTTCGGCCGAAACCGAAACTACAGTGAAAAAAGACCATTTGCCTATTTTCGGCATCGAAACCGAATTTCGGTAGGACTCTAGGCGCTATACAGAAAAAAAAAACCGATAGCAGCCTTTGAAAATTGCTATTTTGTCTGCTGCTAGGCCACGCTCTATTCATCATCGGAATATTAACCCAGATGAACTTTTACACCATGACACGCAGAGCGATTGTCATTGGCATTCCCTAAAACAGGGGTCGGCAACCTAAGGCATGCGTGCCAAACCTGGCACCCAGAGTGATTTTCAATGGCTTGCGAGAGACCTCCAAGAGGCGTTTTTTTAATGATTAAAAAAAACACAACATTTTCCGGTTCTGAAAGAGGAAAACTGACTTTTGAAGTCGATGTTTCTGAATGACATAGCGATATATTGCAGTGAAATGAACATGCATTTACAAAGACCACGGGAATGGATAAGCATGGAAACTGGACATATCTTGCCGAGAAATCAATTTCAAAACCTTTAACTAACTTTAAACTATTTTAAGGCATATATTAAGATAGATAGTGGGGCTTTTTCAGAAGTACATCGAAGCACTCAAAGCGGAGTTTTCTAATTAAAGGCAAGACTTTTAAATGGTGGACTCATTTTTTCATACAGCATCAAGTCTAACTCGTTTCATCTTATTACAACCTTCTTAGATGTAGATCTTTTTTTTTAAGTAGAGTGATTTTGGCGATTTTAAAATGCAGCAAGTTGAATTTTAAACATTTAAAAAATGGGCATTCCAATGTGCCCATTTTCGGGAAAAGTCTAGATTTTAGATTAGAGAGAAGCTGTTTAAAAAAGTCGTCTGATATTCTCAAGTGCTAGGCATTCGCTTTTTTACTTTCAGCTTTTGATTCAACTTACACTTGTGAACAGATTCTAACGCATGCGAAAGTCGTTTTAAGCATACAAAGAGGTCACCTACACTTGAACGCTCAGTAATTGATACAGACTAATAATTATGTTTAAAAGAGTTTTTATGCCAATCTTCATTAATTAAACACAATATTAGTAATTCTAAAACCAATTTTATTTGCATTAATAATGTAAAAAATATATGAGCCGTATTTAATAGCACTATATTATGCGATTAATAATGTTTAAAATATAAACTCATTAAATGGACAAAACACTAATGCATTAAATGTTTTTTTACAACTGTATAACGTAAATAAATATTTTTATCGTCTAATAATTCGATCTTGTAATGAATACCATAATGTTGGATTTATATAAAGAATTAATAATTAGTCAGTAATATTTGTTATATTACTATACATAACATGTTTGGCATCACTATTGAATCAAATGGGGACACGTTTTCAATTAAAGGGAGATAATAAGCCCGTGTTATATTTGCGATAATATTATTAATATGTTTCTTTTTGTTTTCGTTTATAAAAGAATACATCGCTTACAATATATTATTTAGAAATCAAACTACAACAAGTATTTGAAAATTATATAAATATTACATGACTAAAGAATGTATATGTATATTTTCAAATATTGCATTAACTATTCAGTTTGTATGATTACTTTGTATTTATTCTTCTTAACGACGACTACACTTCTCCATGTCTGTGTGATTTTAAAACATATTATAGGTAAACTGAGATCAAAATTAATCATCAATACATATAATTAACGTGAGTTTGTTTATATATAAATATATTTTTGTCCTCTATAGGCGCCTAGGCCGTTTAACGAATCGGGACAAAAGTTAAATGTATAAATTTGAAACGGTCTCCAAAAGAGATTTTTATTTTATCAACAATATTGCTTAATTCGTTAATGAATTTTTTAAAATAAAATTCGAACTATTGATAATCACCGTATGTTAAAGTTTTAAACTTAGCGACATTTCAAAATGATCTATTTTGAACGTTCATTTACTATGTTGAACGCGAGGCCTTATCGGGTTTTCCCCTTGCATTCAGTTGTTTATTAACGAGGTGTAAACTCCTTAATAAAAGGTACGCACCGGCTATTTGGCTTGGAGAGTTTTAATGTTGTTCTTTAAAAAAACACTAGCGTATGACGTAATGTCTATCAATTCATTTTTGTTCCTTAATGGGAGATGTTTGCTTTATCCTTGACATCAATTCTTCTTATGCATGTGCCAGGACCAGGGTGACTAAAACAATAAAAAAAAACCCACTAAATATCGAAAGAAACTTTCTCACTGCAGTTTTTATTGTAATTTTATTTTATTCTCTCTTAACAAAACACATTATAGTCATTCGTTTCTCCGTCATTTTGACGGGCATAGCCACTAGTATATGTAATATTAACAGATCTAACTTAGATCCTCATCTTAATTAACAAAAGATAATTTTGAGACAATCATTACCATACTTGTGATAGTTTAGTAATAAAATATTGTATTTAATGCAAATAAAAAGGATGCTAATCACAAAATTCACAAACACATTAATTTTGTATTAAATATAAAACGCTTTAACGATTTTCTCTATAAATAATCTCTTTTGCTTTTAGTCTTGGTCCTGCTACGGAGTTAAATTAATTGTCCTAAAACAATATTTAAAAAAAAGTATAATAGAGCTAGTTGACTTTTAGGCTGTTGCCACGCATAATGATTTAGAAATCATAATTTGGCACACTGTTAATAAAAGGTTGCCGACCCCTGCCCTTGTATGCCGTGGCCACAGAAACGCTGCTTCACCAGCCATATGACCAGTTTGGTTCCAAGGGTACTTTACTATATAATTGTTTAAAAGTCAACTAAATATTATTTCAAACATTAAGAACTTTTAAAGTTTGTGGATTGACTAATTCTGAGTAAGTTTGCTAAATTTCATGGCTATCATGGATTGGTTATCATTTATTCATCCTAGAAATATTTAATTATCTGTTGCAATGCTAAATTGTAAAAAAATCGGCACTGTTTTCTTTTTCATTTCTCTAAAACGACTTCCATTACGGTTGCTTATGTAATTCTGAAAAGTTTTTGAACAAATTTAATCGATTAAAAAAAATATCCACCTATGTATAGATAAATGAATAAGCTTTCACTAAACACCCAAAACTAAAAATCTTCAGTACCATTCCGTGGGGTTGCATCACATTTATGTAAATCTATCTTATAGAAAAACTAGCAGACAAACATTCTGAATAGACAACTACTGAATCACACGTCTATGATTAGTTTAATTCTTAAACTTTGATTATGTTTTAAATTATGTGAATTATATTTATTTTTTTGTTACAAAAATATTTTGTTTTTAACTTATTACATGATCGAAAGCCATAAGGGCAGAAAACAAACTTATATGAATTTAGGGAAATAGCTCAAATTATTCTGTGCCAGAACTTTGTTGTATGTATATATATATATATATGTGGCATCCTTCCATCCTCTCCTTTTTCTCTGCCTCTCGCCTTTCTCCTGGCTCGTTTCTCTTCACTTCTTTCTGTTAGGGTGGCTTCTGCAGCTTGAGTGCCCTCGCGCACCTTGGACCGTTAGGAGGTGCGTTCCTCAGCAAGGCTCTCCGACGTTTTGGGCCAGTAACAAGTCTTTTTTGCAAACGTCTTTGAAACGCAGGCAAGAATGACCTCTCTTTCTTGTTCCGGATGCCAGCTCTCCAAACAGCAAGGCTCTAGGGATGCAATCCGCACAATACCTGTGGACATGGCCTTACCATCGCAGGCGCCTCTCACTCAGGATTGAGTTTATACTCATCTATGGCTTCTCCTGAGCACCTCCACATTTGTGACTCTTTCCTGCCATTTGATGTGGAGTATCCTGTGCAGGCATCGCAGGTGAAAGCTATTGAGCTGCTTTATTTGCATAGCGTATGTAGCCCAGGTCTCGCTTCCATCGAGGAGTGTGCTTAGCACACAGGCCTGGTAGACAGAGATTTTTGTCCTATCAGTGAGTTGGGCATTGCTCCATACTCTTTGGTTGTGCCTTGCCATTAAGGATACTGCCTTGCCGATTCTGGTTTGTAGTATAAACCTTTTGATAATAGTGTGCCAAGGTGGATATTCAGATTCATTCAGAGTGCCAACAGACGTATAGTCATATCCTATTTAAGCACTAAATTTCTTGTAGTAAATTATCATATCGGACCTAATTATTGATCCGTTGGACCGGTGAAGAAGCGTTCAACAGTTTCGCAATTTCATGTAGGAGGAGACTTGCATTTTGTGGGAAGTCTTCAGCGTGCTATGAAAAATTGCTTTGCGTGCCAAGTTTGACATATATATTATACTATGGTATAAACTATTGCCTTCTTTATTATACCGTTAAACGAGTACAAGAGTCCACAAATTGTGTTCTTAATTAAAATGAAAAAAGCATTTTTGCACACCTTGTGGGACAATTTTAAAGTTCTCGTCCTTGGGGGCCTGAGGTTTTAGGTATCGAGTCACTTTTTGTAGAATAATCAAATAAACAAGTGGATATACAGATCTAGACAGGATCTATCATGTCAAAATTGTGGTATCTGAATTGACCATCCATGAAATCATTGAGAAATTGAAACACATTTTGAAATATTTTATTTAAAACACTAAACTTTCATTAAAAAAAAATAGCGAAGTAGCACAATAGACATTGGAGTTTCATGGGGCAAGTGATGCAGTGTTTACACGTTTTCACGGGCTACAATAGGATTGTGTGGCCAGCATAATGCCCAGCAACTATAATTCTACTACTTTACTTTTCAGGGGTACTCTCGAGGACATGGAAAAAAAAACCCGGCTGTAACCTGGATTCGAACCCAAGTCATTTGGAGCGATGGGCAATAATGCAGAATTCTACATCACATGTATAGGATACCACTTCAGAAGAAAACATCACTTGGGGTTTTATAAATCTCTTACACTACATGTTTTTCACTCATTTGATAAACATTTGTGTACGTTTGCAAAAGACAACATCGCTATCTTTGTAAATGGCAGAGAAACAGCAACATAATTCTGGTCACATTTGGTCAGTATTAACGATAACACTAGCAATGTTATCACACTAAAACAATTATTTGTAGATAACAAAAAATATAATATTGTTAAAAGTACAAAAAAACATGTACTCGTGTTCGTAAATTCTATTTTTGTAAATCTATAAATATCCTCAAGCCAGCCTGTCAACATAAAGCCAATAATCTGTCAACATGCCTTTACGTAACCAATTTTAATTATAATTAATTTTCAAACATGTTGTTTGACGAAGCAGGACAATTTGGCGCGACCGTTTTGGCGCGGGACGTTTTGGCCCGAATAAAAACATATTACATCATTTAATAAAAGAAGCGTAATAACTTCATTTGAGGAAAACACTATTTTTTTTTTTATGTATATTTAATGAAACAAATAGTATCCATTTTAAGATTTTGATACAATAATATTCCAACATAAGAATCACTGCAGAATAACACGTGAATAAATATTGAAATGGTAACAGTAATCCAATGAATACCAAAATCACTTAATGTGTGCTTGGCAACTCACAATATATTTATTGAAATGAGGACTAAACCTTTCTTATTACTTATATAAGGTTGTCTCAACTGAAACTACTTATTTGACGCTACCAATCTAGATAACGTCTACCAAATAAGTATCTCTGATTTGTACGCACGTTGTTGACTGGGCGCGATGACCACTCATCATTGACCATTCCAAATAATAAAAAAAATCTTTTTATCTTTTTACTACCCACCCAGTATTCTAAAACATCCATTGTTATCATTAATTCTCTGACCATCTTGTCTACGATTGACCCTGGTTTTAATCACTCCCAACTATTTTACAACAGTCAAGTTATTTGAAAGGTGTGGCCACTGAGTAACTTTATGAACATGTGTAGGCTGGTTATTAGAATTTTATTGAAAAACTAGCACGCGTAAGTTTCGCATATAGGCCTAACGTTCTAGGTGTGGAGCAAAAAAAAAAAAACACCAACAAACAACTTCCCTATTAAAACGACATATATATAGATAGATAAATAGATAGATAAACATTTTATGCACATAAATGGATACATAAGTCTTTATGCAAATATAAAAAAACAGTTTTTAAAGTTCAATAGTCCTATTTTTGCATTAAAATACATCGTTTTAATTTATTATTATTTATTGTTAGTTTCATTTATTATGCAACAAAAAAATTAATGTTTTCCTCAATTATTTCCTCGAGCCAAAACGTCCCGCGCCAAAACGGCTTACGCCAAAACGCCCCGCGCCAATACGGCTGCGCCAAAACGGCAGCGCCAAAACGTTACGTACCATTGTTTTATACAAACAGACCTACCACAGACGTCTTTCCCTTCCCCCTCCCCTTTTGTGGCCCCCCCCCTTCCCTAAAATCTCCAGAATGTCTAATGATAAAACTGTCGACTCAAGTATACTTTTCTTCAGCATCAAGGGGGTTTAGCGAACACCAGATAAATAAATCTAACACGACACAAGTCTAGCGATTATAGCCAAATCCAAATGTCAGACCCGTGTATATAAGTATAACCAATCTTTCTCTTCAGTACTACATCTTTGGTTTGGTCTTCAGCCGAGCCCAAGAAAACATTTTTTTTCACACAAGGTAGGCCTTGAAAACTACATTTGTATTATACTGTTATTAATTGTAATACTTCGTAATACATTCTCAAAAGTAAATGTTTTTATTACAACAATATTTTAATTTTTAACGCTTTAGATTAATGTTCTTTTAAAAGAATTAATAAGATAGTTAGCCTCTTAGTTCTTGTTTTTAATTTACCAACTAGTCATATAACAATTTATTTGTTCGGATTTCTCCATTGTAATTTGAAAAAAAAGTCATTTAGTTTTTCACTACCGTCAAACGGGGTAACTTTGGACCGTTGGGGTAACTTTGGACCATAGGGGTAACTTTGGACCGTTGGGGTAACTTTGGACCATCGGGGTAACTTTGGACCGTCGGGGTAACTTTGGACCATCGGGGTAACTTTGGACCATCGGGGTAACTTTGGACCAGGAAGAAAAAAAATTTGTTGTATTTTTTTAATAATTTGTAATTTTTTTTACTGGACCAAACGTTTTAATTTGAAACTTAAATGGAAAAGAAATATTTAATGATCATTTGTTGCCACACTTCTCCATTATTTGCTAAATGCGAATTGTTTCAAGATGACCACCATTTGCATGACAGATTTGTATACGTCAAAATAAGGAGCATACACATTCACCCAATATAGTAAGTATATCAATATTTACATTTTTAAATGAAGAAATGGAATGGTTAAGACTTTATGTGAAGTTTTAAAGTTTTTATTTAACCAAGGAAGGAAAATAGGGGGGTGGCCAAAGTTACCCCGAAATTCTCCATTATTTTGGGGTAACTTTTGCCCATTATGTATGAACCCAAAAAAAATTTGAAAATATGACATCCGATAATATGAATTAACATTTTTTTTAATTTCAATTATTAAATGTCAATATAAGTAAAAATAAATTATTTAAAATATCTTAATATGCTATAAGATTGTATTCATTTAATAACAAAAGGCTATCTGTAAATCTTTATTTTGACCCTATCTTTTCAGAATAAAAATTCCCCACACTTACAAACCAAAACCAGGGGCAAGAAAATTTGGTTCCTGTTACGAAGACATACTAATGATGACTCAGACATAATAAAAGTGGTCAAGACATACGTTGACAAACAAGGGAGGTCTATTTATATGTTTCAATAACAAATGGCCTGATTATGGCTGGTTGGACTTCTTTCTTTATCGCTACAAGAACGAAATCAGAAAGATAATATTGTGGAAAACACTTTAAAAAAAAGCTCCTGCATCTCGACAAGTTATTAGTGACTATTTCTCAAATTTATTTTGCATCTTTCAAAACATGACCTTTGAAAACATCGTCAATTACGGTTCAGCTGACAAATGGATACCGCAAATCCACCTACAAAGGCAAACAGTCTAAAATAACTTAGAAAAATGTTCATTTTAAATTGTTATATATTTCATTTTCAGTTTGCCATGTAGTTTGTTATTTAATGTTGAATGACTTGTAATATAATTTTGAATATTTTTGGTCAAAAACATTTTTTTTATTGAATTAATATTTTTGGTCCAAAGTAACCCCATGACGGGGTAACTTTGACCACTCCACAAAATATTAAAATAAAACTTAAATCTCCATAATAATTGTCTTTTACTTATTTATTCCTTTTTATGTTGTTATTCCCCCAGGTTAGAGCTATTAACATCATCAAAATTATTAAAAAATCTGTAAAAATATTATTAAGTATGAAAAAAGTGGTACAAAGTTACCCTGTTTTACCGGTATTTTAAGTTTTCCAATCAAGTTTCACGATAATCCACGGATGAGCGTAAGACGCTATAATTATTTTTATATAGAAGGAGCGTCTGTAATGTATAAGGTAAGATAATCAGATATCTACGATCTTACGCCAGAATTACGTTTTAATTAACAACTGCTAAATGTTCCCAGTTGTTTGAATTTGACATCAGCCAGCATGTTGCCACTGCTTCTGTTTGTATCTGCACTCACTTTTGTGAGTTTGAACGCAGCGCCGGGTGAGTAGCCTACAGTTTTAGCAACCCTCTCCCAAAATTTTATATGTATCTATACTGTCTTCATGTACGTGTATATATGGATATAATTATGTATATCTGTATGTCAGTTTAAATATCTAGACCTTTGCAGTTATTTATCTTTGTATCTATATAACTAATATATATGCATCCCTCTCTCTCTTTCTCTCTCTTTCTCCCTCTCTCTCTCTCTATCTATCTATCTATCTATATTTTGTATATGCACATAGGCCTACACACACACATATATGAAACTATATGAACGCTCTATTTTTCAATGCGCCAGCAGCCAACCCATGTGTTTCCAACGCCCACTTCAATTCGACCAATAGAGAGTGTTCTTGTAATGATGGATTCAAAGGCTCTTCCCGACTGTGCTGTGGTCCTAAAGGTAACAATTTGTAGATCTACGGTCTGCGGGCAAGAGACGGCCCGTCATAGTTTTTTAACCTTTCTGCTCTAATCAACTGTAACAACAATGTAATTTAATATAATCGTCTAACAACAGCCTTTAGTCTTAAAGTATCAGAGATTTTGAGGATTTCGTTCTTAGATTAAATAATGTAAAAAATATACAACAATGGCCTTTAATTGCTATGTTTAAAAATTTTTTTTCATTATATCGTTTTTAAACTCTGAATGTAAAACATGATGGTGAGAAAGAAATACTTAATTCAATAGACGTAATAGTAAGCTATGGGCCACGGTGGTCGAGCGGCAGCGCGTTCGACTTGCGTATCGAAGATTCTGGGTTCGAATCTAGGTGAAAGCTCGGATTTTTTTCCCCGGGTCTAGAGTGTGTCCCTGAGTCAACCTAGCTCTGATGGGTACCTGACCTTATTTGGGGTAAAAAAAGATTGTAAATCCATGAGCAACACCGGGCAATTCAGCTTTTTGTTACATAAAAAGACTTGCCTATTTTTAACCCAATTGCAATATTTATTTTAAATTACTTTCCAAAATATCTTAAACATTTTTTTTTCTCCGAATTAGAATTGTTGTATGAGAAAGAAAAATGTAAAAAAAATCATATTAATTACTTCATATAACAGAGAGATAAAATATTTTTGTTTTATCATGTTTGATTTGCAAAATGGAAAAATTCATATAAATTCCGTTATTTTCCGGATTGGCATAAGGGACGAGTCCTGGTTTGTGTGAACTAACTAATCAAACAAATTAACATCATTTGATACACTCATCAATACACTAGACTAAATCCAACGCAATAATATTTTTATGAAAAGATCGTTAATAACCTATTATAGGATATGAATTATGGAATTATTAGTCCGAAACATATTATGAGAAATATCATGGAAAAAAGCGTGAGGAAGATTATGTAGAATGTAGATAAAGTAAAATATTTTCAGTTCACGTGTTTGTGTGTGTTGTATTTACACAGCCGAAGGTGTGTGTTACTTGATTAGTGATCCTATGCTGAACACGGCCCATGACCTGATTTCTGAGATCAGTTTCCCATGCACTACCAGCATTGCTGTGGTCAAGAAAGTCATCGATGCTCAAGAGTGCAGCGTCAGAATCACCATAGCTGGACCTTACAGACCGTGAGTAGAATTATTGACACTATATAGATAGGTAGCTAGATAGATCTATAGAAATATAGTTAGATAGAAAAATACAGGGGAAATATATATATATATATATTACATAGGTAGTTCGGTAGATAAATATATAGATAGTTAAATAGATAAATACATAACTAGGTAGGTACAAAGATAAAAGAAGGACATTCATGTCTGTAGGTAATTGGGTAGATATATAAGATATATAGCTGGGTAGATAATTAGATAAGTAGTTAAGTAGATAAAGAGAAAGACATTTATATAGATAGGTAGAAAGGCAGTTATCTAGATAACAACTGAATTAAATCAATGATAAGTTATGTAGATAAATAGATAGATAGTTACTTAAATAGAAAGTTAGATATATAACAAGAGATATAGACATCGTCTTAAGTCTACTGCTAAACACTAAACACACGAGCTTAAATATATGTGTGTATGTACGTAGGAATAAAATAATTATTCAATATTTAACTTTGAATGTCTCTATAGTGTATTGTATTTTAAAGCTTTTATCGATTATATAGCTTTTATCGATTATATTACCAATTTATAATTAATATTCAAGTCATTTGTTTGTTTTATATGATTTTAACCTTTACTTAACATTCTATCTGCGTGTATAAGAGTCTTTTACCAAGCAAATGTACCAGGTGTATAGAATACATACTAAGTACTAACTTTGAATCTACTATTACAGTGATAGCTCTCTGTTCTATGATTCGGCGGCAGTATACCTGGAGTATGGCGGTTCTACAAGATATATTGAACTGTTAGACGGCAAACGATACAGGCTGCCAGAGGTAATATTATATGCTTAGACTTCTGCTTTAGTTAAATTTACATTATTCTATAGACACCAATCTATTTCCTAGTCCAAGGATCGGCAACCTACGGCTGGCGTGTCAAACTTGGCGAGCAGAGCGATTTGAAATGATACGCGGAAGATCCCACAAAGGCAATTCAATTGTTTTATACGAGAAATTTAGTGCTAGAGCAGGATGACATTGATGTTTTTGCGTGCTGACTGAATTAGAAATCCTACTTTGTCACACTATTATAAAAACGTCTATACAAACCTATCTATACTTTAATCTTTCTATACTTACCTGTAGTGTAAATGAATAGTTTAATGAAATGTTATGTTTACTAATTAGAAAATGTTTCGATATATTACCGAGTGACTATACCAGCGATATGTTTCCATTGCATATTCAGGAATCTACCGAGACAGTGACTATGCTCACGCAAGATCCGAAAGAAATTAGAGTTGGCAGCTACAAATTCTCAGTCAACTTTGAGGACAACCATGATAGATGGGTGATCAACGGATGTGAAGGACAACTGGTATACAGACCACCTGGCCCTGACACACAGGTAGGCTAGAGTTGTATACAGACCACCTGGCCCCGACACACAGGTAGGCTAGAGTTGTATACAGACCACCTGGCCCTGACACACAGGTAGGCTAGAGTTGTATACAGACCACCTGGCCCTGACACACAGGTAGGCTAGATTTGTATACAGACCACCTGGCTCTGACACACAGGTAGGCTAGAGTTGTATACAGACCACCTGGCCCTGACACACAGGTAGGCTAGAGTTGTATACAGACCACCTGGCCCTGACACACAGGTAGGCTAGAGTTGTATACAGACCACCTGGACCCAACACACAGGTAGGCTTTAGTTTTATGTGTTTAAAAGTCCTGAGAAATAGTTAAAGAGCGTCAATTAGTTTAATTGTTTACCTTAACGAAGGGCATGGTGGTGAAAACACAATGACTTGCAGACATCAGTCTGTTTTTGCACCGCATATCGCATTGGGCGGCCATTATTTTCAGCCTTTCCAGCGTCTATTTCTGTGGACTGTGAGTCTATCTTGCAGGTTGCTATTTGTGCGATTGACTGCGAGTCTCTTGCAGGTTGCTATTTGTGCGATTGACTGCGAGTCTCTTGCAGGTTGCTATTTGGGCGGTTGACTGCCAGTCTCTCTCTTGCATGCTGCTATTCGGGCGTGTCCTTTCCCTATTCTTTGATTTCCAGCTGAAGGTCATCTTGGCATTTCTACTGTATGGCTCACTCTCACCTTGTAATCAGGTATGCCATTTTTGGTAGGTCACAACGTTCGAGGACCTTTGCACACTTTTTTAATGCTTTTGTGAAAGGAATGTTCCAGAAGATTTATCCCTCAGATACTATCGATTTGGCCCATTTTAGATTCCTTAAATCGATAAAAACACCTTAGGATCATTGCCCTACTTATAACTCAGGCAAGAATCAAAGACCTTTTCAGACATAGGTATGAACTAGTTTATTTAAATCCAATTGTAACAAATTATCCCCATTCACAGACGAGCATTTCGAGTATGTCCCAAGTTCGTGTCAACATGGAATTTCTGATCAACCACATTAGTGCTGTGAGAATCCATTTCAAGGCTGGCTTGAAGATACTTAATTGGCATTTTAAGATTTTTTGACTTAGCCAGTTCCAGTTCATACCGCGTATTACATTTTCTATTAGTTCTGATGGTAGCGTTCTTTGCTGATGAGACCATGGTTATGTATTCCTGAGACTTATTCAAAGTCACACTTTGCTCTAGACTATATTTAATTTTAGTTGTTGGGACACTGTAGTCTAGCGACTAGCGACATAGTGTTAGGATTGACATTTCAATGGTCCTTGTTTTAAATCAAGTTAATGACAGCTTTCTTTCCACGGACTGGAGGATGTCTTTGACTCTTCCCAGCTTTCATGGATAACTGACATATGTTTGTGGGAAAGTAAAGGCCTGCTGGTCATTGTGCTGGACACCACATCCCCTAATAAGATGTGGCCAAGGAAAATAGTCAGCACTGCTTGACTTGCGCGATCGACATCCATGGACTGATAAGGATACTTACTATATTAAGAAAAAGAAGGAATATTATTCGTTATATGAAGAAAATATGACAATCTGTAATCTCTCTGATCTGACCTTATGGAAAGACCACAATTGACACTAAAATATCTGTTAGTCAAAAGAATACAATCTAGAGGCATCATCACACACAATAAACCACTTTTTTTTTCAGTCATCTAGTATTTTGACGTTTTGAAATTATTTATTACAGGAGTCTCGACCCCCAGGTATCTGTGTTATTGCACCAACTGATTCCATCGCCGAGTCCCTGAGCGAAGGTGAAGTCTGCAACCTAGAGCCCGGATACAACCCATCACCATACGCCACCAGGGAGCAATCCATTCTAGCTAACATGATTCTCGGCTACCCAAAGATTACAGCCAGACATAGCTTTGAGTGAGTGTCAGGATTATATAAGATTTTAGAATATATATAACAGCAACATCTTTACATGCAATAGTATCTACACTAAGTACTTATTATCTACAGTACTGGATACAAACTAGATGAAGAAAGTTAAAACCTCCATTGTTTTATATATTGAGAATCGCATTGCAGCATTTTATGCGCCATTAAGTCCCACTGCCTACTACTTCAGCCTGCTTATTTTTCTGGATGTACTTCCATAGTCTTTGATTAGCCAAGGCCATCAGCAGTTGATATATCTTCAGTGTTTTCTCTCCTAAATAACTACTATCCCTGGCTTACGTCATCATCTGTCCGGGTTTAGAGTTAGAGCGCTCTATGTGCGCATTTTTTGCACTAATTATCTTGGACTTATGCGAAATTTTTTACAAAGATTATCTTTACCACAGGATACCGCAACTCGCCCTCTATGACAAACCAGTCGGTCCGCGGCAGTCTATTCAGTATTCGCGGCCTATCCTTATTGGTCATTCCCACCTGGGGACGCGCTTGATAGGAGTTGATAGGTCGTCCAAATACTCTCAAACTCCATGCCAAACAGCAAAACAACAACAACAAAACAACAGAAACAAACAAACAAACAACAGCAAACGCCCTTCACGGACACAACCAAAACACAAAAGAAATAGTATTGGAGTGGATAATATATCTAGGACATGCGGAAATAATAGAACTGAGATTGCTGACCAACAAATAACCACAAGAAGATGTCTCCCTAAAAGAAAAATTGCATCAGAGAACAAATAAACCACAGAAATGGACAAATAATCATACAGAACACGACAAAAATGACTTTTACTAGAGCCTTTCTCGATAAAACCAAAAAAATATCTTCAGACTCTTGGACCAGGCATAAGAGACTAAGACAACATATGTTCTGAAGGCTACGCATCGGAACCAGTGAAGATTGCCTATGTGGAATATCTCTTGAGAACACAGAAAATGTGCTCCAAGCCTGCCCACTTTATGAAACAGCTCGCAACCGGTTCTGGCCGCAGATGATCTCCACCAACACTATTTATAATGGCTTTTTTTTGCAACTGAATAGTTTGTGTAAATAACTTCTGAATTTTGTATAAATCTTTAAGTCTAACGGCGTGAGGAAAAAATCACCACAAAATTAGAACTGAAAATTATAAAGAATTTCCCCCCATTAAGTCAAGGGCAACTAGAATGACAGCTCAGCATGAAATACTAAACATTCACAGTTTCCATTGTTAAGGTTCCTTTAATGTTAATTGGTCATTGGTTATTACAAGTTGCACTGACTTTCCACGTGTTTACATTCCTTAGTCCTGTAGGTTACAGAGCCAGATGCAGGAGCTTGTCCGATAGTTTTTCAACCTGCAGCGACAAAAGTAGGGCCATCAGGAATTGTGGTCATATTCTGTTGGGCTTCAGAAATAGACAGTGCTTCAGTAAGGCCCCAAATGGGATTTTCGATGTCTTCGCGAGATGCATCAGGGCTTCCTGTCAAAGAGACAGACTAGCGTGAGTGTCTATTTGATCTATTTTTCTATCTATCTATCTATCTATCTATCTATCTATCTATCTATCTATCTATCTATCTATCTATCTATCTATCTATCTATCTATCTATCTATCTATCTATCTTTCTATCTATCTATCTATCTATCTATCTATTTATCTATCTATCTAAATGTATATCTATAGATTTATATGTATATGTAGCTATCAATCTATCTAACTGTATATCTTCCTAAGTATCTATCTATACTTAAACCTCTCTTCCCAACTCTCTAGCCCATTTATCTATCTATTCATCCATACATGTGTACATCAAATATAACGTGCAGTCCTATATGTATACCCTTAGACATATACTGTATTCCACCCTTTATATTTATTGACCTATATTCATCAACGTTTCGGAACTCTTATAATTTTTAAAATTAAAAAAATCAAAATCGCTGATAAAGACAAAGTTGAAGTAGTTTTTCTTTTCTAAATTGCAATGGACGATAAACTTCACTTTGAATAATTATTTCGTTCTACAGCTGTACTGAAATACTCAGTATTCCAGAAATCCAAAGCTGTCTTCCATCAATTCAAGATTGTTATACCTGGTAAACACCAAGTGGCCCCGAAACTGACGGGACATAACTAACTTCTTTAGGTTTTGTTTAATCTTCTGTTTGTCTCATTTGAATGAAAAAGAGAAGAAAAAAAAACTTCAATTTTTAATTACATTTGGTTTTCATACAGATAAAAGTAAATCTTTTTCTTCTTCTTTTGTTTTTAATAAAAAGATTCAGTAAATAAAATTTCCATCTTTAAATTATTGTTTTGTCATATTTATTTTTTAAATAAATAATTCGTGTCGTCTGATTCAAATACCGAAATGTTTCTTAAGTTATGTACAATTATTAGAAGACTTGAGTGAAAATCGAAAACTGCGCATGCGCAGACTAACTATTCAGCTCTATAAATAGAGAAAGTGGTTCATCATGTTATAGCTTATATATATGCTTATACATAATTTTTCATTAATAAAAGTAAATCGTAGCGATGAAATAAACCGGAAGTAGGCCTATACAATGCAAACGGGAATCGGTACTCCCGAAACTAGGTTTCCGTTCTGAAAGTAAAGCACATGGCCTCTTTCGGCTTAGTTTCGGTTTCGGCTTAGTTTCGGTTTCGGCTGAAGCTAAAAACATTTAGCTTTCCGTTTGCTTACGGTTTCGGCCGAAACTGATATTGACATACGGTCATCAACCGAATATCTATTTTAACTTTCAAAATTCCGACTGCAACGCTAGTGCTGCATCTATAACTCCTCTTATTGATAATTTCATTTAATTCAATTGATGCGAAGTAGAACATTGAAGTTAATAATAATCTTATTATTTAATTACCCCAAAGAATGTCGAAAAATGGAGCGTGGAATTACTGTGCAGTATTTTAAAATCTTTTGTTTTGACAATTTCGGTTAATCTTTCGGTTTTGATCGAAGGTGTAGTTAAATTTTCGGTTTAGACCGTAAAGATTTAATTACCCCAAAGAATGTCGAAAAATGGAGCGTGGAATTACTGTGCAGTATTTTAAAATCTTTTGTTTTGACCATGTCGGTTAATCTTTCGATTTCCATCGAAGGTGTAGTTAAACTTTCGGTTTAGACCGATACGATTTAATTGCCCCAAAGAATGTCGAAAAATGGAGCGTGGAATTACTGTGCAGTATTTTAAAATCTTTTGTTTTGACAATTTCGGTTAATCTTTCGATTTCCTTCGAAGGTGTAGTTAAACTTTCGGTTTCTTTGTATGCCAAAACAAATTTGGTTTCATTAGGCCTTTAATGCCAACAGTATTCAAAGAGAAATAGGACGCAATTAGTAGAGATGCGTCCAAGGAAGGTTACGATGTTTGTGGAACATAAAATGTGGTTCGTTCCGTAAGATAAGTAAAGCATTAAAAATTCATCAGGTATTTTTAGGCGCTAATGACTAAGTGTTGCCATATTGTTTTTGATTCTGGCTCTCACAGGGAGCCAATGAAGCAAAAGCGGGAGAGCAGTCGCTGAATCGCGCTTTGACTTATGCAGAACTATCCCATCAGCCATTGATTTCAATACGCTGTAATTGAGCTTGAGTGATTTTATCGTTTATACTTACCAGCCAGCAGAGCGATGTAATAGCCGAGGCTCTAGAGTACAAAGACATCTGCAATTGACTTAATTGAGTCTGTGGACTGATTAAATCTAATCTGATCAATTATATAAAAGCCTCTGCAGAGATTACTTATGTGTTTTAAAAAAAAATACACACGCTCCTTAAATACTATTTATTTCGTACGACCGTTTCTTATCACCTTATGATACGTCCTTACAGCTCGCTTATGTTTCATTTTAACGAATATGAAAATCGATACAAACGCTCGTCATTTTTCTGTCAAACATTATGAAAACCCTTTGATAATTTCATTGATGCTTGTAATGATTAGTAACGCACGCATACAGACACGCACGCTATCACAAACAACTATATGAGCTTATCGCGAGAGCCAAGTCATATCTGACTCTAGTGGTAAACGAGTTTCAATTCCGGTCAATACGATACTTCTGATACATTGGATTTAATATCTTTGTTCTGTTGACTCACAATAACGATTTATTTCATAATACATTACACTTAAAACTCTAACTTCAGCGAACTTTATTAACATTTTTAACCAACACAAACGCTTAAAAATCTTAAATCGTAAACGTATTTGTCAGTTAATTAACATCTAACCACTTCTTCGGTAAACCTATTCCTTACCTTACAATTACCTTCCCTGTCTCAATCTCGTTAGCTGTTACGTCACATTCATGAGCAATTTATAAAATGTATTGATCTATCGTGCCATGTAGTTAAATTACGCCATTTTTTTTGCGCCAACGTGCATATTAATACGCTACTTAAAGAAACAACACGCGCAAGGGACAGCACTTGGTCATCTATGGCGTTTACATATTCATTGAATTGGTATTGGACATCCATGAATGCATGCTTTTACATACATTTCTTTGTTTATAAGGTATGAACTGTACTAAGACTTATAACGCGAATCAATCAACACAGTCTGCATACAAATAGAAGTCCTTCTGAAATATTACCAAAACCTAGACAATTAATACCAATGCTTGTTGATATCCGATGAGCAACCAATATCGATCATTGGGATTTACATGTATGGGTGTTTAATTGGCCACACAATCCGCTTCTATGTCATGGAAAGTAAGCCTATCTTAAAGGCATGTTTAACTAGAAATAAAGACTAAAGATAACTACCAAATGTTTTAACATTTTTAAGATTAACAAAACACCAACACTTTTTGTATTAATATAATTCTTGAAGTTGTTTTCTATAGAACAATATCCAATGTAAAAAAAAAAGCTACCCTTCGGACCAAATTCATCCATGGGGCCGGTAAAGCAGCGTTCACCAGTTTCTGTGGCCACGGCATACGTATTACATATTTATATAGAGCTTTTCATACCAAAGTGTTCGAATGCGCTTTATACTTACCATCTGTTATTATAAGAAATCGAAAAAGGGTGTTTTTTATTTTATTTTAAAAATGTCTCTATTGTCAGCTTGTTTAATTGTGTTCGGAAGTTCATTCCACCACATAGGTGCTACGACGCTGTAGGAGCGAGCTGCAAATGTTTCTCTTTGTACGCTTGGCACCTTGAGCTGTAGATTTTATTTTAATGCAGTCCTGTTCTCTCTGATGTGTGTAGCTCAACCATGGATCTCATGTACTGGGAAGCTTGACCATGAAGGCTTTTATAGAATATAGTCAAAACATTTAATTTTATCCTAAGTGTTATAGGTAGCCAGTGCATTTTTTTTAAACAGATTTTTTTTCCAGGGACTTGAGGGTGCCTCTGTGTCTACCCAGCTCTGACGGGTACCTAACACTAGTTGGGCTAAGGTAAAGGCGTCTGGTCGTATGTCGTGGCTACAGAAACTGGTGAACGCTGCTTCAACAGCCCTATGATCAGTTTGGTCCGCAGGGTACTTTACTTTTACTAGTTAATTCCGCGGCGTTGCCCAGGGGAACATTAATCAGGCCTGTCGAAACTACATATAAAAAATGTGTAAACTACAATTGTGATTTAAATATTTAATAAAAACATTTAGGAAAATAATTTGAAATAAATATTGTAATCAGTTACAAAATAGGAAAAAGTCTTTAACAAAAAGCTTAATTGCCGTGGAAAAAGAACTTTGCTACACTGACCCAAAGCCTATACATAGAAAGCTATACTAATTTTAAAATTATAATTATTATTTCTTTACTGGAAACATTTTAAAAAGTAATTTAAAATAAATATTGTAATCGGGTTAAAAAAAAGCATGTCTTTTTATTTAACAAAATGTTAGGACTATCCCTGTGGTTGAGAATCGAACACCCGTCTCCCGTTTGCATTAGAATTAACTTGCTGGAAACATGTTAGGAAAGCTTTAAGTCCTAAAATTCTTTACAATCTTAAAAAAAAAGTAATTTTAATGAAAATTTTAAAAAATTGAAAAAAAAAAATTAAGTTATCACCTGGAATCGAACCCAGGTCGCCCGCACGACAGTCGTATACGCTAACCACTACGCTAGATAATTTACGTGTCAGAATCGAGATTGCAAAGTAAAATATGAGACCATAAGGTCACGTGTCTTTAAATTAACCAATGGCAGTCGGATAATACACACACGGATTACTATATATAGCCTATATAGATGACGATGCCTAGTGTAAAAGCTATACTCAGACCTGCCTGCTTTAATTTTTTTTAAATCGTTATTTAATTAGAAAATTCATCATCACTTATATTTTTTAAGATAACAATGACAAATTTTAACTAACTGTAACACTTTATCAATATTATGCCACATTCCTCTATTAACTATAAAATAATAATAATAATAATACTTGTTAAGCGCACATCCCGTTGGGAACAGTTCTATACGCTGTCAACAGTCACAGACAGAGTACAAACAACGAACAGGCTACTAGAGGCGTATACCGTTTGTACTTTTTTTGTAAATGTAGCTTTACAATTTATATGGTGAATTATGGTTTAAATTAATTAATGTTAATTTATCAAAATCAGGAATTATCAAACATTCTCGCATTAAACACGTAGAAAATTACTTTAAATATCAGTTTACTGGCGTCAATAAATTACAAATTTTATAATATGGTCGCAAATGGGACACAATTTGTTAACATTGAGAATATTTTTCAATAGAATAGGCAGGTTCGCTTATAGTAAAACACACATCTATCAATTTGCTCCTTTTTTAAACATACTTTGTTTTTCGTTCTCATAGTTCTAGTTGTTTTTTTAAACTGATTTAAATTTTAACTATATTAGATCTATATATCTGCTGTTTATATTAATTGTTATGGATCTCCACCCAAAAACAAAGAAAGCATTTTAAAGATTTGAACACTTAAAGAATTACATGAAATGATATAGAAAAGTAAGCTATTCTAATTTTTAGATCAGTATGTCTATTTTAAATGATAGCTTTTAGGTGACAGAAGGAAAGCTCAAATTGTGAACAGGTAAAGTAACTCTTTCAATACTTTTTATTTCACTCTTCTCGGATTAAGTCCCTTAATAAATAAAAAATAAAAAAAGAACAACCAAAATGAAAATCCAATGTAACAAATACAAAACACAACAATGACAATACATCATTCACATTTATGAGAATATTTTTAAATAAGAGCTACTTTAAAAATAACAGAATTAATGGTAATATATGTGTATTATTTGTATTAAGTTAAAAATGAAGAAACATATTCATTCACAAACATAACTGAAGGATTCTTTTGTTATTTTCGTTCAAATAAACTCGAGGTTCTTAGCATGTGGAATAACTAGGTCGCAAAAATTAAATACCAACAGTCTAAATTAATAGGTTTAATAGATGACTTGTCAAAGGGATTAGATAATAATAACCATAACAAGTAAGATTATTTGCCGATGATTGCATAATTTATAGAATAATAAAGACAGGAAAAGGTAGTGAGCTTTTGTAAAAAGACCTAGATGAACTAAATGAACTACAAAAATGGGAATCAAACTGGAGCATGTCTTTAAACCCAGAAAAATGCCAACTAATAAGGGTATCCAAGAAAAAGAAACAAATAATAACAAACTACTTCATTCATGGTAAAGAACTAACTCAAACTAACAATTCTAAGTATCTAAGAGTAATAATAAATGATAAGTTATCCTGGAACCTTGATATTGATGAGGTAATTAAAAAATCAAACAAAACATTAGGATTCATAAAATGGACCTTTTAGAAATTAGTGTAATAAGAATATAAAACTAAAATGCTATCTCACATTAGTTAGGCCTATACTAGAATATGCAACATCTGTACGGGCACTATCAACTAAATAAAAATTCAAAAAAAGAACTGCAAGGTTCATAATGAGTGAATATTCCCAACTAACAAGAGTAACACCATTAGTCAAATCACTAACCTAGAAACACCAGAGGACAGAAGGGCAAAGAGTAAAGTAGTAATAATACAAAAGGCATTAAATTCTAATTTAGAAATACAACCCAATAACAACCCGTTGCAAAGCTCAGATAAACATACAGACAAAAACACTTTTCTTGTCCCTTATGCGAGAACAAATGCATATAAGTACTCTTTCTTCCCGGTTGGCATTTTGGGCACGAAATGGGTTGCCTGAACAAACAAGGAAAACCAGTAACTTAACATCATATAAAACATTAATAAAATGCAAGCCTAGACTCGGACCAAGGATGAGCGTAGGACTTTAAAATCTTCTTTACAGAAGTAGCGACTGTAATACATAAAATAAGATAAAAAGCAAAACTTAATTAGTAGTCTCTACTATTTCCTTCACACTGCCATGACAAGCATGAAAGGGGATTGACTAGCCAGCACTGATTTCAATCACCCTCAACCATTATTTACCAAAAACTGCCACACATTATTACATGCATTAATTTAGTTTAAACAATTTAAACAAAAACAGATTATTGAAATGATAACTCATACCCAGCAGGCACACCACGTCGTATCGACGGAGGAAAAACGTGTTTTCCACCCTGTTTGATGTGTCCGCTAGGTATGCGCTACAGTGCTGGTCATTAACAAAACTAGATGCGGCACACTTTTTGAATTGAATTGTTGAATTTCCGGCTCATCAACATCGAAGGTTATATAGAGCCTTTTTGATAACGTTGTTGTCATTTTTCTCTTGTATCCATTTTATTGTTCTTATATCTTTAGATTTTGTTGTACAGTTGTATGTCTTTAATATAGTTTATTATATGTTTTGGTTTAATTTTGCTGAAAAGTTCATGAAGAGTTCTACAGTAATAGAATTTACGTCGAATGTCATCAAATGTGTTACATTCCAACAAAATGTGAGACACTGTTAAGTTGGCATTGCAGAAAGCACACATTGGGGCCATTTCTCGTTTTAAGATAAACGAATGTGTTAGTTTCGTATGTCCTGTATGTAGTCTGCAGAGAATAACTGCGTCCTTTCGAACAAGTTGGCCTGTATCATGCCAGGTTTTTGAATTTTCCAAATACTGCAGTTTATTGCATTCGGTTTTCAAGAAGTTATTCCATGTTTGTCTTTCATGTTTAATTATTAAAGGTTTCAAGTCTCGATATGGTATTGGGATAATACTCTCTGATAACAACAGGGCGGCCTTAGCCTCTCTGTCAGCTTTTTCATTTCCATCTATCCATGCATGACCAGGAACCCAACAGAAAACGACACGTTTGCCTCTTTCATATATTGATTGGTATTTTGTCAAAATGTCCAAGGCAGATATATTCCTGGTATTACAGTTTCCCATAGCAGTAAGACAAGATAACGAATCGGATAAAATAACAAAATTTTGGTTTTCTGATTCCTCTGCAATGTCTAATGCCAGGCATATTGCTAAAGCCTCTGCAGTATTTATTGAGATACTGGAATTATATTTTCTTTTTTTTACTTGAATTTGAGGTAAGAGCAACCGAAGATGTCGCTGTATCATTTTTCGATCCGTCTGTGTATATTTGTACATAATTTGGGTATTTTTGTAGCACTTCTTGGAACATATCCATGCAAGGATCCTTTTTATTTCTATGGTTTAATTCTAAGTTTATAGGCGGGATTTCAAAAAGCCATGGTGGAGTTTTTGGTATATAATATCTTTTTATAAATCTAAATTCAATTTTAGTTTCGATCATTTCTTTTTCAATTCTAAGTCCAAAAGTTGGAATATATTTTGAGTTTTCAGTAAAGCTGTTTTTTTCTTGTGGGTGAAAAACACATAAATACGCTGGATTATTCGGTAAGGATTTTAGTTTTAGTGCATATTGTAATGATAGCTTGAGTCTTCTATTTTGTAGTGGTGATTCATTTGCTTCTATTTGCAAACTGGTACATGGAGTAGTTCTAAATGCTCCTAGACATAGACGTAGACATTGATTTTGTACAGGATCAAGCATTTTTAGATATGATGTTCTTGCTGATCCGTATACTAAACATCCATAATCTAATTTTGATCGAATGTGTGATCTATATATTTTCAGTATACTTTTTTTCTCTCCTCCCCAATCTGTATTTGCTAAAGTTTTCAGTAGATTTGTGGATTTTTGACACTTGGATTTTAGTTCCTTTATATGTAGCAGGAAATTTAATTTACTATCAAATGTTACTCCGAGAAATTCGACGTTAGTAGTTACAGGAATCTGTTTTTTATAAAGGTATAGTTCAGGGTCGGGGTGTTTTTTGTGCATCTGACAGAAATGCACTACTTTTGTTTTTTGAGCGGAAAATTTAAATCCATTCTTTTCGGTCCATTCTTGAATTTTATTGATTTGAAGTTGTAGATGATTCTGTATTTCTATCATACAATTAGCTCTATAATAGATCACAAAGTCATCGACGTATAGAGAACATTTTGTATTCTGTAATAAGCATTCAGTGATATTGTTTATTTTTATATTAAATAGTGTAGGCGACAATACGCTTCCTTGAGGGACACCTTCTTCTTGAATAAATGTATCTGATAAATAATTTCCAATATTTACTTGGAATGTTCGGTTGCTTAGAAAGTTTGATATAAATTTGGGTAAATTTCCTCTTAAACCTAAGGAATATAGATTTTTTAAAATTCCATATTTCCATGTAGTGTCAAACGCCTTTTCTAAATCGAAAAAAACAGCTATCACATGTTCTTTCCTAACAAAAGCTTCTCTAATAAATGTTTCTAATCTAATGAGATGATCTGTTGTTGAATGATTTATTCTAAATCCACATTGAGTCTTTGATATTAAGTTATTACTTTCCAGAAAATATATTAAGCGTTTATTTACAATTTTTTCCATAATTTTACAGAAACAATTTGTGAGGGCTATTGGTCTGTAATTTATTGGATCTGTGTGATCTTTTTTCTCTTTAGGTATTGTAATGGTAATTGCTTTGCTCCATTCCGTAGGAAATATATTTTGTTGCCAAAGATCATTAACAATTTTTAATAGAGTTTTCAGTGTTAACGTTGGTAGCTGTCTTATAATCTCATTATGAATTGTATCTGGGCCTGGTGCAGTATTTTTGGTTTCTTTAATACATTGCGTAAGCTCATTTATTGATATTGGGGAGTTGTAGTATTCAAATATATTTGTTTCAAAATTTATAGCTTCTTTTTCTAATTCTCTTTTTATTTTTTTAAAGGAGTCTGTATAATTTTCAGACGATGAATTTTTTGAAAAGGTCTTTCCAATTTCATTTGCAATATCTTGTGTAGTTTCTGCATAAGTGCCATCAGCCAGTTTGATTTGTTTAATTTGACTTTTTTTTGTATTTCCTTTAATTTTTCGAATCATTTTCCAAATATTAGTTATGGGTGTGTTTGAATTTATTTTGTTAATATAATTTTGCCATGCAAGCCGTTTCTGTTCTCTGATTACTTGTCGGGTTTTTGCTCGTTCAATTTTAAAGGCTTTCAAGTTTTCTGGAGATGGGTTGGTCTTGAAAATTCTAAGCTGTTTATTTCTAGTTTTAATACTATCTTTACAAATGTTTGTGAACCATGGTCTATTTTTTTTTATTTTATATGTTGTTTTAAGTATAGTCCGTTCACAAATTTGATATAATGATTTTAAAAATGTTGAATACTGTTCTTGAGCATTAGAATGTATATTTATTTGACAGAGTATTCTGTCGCATTCTAATTTGAATGTATTCCAATCTGCTCTTTTAAAGTTCCAAGTTAATGGTTGTTGAGTTGGTATTTTGGAGTTGGTAGTAAGCAGAATAGGCTGATGATCTGAACCATAATTATTTTCTAAAACACTCCAGGTAAAGTCCGTAAATAGAGTTGAATCTGCCATTGTTAAATCGAGATAAGATGGAGATAAATACGTAGAACTATAAAAAGTCGGAGTACCATCATTAAAAATGCATATATTTCTTTCCTCTAGTAATCTTTCAATTAATTTTCCTCTTTGGTTTGTATTATGACTTCCCCATATAGGGTTATGGGCATTAAAGTCTCCCATAAGTATAATTGGAGGTGGGAGTTGTTTAATTAGATCAACTAGTTGAGAATATAGTATTGTATGATCTGGTGGAATATAAATTGAGCATATGGTTAATGGTTTTGTTAATGTAAATCTTACTGCCACAGCTTGAATGCAGGTATTTATTTTGATCCTCCTATGTAAAATATTGGATGCTATAAATATGGAAGTACCTCCGCATGCAATTTTTTTAGAATGAATTTGGTGATAAGCGGTATAGCCACGCAATTCAAATGATTCTGTGTTTAATTTTATTTCCTGTAGACAAATTACTATAGGATTTGTCTCAGTTATAATAAGTTGTAGTTCTGGAATATTGTATTTTAGTCCTCTACAGTTCCATTGTAAAATATTCTTATATTCTGAATTCATATCCAAGAGTGTATATTTGTAATATTAATTTCTTTCTTTCCTTATTTTTTTTTATTTGGTTTTTGAAGGGTTTTTATTATAATATTACATTGAGCTTGATGTGGAGACTTGTTTGTTTTCCGATTACTGTTTTTTGAAATTGTGTCATTTTCTATTTCATTTTCTTCTATAATTTCCATGTCGTTCTCCCGTGTACTACTATCCGTTTCTTGTTGTGTCCTAGTTTCTGAATTTGAGACATTGTTTCTTTTTGTATTTTTAAATCAGTTATTGAATCATCCTTTTCACATGCCTGTCCCAAAATGTCCATAGTTTTATTTCCTTTAGATTTTAAGTCCTTACCCTGATTTATTTCTTTCATGTTTTTTTTCATATAATTCTTATTTGATATGTTCTCTGGGTTAACTTTTCCTGGAAGCATTTCTTCTATATTTGATTGTGTTGAGTTTTCTTTAGTGCATATTATTTCATTTATTTCCCATTTTTTGAATGTTCCATCTTGGTCTTTGTAGTACAATTCTGGTAAAGTGGGTGTCTGGGTTTCAGCGTGTTTGACTTTCTTTATGTCTGTTTTAAGAGCTCCAGCATAATTCTTTTCACTTATTAAAGATTTTTGTGTTAGAATAAATTTCTTTGCATCTTGATAAGTTATATTTTTTTGAGCTTTTAATTTTTGTATATCCTTTTCTTCAATCCATCTTGGACACGTTTTTGAGAATGATAGATGTTTTCCTTCACAATTTACACATTTCATTTCTGCACTGCATGTTTCCAAGCTGTGTCCTTCATTTCCACAACGTGGACAGACAGCATTTCTTTTGCAGTGTTTTTTCAAGTGACCTAATTTTTGACAGTTAAAACATCTCATAGGGTTTGGAATGTAGTCTTCAATTTTGATGTTTAAGAAACCTGCTCTAATTTCCTTTGGAGGAGTTGGTTTATTAAAAGTTAAAATTATTGTGTTAGTTGCAATTTCTTTTTTATCTCTTTTTATTTTTATTCTATAAGCTGAGATAACTCCTTGATTTTTTAGTTCTTGTGTTAATTCATCTTCCGTACAGCATTCCAACTCTTTTGATTTTATAACTCCCTTTGAGCTGTTTAGGAAGGCATGGGCTTTTGTTTCTATGGCTATTCCTGCCATACTAGTTGTTCTTAATAAATTGGTTGAGTGCGCTTTTTTTTCGCATTCCACCAGAATCTGTCCAGATCGTAATTTCTTTACAGATTTAGGTGCTCCTGCCATCCCAGTTATGGCTTTTTCTATCACAAAGGGTGATAATTTAGTTAGTGGTTTTTCTGTTTCTTTAGATGAAATTGTAATAAATCTTGGCCATATTTCTGTATTTTCATAGTTGTTTGAATCTTCACCTCTTTTTCGTTTTGTCTCTCTGCCTTCCATGTTTTCAAGAGTTTGGGTTTGTTATATACCCGCGGCTCCAGCCGCTTTTCAACGTTTTAGTAGCTAGTTTTAGTTTGTTTACTGTTTCGTTATATTTACAAAAAAAATAATAATAATTAAAATCACAAAAAAATACTTCCTAATAAGTTTCAAACTTTAAATAAGTACGTATTTTCAATAAAAATCTCAAGGACGTAAACATTGAGGTCATAACATCACCGCCATCTTGGTGCGAATCCTGCGGCACACTAATTAAACGGGAGTAGTGTTCAACATCATATAAAACATCACAGATATGAATTTCCGCAAAAGTATGTTTTTATTTTTTTCGTGGGGTTGATTTAGTTTTTGTGGCCCAGTAGTCCGGATTATAGCAATTTTTAAACTCTGATCTATCGTAGAGAGTTTTTAGTTTTCCGATTTATTTTTTAAACGAGTGATTTATAAAAGGTTTTGGAAATTTCCTACAAAAAAAAATAATAACAGAAACACTTTTGATTGAGATTAAATAGGTTTCGGGAATATCCGTTTTGTATTCGTTGTTGTTACGGTATGAGTCATAGCCAAGGAGGCGTTACTTGATTTATCTGTTATCTGCTATACCTACCTTAGAGTGCCGAGACCGTTTGGGGTTGCAGTAGTGTTTGAAGAAAGTCAGGTTGATCTCCCTGATACACAGTTTAATGTTCTTATTTTGGGACATCTTTACAGATCAGGGACGTCCATTACTTACGTCAAGAAAATAGGAGGGAGGGGGGGGGGTCTGAAAAAGTTTGACAATTGTTGACATGGAGGAGGGGGGGGAGGTCAAGAAAAGTTGTCATCAACAATGTCACTTTTTATAAAATAAATAAACATACACATTTATTACAAAACTTTACATTTGTCTTGTGCCACTTACATAGCAAACATGAAAAAAAAACATGGTATTACGTTATTACAAATCTATTAATTATGGAAACTATATTTGACATGTTTTGTGTGTGTTTATTTTGTAAGTTTGTAGATCTATGTATGGGTGGAATCTAATGCAATTGTTAGCAAGGCAAAGTGACCGACCAATTGTATTAAACCTCATCTTCACTGTCTAGCGAGACATGGTGACTGGAATAACAAATGAACTAAAATACACCAGCAAACTGTTCAGAAACCCAGTTTTTTTTTGTCGCTCAGTACATCAAAATTAAGCGACAGAGAATGGCGTTCATTATTTAAGCTATGTAAGCAAAAGCTGGGATTGACAATAATATTAAAAACAATAATAGGCCCTAACTGAGACTATAACTAATGTTTGCAAAGCATTGAATGAAGTGTATTGTGTGAATCCAATATGGTTATTCTAAAATATTTACTTCAGAAAAATAATTCGCGGCCCACCACTCACCACATGAAGTTCTAAATACTTAGCCTACCTTTCCTTTTAACAGCCCTAATTCTGATATTTAGATTGATATATGTTTTGCTGATTACATTATAATATTGTTTTTTGTTGGCTTCCATAAGTCTCGCGAGACGATGGAATTTAGTGTGCGCTCCTGGCCTTGCAGTTTCTGTTGGGGCTGTACAAGGTTCCCCGTGAGTGACAGTCTTTGTTGCAATTCAGGCACAAGATGGCAGCATTAGTCATGGGCTGGTCTCTTCCTCTAGTACGCTTTCGTCAGTGAGCTGTTGCAGGTTTCTTTCTCCTGCTTCCAGCCCGGAGGTCAACGCTTGTCTCCAGCTGGACCTGTCTTTGGCAAGTTCCTCCCAGCTGTTTGTGTCCATGGCTAGGGCTTTCATGTCTCTCTTGCAGACATCCTTGAATCGTGATGGGGCCGGCCCGCAGTCCTCTTTCCTGGCATATGTCACGTGCGAAATCAGCTACTGACGTTAGATGATATTTTTAGTAATGTATTATTATATATTATTTTGATTCATATCCATCTTGGATCTCACAAGGTTGTATAAGAATTTATATTGATGTTATTGAATTAGTTTTGATGTTTATTTGACTCGTCGCGATATGAATCTTTTGTGTATAAAGTGATTTAGATAAACTGTACCTTAATATATAGGAAATCCACAATCCTGTTTGAAATTGAACACAATTTTATTCCAACAAGTTGAGATGATAAAATATAACAATACCACAGAATACATGTACCAGTATTATAATGAAACTTAATCAGTTGAGATTCTTCTATGATGAGTAAAGCCGTAATCCTATCTTTAAGAAAGTGGTCAAAAACAGTCCTTCCACATTAGCGCCCAAACTAGAACTCAACTAAACGGTATTCCACCCTCGTGCATATGACGTATTTTATCGCTATGACGTAGTGTCTAGACATATGCATGTTTTATTCCTAACACGGAAACATTTCGGGTTTAAGATTATTTCATTTTAACTTTAGTTAATAATAACAAAACCAATATAATATGGAAATAAATCTACTCGTAACACTCGCCCCCCCTTAAGACACAAAGGAATTACAGACAGCGTTAAGTATGGAATTCTTTGTAGAGTACCCATAAAATGAACCGAATTCCCAAACTATTCGTAAGATTTAATTGACTATTGGACAATCTTTTTAAGATTAAAATGAACCATATATTACATATTCCTTAATAACAAAGTCGCTATTATGGAATCCCTTATCACATTATTCTATCAATGATTATTAATTAAACATTTATTTATCAATTAATATTTACAATTATGATTATTGTGTGTACAACGTTGACCATAAAACTATTACCACCAATAACCAATTCCCACAGAATTGATATGAATTACCCAAATAAGTGGAACCGATTAATAATTAGATAATTCTTTAGAAAATTTAATTTATTTATAACCGATCACTGTATCATTAACTAATGATTTTCAGTTATTATATGATTATTATGATGTCTCAATTATGACATCAAGAATATTTAAAAAAAATGTTATAATCTCAGCTGATTTAGCTTTTACATAGCATAAAATAAGACATCCAAATTATAACATGACGACATAGAAACAAACAATTTTCAAAACACATCAATAATCAATTGAACAAACACAAGTGTGGATGTATTCAAGTTAAATACCGGTGTGTGTGCAACTGATGTATGCAATAGTTACCTTTTACCTTACAACGTATGATTGTTTCTAGTAGAATTTGAAGTTTTGTTCTGTAATGTTTCACATTGCAATATTTCAAAACATAGTTTATTTATTGTCATATTTACAATAATATATATTTTAATCAATACAATGAATGACATAAAAGAAAACATTCACGAGAAACTGACTTTATCTTCTGGTTTACCAGTTACATGCGCGACAACGTCTCAGCGACCACATTTTGTTTACCTGGTAAATATACCACATTTAAATTATATGCTTGGAGAAATAAGCTCCAGCGAATAATTCTTTGATTCTGTTTAACCCTGGAAAGGAAAACTAAAGGGTTATGATCAGTTAAAATGTCAATTGGATATGGAGAACCATTGATATAAAAATCAAAATGTTTCAATGCCAGGATTAATCCCAAAAGTTCCTTTTCTATCACACTATAGTTTCTTTGATGCTTATCAAATTTTTGAGAGTAAAAACTAATCGGGTGTTCCAATGAATCATCACCCTTTTGAGAAATGACCGCTCCCATCCCTGTATCACACGCGTCAACGGTAATTTTAAAGGGTTTACTGTAATTGGGTGTTACTAATACAGGTGCCTCAGAAAGAACATCTTTTAATTTCTCAAAGGCCTGGTGGCATTCATTAGACCATTTGAAAGTGCAATTCTTCTTTAATAGATTTGTTAATGGACATGCAATGGTTGAGAAATTTTGACAGAACCGACGGTAGTACCCCGCCATCCCGAGAAAACTACGGAGTTGTTTACAGGTTTCAGGAACAGGGAACTCACGAACAGCCTTAACCTTTGCATTTAATGGTTTTACCAAACCATTTCCCACCATGTGACCTAGATACTCGATGGTTGCATGGCAGAACTGACTCTTAGTCAAGTTTATGGTGAGATTAGCATGAGTCAATTTCGTAAATAACAAATGTAGTTGATCTAAATGAGATTTAAAATCGTCACTAAAAACAACAATATCATCGAGGTATGCGTGACATTTAGGAATGTCCTGAGTAATGGTATTTATTAACCGTTGAAAAGTAGAGGGTGCATTAACCATACCAAAGGGCATGACCTTAAATTTGTACAGTCCGTCAGGGGTTACAAACGATGATATCTCCTGAGCCCTCTCAGTCAGTGGAATCTGAAAATACGCCGTCAATAGGTCAATTTTCGTCACAAACTTAGCATTACTCACTTGATCTATTAGATCGTCGATTCTTGGTATTGGATAGGAATCAGTTTTTGTCACTTTGTTTACCTTACGGTAGTCCACACAAAACCTCATGGATCCATCGGCCTTAGGTACCAATACGCAAGGGGAAGACCAGTCACTACTACTAGGTGTAATAATGTCATTGTCAAGCATGTAGCGAACCTCTTTACGGATGCATTCTAACTGGATAGGATTTGACCTGTATGGATGTTGTTTAATAGCTTTAGTATTTTCATCTAAAATAACATCATGCTTAACTACACTAGTTCTACTAGGTACATCTCCAAATAAATGGATATTTTCATTAATTAGACCTTTGATAGCGGATTGTTCGCAATCAGGTAAATGTGCCAATTTTTCATTTAAGTTTTTCAGAGCCTTTGTATTTTGCAGTTTGCTTTCTGCCACTTCACGCTCAATTTCGGGTGAATTATTCCCGACTTTAATAACAGTGTTTACCGAGGCAACAACTTTTTGTTCTTCTCTGGTAATGTATGGTTTCAACATATTGATATGGCACACTCGTTGCGATTTCCGTCTATCAGGGGTCTTTACAAGATAGTTAACCTCACTAAGCTTAGCCATAACCTCATAGGGTCCTGTAAACTTGGCACTCAGGGGTTGACCAGACAGTGGCGTCAGCATGAGAACTTTATCACCAGGTTGGAAGATACGGGTTCTTGCGTTGACGTCATAATAGACCTTCATCTTGTCCTGTGCCTGCAAAAGATTAGATCTGACAACTTTTAATGCATTATACAGTCTATTTTTAAAATTTTCCACGTATGTCAGTAGACCAGTGTCTTCAGTGGATAACAACCATGTCTCTTGTAACAGCTTTAGTGGTCCACGAACTGTGTGTCCGAATACCAGTTCAAAGGGACTGAAACCAAGAGATTCTTGTACAGCCTCTCTGGTTGCGAAGAGTGCGAAGGGAATACCACGATCCCAGTCGTCGTTATGCTCGAAACAGAAAGTACGGAGCATATTCTTCAATGTTTGGTGGTATCGTTCCAGTGCGCCTTGACTCTGTGGATGATATGCACTCGATACTGCATGACGAATACCCAGCCGTTCTAAGACTTGGCGAAATAACTTCGATGTGAAATTTGAACCTTGATCTGACTGCACGGTTTTCGGAAGACCATATCGGGTGAAGAATCCGATAAGTGCATCAGAGATTTTGTCGGCATTGATGCTACGTAGAGGAATAGCCTCTGGGAATCTCGTTGCCGAACACATTATAGTGAACAGATACTGGTGGCCAGCCTTAGTTTTAGGCAACGGACCGACGCAGTCTATAATGATGTGACTGAAGGGTTCTGAGAATGCTGGTATGGGTCGTAGAGGAGCTACCGGAATGGTCTGATTCGGCTTGTCGACCATCTGGCAGACAGGACATGATCTGCAAAACGATGTGACGTCACGACGTAGGCCAGGCCAGAAGAAATATGGAAGAATCCTGTCGAAGGTTTTCTGTATCCCTAGGTGACCAGCATACGGTGAATCATGGGCCATATGTAGTATGTCCTTGCGGTAAACATTGGGTACCACGATTTGATGTACTTCGCTGCATGTTTCATCGTCGTTTTCTTTCCCTCTCCATTTCCTCATCAACAACTCGTCCCTCAGGTAATAACCTGCGGCCATTGTTTCTAATTCTCCTTCATTCTTTGCTTCCTCTTTTAGCTTCCCGATCTCTGGATCTTTGCCTTGAGCAAGAATGAGTAGTTGTCTAGGCGACAAATTATTTTGATCAGTATGACTTGAGTGACCACCTAGAACATCCGCCATGAAGGTTGCTTGCAAGTCAATCTCAGGTGTTGGTTCTGGTTTCTTTGTCGATTCATCAGTCATCTGTTGTTTCTCCATAGCTCTGGTGATAACACATACTGAATTTCCAGTATTCTTACACTGAACAGAGTCTTTGGTTTCTTTAAGTACAGGATGTACCTGATTCTTGGCAATGTCACTTCCTAAAAGTAATGAAATGCCTCTGTAGGGAAATTTCTTCACTATCCCAACAATAACAGATCCAGTGAAGTAATTACTCTTCAACTGTATACGATGTAACGGTGCCGTGAGTGTTCCAGCCATAGTACTGATTAAGGCATACTGGCCTGTATGAGTCAATTTCGACGTTGGTACAGTATTCTTCAACAGTAGAGATATATCAGCACCGGAGTCACGTAGAATTTTAATCTTCCGTTCTCTAGCTTGATTATCTATAGGTGACACATAGCCCTCGCTAACATCCGATAGCATGCACTCGGGTAGTTCTCTGCCTACTGAGTTTCTTGCTACACTACTGCCTCCATAAGTAAACGTTTTATTTACTGATTGTTCATCTGTCACACTCCCTTTGGAGTTGAAACTAGAATGTTCAATAGCCTCGGTCTTCATTTCAAAGACTTTTTCCGACTTTGAGCAACTTGGACATGCGTGTTTCGCCATCTCTTCATGACTAACATCAAATGTCTTTCTATCAGCTTTAATTCTTTTGTGGGCAGTTTTATTTATGTGAGTTTCAGTTTGTACGGCGATGTGTGATAAAACCACGTTGTTCTTGTTTTTAATGGGTCTTTTCTCTTTATGTAGACTCCAACAATTCTCTTTTATATGTCCATCTTTCTTACAGAATGTACAGGTAATTCTCTTTTGTACAAAACTTGAATTCTCTTGTTTATCGGCTTTTTGTTTACTTTTATCCTCTGTCGATCTTAACTTCCTCTCTGTATTACTGTTTTGAGTCCTCAAACTTGTTCTGTCATTTTGAACATAATGGCTATGCGGGTGAATAATGACGTATTCATCGGCTTTTACTGCTGCTTGTTCTGCTATTTCAATACCACGATCAGCCAAATGAACTTTTATATCAGTGCGAATCTTCTCAGTAAAATCCTCCATCAGTATGAGATTATATAGTTTCTCATAATCTTTATTCACATTCTTAGAACGTAACCATCGATCAAAATACTTTTTCTCTAATCTCAGGAAATCAACATGTGAAACTTCTGGTTCCTTCTTGTACTCACGATATAACTTTCGATACTTTTCTGGAGTTAGAACATAACTCAATAGTACTCTGCTCTTTATTAGTTCATAATCATTGCATTCTTCTGGAGTCAGATTCAATACAACATCTAAAGCCTTGCCTTTTGTTAGAGCTGAACGTAAAAGTACTGCTTTCTTATCTTCAGGAAATTTATAATCGATCGAGTTTCTTTCGAAGACCATAAAGAACTCATCAATCTCTATGTTCTCCATGCTTGGGACATGCTTTTTAAACTTATATAGTTCCACATTATTTGTTTCCTGCATCGTATGAGTTGACGAACGAGACTTTGCCAATTCAATCCTTTCATTACTAGCGATTCTTTCTTTTTCCAATTCCTTCTCTTTCTCTGCTTCTATTCTTTTACCCTCTAATTGTACTTGAATTTCTAGCTTCTTCATTTCTAACTGGAATTTCATGTCCGCACTTAGTTCATTTCCATTCATTTTAATATCATGGTTATTTATGTCTGTTTTCAGGGTTTCTGATACATTGAGAACCACTGATTCTTCATTATTCATAGTATTTTCTTCAAGCATTCTACCATGTCTTTTCAAACAGTCCTTAATATCTTGAATCAATTTACTCCTAACTGGTGTAACTTCAGTAATGTCTATTCCCAGAGAGTTTGCCATCTCTTTTAACTGGGTTAGTGACATGCTATTTAACTGTTCTGACGTGATAGCAAAAATATTCAATTGCTCCAACGTAAGATTAGCTTCCGCCATGTTTTATATTAATGACGTAAATAGAAGATAAAAAATTTCAACTTTACCTTTCATAAAGTCCTTTGAAATATTTTTACACCACTTAATATTTGTAGAAGATAAATTTTTAAGGATGATTGTGTACAAAGCTGAAAACAGTATGTCCGAACACAGACAGTGCCTCCCACGTAGACAGAATTTGAATAAATATTTGTTGTAAATCGTTTTCACTAAAACAGTTGTATATTCTCAATTCTTATACATACAAACTTTAGATCCAGGACTTGAGCCCCCAATCTTTTGTCACGTGCGAAATCAGCTACTGACGTTAGATGATATTTTTAGTAATGTATTATTATATATTATTTTGATTCATATCCATCTTGGATCTCACAAGGTTGTATAAGAATTTATATTGATGTTATTGAATTAGTTTTGATGTTTATTTGACTCGTCGCGATATGAATCTTTTGTGTATAAAGTGATTTAGATAAACTGTACCTTAATATATAGGAAATCCACAATCCTGTTTGAAATTGAACACAATTTTATTCCAACAAGTTGAGATGATAAAATATAACAATACCACAGAATACATGTACCAGTATTATAATGAAACTTAATCAGTTGAGATTCTTCTATGATGAGTAAAGCCGTAATCCTATCTTTAAGAAAGTGGTCAAAAACAGTCCTTCCACATTAGCGCCCAAACTAGAACTCAACTAAACGGTATTCCACCCTCGTGCATATCCCGTATTTTATCGCTATGACGTAGTGTCTAGACATATGCATGTTTTATTCCTAACACGGAAACATTTCGGGTTTAAGATTATTTCATTTTAACTTTAGTTAATAATAACAAAACCAATATAATATGGAAATAAATCTACTCGTAACACATACAACATATCGTTTTAAGCGTATCTTATATGTATTTATTGATATTTAGCCTACTTTAAATTTACTTTATAAACAGCTCACAAAATAACAAAATAACAACCCCATACGCTCGCAAATAATTAACATAGTTGGCAATAAATATAGTCACACAGAACAAAGTTTGTATTATGCTTTGATTGGTCAACATTTTCATCACTAGATAAACCACATTTAAGTTGCTAAAAAAAAAAACAAGGGTAACCATTGTTAGTGATTGAACAGGAAATAATCAGCTGCAAACAGCAATAAACACTGGTCCATAAAGGCAAACACTTAAGACTTCAGCTTAAGCTAAGGCGTAAATATTTGCGCAGATATTGATGACATATTGAGCTTATGTCGTGTCCGTGTGATAACAAGGCGGTAGATTTCTCTCCAGCAGATGTTTTCTTGTTATTACAGTGTAGTGTATTACAAGTTGTTGTTTTATATTATAGACATGTAGGTATGCATCTATCTTTTTATCTCTCTATTTTTCTTTCTTTATCTTTGAAAATATACAAATCTGTAACAGTTATATTTTACAATAAAAGCCATGTATGTAAAACAGAATACCATAATAAAAAATAGAGTTTTCATGCAAATTGGTGTCACACGACCATGGCTGCCATCTTGAATTTGTGACATTTTTTCAAAAATATGTACTTGTGTCCATTTTTTCTTCTTTGAGAACCAGCAGCAAATAAGTGCACTATTACAGCATAGAAACATAGCTAGTAGACCACACTAAGTAAAAAAGACAAATTCAACAATAAAATAATAAGTTTTTATTCCGATTTGGCCCTTGCTTGGCCCATAAATCGTGCAATGATTTTTGTCAATTTTCTGTCACTTCACCATAACTGGTTAGAATATTAAAATTTAAACATACATAAATATGTAATTAGTCAATATTGATGAATTAAATCTTTACCATATTTATAGAATATAAGACCACATTGGAAATTTAAGTTCTCATGCAAATTAGCATCACGTGACTTGGGCGGCCATCTTGGTTTGTGACATTTATAGAAAAATATGTAAGCTTACTTGTGTTTATTTTTCCTGAATCATCAGCAATTATGATCGCATTGTTAGAGTATAAAAAAATCGTTAGTAGAGAAAATAAATTAAAAAAGAAAACAACAAAAGGCAGCAATAAAAAAAAATAGTTTTCATGTCAGTTTGCTTGCTGTTTTGTAAAACGATTTGGCTCAATTTGTTCTCACTTCACCAAAAGTGGTTAGCATCTTTGAAAAGTTATCAATACATGATTAGTTAATATCGAGTAACAAAATCTCTTCCATAAATGTAAAACATAAGACTATATTGGAAAATTACATTTTTGTGCAAGTTAGCGCCACGCGGCCTAAGCAGCCATCTTGAGTTTGTGCCATTTTTAGAAAAATCTACTAGTTTTCAGGAATTGTTTTTCTCGTACAGTTTCTAAGCAATATTGCAATAAACCTATAAAAGAAAGAACTTGTCCTTTAAAGTCTATTTCAAATGTAAACTTTTTATTGAACAAATTTAGTGTGTAAATTAGCCTAGGTTATAAATCAAAGTAAAACTAAACATAAAACATTTATACAATTTAATGACAGCACCAACAAAAGATTAATTTAGTGCTTCAAAAACAATAATAGAATCAATATGAAATCAAAATATAAATAGAAACAATTGTACAGAACTCTAAATTTTTTTAAACCTCACGTTATACTAATGTACTGCTGTAGCTTGCAAACAACGCTATAATTCACAGATGTATGATATAGATAAAAACAACGTGGCACAATGCAGAGATGGATGTTGCAAACATAACAGTGATATAGTGATATATAGTGATAACGGGATATGCGCTATATAAGCACCGTTATTATTATTATTTATTTATTTATATATTGTTTGAATTTTTTTATTGCAGGATTTACAGACAAGACAGTTTGCTTTGTACGTTTTGACTATTTACATATATGGAAAGTGACGTGCAGTTTGTCTGTAATCAATATTTAGGGTTTGGGCAATAGAAGTGCTCTTTCGTCACTGCCTAGTGACTTGGTTCTGAATAAGAGATTCAAGTACCAGTTCCCTAAACATTTTTATCTGTCATGGAAGCATCCTTGTTTATCTGCAACCAATAGGTCGATTTTTCAAAGTTACTTCTTTATATAATGTAAGATTGAGTGTAACGACTTGATTAATTTGTTACGACAGCTTTAGCTAACCTTCATTGGTCAAAATGATCAACACCACCGTTGTGATCATTGTAATTCTGGTAGGTTTTTCTATTGCTCTGTAACCCTCCGGTTGTTTTCTATCTCGAACACGCTTTACTATAGTTGTAGAAACATCATAGTTGATAGAAACATATAATACTGAGACGCTTGTGATCTTGAAATGTTTTGATTAAAAGTAATTCGACTTAGCAAAGATAGGAGGATCAATTGTTTATTTTTTTCCCTTGAGTTCTTTTGGATAAACCTTTGAATTTTCAAGAATAGGACCTAACTTTTTCACCTTCAAACTAGCATAAATATGAGAACTTGTATAGTAATTGTCTTTGTAGATGGTGTAGACTTTTCACTCTTATCTGTCAATCAGATCAAAAACAATATGTAAACGCAGATTGTTGTCATCTTCTATGACAAATGTCCTTTTCTCTGTGTAATTTATAAATCACTATAGTAAAATAACTTGGACTCAGCCAACGTGAATGCCTTTATGCCCCATTTAGATGTCATGTACTGTTTGAAATAACAACGTCGTTTGAATGTCACCATATACTCATCTATTGAAAGATCTTGTCCTGGTCCATAAACTTGTCGTTTAGTGGAGCCGTAATGTCCATTAACGGTAGCAGTTTGAAGAGCGGATCATATCCATTGAAATGAAGAAATGAGTTTATAATTTGGTATCTATGTCTCCCCATCACTGAAGTAAAAGGGGTGTGTGTGAGCCAAAGTCCTGTAGCCCAATAATCCTCTATTGATGATTTGCTGCACAAGTCCATCGCTATATGGAAAGCGAGAAATTCAGATGGCTCATCCATATCGCGTGGCTTCGAGCGTTTCACACAGTGGGATCCATCATTCAAAAGACATTTTTCTCTTTTGACCTTCATTCGTAACTTGTTCATAATGGTTTCATTAGAGTATCAGAGAAAAAATGAACAGCCTCAAATTTTGTTCGTATCTGCAAGAACACATTTTCTGCGGTTGAATCAAAGCAGATATTCGTTTCTAGGTCAACAAAATCATTCCTAACACTTCCCAGTCAGAATAAGCTGTTTTGTTTCAATACCCCATTTACGCATTTCAACCGTTTTGTCAACAATGCAAGCTGGTACGGTGGTGCTAGAAATAGCACTTGTTTCGCCGGCGAAATCAATCTTACCATCTGAATTACTTTCTAAATCTAAATTATTATTATCCTATAGGCCTAAATCACAACTGTCATAATTATATTCCTCACCCGAATAAGAATCCTAACGATAAACAATCGAATCACCCAAAGCTCAATTTTATTTAGGCTACAATAAATGACAATACATGCAATGATAATAGAAAAAATATTTCACATTCACAAGAACACACTGTAAACACAACAGGACACATAAAAACACATTTACACAAGAACACGCCGTAGATTAAGCCTAACAGGACACAGAAATGGTTTCAGTACCAATAAAATCATAAACAGCATAGTACGGTACATGTAACATCGACGCCATTCTATGTTTTGTACATCATAGTCATAACGCGTCACAGAATTCGTCCGTTGAAGGAAAACGTGCTCTTGCGTTCGTTATCCACAAAGCAGATTATAACTTTATATTTGACTCTCATTTAAATAGTGAGAATAACGTTGCTTTTTTCTAGTCAAAGTTATTCCTTCATTAGTATATTAGTACTGTTATGTAAAGTTATAACGGACGCTTCGCGATGTGACCCCTACAAATAATAATACCGAAAAGACGTGATTAAGTTCAAGAAAGTCATGCCAATCATGGTAAAAGATCCAAACTCTGTACCATGGACTATTAGGTTACAGTTTTAATCTGTTTTTAAAGACCACTTTTATTTTCGACTAAAGTCGAAATGCATACAGAAAAAGTATTGAAAATTCGACTAAAGTCGAATTTGGCCGGTTTAGTGTTAAAGGACTTCTCATTTAAACTGAGATCAAAATATATGTAATATTAACATGTGTTAGATCTAACTTAGATCCTCATCTTAATTTTCCAAAGATAATTTTGAGACAATAATTACCATACATGTGATAGTTTAGTAATAAAATTTTGTATTTGATGCAAATAACAAGGATGATAATCACAAATACATTTATTGTGTATTAAATATAAAACGCTTTAACGTTTTTCTCTATAAATAATCTATTTTGCTTTTGGTCTTGGCCCTGCTACGGAGTTAAATTAATTGTCCTATAACAATATTTTTTTTTAAAGTATAATAGAGCAGGCTGACTTTTAGGCTGTTGGCACGCTGAATGATTTAGAAATCCTAATTGGGCACACTGTTAGTAAAAGGTTAGTAAAAGGTTGCCGTGGCCGCAGAAACTGGTGACCGCTACTTCGCCATCCCTATGAACAGTTTGGTCCGAAGGGTACTTTACTATATAATTGTTTAAAAGTCAACTAAATATTTTTTCAAACATTTAGAACTTCTAAATGTGTATTGACTCATTCTGAGTGAGTTTGCTAAATTTCATGGCCATTGGTTAATATTTATTAATCCTGGAAATATTTAATTATCTGTTGGAAGGCGAAATTGTTAAAAATCGGTTTTCTTTTTCATTTCTCTCTAAAACAACTTTCATTATCTTTGCTTATGTAATTTTGAATAACTTTTGAACTAATTGATCGTTTTTTTTTAAATTGTTCACCAATAAATAAAATATAAATAAGCTTTTACTGAACATCTTAAACTAAAAATCTTCAGTACCATTCCCTTGGGTTGCATCACATTAGTCAATTTCTCTTATAGAATAATTCACAGAAAAACCTTTGGAATAGACAACTACTGAATCCCACGTCTATGAGTAAGTTAATTCTTAAACTTTATTATGTGATATTTTTTGTTGTAATATTATTACATGATCGAATGCCTCAAGGGCAGAAAAAAAAACTTAAATGAATGTAGGGAAATAACTATTTTTTTTCTGTCCAATAACTTTCTGGTATAAACCTTTTGATAATAGTGTGCCAAGTTGGATATTCTGATTCATTCAGAGTGCCAACAGACTAATAGTCATCTTACTTTAGCACTAAATTTCTTGTAGTATAAGTATCCTATCGGACATTATTGATCCGTTGGGCCAGTGAAGAAGCGTTCACCAGTTTCGCAATTTCATGTAGGAGGACACTTGCATTTCGGGGGAAGTCTTCAACGTGCCATTAAAAATTGCTTTGTGTGCCAAGATTGACATATACTATACTATTGTATAAACTATTGCCTTCTTTATTATACCGTTAGACGAGTAAAAAAGTCCACTAATTGTGTTCTTAATTAAAATGAAAATAGTATTGTTGCACACCTTGTGGGACAATTTTAAAGTTCTCGTCCTTGGGGGCCGGAGGTTTTAGATATCAAGTCACTTTTTGTAGAGAAATCAAATGAAAAAGTCGATATACAGATCAAGACACGGTCTATCATGTCAAATCTAAGGCATCTGAATTGACCATCCCTGAAATAATTGAGAAATTGAAACCCATTTTGAAATATTTTATTTAAAACACTAAGCTTTCCTTTGAAAACAAACAACAGCGTAAAGTATCACAATAGACATTGAAGTTTCATGAGGCAAGTGATGCAGTGTTTACACGTTTTCACGGGCTACAATAGGATTGTGTGGCCAGCATAATGCCCAGCAACAATTATTCTACTTCTTTACTTTTCAGGGGCACTCTCGAGGGCATGGAAAAAAAAAACCGGCTGTAACCTGGTTTCGAGCTCAAGACATTTGGAGCGATGGGCAATATTGCAGTATTCTACATCCCATGTATAGGATACCATTACAGAAGAATACTTCACTTGCGGTTTTGGGTTTTATAAATCTATTATACTACATGTTTTTCAGTAATTTGATAAACATTTGTGTACATTTGAAAAAGACCACATTGCTATCTGTGTAAATTGTAGAGAAACAATAACATAATTCTGGTCACATTTGGTCAGTATTAACGATAACACTAGCAATCTTATCACACTAAAACTATCAGTTATAAATAGAAAAAGTCTAATATTGTTAAAAGTACAAAAAAGAACGTGTACTCGTATTAGTAAAATCTAATTTTGTAAATCTATAAATAGCCTTAAGCCAGCCTGTCCACATAAGCCAATAATCTGTCAACATGCCCTTACGTTGCAACCAATTTTAATTTTAATTAATACTCGCACATTTTGTTTTATACAAACAGACCAACCACAGACGTCTGCCCCTTCCCCCTACCCCTTTTGTCGACCCCCCCCCCTCCTTCCCTTAAGTCTCTAGAATGTCTAATAATAAAACTGTCGACTAAAGTTTACTTTTCCTCAGCACCAAGAGGGTTTGACAAATAACAGATAAATAAATATGTCCTTGATTTATCATCCGCTAACACGACTCTAGTTTCAGCGATTATAGAGAAATCCAAATGTAAGATCCGTGTATATAAAGTATAACTAATCTTTCTCTTCAGTACTCAATCTTTGGTTTGGTCTACAGCCGTGCCCAAGAAGACAATTTTTTCACACAAGGTAGGCCTTGAAAATTACATTTGTATTATACTGTTATTAATTTAAATAATTCTTCTTCGTTCTCAAAACTTATTATGATTTGGCGGATTCAGACAACAAGTCCAATAGTTGTAATGAACTGCTCTGTGGCAGTCAGTTGCTCCAGTTCACCACACAGTTTGTCATTAAAGGTATCTTCCTGGGGCCATATGGCTGACCGGGTAGAGAGGCACCGGAAAGGTGTGAAGGACATGCTCCGCATTTTCGGGAGCTGTTCCGCAGGGGGCCCATTTTGCTTGCTCTGATTCGTAGTTTGCGGAACATGTGCTGCTTCAATCTGTTATGACCTGTCCTTAGTCTGAAGATGATGTGTTGAAGTTGGCGGGAGAGTTTGAAGTAAGCATCAATCTTTGGGTTGTTTTGTTGCAGCTTCTTTCAGATTTATTCCTTTTGAGTATCGCCTTGATTTCTTCAATTGTTATACAATTTTCAGAACTATAGTACAGCTGCATTTATATGTAGCTGGGATATTTATAAACTCTTGAATGATGAATGTAACTAGTTTATAGAATGGACAATTTTAAAGCGAGCTTTTAGCACTAACATATTTTTGATCCAATATTATATGAATATATTAAGATTTACATTAAAGGAATCAATAGTCTGTGTGTTGTATTTGTACTTTAATTAAAAGCTTACATCTTATGTGAAAAAGTACTTTGACAATTTGATTACATTACTTGATATTTTTTGCTATGTTTTATGCAGAATTATTATTATTTACTCCCTTTATTTTTAGTTGCATTTTCTGTCTGTCTGCAATCGTCGTGCAAAAATTGGCTTCGATTTTTCGACCACTTCCCGTGGTCCGATCGAGCTGAAATTTGGACAACAGACTTGTGGCGCCTAACAATACATCCTATCAAATTTTCAGTTAAAACAACTTAATAATACTACACTTATGACAATATTCATTTCTTAAAAGGAAAGTATAAGAAAAATTTTAATTTCGCGTAAAAAATGCCTGTGCAACTTTTTCTACTTTTTCGGCGCAAAGCTAGAAAAAAAAATTATGCGCTTAGATTATTTTTAGAACAATTCATACAGAGTAAGGAGATATTTTTGAGATTTGCGACACATATATTTTTTAATTACATGATGGTAAACTTAGTTTGCAAATAAAGGGAGTATGATAAAAACTGTGTTTTTATGATTTTCTTGTTTTGTTTGTTAAACTTGCAGTATACAAATTCTAAAGATACTTTATAACTTATTATTCAAGGTGTTACATGTGTTTTTATTATAACATTATTTAATTTTTTAACGCTTTATATCAGTAGATTACAGTTTTTTTATAACAATGAATAAAATAGTTAATCTATTAGTTCATGTTTTTAATTTACCAACTAGTCATTTATCAATTTATTTGTTCGGATTTCTTCATTGCAATTTGAAAAGAAAGCCATTTAGTTTTTCTCTATTTTAAGTTTTCCAATCAAGTTTCATGATAATCCACGGATGAGCGTAGGACGCAATAATCTTCTTTATAGAAGGAGCGTATGTAATGTATAAGATAAGATAAGATAATCAGATATGTTCGATCTTACGCCAGAATTACGTTTTAATTGCCAACTGTTAAATGTTCCCAGTTGTTTGAATTCGACATCAGTCATCATGTTGCCACTGCTGCTGTTTGTATCTGCACTCACTTTTGTGAGTTTGAACGCAGCGCCGGGTGAGTAGCATACAGTTTTAGCACCCCACCCTATCTATATAAGTATCTATCTATATATCTATAAATCTATAAATCTATATATCTATATATCTATATATCTATATATCTTTATATCTTTATATCTTTATATCTATATATCTATATATCTATATATCTGTACATCTATATTTTGTATATGCACATACATACACACATATAAATGTATATGATCCTTCTATTCCTCAACGTGTCAGCATCCAACCCCTGTGTTGACAACGCTCACTTCAATGAGACCTCCAGACAGTGTTCTTGTGATGATGGATTCAAAGGCGCTTTCAGACTGTGCTGTGGTCCTAAAGGTAACAACTGTAGATCTACGGTCTGCGGGTCAGATACGGCCCGTCATAGTTTTTTTTTATCCTTCCTGCCTTTGTCAACTATAACAACAATGCAATTTAATATAATCGTTTAACAACAGCCTAGTCCAATAGTAACGGAGATTTTGAAGATTTCGTTCTTAGATTCAATAATGTAAAAAAATATACAATAATAGACTTTAATTGCTATGCTTAAAAAATAATTAGTTATATCGTTTTTAAACTCTGAATATAAAACATGATGGTAAGAAAGAAATACTTCAATTTTCCAGATTGGCATAAGGGACGTTTATTGGCTTGTGTGAACTAACTGGTCAAACAAATTAACATTATTTGATCCACTAATCAAAAATTAAAACCAATGCAATAATATTCTTATGGAAAGATTGTCAGTAGCTTATTATAAGATATGAATTATGTAAGTATAGTCCAAAACATATTATAAGATATGAATTATGTAAGTATAGTCCGAAACATATTATAAGATATGAATTATGGAAGTATAGTCCGAATTATATTATAAGATATGAATTATGGAAGTATAGTCCGAAACATATTGTAAGATATGAATTATGGAAGTATAGTCAGAAACATATTATAAGATATGAATTATGGAAGTATAGTCCGAAACATATTATAAGATATGATTTTATGGAAGTATAGTCCGAAACATATGATAAGATATGAATTATGGAAGTATAGTCCGAAACATATGATAAGATATGAATTATGGAAGTATAGTCCGAAACATATTATGAGAGATATCATGGAAAAAAGCGTGAGTAATATATTATAAGAGAGAAATTGACAATATAGGAAGATTATGTAGATAAAGTAAAATATTTCTAGTTCACGTGTTTGTGTGTGTTGTATTTACACAGCCGAAGGTGTGTGTTATTTAATAAGTGATCCTACACTGAACACGGCTCATGACCTGATCTCTGAGATCAGTTTCCCATGCACTACCAGCATTGCTGTGGTCAAGAAAGTCATCGCTGCTCAAGAGTGCAGCGTCAGAATCACTATAGCTGGACCTTACAGAGCGTGAGTAGAATTATCGACACTATATAGATAGGTAGCTAGATAGATCTATAGAAATATAGTTAGATAGAAAAATACAGGGGAAAAGTATATATATAATATATTACATAGGTAGTTCGGTAGATAAATGTATAGGTAGTTAAATAGATAAATACATAACTAGGTAGGTACAAAGAAAAAAGGACATTCATGTCTGTAGGTAATTGGGTAGATATATAAGATATATAGATGGGTAGATAATCAGATAAGTAGTTAAGTAGATAAAGAGAAAGACATTTATATAGATAGGTAGAAAGGAAGTTATCTAGATAACAACGTAATTAAATCAATAATAAGTTATACATATATATATATATACATAGATAGAAAGTTACTTAAATAGAAAGGTAGCTAGATAAGAGATATAGACATCGTCTTTAGTCTACTGCTAAACACTAAACACACACGCTTAAATATATATGTATGTATGATGGCCTAAATAATTATTCAATATATACATTTGAATGTCTCTATAGCGTTTTGTATTTTAAAGCTTTTATCGATTATGAAGCTTTTCAAGTAACCAATTTATAATTAATATTCAAGTCATTTGTTTGTTTCGAAAGGATTTAAACCTTTACTTCACATTACATCTTTGTGTATAACAAATGTACCAGGCGTGTATAATACATACTAAGTACTAACTTTGAATCTACTATTACAGTGATAGCTCTCTGTTCTATGATCGGGCTGCAGTACTCCTTGGGTTCGGTTCTTCTTCAAGATATGTTGAACTGTTAGACGGCAAACGATACAGGCTGCCAGAGGTAATAATATATGTGTAGACTTCTGCTTTAGTTTAATTTAATTTACTCTATATACACCAATCTATCTCCTAGTCGAGGGGTCGGCAACCTACGGCAGGAGCGCCTGTGCCTCTGCCGCAGAGCGATTTTGAATGGCACGCGAAAGACCCCACAAAGGCAATTTAATTGTCTTATACGAGAAATTAAGTACTAGAGCAGGATGACATTTTGTATTTTTGCATGCTGAATGAATTAGAAATACCACTTTGGCACACTATTATAAAACTGTAGATACACATCTTTCAATACTTACATCTTTCTATACATATCTATACTGTAATCTCTCTACCTATCTATACTGTAATCTCTCTACCTATCTATACTGTAATCTCTCTACCTATCTATACTGTAATCTCTCCATACCTATCTATACTGTAATCTCTCTACCTATCTATACTGTAATCTCTCCATACCTATCTATACTGTAATCTCTCTACCTATCTATACTGTAATCTCTCTACCTATCTATACTGTAATCTCTCCATACCTATCTATACTGTAATCTCTCTACCTATCTATACTGTAATCTCTCCATACCTATCTATACTGTAATCTCTCTACCTATCTATACTGTAATCTCTCCATACCTATCTATACTGTAATCTCTCTACCTATCTATACTGTAATCTCTCCATACATATCTATACTGTAATCTCTCCATACCTATCTATACTGTAATCTCTCTACCTATCTATACTGTAATCTCTCCATACCTATCTATACTGTAATCTCTCTACCTATCTATACTGTAATCTCTCTACCTATCTATACTGTAATCTCTCCATACCTATCTATACTGTAATCTCTCCATACCTATCTATACTGTAATCTCTCTACCTATCTATACTGTAATCTCTCTACCTATCTATACTGTAATCTCTCTACCTATCTATACTGTAATCTCTCTACCTATCTATACTGTAATCTCTCTACCTATCTATACTGTAATCTCTCTACCTATCTATACTGTAATCTCTCTACCTATCTATACTGTAATCTCTCTACCTATCTATACTGTAATCTCTCTACCTATCTATACTGTAATCTCTCTACCTATCTATACTGTAATCTCTCTACCTATCTATACTGTAATCTCTCTACCTATCTATACTGTAATCTCTCCATACCTATCTATACTGTAATCTCTCTACCTATATATACTGTAATCTCTCTACCTATCTATACTGTAATCTCTCTACCTATCTATACTGTAATCTCTCTACCTATCTATACTGTAATCTCTCTACCTATCTATACTGTAATCTCTCTACCTATCTATACTGTAATCTCTCCATACCTATCTATACTGTAATCTCTCCATACCTATCTATACTGTAATCTCTCCATACCTATCTATACTGTAATCTCTCTACCTATCTATACTGTAATCTCTCCATACCTATCTATACTGTAATCTCTCTACCTATCTATACTGTAATCTCTCTACCTATCTATACTGTAATCTCTCCATACCTATCTATACTGTAATCTCTCTACCTATCTATACTGTAATCTCTCTACCTATCTATACTGTAATCTCTCTACCTATCTATACTGTAATCTCTCTACCTATCTATACTGTAATCTCTCTACCTATCTATACTGTAATCTCTCTACCTATCTATACTGTAATCTCTCTACCTATCTATACTGTAATCTCTCTACCTATATATACTGTAATCTCTCTACCTATCTATACTGTAATCTCTCTACCTATCTATACTGTAATCTCTCTACCTATCTATACTGTAATCTCTCTACCTATCTATACTGTAATCTCTCTACCTATCTATACTGTAATCTCTCCATACCTATCTATACTGTAATCTCTCTACCTATCTATACTGTAATCTCTCTACCTATCTATACTGTAATCTCTCCATACCTATCTATACTGTAATCTCTCTACCTATCTATACTGTAATCTCTCTACCTATCTATACTGTAATCTCTCTACCTATCTATACTGTAATCTCTCTACCTATCTATACTGTAATCTCTCCATACCTATCTATACTGTAATCTCTCCATACCTATCTATACTGTAATCTCTCCATACCTATCTATACTGTAATCTCTCTACCTATCTATACTGTAATCTCTCCATACCTATCTATACTGTAATCTCTCCATACCTATCTATACTGTAATCTCTCTACCTATCTATACTGTAATCTCTCCATACCTATCTATACTGTAATCTCTCCATACCTATCTATACTGTAATCTCTCTACCTATCTATACTGTAATCTCTCCATACCTATCTATACTGTAATCTCTCTACCTATCTATACTGTAATCTCTCCATACCTATCTATACTGTAATCTCTCCATACCTATCTATACTGTAATCTCTCCATACCTATCTATACTGTAATCTCTCCATACCTATCTATACTGTAATCTCTCCATACCTATATATACTGTAATCTTTCTATACTTCGATGTAGTGTAGATGAACAGTTTAAGAACATGTTCTGTCTACTAATTACAAAATGTTTCGATATTTTACCGAGGGATGATTATATCAGCGATATGTTTTCATTACATATTCAGGAATCTAACGAGACATTAACTATCCTCACGGACAATGAGAATCTTATTAGAGTTGGCAGATACTCCTTCTCTTTCAACTTTGAGGACAAGAATGATAGATGGGTGATCAGCGGATGTGAAGGACAACTGGTGTACAGACCACCTGGCCCTGACACACAGGTAGGCTAGAGTTGTATACAGACCACCTGGCCCCGACACACAGGTAGGCTAGAGTTGTATACAGACCAACTGGCCCCGACACACAGGTAGGCTAGAGTTGTATACAGACCACCTAGCCCCGACACACAGGTAGGCTAGAGTTGTATACAGACCACCTAGCCCCGACACACAGGTAGGCTAGAGTTGTATACAGACCAACTGGCCCCGACACACAGGTAGGCTAGAGTTGTATACAGACCACCTGGCCCCGACACACAGGTAGGCTAGAGTTGTATACAGACCACCTGGCCCCGACACACAGGTAGGCTAGAGTTGTATACAGACCACCTGGCCCCGACACACAGGTAGGCTAGAGTTGTATACAGACCACCTGGCCCCGACACACAGGTAGGCTAGAGTTGTATACAGACCACCTGGCCCTGACACACAGGTAGGCTAGAGTTGTATACAGACCACCTGGCCCTGACACACAGGTAGGCTAGAGTTGTATACAGACCACCTGGCCCTGACACACAGGTAGGCTAGAGTTGTATACAGACCACCTGGCCCTGACACACAGGTAGGCTAGAGTTGTATACAGACCACCTGGCCCCGACACACAGGTAGGCTAGAGTTGTATACAGACCACCTGGCCCCGACACACAGGTAGGCTAGAGTTGTATACAGACCACCTGGCCCCGACACACAGGTAGGCTAGAGTTGTATACAGACCACCTGGCCCCGATACACAGGTAGGTAACAGATGTATGTGTTTAAACGTTCTAAAGCATCATTTTCAGGCTATATTGGTCCTGAGAAATAGTTGAAGGGCGTCAATAAGTTTTTGTGATTATGGTAAGAAAGGGGATTGTGATGAAAACACAATGACTTGCAGCCATCAGTCAGTCTATTTTTGCACCGTACATCACATTGGACGGCCAACATTTTCAGCCTTTTGAGCGTCTATTTCTATGGACTGCGAGTGTCACTCTTGCAGGTTGCTATTTGGGCGATTGACTGCGAGTCTCTCTTGCAGGTTGCTATTTGGGAGATTGACTGCGAGTCTCTCTTTCAGGCTGCTAATCGGGCGTTTCTTAATTGGTTTTCAACTGACAGGTCACCTGGGCATTTCTGCTTTTTGGCTCACTCTCATCTTGTAATCTGGTCTGCCATTTTTGGTAGGTCACAACGTTCGAGGACCTTTCACTTTTTTTAATATGCTTTTGTGCAAGGAATGTTCCCGAAGATTTATCCCGCAGATGCTATCGATTGGGCCCATTTTAGATTCCTCAAATCGATTTAAAAAAAAACAACTTGGGATCATCGACTTACTTATAACTCAGGCAAGAATCAAAGAACTGTCCAGACACATAGGCATAAACGGTTTTTGTTTTAATCCACTTATATCATGTCATCCCCTTTCACAGCCGACAATGACGATTCTGTGCCCAGTTCGTGTCAACAGGGAATTTTTCATCAACCACATTTTGTGCTGTGAGACTCCAGTTCAAGGCTTGCTTGAAGATACTTTATTATCATTGTATGCATTTTTCCTTAAGCCAGTTCCTACTAACTCAGCATATTACATTTTCTATTAGTTCTGATAGTAGCGATCTTTGCTGATGAGGTCATGTTTATGGATTCCGGAGAATTATTCGAAGTCACTTGTTTTTAGACTAAATATAATTTTAATTGTTGGGACACTGTAGTCTAACAACATAGTGCTTGGATTGACATTTAAATGGTCCCTGTTTTAAATCAAGTTAATGGCAGATTTTCTCCACGGACTGGAAGATGTCTTTACTCTTACAAGCTTATTGGGGACCTGATTTAAGTTTGTGGGAAAGTAAAGGCCTGCTGGTCATTGTGCTGGACACCACATCCCCTAATAAGGAAAATAGTCAGCACTGCTTGACTTACCCCATCGTTATCCATGGACTAATAAGGATATTTAATTTAGTATTTAAAAAAAGTGAAATATTTTTCGTTTTATGAAACAATTATGATAATCTGTCTGGTAATCTCTCTGCTCTGAACTTATGGAAAGACCACAATTGGCGCTGAAATATCTGTTAGTCAAAAGAATACAATATATCATCAGACACAATAAATTACTTTTGTGTTTCCGTTACAAAGTATTTTGACCTTTTCAAATTATTTATTACAGGAGTCCAGACCCCCAGGTATCTGTCTTATTGCACCAACTGATACCATCGCCGAGTCCCTGAGCGAAGGTGAAGTCTGCAACCTAGAGCCCGGATACGATCACTCCCCATACGCCACCAGGGAGCAATCCATTCTAGCCAACATGATTCTCGGCTATTCAAAGATTCCAGACAGTCGCAACTTTGAGTGAGTGTCAGGTTTATACGATTTTAGAATATATAACAGCAACATCTTGACATGCAATAGTATCTACACTAAGTACTTATTATCTACAGAACTGGATACAAACTAGATGAAAAAAGTTAAAACCTCCATTGTTTTATATTGAACAGCGCACGGCAGCATGTTATGCGCCATTTAGTCGTCCCACTGCATCCTACTTCAGCCTGCTTTTTTTCAGGATGTGGTTCTAAAGTCTTTGATTAGCCAAGACCATCATCAAGGCAGTAGTTATTTACTTTTAAAGTTTTCACTCCTAGATGATTGCTATCCCTGGCTTACGGTCTCATCTGTCCTGGTTTCGAATTCATAAAGTATTTCTCTCCCATTAAGTCAAGGACAACTAGAATGAGAACTCAGCGTGAAATATAAAAATAAACATACAAGGTTTCCATAGTTACAGTTTCTTAATGTTCTGTGGTCATAGGTTGTTACAAGTTGTATTGACTTTCCACGTAACAATAATTGTTTATATTACTCAGTCCTGCAGGTTACCAGGCCAGATGCAGGAACTTGTCTGACAATTTCTCAACCTGCGGCGACGACAGTGACAGAGCTAGGGCCCTCCAGCGTTGCGGTCATATTCTGTTGGGGTTCAGAAATAGGCAGTGCTTCAATAAAGCCCCAAATGGAATTTTCGCTGTCTTTGAAAGCTGCATCAGGGCTTCCTGTCACACAGACCAAGGAGAAGCGTGAGTGTCTTTTTTATCTATCTATCTATCTATCTATCTATCTATCTATCTATCTATCTATCTATCTATCTATCTATCTATTTATCTATCTATCTATCTAACTAAAAACAGCGTTAATTTCCTTTCTAGGAAGTAGTCTTTCTTTTCTAAATTGCAATGGACGATAAGCTTCACTTTGAATAATTATTTCGTTCTACAGCTGTTCTGAAATACTCAGTATTCAAGAGATTCAAAGCTGTCTGTCATCAATTCAAGATTGTTATGCCTGGTAAACACCTTTGTGGCCCCGAAACTGACGGGACATAACTCAGTTCTTTTTGTTTTGTTTCATCTTCTCTTTGTCTCATTTAAATGAAAAAGAGAAAAAAACAACACTTCCTTTTTTTAATTAAAAATTTTTTTTTATAAAGATAAAAGTAAATATATTTCTTCTTCTTTTGTTTCTAAAAAAGATTCAGTAAATAAAATTACCATCTTTAAATTATTATTTTGTCTATTGTTTATAAATATAATTTGTGTTGTTTGATTCCAGTACCGAAAGGTTTCTTAAGTTATGTGCAATTGTTAATGTTCAAATCAATAAAAATCTTGGATGACTCACAGAACAATTCTTCCTTCAATTAGCTCACAAGTAATTTTATTTCCCTTTTTTTTTAAATACCCCTTTCAGTCGAGACCAGACTGGAACATTCTAGTCTCTGTAGACTGGAACATTCTAGTCTCTGTAGACTGGAACATTCTAGTCTCTGTAGACTGGAACATTCTAGTCTCTGTAGACTGGAACATTCTAGTCTCTGTAGACTGGAACATTCTAGTCTCTGTAGACTGGAACATTCTAGTCTCTGTAGACTGGAACATTCTAGTCTCTGTAGACTGGAACATTCTAGTCTCTGTAGACTGGAACATTCTAGCCTCTGTAGACTAGAACATTCTAGCTTCTGTAGACTGAAACATTCTAGTCTCTGTAGACTAGAAGGTTCTAGTCTCTGAAGACTGGAACATTCTAGTCTCTGTAGACTGGAACATTTTAGTCTGTGTAGACTGGAACATTCTAGCCTCTGACGCAGTTTAAAAGAGCCGCCCGTGCAGTTTAAGTAGGTACAACATTTTGCGCAGCACTTGCACACCAACACACGCAAGGGACATCACTCGGTCTTCTATGGTGTTTACCTTTTCCTTGACCTGATGCCAGATCTAACCATAGACTATAATACGCATGGACCGCTTGCTTTAGTATTTCTGCTATATGATGACTCGAAACACTGATTTTCTGAATTCCCGATTCTAAATAAAGTAGTTGCTATAAAGTAGTAACTATACTAGTTCCGTTCTATTTAATCGCTATGATTTTCTGAAGTAAAATTAAAATAGAAAGTTGTATACAGCGGAAACATTTATAGATCAGTGTTGTATGCGCACGGAAAAAGAATATAAGCTCTAAAAATAGAGCAAGCGGTCCATCTTATTATAGTCAATGATAATAGGAATAATAGTAGAACAAGTATTCATTTAAAGTCGAAAAAATGCGATTTAATAAAACGGAACTTGTATCGCAACTATTTTATTTAGAGTCGGTAATTACAAAACAAGAAGATAAGAGCAGAAAAAAACTAAAGCAAGCCGTCCATGTATATTATAGTCTATGGATCTAACTATATGTCTATAACAATAAAAATTTATTTGTGTGGCGCTCCTAATAAACATATTGTAAGCGCAGAGCACTTTTATAATTCAGCAACGAAAACATTCATAGAACTAATTTTATACAAGACTTGGACTGAAATGGTTTAGCTTACATACGTCTATGGAAAACGTTATTAGATTACATATCAAAATATAGGCCTATCACCATTTACAATATACTAACTTAAAATCTAAATAACAAACGTAAGATAAAAACAAAGTGCAGTAGTTTTACCAAATACTGTAATAAGATGGACCGCTTGCTCTATTTATAGAGCTGAATAGTTAGTTTTGCGCATGCGCGGTCTCTGATTTGTACTTCTGTCTTCCGGGGTAAATAAATATCAAGAATCGTAAACTGTATCGCAAAGTAGGCTACTGTTTATATTATTGGACGGTACACGTTTGAAACCTAGTAATGTGTATTAAAAACTATAATGCCTGGTAGCAATTTTGCAATTCTTGGATTTAATATATTTGTTGTTGACTCAAAATAACGATTTATGTCATAATACATTACACTTAAACTCCATCTTCAGCGAACTTTATTGACATTTTATTTTTAACCAAAACAAACGCTTAAAAATCTTAAAATCGTAAACGTATTTGTCAGTTAATTAATTAACTTCTAACCACTTGTCGGTTAACCTATTCCTTACCTTACAACTATCTTCCCTGTCTCAATCTCGTTAGCTGTTACGTCACATTCATGCGAAATTGTTTAAATTTATTTAACTGCCGTGCCATGCAGTTAAATTACGCAGCGTTTTTGCGCCCAGGTGCTCACCAATACGTTACCTAAAGAAACAACACTCACAAGGGACAGCACTCGGTCATCTATGGCGTTTACATATTCATTGAAGTGATATTGGGCATTCTTAGAACATGGTTTTACCTACATTTCTTTGTTGATAAAGTATTAACTGTACGAAGACTTATAAAGCGAATGAATCAACACAGTCTGCATACATATAGAAGTCTTTCTGAAATATTACCAAAACCTAGACAATTAATAGCAATGCTTGTTGAAATCCGATGAGCAACCAATATCGGACATTGGGATTTACATGTATGGGTGTTTAATTGGCCCAACAATCCGCTTCTATGTCATGGAAAGTAAGCCTATCTTAAAGGCATGTTAAATTGGAAATAAAGACTAAAGATAACTACCAAATGTTTTAACATTTTTAAGATTAACAAAACACCAACACATTTTGTATTCATAAATTTCTCTAAGTTATTGTTTTCTATAGAACAATATCCAATGTGTAAAACAAATGGTACCCGTCGGACCGAATTGATCCATGGGGCCGGTAAAACAGCGTTCACCAGTTTCTGTGCCTACGTCATACTGGGTGATAGGGGCGGCTAGTACAATACCCAGCCGCCTTTACTTTACCCCAACTCTGGGGCACTCTCAAAACCCGGAAAAAAGCCCAGCCTTCGCCAGGTTTTGAACTTCGAACCCAGGACCTTCGGTACGGCAACCAAACGCGCTGTCGCTCGGCCACCCACTGTGACCCAACCAATGGATGAAAGAATGTAAAGCAATATGTTTGTTACTGTATTATATGTTTGTTACTGAATTATATGTTTGTTACTGTATTATATGTTTGTTACTGTATTATATGTTTGTTACTGTATTATATGTTTGTTACTGTATTATATGTTTGTTACTGTATTATATGTTTGTTACTGTATTATATGTTTGTTACTGTATTATATGTTTGTTACTGTATTATATGTTTGTTACTGTATTATATGTTTGTTACTGTATTATATGTTTGTTACTGTATTATATGTTTATTACTGTATTATATGTTTGTTACTGTATTATATGTTTGTTACTGCATTATATGTTTGTTACTGTATTATATGTTTGTGACTGTATTATATGTTTGTTACTGTATTATATGTTTGTTACTGTATTATATGTTTGTTACTGTATTATATGTTTGTTACTGAATTATATGTTTGTTACTGTATTAAAACTAATGTACAAAATATGTTGCTAAAGGTTCGTTTTTCCTACATGTTTTTTGTTGTCCATGTTCCCAGATTCCACCGGAATCTATCTTCATTTAATCCTGAATAACCGAAACTAATCAATAATAAATATATGACAATCTTTCTTGGGCTGGTTGTTCTCAATGACAACTTTCTAATTATCTAAAGGCATTGAGAAATAAAAACTTAACTTTTTTATTAAATAGCCATTTTTTTTGCAAATTTCTTACAAGTAAAACTCCTTTTGCTAAAATATGTTCTTGTATTGACAATTCAAAACGAAACTATAAATGATAGTGTTAAAATAATTATAACGCTTTTGTTCTTTTTTTAGTGTGTGCTCTAAATTTTATACGAGACGCTGACATAATACGTAACCATTACATCGGCACATTACAATCATATGGCTCAAAGACAACGTTTGAATTATCTGTTTTTTATGAACTCTAAATATCCACGGGCTACAGGCCAATGTTTATATGTATGTATATATATAATGCAACAGTTTTTAAAACATGAGCGTGCAGAATAATTACTAGTCAGAAATATGTAAGACATATTTAAAAATAGGATGTGAATTTGATTTTTTAAATAAGGAATGTGTGAAGCTTGCTATAATATTTTTAAACACTTGTATAATATATCATTACAATCCAAGTTTAAATTCAGCTTACAAGCATACAATTTAATTGATTTTTACACGTTATTTTCGGTATTGAACAGAAGGGCCACAATTTTTTGTTATGATTAAAAGGTGGGTAAAAATGATACAATTAAAAAGAAGATTGGACTCTTTGCATATATTAATTCAACAAAGATACAGACATACATTTGAAACAAACGCTCGAAGTTAGAGAAGCAATATATTAAAGCCAGATGTGCAAAAAAATGATACTGTTCTGGATTTTTTTTTTAAACCGATATTAGTTTTGGCTTGAAGCAATAAGCTCTAAGATTGTTTAATGTTATTGTTTGTCTGGTTGAAATCATGAATGTTTCAAATGAAAGCGAACAAGCATCAGCCATTGCATCAATCATAAGTCCGGAAGTTCACCAATTGTGCATTGAAGTCTTGCACGTGCCGCTTTTCATCTTCGGGGTGTTCGGGATCTTCAGCAACACCATCAACCTGCTGGTGTTCTACAAACAAGGAGTGACGGCCGACAGTACGACCGCGTCACTGTTCGCCCTCTCCGTGTCGGACCTGCTGGGTTGCGCCTTTATGCTCCCCCAGCCCTTCTGCTTCTACCTGATGGACCTCTTCGGCGCGGGGGGCGACCCGTCCGGTCGAAACTGCTACGCGCTGACCACGATGGCCTGCACGTACTCCCACATCATCTGCAGCAAGATCACGTGCGTCATCACGGCCTACGTGTCCGTGGAGCGCGCGGTGAGCGTGGTATTCCCGCTGCGGGCGAGGAACATCATCAGGACCAGGAACACCGTCGTGATCATTGTCACGATCTACGTGGCAGTCACGGCCTGCCACCTCCCTTACGCCTCCAGCATCAGAGTGGCTTGGAACGCGTGGGGGGCCCTGAACGTTACAGTCGTATCGCTGAGCGTGACATCGCTCGGCGAGCTCTTTCACGTCATCAACAACGTGGCCATCGCCATCGTGCTGACGACAGTTTCCATGGCGACGGTCGCCGTGGCGACTTTCGTCATGATCTCGCGAGTCCACGCGTCGCTGAAATGGCGACAGGCTCTCAAAACGGAGAAGAACGCCGACTCAACATCCACCGTCGTACTCCAGACAAGATCTCAGACACACGGCGCCATGTCTGCGAGGAACGTCGAAATGTGCAAGACAGTCACCGGGATCACGACGCTGTTCCTCGTCTGTTCCGCGTGCAGCCACGCCCCTGCACTGGCCGCCTTCGCCCTGCCGGGAATGTCGACCTACGGGGCGAACAAAAACCTGTACGCGATCATCTACACCCTCAAGTTCGACTTCGACCTCATCAACTCCTCGGCGACCATGCTGTTTTACCTGAAGATGAGTTCTCGATACAGGCACACCGTAGCTCGCCTCATTAAAACTGTTAGATTTCCACATTTCATGCTACAATGAATCGATTTATAAACGCAAACACATAGTGATATAAAAACTTACCGAGACAATCAAAAGTCATCGCCGCCTCATTTGTGGCTATCACAATAGTTTAGAAGAAAATTCAATGTTTTGGTAAAGGACATGGGTAAAATAAAATCTTGTTCGTATATTTGAATAATTTTGAATACATTCGACAACCAGATTTTTTAATACGGAATTTGGGCTGTGTCATTTTTTACTTTTATCATTTAATTTCATTTGAGGTGTTTGAATGTATTGTAAGTAGTTTAAGAAAAACCAAAACACAATTAAAATTTTTTTCATAAAAGTGGTTAACTGTGTAGACAGTTCTGGGTTCGAATCCTGTTTTTTTCTGTTTTCCGGGTCTTGAGGATGAGCCTCAGTCTTCCCAGCTCTATTTGGCACCCGATATTAGTTGTGGAAAGTAAAGTATGGCCACGCAATCTCTATACATGCCGTGTCCAAGGAAACATCGTAAGCGATATTTCACCCTCGATGTGGACAAAATTAATCTCACGTGAAAACTCTATTCATCGAAAAAAACAACAAGGAGAATTAGAATAAAATACCGAAATGTTATACAAATATAGTATGTACAATTTTGTCAACGTAGCTATCGACATCCTGCTGACGACAGTTACCATGCAGTAGCGTAGCCAGGGGGGAGGGGGGCAGGGGGAGCGGCTGCTCCCCCTACGACCATTTTTGAATAAAAAGGGCCTTTTCGGGAAACAAACTATTTAATTAATAATTTTAACAAGCCACGAAGCACAATTTATGTTGTTTCTAATTTTTTTCTTTAAATTGCTGTTCAACAATTTGATTTATTACAATCATTTTGAATCATTCAGCGTTCCAACAGCGAGAAAGTCAAACTGATCAACTATATTACATTATAAGACAATTTATTTAGCAAGACCAAAAGAAAAGAAGCTTAATAGAGAAAATCATTTAAGGGTTTTATATTGAATAAAACAATTAACCTGTTTGTTATTATCAGCTTTTAAAAATAAATCCATTCGTAGCTAATACACAATTTCATTACTCAACTTAGGCCTACACATTAATAGTTATCAACATTTGAATTTAGTTGTCAAGAAATTATTCTATTAATAGATAAAGATGTAATCTTTAATGTTGGATTTCTGAATAATTGTTACTTTAACTCGAAGTTCATGTAAAATTAAATTTATAATTACGAGGAAGATATACGTAATAATCATACAAACTAAGTAGTTTTTTTAATGTTTAAAAGTGTACATGTACATTATTTAGTCATGAAATATTTTTTACATTTTCAACTATCTTGTTTAATTTGATCATATTAGAGATATAAATTGTAAACCATTAATTTTTTTAAAAGGAAACTAAAAAGAAACATATTAGAAATATTAATGTAAAGAAAACTGGTTAATTATCTCCCTTCAAGTCAATTCTCCAAATTTGATGCTAGTGTTACCTAACGAGTTAATTAGGGAAATACTGAAATGTTTTGAAATGGATTTCACGGAAAGATATGCCCAGTTTCAATGCAAATCCATTTCTGTTGCCCAACACTTTAAGTGCTTTTGGACCCAGTCTTGTAATGGAAGTTTAACTCGCTGAAACGTGTCGCCAAGTCATACAGAAACAACGGCTTTAACAGTCAGTTCTCCTCATTCAATAACGGAATTGTTTTTCTCCTTAAGATACATCTTAATTGCTTTCAGACAAGAAAAGAATCTATCCGAGACTTTACCATTAGGCCTACTCCGTATGACTTTCTTATAGAAGAGACTTTAGAAACCTACAATTGGTTATCTTAACAATAGATTCAATTACAGACTGCAAGTCCAATGATGGGAGCTTTACAAATAAAGTTTCTTGAACGAATACAGTCGACGTCAAGTGTGATTTCCATGTAGTTCGCCATGCAGCACCCACTAATTATGCACATACGTTGTTTTCACTTGCATTAAAAAATATTCTTGGAGGTCTTTCGCTTGCCACTGAAAATCATTCTGCGTGCCAAATCTGGCACGCGTGGCTTAGGTTGCCGACCCCTGCTATAGAGCATTCGCGTTGATGCTATAAATACTTTTCGATACTAGATGTTCATCCCGAAAATGAGCAGTAGATCATAGTAGATGCAATAAATTTTGCAGAAATTCCCATCACTATTAGCTGCTAGACAAAGAATCGTGAATGGTTCAATAAGAACTGCACTATTATACAGTGTGTGTATCCTGAGGCACAGGTTTTCTTACAACGCTTGATACGTACGAATTCCTAGTTATTCTATTAATCTGGGAAAATTGCTAAAAGTGGGGCCTTTTTCCTAAAATTTCGCTCCACCTAGCGTCAAAACATGGCTACGCCACTGTTACCATGGTGACGGTCTTCTGTAGTGAACCAATTGTTCAGAATTGAATTATATTACCCTATACGGTGGTCGAGCGGCAGCGCGTTCGACTGACGATCTGGGTTCGAATCCCGGTGCAGGCGAGGATTTTTTCCCCGGGGCTTGAGGGTGCCCCCGAGTCTACGCAGCTCTGATGGGTACCTGCCCCTAGTTGGGCTAAAGTAAATGCGCTGGGCATTGTGCTGGCCGGACATCCCCCTCGTGTGACTTGACCACAGAGAATGGTGAACGCTGCCTCACCAGCCCTATGATCAGTTTGGTCCGCAGGGTACTTTACTTTTACTAGATGAATTCCCCGGCGTTGCCCGAGGGAACATTAAACAGGCATGTATAACCTACAGATAAAAATTTCATAAACTACAGAAAGCTTTAGACTAGATGTAATAATTGTAAAAATACAATTTGTTTTTGATCAGGGGAACATTAAACAGGCCTGTATAAGCTACAGATAAAGAAAATTACTAAAACTAAAATTGTTATTTAATAATGAAAAAAATTGGGAAAGTAATTTAAAATAAATATTATTAATTTTGTAATAAGTTAAAAAATAGGAAAGTCTTTAACAAAAAGCTAAATTGCCCCGTGGTAAAAACAATTTTGTTACACAGACCCAAAGCCTATACATAGAAAGCTATAACAATTCTAAAATTATAATTATTATTTCTTTACTGGAAACATGTTAAAAAGTAATTTAAAATAAATATTGTAATATGGTTAAAAAAAAAAGCATGTCTTTGTATTTAACAAAAAGTGAAGACTATCCCTGTGGATGAGAATCGAACATCCGTCTCCAGCTTGTTTAAAATATAATTATTAGAATTAACTTGCTGAAAACTTTTTAGGAAAGCTGTGAGTCCTAAAATTCTTTACAATCTTAAAAACAAGTAATTTTAATAGCAATTTAAAAAAAAATTGAAAAAGAAAAAAAAAAGCTTTCACCGGGGGAATGGAACGCAGGACGCCCGCATGGCAGTCGGATACGCTAACTACTACGTTAGAGAATCGACATGTCAGAAGCGAGAAATGTGAGACAATAAGGTCACGTGTCTTTAAATTAACCAATGGGAGTCGGATAACACACACACACACACACTGATTACTTTATATAGTATATAGATAACAATGCCTAGAGTAAAGCTATAATCAGACCTGCCTTCTTATAATTTTTTTTTAAAATCCTTATTTGGATAGAAAATTCATCATCACTTATATTTTTTTAAGATAACAATGACAAATTTTTACTGACTGTAACACTTTATCAATATTACGCCAGATATTACGAAATCCTATATTAACTATTGTCATGTATATTGTTTTTCCAAGAATTGGAACACGCAATGTTTATTCTCCTCTCTCTCTCTTTTCTTACTACACGCGATATTAGGACGTTTAGTAGGAAAACGAAAGGTTCTAGGTAATGCTGGGATTCTGTGTTGATCTCAAATTCTCAGAGTCTGGGAACGACTCATTATTTAATAGGGGAAGTTCATATCGTTTTGTTATGAGTTTTGTAATGTTACCATGATTTTCACCCCTACTGGTAGTGGGTCTATCCCTTGCACCACTCGGATAGTATTTAATGATTTGTTTTGTCTGAAAGACAGAGAGTTTCAAAATATGTTCCTTTGAACGTTTGTGTTTGCACTATTTTATTCTAACTGTACATAATAGATATATTGTATATATTGAACATACCACCTGAAATAAACTATCAACAACAGTTACACTGAAGCTTCTTTGTCAAGTTACTATCCTATTGTGTCGTATACATTACTATAAGATTTATCTACTACCATAATTTACAAGAAAGGAAATGTTGGAATACAAATACTGAATTGTGCCCAGGACTATAAGAAGAGTTCGTGTAATACTGAAACATAAATACTAATAATTAAAGTCTCCCCTAGGACTAACGAGAATTATCAGCAAGATCTACACAGCTCTGGCCACAAGGGGATTGTGGACGTAACAAAATTTGGGGGCTCGTCCGGGATATTTGAGTTCTACTTTTCCTGACCTAGGATTGACAAGATTTGGTAGTCTCGTTCGGTAGATTTGAGTTCTACTTTTCTTGATCTAGCTGACCTATAAATATTTTGTGACATTAGTAGTACTGAGAGCGGCATATTTGTGTTTCGTTTTCAGGACTGTGAAACTATTCTTTTTAAAAAGAGGAGAGAACTGGTTTGCGTTTTTATTCCTTGGGAAGTGTGAAGATTCCACGAAGTGTTTAATATTATATTGTGCAAATTTCTGGACAAATCGTAAGTTGGAACTTTATATTTTATTATACAATATATACTACTCTACTATCACAAATATTTCGAACGCTATACTATGGCTTCGAATATATCAAGTGAGGAACTTAATGCCATGTCATTTGCTGAACTAAAAGAATTAGCTGAGTCCTTTGGGATTGAGGCAGGACAGGCAAGACCTAATCGTAATCGTTTGACCAAAGAAATTATGACATGTTTGAACGGGCAGAATGCCATGAACACTGGTAGTGTAGTTGAAGTGGGACAGAACGATATCAATGAAGGTTATGTAGCTCCCAGTGGGGGCGAGGTAATTGCCCACGGAGACGAGGTAAGAAATATGTCATCTAGATCATCAAACAATTATGAAGATGAAGGGTTGAGTGAAAACCTAAAATTCCAATTAGCTATGAAGAGAATGGAATTAGAAAGTATGGAAAGGAGAGAATTGGAAAGAATTAGGATAGAAACTGAAAGGGAAAATGAAAGAATTAGGATAGAAACTGAAAGGGAAAATGAAAGAATTAGGATTGAAAGCAGAGAAAGGATAGAGATGGCACGCATGAACAGACCTGACCATCGTAGGGACAGCAATGGTATGGATATTAGCGCAATGAAGCAACACTTGCCTATATTCAGAGAAGAAGATGTTCAAGATTTCTTTTTGCTTTTTGAGAGGATAGCTGTAGATTATCAGTTCCCTGATGATAAGATGGCTTTATTGTTAAGGTCAACTCTCAACAAAGGAAAAGCATTGGACGTAGTGTTGAGTTTAACACCCGAGGAAATAAATGACTATGAAGTAATCAAAGATAGGGTGCTAAAAAGTTATTCCCTGACACCAGAAAAATATAGAAAGCTATTTAGAGACAGAAAGAAGGCATATGATCAAACTCATGTAGACTTTTTGAGACAAAAGGAGAAAATGTTAGAACAGTGGCTAAGGTCACAGAATGTAAGTGAGTTTGATAAACTCAAGAACCTAATATTGTTTGAGGAATTCAATGATTGTATTCGAGTGGATATTAAAACCCACATCTCAGACCGAGGGGTTGAAGATGTGCATGAAGCTGCTAGATTGGCAGATAACTATGCCATAATTCACGCCAGCATAAAGCCATATTATGCTGACAAACCCAAAGTGCACAAACCAGAGTCCAAGGAGGCTTGTAAACCAAAAGAGAAAAGTGAAAACAATAATAAGAACAGTGGTGTAAATAATAATAGTAACTTAGTTCATTTCAGGAAGCAGACAGATGTAAATAAAGCAAAGGTGGTATGTTTCAATTGCAAGAAAGAGGGCCACATGAAGAAAGATTGTTGGATCCTTACCAAGAAGCAAGGTGCTATTCTACACTGTGCCAGAGTGCAGAAAGATAGCAAGCAGACAGAAGAAGTGTGCAACACAGGGTCAAGAAACTCAAAAGAAATGCGGCCGGCATCGCCCATAGTTGTGGAGTCGATGGTTTTTGAGAACAGTCTATCTAAGGTAAAAGAGAATAGCTGTACTCAATCTATTATGCTTTCAGAAGGCCGTGAGGAACAGATGGTTCCTGAAGTCCCGGAAGAGGACGACCTATCCGATTTTCGACCCTTTGTCTACGAGGGGACAGTGTCGACAGAAATCGATGTACTCAGCAAGAAGAAAATACAGATATTACGTGACACGGGTTCTGCTGTCAGCGTGATCCTGGAGGGCAGTGTGCCGTTAACGGATGCCACCAGTACCGGTGAGTCTGTTGTGCTGAGAGGTGCTAGTATGGAGGCTGTGGAAGCTCCACTGCACAGAATAAAACTCGAGTCGGATATTTTTACAGGTAACATCGTAGTGGGAGTGTGGCGCGCACTACCCGTCAAAGGCGTTTCCATGATATTAGGAAATGACATTATGGGCGGCAGAGTCACTGTCGAGCCCATGGTTAAAGTGTTGGAGACAAAGATGGCGGAGGACAAAAACCTACGTCCTGCCAATGAACGCCCAACATGTGCACTGACAAGAGCAATGCATAAAAAGAAGTCGGTAAAGACTCCTGCTACGCCGTGTAGTGCAACGAAAGATGTGTTTGTCTGTTCTGAAGACACACATGCGAATGAAACAGTGATAACAGAAACACCTGACATCGATTTAAGTGCTACGTTCTTTGCTGAACTAACAACTGGTGATGCAACCGAGAACGATAACATTTTGTCACCAAAGCAGAAATTGGTGAAAGAACAATTGAATGACGAAGTAATAATGCAACTCAGAATGAAAGCTGTTGATGAAAAGACTGCAGATGCAATGGCGGAATGTTTCTACATGAAAGATGAAGTGTTGATGAGAAAGTCGAAACCGCTCAACTCAGGTACAAACGAGTGGGACAGTATTCACCAGATTGTAATACCTAAGTGCTATCGTCAAGATATACTGCGTATGGCGCATGATCTTCCTTTCGCTGGTCACATGGGAGTCCGGAAAACGCACCACCGTATCCTCCCTTACTTCTACTGGCCAGGACTGAGAAGAGATGTCGAACAATACTGCAAGACTTGCCACGTATGCCAAATGGTAGGACGTCCTAACCAACGAATTCCTGTCGCTCCACTCCATTTGATACCAGCGTTCGACGAACCATTCAGTCATATACTCATTGATTGCGTGGGCCCGTTGCCGAAAACAAAAGCCGGTTTTCAATACCTGCTCACAGTCATGTGTTCATCCACTCGCTTCCCGGAAGCCATTCCGTTGCGGAACATAACAACAGTGAAGGTGGTAGACGCCCTGACAAATTTCTTCACACGTTATGGCCTACCGAAGACAGTACAGTCCGACCAGGGGACTAACTTTACTTCGAACATTTTCAAACAAGTCATGGAACAATTAGGGATAAGCCATAGGCTATCAAGTGCCTATCATCCTGAGAGCCAGGGAGCTCTGGAAAGGTTTCATCAGACATTAAAATCGATGCTTAAAAAGTACTGTTATGAAAACGAGAAAGACTGGGATAAGGGTGTGCCTTATGTACTGTTCGCTGCAAGGGAGGCCACTCAGGAATCCCTGGGGTTTAGCCCATTCGAACTTGTGTATGGACACTCAGTCAGAGGTCCGTTGAAACTTCTACATGAAACTTGGCTAACGGACAGTGAACCGATTGGACTTTTGTCATATGTAGATAAATTTAAAAATAGGCTTTATCATGCTTTTAACCATGTGAAGATTCATTTTCCACAGATGCAGGAGCGTATGAGACAGAACTATGACCGTAAAGCTACAGCTAGAACTTTTGCACCAGGTGACAAAGTTCTTGTGTTTCTACCTTTGCAAAATCAGCCTTTAAGTGCAAAGTTTAGTGGACCCTATGAGATAGAGTCAAAGCTTGGCGAGGTCAATTATTTGATAAAGACTCCTGACCGGAGACAAAAGCAGAGGGTATGCCATATTAATTTGCTTAAGCCCTATGTTTCCAGGGAAAAGAGTAAACCACGGGAGGTCCCCATGATTTCATTAGCTAGGGTCCCGACGGATTTATCTAGGATAGAATATAAGTTTGCAGAAAGTAAACTTAATAATACAGATGCCCTTAAGAGTTTAGATACAAGGCTAGAACATCTTCCGGTAGAAGATAAGGAGAAGATTATTGAGCTTGTACATGAATATAAGTCACTGTTTACAGATGTTCCCAGGAGGACACATCTAATAGAACACGATGTAGTATTAACTGAGGGTGCCAGGCCAATTAAACAGCATCCATATAGAGTTAACCCCATCAGACTTGAACATATTAGAGCAGAGGTGAAGTATATGTTAGAAAATGACATAGTGGAAGAATGTGATAGCGAATGGTCTTCACCCTGTGTGTTGGTACCAAAAGCCGACAACACATTGCGGTTTTGTACAGACAAATAATTTGACAAAGACTGACTCGTATCCCATTCCTCGTATTGATGACCTCATTGATAAGATAGGTGATGCGACGTATGTGACAAAAATTGATCTTCTCTCCGCGTACTTTCAGATTCCTTTGACGCCACGGGCACAGGAAGTATCCGCCTTTGTGACACCTGACGGACTTTACAGGTATAAGGTCATGCCATTCGGACTCCGTAATGCCCCTGCGACGTTTCAAAGGCTTATAAACACCCTCACTCGCGGTATCTTCCAGTGTAATGCCTACCTCGACGACATAGTGGTGTATAGTACAGATTTCAAGACACATGTCAGTCAACTACGACACTTGTTTGAACGACTGAATAACGCCAATTTGACAATAAACTTGGCTAAGAGTCAGTTTGGACATGCCACTATCGAGTATCTTGGACATGTAGTGGGTGGTGGAAAGGTTAAACCAGTAAATGCTAAAATAGAAGCTATTCAGAATGTCCCAGTGCCACAGACAAGGAAACAACTCCGTAGTTACCTTGGAATGGCCGGGTATTATCGTAAGTTTTGCCAGGACTTTTCTACGGTAGCTTGCCCCTTAACTGACCTACTAAAGAAGAACAATCGCTTTGTTTGGTCTGACAAGTGCCACAAGGCGTTTGATGAGTTGAAGTTAAGATTATCCAGGGCACCTATTTTGGTGACCCCGCGTTTTGATAGACCCTTTAAAATTGCAGTAGACGCGTGCGATACTGGGATGGGAGCGGTGCTGACTCAGCAGGATGACCACGGAGAAGAGCACCCGGTGTGCTACCACTCACAGAAATTCAATATCCATGAACGTAATTATAATACAAGTGAGAAGGAACTTTTAGGGTTGATCCTAGCGTTAAAACAGTTTGATTTCTATGTAAACAGCTCTGGGTACCCGATAGAAATACTGACCGACCACAACCCTCTGACTTTTCTCTCCAGGGTCAAGCAAAACCAGAGGCTTGTTAGATGGAGCTTATTCCTCCAAGCCTATGACTTAAACATAAAACACCTGAGGGGTAGGGACAACGTCACAGCTGATACTCTATCTCGGGTGCTACATGATTGACTGAATAACCCATACTTCTTTTTTCAGATCATCTCACTTATTCATTAAGAATGTTTCATGATAACCTATCATTCGTTTGAATTTTGATTATGGAATACCTATAGAACACTTGTATCATACAGAAGTCAAGTCTTTTGAAAGTATTAATAATTTTTATAATCATGTATAATATTGATGTTCTGATATATTTTAAATTCATTTGATTATGGAAAAGAAATTCCATTTAAATGTTGATGCATGATGCAATAAATATATAATATGCACGTATTTACTTGATATGGATGGATAAAAGTAATTGTCATCACATGCAATTAAGTGGGAAAACTTTGAGCTAGTTGATTTATTATCTTGTTTTATTTTAGTTAATGAATGGAACTAAATAATAATATGTACAATTTTTATCTTAGAAAGAGATGTAATATCAATTGGTATAAATTAATAGATAATATTGGAAATCTATTGCTAAATTGTTATATCATGGCAATAGAATGGGAAAAAAAACTAGTGGATATTCACTATGTTGTATATAGGTTGTTATATATTCCATATATCCGGGAATGGAGGGAAACAAAGGTACCTAAAGGTGTGCACTCATTCAACCCTGAACAATCTTTTATATTAAACTTTTAAATTTGCCAAAAACGCATAATAGTGGATTACATTTTAATATTTAGATTACTGTAGTAATCGTAACTAGAGTGTATTTTCTCCTCGTATTTGAGAAAAGGGGAAGTATCATCATCTTAGGTATGAACCCTGTTAATGTCAAGTTGACACTGTAATTTAAAGGGGAAGTAACCTATAGTTTGATTCGAGTTACGCATTACTTATCTTTTGGTTTGTATATTAGAAGTAAACTGTTGAAAATTGACAGAGTTTGAGCAATGTTATATTTGTTTAAATAGATTAAGACTTTTTGCAAATTTTTGGTGGAAATCCACACAACTGTACATAGTTAAAATAAGAATGACTAGAATATTTTTGAATTATTTGTACTTGTTGAGACATTAGTTAATATTAATACTAACGGTGAAATATTTGTCCATCACGTTATAATCACAATAACCATTGGGTAGTGACACTTTTTATAATTTAGTTGTGCCAGTGAGCCATGTTTGCTTAAATTGTCTAATAATCTTCCATTGATTGTTGGTTATTAAAACGATAGTGTTAAGTACGAAAAATGTACCATGTTGAGTATTACTTGGGTAATTATGGTACATTATTTCTTTCATTGGGTGGGGGCGTGTCATGTATATTGTTTTTCCAAGAATTGGAACACGCAATGTTTATTCTCCTCTCTCTCTCTTTTCTTACTACACGCGATATTAGGACGTTTAGTAGGAAAACGAAAGGTTCTAGGTAATGCTGGGATTCTGTGTTGATCTCAAATTCTCAGAGTCTGGGAACGACTCATTATTTAATAGGGGAAGTTCATATCGTTTTGTTATGAGTTTTGTAATGTTACCATGATTTTCACCCCTACTGGTAGTGGGTCTATCCCTTGCACCACTCGGATAGTATTTAATGATTTGTTTTGTCTGAAAGACAGAGAGTTTCAAAATATGTTCCTTTGAACGTTTGTGTTTGCACTATTTTATTCTAACTGTACATAATAGATATATTGTATATATTGAACATACCACCTGAAATAAACTATCAACAACAGTTACACTGAAGCTTCTTTGTCAAGTTACTATCCTATTGTGTCGTATACATTACTATAAGATTTATCTACTACCATAATTTACAAGAAAGGAAATGTTGGAATACAAATACTGAATTGTGCCCAGGACTATAAGAAGAGTTCGTGTAATACTGAAACATAAATACTAATAATTAAAGTCTCCCCTAGGACTAACGAGAATTATCAGCAAGATCTACACAGCTCTGGCCACAAGGGGATTGTGGACGTAACACTATATAGGCTACTAGAGGCCTATAGCATTTGTAATAATTTTTTTTGTAGCTTTACAATTTATATGGTGAATTATGGTGTTAATTACATGTTAATTGATCAAAACCGGACATAATTGACCACATTGTGATTGGCAAGGAATTATTAAACATTCTCGCATTAAACACGTAGAAAACTACTTTGAATATCAGTTTACTGGCGATAATAAATTGGACATATTCGTCTCTCCCCCCCCCCTCCCTCCAAAAAGTTCATAGTTCTAGTTTTTTTTTTTTTTTAACTGATTTAAATTGTAACTCTATAAGATATATCTATATCTGCTGTTTAAATTAATTGTTATGGATCTCCACCCAAAAACAAAGAAAGCATTTAAGATTTGAACACTTAAAGAATTAAAAGAAATGATATAGAAAAGTAAGCTTTACTAATTTTTAGATCAGTAGGTCTATTTTAAATGATAGCTTTTAGGTGTCAGAAGGGAAGCTCAAATTGTAGAACAGGCAAAGTAACTCTTTAAATACTGTTTATTTTAATCTTCTCGGATTAAGTCCCTTAATAAAGTTATTAAAAAGAAAAAAAAAGAACAACCAAAATGAAAATACTATGTAACAAATACAAAACACAACAATGACAATACATCATTCACATTTATGAGAATATTTTTTAAATAAGGGCTACTTTCAAAATAACAGAATTAATGGTAATATATGTGTAAATATATATGTTAAAAATGAAGAAACATATTCATTAACAAACATAACTGAATGATTCTTTTGTTATTATGGTTCAACTAAATTCGAGGCTCTTAGCATATTATGGTATAACTAGGTCACTAGGTTGCAATAATGAAATACTAACAGTCTAAATTAATAGGTTTAATATATGACTTGTCAAAGGGATTAGATAATGATAACCAAATTGATGCTATTGTACTTGACTTTTTCCAAAGCATTCGAGTTCACCATTCGAGTTCACCATTCGAGTTCACCATTCGAGTTCACCATTCGAGTTCACCATTCGAGTTCACCATTCGAGTTCACCGTTCGAGTTCACCGTTCGAGTTCACCATTCGAGTTCACCATTCGAGTTCACCATTCGAGTTCACCATTCGAGTTCACCATTCGAGTTCACCATTCGAGTTCACCATTCTAGTTTACCATTCGAGTTCACTATTCGAGTTCACCATTCTAGTTCACCATTCTAGTTCACCATTCGAGTTCACCATTCTAGTTTACTATTCGAGTTCACCATTCTAGTTTACCATTCGAGTTCACTATTCGAGTTCACCATTCTAGTTCACCATTCTAGTTCACCATTCTAGTTCACCATTCGAGTTCACCATTCTAGTTTACTATTCGAGTTCACCATTCTAGTTTACTATTCGAGTTCACCATTCTAGTTTACTATTCGAGCTCACCATTCTAGTTCACCATTCGAGTTCACCATTCGAGTTCACCATTCGAGTTCACCATTCTAGTTTACTATTCGAGTTCACTATTCGAGTTCCCCATTCTAGTTCACCATTATAGTTCACCATTCTAGTTCACCATTCGAGTTCACCATTCTAGTTTACTATTCGAGTTCACCATTCTAGTTTACTATTCGAGTTCACCATTCTAGTTTACCATTCGAGTTCACCATTCGAGTTCACCATTCTAGTTCACCATTCTAGTTCACCATTCGAGTTCACCATTCTAGTTTACTATTCGAGTTCACCATTCTAGTTTACCATTCGAGTTCACCATTCTAGTTTACCATTCGAGTTCACCATTCTAGTTTACCATTCGAGTTCACCATTCGAGTTCACCATTCGAGTTCACCATTCGAGTTCACCATTCGAGTTCACCATTCGAGTTCACCATTCGAGTTCACCATTCGAGTTCACCATTCGAGTTCACCATTCTAGTTTACCATTCGAGTTCACCATTCGAGTTCACCATTCGAGTTCACCATTCGAGTTCACCATTCTAGTTTACCATTCTAGTTCACCATTCGAGTTCACCATTCTAGTTTACTAACACAATTTTTTATTTTTTTTCATCTCTGGTCCCTTACATCAGTGGATTTAAGACTTTCTGATAGGTAGAAAACAAACTGTAATAATTAATGGCTCAAAATCATCAATAATATTTATAAACTCATTAGTTCCACGAGGAACTGTTCTAGGGCCCCTACTATTTCTAATTTATATTAATGATATACCGAATTGCACTTACACAGGAACAAAAGTAAGATTATTGGCCGATGATTGTATAATTTATAGAATAATAAAGACAGGAAAAGATAGTGAACTTCTACAAAAAGACCTAGATGAACTACAGCAATGGGCATCTAACTTAATAATAATAATAATGGTGCTTGTATCGCTCATATCCCGTTGATGACAGTTCTATTCGCTGACGACAGTTACAGAATACAGACAATGAACAACAGACGAAAATGTGAATATGTATACGCAAATACTGCTAACGAAATAGGTGAGTCTTCAGCCGGCTCCTGAAGGTGTCGACCCTAGGGCTCTAGCGAAGATGTACTGGGAGGTAATTCCAAGCGGACGGTCCCGCGTAGGAGAATGCACGTTGGCCAGCGGACACTAGCCTCACGTGAGGGATCCGCAGAGTAAGCGCGCCAGAAGTCGACGAAGTGGACGGGATTGGGTGTAGAGCTCCAGACAAGAGCGAAGGTAATCCGGGGCAGAGTCATTCAGACACTTATAGCAGAGAGAAGCCAGCTTATATGAAACTTGATTATGTCTTTTCACCCAGAAAAATCCCTACTGCTAAGAGTAGGCCTATCCAAGAAAAAGAAACAAATACTTTTAAACTACTTCATTCATGGGAAAGAACTAACCCAAACTAACAATGCAAAGTACTTAGGAGTAATAATAAATGATAAGTTATCTTAGAATCCTCATATTGATGAAGTAATTAAAAAAAAAAAACAACATTAGGCACAAAAAGGAACTCTTACAACTATAATAAGAATATAAAACTAAAATACTATCTCACATTAGTTAGGTCTATACTAGAATATATAGAATATATATATAAATATATATAATAGGCCTATACTAGAATATGCAAGATCTGTGTGGGACAAATGAACTAAAGGAATTATTAAAAATTAGAACAAATTCAGAAAAGAGCGGCAAGGTTCATTACTAGCGAAGATTCACAACTAACAATAGTTAAATAGTTAAAGCACTAATCCTAGAAAGACTAGAGGACAGATTGGGGAAGATAAAGTAGTAGCCTAATAATACACGATGCATTAAACTCTAATTTAAAATACAACACAATAACAACCTGTTGCAATGCTCAGATAAACATAAGGAAAAACAACATCACTTTTCTTGTCCCTTATGCGAGAACAAATGCTTATAGGTACTCTTTCTTCCCGAGTGGCATTCGGGCACGGAATGGGTTGCCTGGACAAACAAGGAAAACTCGTAACTTACATCATTAAAAAAAAAATTCAAGACTAGACTCGGACTACGGAAGAGCGTATGACGCAATAATCTTCCTTATAGAAGTAGCGTCTGTAATACATAAGATAAGATAAAAAGCAAAACTTAATTAAGTAGTCTCTACTATTTCCTTAACACTGCCTTGCAAGCATGAAAGGGGATTGACTGGCCAGCACTGATTTCAAGCAACCTCAACCATCATTTACCCAAAAACTGCATCACATTATTATATGTATTTGTTTTAGTTTTAACAATTTGAACAAAAAAGATAATTGGAAGGTCAACCCATGTGCGCTACAGTGCTGGTCATTAAAAAACTTGATGCAACACACTAATTAAACGGGAGTAGTGTTCAACATTATATACAACATTCCAAAAAAAAAGGTTTCTTTTGTTCTTGTGGCCCAGTATATCGGATATTAGCAATGTTTAAACTCTGCTCTAACGTATATAGTTTTTAGATTTCCGATTTTGTAAACTAGTGATTAATAATATTAAGTTTCGGAAATTTCCAACATAAAAAAAAAAAAAAAAAAAAGAAACACTTTTGATTGAGATAGGTTTTGGGAATATCCGTTTTTTATTCGCTGTACTTACGGTCTGAGTCATAGCCGAGGAGGCGTTACTTGATTTATCTGTTATCTGCTTTACCTATCTTAGAGCTTCTAGACTGTTTTGGTCGCAGTAGTGTTGTAGAAAGTCAGGTTTATCTCCCTAATACACACGTTGCAATACATTTTACTGTTCTTATTTTGAGATACATTTACAGGTCAGTGGGCGCAGAACATTAGTGGTCATATTTATACATTGCGAAACGAAGCCCGATCCTCTCCCCAGCACCTTACCCCCCCCCCCCTACACACACACACCACACAACTTATCACGTCTGATCCGTTTTATTTCCCACAGAAGTTCACAGATCAAATAGACCTATTTGTTCAATGCAAACTCTCAAGTCTATAGGAGTTTGAGCGTGATAGGTGTGTGAATCATGACGTACTGGGCTGGCTTAATGTCACGTTATGTTCAAACATACAAACATACATAATATTATGTAAAGCCATATTGGGGCCGTCTAAAAATGACGTCAGGCAACTTTGAAAAAAAAAAGTAACCCCATTCTTCCCCTTAATCGTTACACAAAAAATCTAACTGCAATTTAAAAAAAAAAAAAAAAAAAATTTTTAATGTACAATTGAATGAGGTCACTATGACATTAGGTTTGATTTGTTAAAAATTCAAACTAATATGTATGGTACATTTATTAACTTCTCAAAAAAAATAAAAATAATTGATGAATCTTTTCAAAATAAAATATGTGTGTATATTTGTTTGTTTCCGTACAAACGTCGTAGCTTTAAGGGAGTAAACAATGTAAATATAAATATCATGTAAATTTAATATAAATATCATAAAATCTTTATATAAATATCATACAAATTGTATTTAAATATCACACAATATTTATATAAATATCATCTAAATATCATAAAAATTGTATATAAATATCATCTAAATATCATAAAAAGGTATATAAATATCTAAATATCATAGTGTAATGTATATGGGTCACGGTAGGCCAGCGACGGGTCTGGAGGTAGTCTACACAGCTATGATAGGCCTATCTGGACTTAGTTGAGGAAAAGAAATGGGCGGGCTGGGCATCCAAATATTCCATCTTATGCCGTGGACACAGAAACGTGTAAACAGCTGGTTCCGTTCGCCATGGACAAACAGGCTATGAAAATAGAAACTTTTTAACTAACGCTAACCCTAAATTCTACTTCTAGCTTTAAATTATTTTATAAACTGTATATACTTTGTATCCACGGCTAGTGCGGGCAAGCTAAGTTTAGCTTAATGTATGTCTATGACGATAATGGTTATAAATTTTAATATATATAAATATATTTATTGCGGTTCTCTCAATGCTATTACATTAAACATTGCTCAGTGATCTCTTGATATACATTTCAGTGACAGATGTAAGGGGGTTCTTTTCGTCTCAGAATCTCTCAGTATCTGAGTAAAGCTGTTACTTATATAAATGCGCCACATATTTAAAAGGGAGCACTCCGAAAAGACTTCTTTTTATGTCCGTCAACACTGGTGACTCTCATAATATACAATTCACAAACTGGTGTAATTAAAAGGAAAATAAAACTAAGAGAGAGAGAGAGAGAGTGAGGATAGCACCAAAGTTATCACAATCGTAAGCAGTAGAAATAGGAAAACGAAGCAGGGAAATTGGGGAAAAAGGCAGGCGGTATACCTCCATTCTAAGAAGACTCAAACAGGATTGCAAACATGGAAACCAGGTCACAGAATTAAAAGGAATTGACCCCCATCCGATACTTTACGTCGGCTCCAGTTCATTTTTATACAGCCACTAATTTTTTAAAGTTCTAAAATTCGACCGATGTCATTTAAGGATAGCCTTATCATTTTTCTTAAAGTAACAAAAGTCGGTCGACGTCTTTTATGAACATCCCCTCAATACATTTTGCGAAGGATGGGCCTAATTGGTTTACAACGCAATGCAAGACAAAGATAGCACCTTTAAAAAACCAGATACACTACCACTTCATATTTCAACTTAAAGTTTACAAACATACAGACCAATTATTACATCAATTTCGATATCCTTATCAAAGTGCTAAATCCGCGCATGTCACGGTTTTATTATTATTATTATTATTATTATTACGGGAAAATCCGAAGGAACAGAAATATATTGTATTCCCGTTCAACAATTTTGTTATTTCATAAACACTCTGTGCCTGGGTTATTGGGAAATGAATCTACATAATTTATGCATTCTATATTTATCTATCTCAATGAATTCACATTAACATAATTTATGCATTCCATATTTTTCTATCTCAATGAATTCACATTAACATAATTTATGCATTCTATATTTATCTATCTCTTTAATGGGCCTACTATCTATCGTTCTAATATCTATCGGCCTAATATCGTTCTATTATCTCTCCATTATTCTCCCGCTCTCCCTTTTTCTAACGCCCCCCCCCGCCTTTTCGTAGTTTTTTTCTACTTCTCTCTCTTTCTTTCTCTTACTATCTCTCTCTCTCTCTCTCTCTCTCTGCCGCCTACCGTTTCTCTTACTTCTTCCCAAACTTTGTATCAATCTTACTATTTCCCTATCTTATATTCCTGTCACTTTTACTCTTTCCCACTTACGATGTACCCCCCACCTACACACTCTCACTCTCTCTCTCTCTCTCTCTCTCTCTCTCTCTCTCTCTCTCTCTTACCATACATGCTTGCTTCTATAGTAACTAATGACTACAGACTAGTCATCAAATAACCCACAACATGAACTTAAAAAAGGAATAATTATCCCGTATCTATAATTAATAAATGGCATTTTTAGATTAAAGAAGTGCCTTTCCACAGCACCGATTCACATGACAACAAAAAAAAAAAATGTATCAATAACTTTTTTTTCCTTGAATTCAAAAAGATATGTTTTCATGAAATATTACAAAGAAATACAATGAACATCCTCGCACAATACAGAGAAATAATAATACAATATTACACTTTATTACACATTACAGAGAAATATGAAGATATTACGCATTACAGAGGAAAAACCCATGAAGGAAACTATATCAAAATAAAACATTTCAAAAAAAATATATCTCTTACAACCATTACGTAATCTATAATTTATATGTCACGCCCTTTATACAGCAACTAGGCTTTCAGCATTCGGGCATGGAATGGGTTGGCTGAACAAACCAGGAAAACCAGTAACTTAACATCATTTAAAATATTAATAAAGATGCAAGACTAGACTCGGACCACGGATGAGCGTAAGACGCAATAATCTTCTTTATAAAAAGAGCGTCTGTAATATATAAGATAAGAAGACAACGAATTTAGAGATCGTATTTTCATAAGTTTGAACATGCTAATGATAGTTGAATCTAATGGAGGTTTTGTGCCAAACTGATGTCTCTTCAATTAGAGAGTTTCGCCAAAGGTATTTTTTGGTTTTGTTTTTAGCAGAACTAGAAATTATCATGGAATTTACCCGGCTATGAAAAATGTCGTTTACGATTGCATGGTTTGAGTCGAAATAAGGATTGGACCCAACATTTCATTGATTATTTTGGAGACCTTTAATACCCTAAACCCCAGAACTCATATCCACAGTTGGCTGAATAGTTTCAATTCTCATTACAATAAGATTGTCTAGTGACCTAAGGGTCGACAACTTTCACAAATTTGGTTTCCAAAAGTAAGATTTCCTGATCATTTGGCAGTGCCTGCAGCCTGAAAGTCATCTATTTCCTGATCATTTGGCAGTGCCTGCAGCCTGAAAGTCATCTATTTCCTGATCATTTGGCAGTGCCTGCATCCTGAAAGTCATCTATTTCCTGATCATTTGGCAGTGCCTGCCGCCTGAAAGTCATCTATTTCCTGATCATTCGGCAGTGCCTGCAGCCTGAAAGTCATCTATTTCCTGATCATTCGGCAGTGCCTGCAGCCTGAAAGACATCTATTTCCTGATCATTCGGCAATGCCTGCATCCTGAAAGTCATCTATTTCCTGATCATTTGGCAGTGTCTGCAGCCTGAAAGTCATCTATTTCCTGATCATTCGGCAGTGCCTGCAGCCTGAAAGTCATCTATTTCCTGATCATTTGGCAGTGCCTGCAGCCTGAAAATCATCTATTTCCTGATCATTCGGCAGTGCCTGCAGCCTGAAAGTCATCTATTTCCTGATCATTTGGCAGTGCCTGCAGCCTGAAAGTCATCTATTACCTGATCATTTGTCAGTGCCTGCATCCTGAAAGTCATCTATTTCCTGATCATCTGGCAGTGCCTGCAGCCTGAAAGTCATCTATTTCCTGATCATTTGGCAGTGCCTGCAGCCTGAAAGTCATCTATTTCCTGATCATTTGGCAGTGCCTGCAGCCTGAAAGTCATCTATTTCCTGATCATTTGGCAGTGCCTGCAGCCTGAAAGTCATCCTGCTCTAGTAATCAATGTCCTGTAGAATTTTCGGGTTTTTTCCGAGTGGTATGAAAACGGGCTCTGCATGCCAAGTCTGGGGGCCCCTGTTGCAATGGAACATGCGGAACATGCCTTAATACGCCACTGATTGTTCTACCTACACTGGAGACTAGAGTGCATTTTCATATCCTTAGATAATGAAAGGCAGGCTCAATAGTATCAATACAGGTTATGGTTTGGCTGAGGGCCCTTTATGTGCTTTCATAGTTCACATGTATACGATTGTGTAACACCGACGCGGGGTTATTGTGTTGGCCATTCAAATGAGTCAGTCTCTGCTCTTATTCCATAGCAGTTTATTTTTCGTGCAGGTGTATGACACGAACAGAGACTGACTCCCCCCCCCCCCACATTGGGGTTGCATAGTCATTAGAGGAATGCAAAGGTCCATTGGATTTGCCCAATGGTTGCATAGATAACATTGGCTTCTACTGAAATTCTTATATTATTATGCCTTTCCAGAAACAACGTATAAGACGATATCATATTTACTATAGTTCCCTTCCAAATAAAGGCAGTATTTGGTTTGTTATACTTTGCCAGCACTAGTAACTTTATTGGTCAGTGCGAAGATCTCCGAATTCCCAGGTAGGCTATTAAAGAACAAAAAGATTAAAAGCATAAATTATCGAAAAATAACATTTGTTTTCTTAAATCAGAATATGTTAAGACAAGTTTTCACAATTATAAGTATATTGGTAACACATGTATGGGTATACTATTTAGTAATATATTATTTTAATTCCTACTGTGGCTTCCTACGCACAAGTAAACATGGGGGAGTATAAATAAATTCGTTAACAAAATTTAAAAATAATAATGTTTCTGTATATATATATATTTAGTCTATGTTATATAATTTATAGTACGCATAATACACTGCAATTTATTATGACTAATCGTAAGGAAAACCTGGCCTACATAATATGAATTTCTATGAAAATTTCAAACAAATGAGCCGTGAATAAAAAAAAAGTTTCGTTAAACTGGGAACTTCCTAATAGACCGATAAAGATTTCAAAAGTCCCAATTTTAATCTATAAAGCTCATAGTTTCTAAACACATTTGTTACTTTAAGTTGATTGCTTCAAGCTGGACATCAATTGACTGGACTACCTTAATATTTAATTTTGTACTTTTAAATATAAAAGGAGTTGTTTTTTCTTCTTGATGTGGAGTTGAGCGTCTTATAAAATAAAATGATATTATCAGGAATAATTTGGTGGGTATGATTTTACGTATAGCTTCAAAATTCTAATAACATATGGAATGTCGGAAAATAGTTCCCAGGATTAGCAAATATATTTGTACCTTATGATTCGTATGTAAATAATACATTGTTTCAATTCATAAGTCTACGATTATCTTTCTATATGCATTGCATTTTAACAATTATTGCCATTGACAAAAAGGAAGTCTGTAAATGGATTCTTATAATAAACACTTTAATAAAAGAATGCCACATTATTTTGTATAAATTATTTTTTATAAATAGTGATTATTGTCTATCTATCTATCTATCTATCTATCTATCTATCTATCTATCTATCTATCTATCTATCTATCTATCTATCTATCTATCTATCTATCTATCTATCTATCTATCTATCTATCTATCTATCTATCTATCTATCTATTTATCTATTTATCTCTGTATCTATTTATCAATATAATATATATCTATCTATCTATATATTATGGGACGTTATAGAAGACATGTATGCAGCATATGGTCTAATTTAAGATCGTATATGTATACACATATATATATATATATATATATATATATGTGTGTATGTGTGTGTGTATGTGTGTATATGTGTATGTGTGTGTATGTGTGTGTGTGTATGTGTGTGTGTATGTGTGTGTGTGTGTGTATGTGTGTGTGTGTGTGTACATAGTTTGTATAGTGTCTACTAAAAGTCTTTATTTCCTTGTTACTTTACTCTTCCTGAGCCGAAGTAAGTATTTACTATAGAATGTAAACATACATACATTTAGTAACGACAGCTTAACTTACTTTATGATCATTTGTTTCATACATAAATTGTACATTCTTACTCCCGCCACAGCAATCTAAACGACAATAACAACAGCATAATAGCTAGATGACAACAGCATAAGAGCAAAATAAATATATAAAAAAATCACAACAACCACATACAAGCCACATACGAACCACAAAACATGCATATACGAACCAATAAAAAAAAACACAAAACAACCACACGACAAATTAACAACCACATAAAAACAAATAGACGACCACATAACAACCAATTGACAACCAATAAACGACAACATAACAACCAATTAACAACCAATAAACGACAAAATAACAATCAATTAACAACCACATAACAACTTATTGACAACCACATAACAACCAATGAACAACCACATAACAACCAATAAACGATCACATAACAACCAATAAACGACCAAATAACAACCAATTAACGACCACGTAACAACAACACATTTTAATTTTGTTAGTTTACATTTTTCGTTTTCTTTTTCAATAAGGCTTTAATATTTTATTTTGAACTTGTATCTCATGTTGAATAATTTTATTATATTTATAGACTCTTTACGTGTCTAGCCTTTCACCTGGGGCGTGGGACGTTTTTATTACAAAATGGCAGACATATTGCCAATGCACCTGTAGATTGTACACCAAAATCGATCAGGCTCTAAAGGTCTAACGGGGAGGGCATGGGCTCTGTTAAAATCTTTGAAGCTAAAGAAACGAACATTTCCACAGGTGTAAGTAACGCTCTATAGAATCCAACTGCCGTAACAAACTGAGTCATGCAAACAATAAAACTTCAGTTGTATGATGTTTTTTATAAATTTTTGGCCTAGTATAAGCGAAATGTTAAGCAATAGATTTAATCGAGCCCTATTGCCTATATTTCATCTATATATTTAAGATACATATTGAAGCTATGCATTAAAGATATGTATTAATATAAATTATATCTTTATTTTCAAACTTTATATATTAGCGCTACAAAGTCAACCATCATATTAAAACTACACATAAAGATGTCTATTAAATTTAAATATTGAAGTTATATATCAAACCTATACATGAAAGCTACGAATTAAATATTATAGTAAAGCTATGAATTCAAGCTATAAATTCAAGATATATATCAGAGCTATATTATTTAAGAAGAATATTAACGATATATTTTAGAGGTATTTATAAAGCATTGATCACTGTGGCCGAAGGGCTTTTTACCCCCTAAATATATTCAAGTAATTTGATTTTCTCTTGCAATCTCTTGCTATATTGACAAGCATTTGTTTAAAATGTTATAATGATGTTGTTGTTTATTATATATGCAATTATATTCAATTGTTTTGTTCACTACATTGACCAAAAGGTTCTGAATACTAGTCCGATGTATAAATCACTTTAAAACCTACGATTGAGCCAGTGTAATGTACTAAATTGTTTTAATAATAACCAACCTATTTCTATTACTAAATTATTTCTCTGTTTGATGATTCATAGTTAGCAATATTGTTACGTCTCGCTGTCTAGGGTGGGCAGTTTATCACAATGTTTTGGTGCTTTTGAAGAATCTCTCGCCCAGACTTGTATCCAAAGAATTTAGAAACGATGTCTGCGGGAATAATTAAAAAAATTTTTAATTCAACGTAACACATAACATTGAAGATCATCATGACAAGTGAATAATAATAGGATTTAAGAGAAACACAAGAAGCAGCCTAACCGTCTCTCAATACTACTACACACTACTCTCTAATACTACACACCACAAGGTCCGAAAACTCCCCCCCCTCCATCCGTGGTCGCTCATGCCAAACGGACAAGGGTCACTCAGACCAAGGGTCACCCAGACCCAGGGTCACCAAAAGAATGTGACCATCAGTTACAAAGGAAGGTAATCACAACTAAAACAACAACAAGGGAGTTAATTAATTCTAACCCCATCTTCATACATCACACTATACCTATATTTACTTCATGCTATAGATATACTTCTTTCAAGTACCGTTAATGGTCTCCACCTCTATTCCAGCCTGGCTATTCTGATCCCAGCCTCCGTGGCCTACCCGAACTTTCAAGACAAGGTACCCAATGGGTACAATGTCATCCATCCGTGCATACCAAACTACCGTTGGCCAGGACTGGGTCACGTGAATCGAAATGGAGGTGGGGATAGAAATGTCTTTGGTCAGGATTTCGATAAAGCTGGACAAGAGGTTCGTTTACATTTAGATTTTTAGGGCACGATTAAGTTTTACTTATTTCAATGCACTTTTGCACTTGTGTGCTCTCCACCAGTGTCGTATTTAGGCATGTTCCACATGTTCCATTGGAACAGGGGCCCCCACAGAAAAGGGGCTCCCAGATATCCCAAAAAGAAATGTTTGAGTGACATCCCCATATTTCGTTGAAAATGTAAAATAAAATTCATTTATTCCCATACAATTTAAAGCGCTCCAGTTCAACCAGGCTACGTGCAATATAAAATGTATGATTTTACTGAATGTAATCTGAATTAACGGCCCTTTTCTGAGGTAGGCCCTATGTGGAAGGCAGGGCGAGACCACGAAGGGCCCCACATACATTTGGGAACAGGGCCCCCACATACATTTAGGAACAGGGTCCCACATAAATTTAGGAACAGGGCCCCACAATCCTAAATACGGCCCTGATCCCACTACACATTTTCTGGATTAATGTATGACCCACTTCTCAGCATGTTATCGCTCTGAAATTTGGAACATAGACGTATTAGCTTGTGGAAGGTACATCAATTTTGTTGATCAGGATGTTTCTAAGAAAAAGTTTTATAATGATAAAATGTTTTTTACTTCCATGATCGTATTTTATCTTATATGTTGCAGACGCTTTTTTTTTTAGATAATCTTATCTTATCTTATACATTACAGACACTCCTTCTATAAAGAAGATTATTGCGTTCACGCATTTTTAGTCTAGTCCTGCATTTCTTGTAGTGTTTTAAATGATGTTCCCGTTTTGTTCAGGCAACCCATTCTATGCCTGGATGCCACTCGGGAAGAAAAAGTACTTATATAGACCTACTCCAGTTATATTCCCATCATACACCATTTCATTAGTACGCTTTTATGGCATAAATTTAGTGCATTAGTATAACCCGAGTGATGGACCTACTATATACATAATACGTTTATATAATACAATACTTACTCAAATAATATTTATAATCTTAGCATTCAACGCATTCAATCGAGAAAGATCTACTTTTTTTTTGTTGTTATTTTTGGACGCATTTCCCGAAAGTTTGTAAATTTTAAAAAAGTATAAATATTTAATTTTATGAATATCCGGGTCAAATCGGACGTATAACTAGGGTAAACTTATTAAAAAAAGGTATCTATTCTCCCGAAATTTGTATGCTTAATTTTAAGTTATAGAGCACTTAATGTATTTATAGCCCAGTGGTATTATGGAAATGGCTATAGTTTCAAATAATATGTTTTATATTTATTTTTAATGACGATTTGTTTGCGCAATATTTTACTTCATACTAATATAATTTGTATACGTCATTTTCTTGCTAGTGGACACAAGCTTTGTGTCAACAAGATTCTGACGGTGATGGAAAGACCAACGGTCAGAGCTGGGTGATCCGTCTTGCATCTGGTCACCGGGACAAATCCCTACCCGCACAGTGGACATTACTCATCCGGGTAATTTTGTTACTTCAAAACGTCATCTGAGGATGAAGCTTTAAGTTTATTAAAAAAACAGCTCTACATCTTCACAAAAATTACCTAGCCATTATTCCCCCCCCCCTTCCTCGTGTTAAAAGCTGTTTTATAATTTCTAAACAGATGGGGAAAATTGTTTTATCACCATTAATGTTCAAGTCCTGGTGGAGGCTAGGATTTTTTCCCTGGATTTGAGGGTGTCCCTGAGCGTACCCAGCTCTGATGGGTACCTGACCTTAGTTGGGGTAAAGTAAAAGCGGCTGGGCATTGTGCTGGCCACACATCCCCTAGTATGACGTGTCGACAGAAACTGGTGTACGCTGCTTCAACAGCACTATGATCCGTTTTATCTGAAGAATACTTTACTTTACTTTCTAAAATAATACTTCTGTGACTTAAGTGTTTTCTTACAATTTCATCGACTTTATTAACAAATGGGCTATATATATAATGTGTGTGTGTTTTTTAATATGCTTTGCTGTCTTTTCTTACGAGAGGCTTGTTGCAATTAGTGAAACTTTGAACAGTGAAAAACATAATTGATTTTGTTTAAACAAAATTTCAGGTGTCTGTGAACCAATGAACAGTTCCGTGTGCCTGGGAAAAAATGATTTTGTGTCTTGCCAACTGGAAGCCCTCGACAACTGTCCAGTTCTGAATAACTCGGGTAAAAAATGCCTGTGTTCTTTAATCACCTGTTAATTCATGTTCTATTCCTATATTTTTTTAAAATATGCAATGCTTACAAAATCTCTATTGTACTGAATCGTATCCCTAGGTTTGACATGGTTCACGCATTATCATATATCTGAATATTATAGTATTAGGCCTCTATATAGACTACATTGTTCTTATTCTTTTGAATTGTAACGTCTTTCTCGTGTAGTTTCGTTTATAAAATAAGTAATTGGACTAAGTGTTTTATTATTAGCCATAACAGAAGAAAGCTGGTCAAAAATTTATATTATGCTATCCATTCTAATACGGCCAAATAATGATACAAAGACAATAGTACAGTAAAGACGCTTATCTATAGATATCAATATATCAAAATGACTCCACAAGCAAATGTCATATAGGCCTACAGTTAGTTATTAATGCGCGTTATTCAATGTAAATTCCCTCTTAACACTAGAGGCTAAGTCTGTCAATAGTTTACTGTTTCAAATAGTGACATAGATCCATAAATAGTTTTAAATACATGCCAACAATCTACGTCAAATAAAAGTCGAACAAGTAATGTTTAAGTACGCTGTTCAAGTACTTCCTTAAATGAAACACTACAAGGGGCGTAAAATGTGTTGTTGTAATTGAAATAGGGAAAAACCCCACACCTTAGCAACGTGGTCACTCTCTTATCAAATTAAAAAAACTTGAACATAAGCCACCCGTTTGACGTAGTAATCGTTATCTGCACCAGACAATAATATCATTGTCTATATACTTTTTCTGAAATAAAATACAATATCCCAAACAAACTTGCAATTACAATTGTTCATCTTTTATAACATTGACTTTTTAAAAATGTATTTGGAAGATGTCCGAAGCATTGACCTAACTTTCACACCTTTTGCGGTTCCCGGCACCGAGACCAACTACATCTGTATGACATTTGACCTGCCCAGTGACCAGGACTACCACATCGTTGCCGATCAGGCCGTCATCAACAACAGCAACGTGCTGCACCATATGGTGCTGTATGGATATGAAGATGGTAACATTAATTGTTCTCACTCGCCTCCCCTTTCTTCCACGGCATTAAAAATAAACAAAACAACAACACAGCTCTGTTTCCATTCCATCAACACAATGATTGCCCAAATAGAAATTCTGGATAAATCGAATAAAAAAAAAACGTAACATTGCAAGATCTTAATCATGCCAATTATGTTTCTCCAATGCGACTGAAATTAAGTCTAAAAAGCACGAAAGATTGCCCAGAAATGAGACTTTGATTAACGTTGATTAAACAAAAAAACAGTTTTATAGCTAAAATGATTGCCAAGCCTCTCATTGGAAGATTTAAAATGAAAATTGTAATAGTATTCTCTAGTTTGTTTTCAATTTTGGTAAAGAGAATGGAATTTTAGGGTTTTGTTAACATAAAATTTTTTGGAAGTCTGAGAAACATTACTTTAAACAACAAAAAGTTTTCATTGCTTCGATTCTTTTTTCGAAAAGCACAACTTCTGTTAATTTTTAGAACTCTTCTCATGTCTCAGGAAACAGCGTCACCATTCCGTCCCCTACTCGTTGTAGCATGGACATTGACGCATTCACCACGGTCATCGCTGGATGGACGGTCGGGTACTCCGGAACCTGCTACGGCGACACTGTCGGATTCCGGTTCGGTGCCACGGGATACTCAAAGGTCAGACTAGAGGTAAGTGTAATGGCCGTTTCCAGCAGAGTTATAGCGTACGAAATGTTGATGTTTTTTTAAAGTTGTCTCTCTTGGTTTGTATAAATGTGTAGATTAACTACTACAATCATAAACTATATTCTACAGATACACTACAATAATCCTAGACTATATTCTACAGATACACTACAATAATCATAAGCTATCATCTACATATACATTACAATAATCATAAACTTTAATCTACAGATACACTACAATAATCCTAAATTATATTCTACAGATACATTACAATAATCATAAACTTTAATCTACAGATACACTACAATAATCCTAAACTATATTCTACAGATACACTACAATAATCCTAAACTATATTCTACAGATACATTACAATAATCGTAAACTATAATCTACAGTTACACTACAATATCCATAAACTATAATTTACAGATGCACTACAATAATCTTAAACTATATTCTACAGATACACTACAATAATCCTAAACTGATCTCAACCTACACAGACGCCAGTGGATTGCGTCTCTTTTATCGGCCAGCAAGACCAGAGGTTCAAGATTTGTTTAGTTTGACCACTGGTCAGACTTTGCTGGAACTTCCACCAGGTAAAGAATGCACACACCAAAAAAAGGACCCGTCATCTGGACTCTAGACAAACAATCATAAACGTTTAGAGCATAGGGGGGGGGGGGGGAAGGGGGCGGTGAGAGGCTTTAGGGGGGCGCTGACGTTTCCGGGGGCGATAGGGGGACAGTGAAGGGCAAGTGGGCGGTACAAACGTACCTGATATAATTTGAACACCTCAGTTATTTGAATAAGCTTATATTAGTTTTTGAATTAAATGTGCTGTAAACGCTGCTAAATATCTAATCTGCTAATATTAATGATATTTTGATCTCAGTTTTACTGAGATGTTCTTTAATGTATTTAAGTCATATATAATGGAATCAATTGTTCATTAAGCGAAATAGATAAGTAATAATTATACGAACTGGGTAGTTAATGTAATGTTTGAAAATATACATAGGACTATAAATTCATATAAAATTATATAATTTTCAAATACTTTTTACAATTTGATCAGTTATAAATTGTAAGCCATTTATTTTGTGTATAAAAGGAAAAAAACAACATCATATCAACATATATAATTACCGTGAGTTTGTTTATATGTTTGTTTATATATTTATTTATTTATATATATATATATATATGTTTGTTCGCTATAGGCTCCTCAGCCGTTTGACTATTCGGACCAAAAATTAAATGTATAAATTGGAAACGTCCTCCAAAAGATAATTTTATTTTATCACTTATAATCATAAATGTGTTGATTTAAAAAATCCAAAATGTCATATCCATCTATGCAAATAAAAATAACGGTACATAGCAAATGGCCATTTCCGTTCATTTACTATATTGAACGCGACATTCACTATGTTAAACGCGAGGGTCTTTCCGGGTTTTCCCAATTCTACTGTTGTTTTTTCAATGTGGCGAGACCTTTTTTAAAAGTTAGGCACCGCATTTTGGCTTGGAGAGTTTCAATGGTTTACTTTAAATAAAATACTAGCGTTTGACGTAATGTCTATCAAGTTATTTCATTTTTCATTATTAATGTTTGCATTATCCTTTTAAGTAAAAGTAACCAAATGTTTTAATTATTTAATGAACTTACGTCGCTATTGAGAATATCCTTTAATAGGCTACTGTATACACTCTATAAATTAAAATATACGAATTATAAAAAAACAAGTTAGGCTTATAAATGATTACTTCCAAATACCGAGTACCATAAGCTTGACAGCAACAATATGAAATAACAACTAAATACCGAAAGAAACATTCTCAATACTGTTTTATTGAGACAAAAAGCAAGAACATAAATTAAATACCGAAAAATCTTTCTCAATTTAGTTTTTTATTGCATTGAAATATTATTTAATTTTTTTTTTTTTAAATATTATTTACCATTTTTTATTGTTTTGTATTTATGTTGTTTTTTTTAGGTAGTATATTATTGTTAATTTAATGTTATTAATAACAAGTCAAGTCACACAACTGTTTGCTACATTTTAATATCGAATTAAAACATCTCTTAGAAAAACCTGAACGAGCCTTTCGGCTCTTGTGTCCAGGGCGTAACGCTTAGGATTGAGCAATCTCTGTCCAGGCTCCAGTCACCCAATGACACGCCGAAGGCTCCAGCCACCCAATGACACGCCGAAGGCGCGGCGTGCCGTGTAACGGGGAAGGTTTCCGCAGCGCAGCGATCGTTCACTGCGGTTCCCCTAAGGATCATTATCGTGGTGGCTCGCAAGAATATCTGGACTGTCACCCGGTAGCACAAATCCTATAGGCCTACTATAGGTACATGCATCCAGGCACCGGGTGGTTCTCAAGACGGGATTGCAGCGTCCATTGCTTCCTCCCCACCGAGACCAGTGGCCTCTCGGCAGTGTAAAGGACCTCGGACCCGTTGCGGGGGCTGTGCCCCATGCGTTCGACCGCCAGTGTATTCTTAATGGGAATGTATCGGCGGTTTACACACTACGCCAGTCCTTGAGGCCACAATTCTTATGCATATGCTAGGGTCAGGGTCAAGTCGACCAGAAACAATTCAAAATAACAAAATCTAAATACCGAAAGAAACATTCTTAACACTGTTTTGTTAATATAATAAGCAAGAACAAAAATTAAATACCGAAAAAAATCGTTCTCACTTTAGTTTTTATGGTATTGAAATATATTTTTCTACGCTTTTTTTTATTATTTACATTTTCATTGTTTGGTATTTTTTTTTCCTTTTAGATAGTATATTATTGTTTATTTAATAGGCTAATATTAATAACAAGTCAAGTCAACACAACTGTTTGCTACGTTTTAATACCAGAAGCTTGACAGTAACAATTATTATGCATATGACAGGGTCAGGGCGACCAGAAACAATTAAAAAGAACACAACCTAAATACCGAAAAGAAACGTTCATTGTCTTTATTGTAATAGTCTCTTTTCTTTCTCTCTTAACAAAACACATTGTAGTCATTCGTTTCTCCGTCATTTTAACGGGCATAACCACTAGTTACTAAATATTAACTCAAATGAAACGGGTTATTATCTCCCTTTAATTAAAAAATGTTCCACATTTGATTCAATAGTGCTGCCAAAAGGTATGTTTTGTAATATAACAAATATTACTGACTAATTATTATTTCTTTATATAAATTCAACATTATGGTATTCATAGCATGTTTTAATTACTAGAGGATTCAAATAATTTACGTTAAACGGTTGTAAATAAACATTTCCTGCATTAATTGTTTGTCCATTTAAGGAGTTTATATTTTAAACATTAATAATTACAGAAATTACATACTATAGTGCTATTAAATAAGTCTCTTATATTTCTAAATAATACGAAAAATTTGTGTCAGAATTAATTATATTTATGTTTAATGTTTAATTAAAGAGAAGATGAGCATAAAAGCTCGTTTAGCCTAAATGTAATTAGTCTGTATCAATTTATGAGCGGTCAAGTGTAGGTGACCTCTTTGTATGCTTAAAACAGCTTTGATGTGCGATAAAATGTGTTCACAGGTGTAGGCCTAAATTGATCCAAAAGTTGAAAGTTGAACGAATGCCTTGCAGCTTCCTTCCATATTTTCCCCGCAACTAGGCACATTTGTATGCCAATTTTTTTTTAAGTTTAAAATTCAACTTGCTCCATTTTAAAATCGCCAATATATACTACGTCTACAATATTAGTTATGAGAAATACGTTTTTAACATCTAAAGTGAGCAGACGATGATTAATAGTCTTACGTGTTAGTCGCGTTAAGTTAAATTTACCTTTGTTTATAAAATAAAGCAGTCAAGAGTTGCGTTTCTTGGTTATCAAAAACCACGATTTATAGATACATAAAGAAACAAAACAAATCTTATTTTTGCATCAAGGAATACTTTTGGGAATAAAAATAGTTGATTTATTTGTCGTTAACAATTCATCGTTTTCTGGCGGCAACTAGTTTTAGAAATGAAATAAAATTTAATCCTCTTCATCTTTTCTTACTCGCAGTACAACCAGTAACTCAGCACACGGGAATTTTTTTCACGGGCCGGAAATAATGGTACAGGATAAACTTTTAGGTTCACAATGCGTGCATTATCATTAAGACTTGTCAATATTGAGTTGTATTTAAGATCTACTTCAATTAAAGGACCCAACGCTACACTGGGATGAATGTCCGATGCTGTTGTCCGCATGTTTCCATTGATGGGTTTTTCACGTGCGTTATTTTTATTTAACTTGAAGCATTGCAATGCACTCACTGATTATTGCAGTACGTGTTATGATAGATATTAGACAGGTGATTTTTAAATCATAATTATAAATGAATGATGAATATAATTCCAACGGTTTTGACGTTCTGGGATATATTAACATTCAGGGCGATGACCTACTATTTTAAGCTACACAAAGCTCGTATACCTTTTTCACGTAAACCGGTCAAATGACCTATGGCAGGGATCGGCAAACGACGAACGACTTGGCACGCAGAGCGATTTTCAATGGCAAATGCTGTAGAACCCCGAAATATGCAATTCAAGTCTCTTCTAAAAGAAAATAAGGAGATAAATATTTGGCTGTCTGCACGGTGAATGAACTATTAATCCAACTTTGGCACGCCATTAGTCGTTTAGTGTATTATTAGTTTTGACATATTGCCTAAATCGTAAAGAAGCGGAACATTTTTGTTAAGATATGGGACACGCTGGCCAAAATGCAGCGCATTGAGCTGTACCGAAGGTACAGGGTTCGAATCCTGGTGAAGGTTAGGTTTTGATCCTGAGGGTGTCCCTAATTCAGTCTTTAATGGGTACCTCACAAATAGTTATGGTTTAGTAAGGGCGGCTGGCCACACACAATCCCTAGTATGCCGTGACCACTAAAAGCTTTAAACGCTGCTTCACATGCCATAGAGTTCAAATCGGTCAGACAAGAACAGTTTATTACGTTACGGTATGGTGCAGCGTTATTAGAAACATGCAAAAATACAAACACTAATTTATTTAAGAACAACAACAAACTAACTATAGTTAATTATTTTATTATATGCATAATTTATTTATGTGTTATAAATGTAAGGTATGTTGTATAATTATACTAGGTCAGCTCAGGGTGGAACAAGTAGGTGTGTGTAAAGGCTCATGTACAATGAAGTTACTGAAACAGCCAGTTTACTTAATCATAGCACTGAATCATATGCACTATTTTGGTGAGTGAAACAGAGTGAAAGTAACTAGCTGTTAACTAACTGTTAATCTTTATAACTTAAACTTAAACATTTAAAGCAATACATGTAAATGCACCAATAAAATCTTGCAAAATATATACTAAATTTATAAGTATAAATAATCAAACTAATAAGAGTGTAATGTCAATTTTAGCTATGCATCTATTCTATGTATATAGTCTATGTAGATTTTATATGCCATTGTATCTATTTATTCCATGTATCTATAGTATGTATCTAATTAGCTATCTATTTATCTATCTACGTAATAATATATCTATAGTTGTAATAGTTAAGTTCAATTGTCACGTATGTTGACCTATCGTGTTATAGTTAGTATTAGTTAGTGTAATTAAGTTTATAACCATATTTTTTTTTTTGTTTACTTTTCCGCAATCCACAGGTCGCTCCATGAAAGTGGAACTCTTCAGAAACGAAACTCGTGTTGCCACATTGACCAATGACGAGTACTACAGCTACGACTCACCGAAAGTTTACGTGTAATTCTAAATTTAGCATTTAACGTCATAACAATGTATTTGCACAAGGAGCGTTTTTGAAAGTGAATAACATAGGCCAGTGGTTGGAAACATTTTGACAATGGCGTGCCAAAGTTGGATTAATAGTTCATTCAGCGTGCGGACAGCCTAAAATTTATCCCCCTATTCTTTTTTAGAAGAGACTTGAATTGCATATTTTAGGGTTCTGCAGCGTGCCATTGCAAATCTCTCTGCGTGCCAAGTCGTTGAGTCGGTTGCCGATCCCTGCCATAGGTCATTTGACCGGTTTACGTGAAAAAGGTATCGGCCTTTTTGAAAAATCAGTTGGTCAAATATTTCAAGATTCATCCGAACTCTTTATTATTTATAGGCCTAATTAAATGTAAATTCAACTTCCTTGTTTAATATCTGTTGTAACCCTTCCCCTACCGACCTATCCTGCCTTCAGTTCCGCTATATACGCGCCCGGGACTGTAAGGGTTCAAAACCTACCCGAAGAACAACCTTACATTTTTTTTCCTTTACAACGAAACGGAAAAAAAGTTTTGCCGAAAAAGAAAGGATGAATTATTTATAAATAGAGTCTATGTTATTATAAAGGGAAATCCAATTACCGTATCCGACTATAAAAGTGTGACTGTTTTAGTTATTTACTTAACACAAATTTTGAACAAAAGGAAATAGAAACGTTACTGTGGGAATTGCAAATGATGACCTCATGAACTTAAATTTAATAGTTCGATTACTTATTTATGACTCTCGCCCCACCTGGGATATAGGCCGCCAACAAGAGTCCTCCAGGTATTGCGATGCTGGGCCAATTTCACTATCTGACCCCAGTTAAGCCTTAAATGCTAACGTTCCAAGCATCAATGTCTGTGATCGTCCTAGCGGAAATGATGGCAGTCGGCCTGGTGGCTTTCAACTGAGGTTAACTTTCCACAACTGGCTTCATGAATTCTCTAGTGGGAGACGAAGAAGAATAGTTCGATTGACCGGCTGAAATTAATCGGGCATTTCATATTTTTATGTGTCAATGACCAATGACCAATGACTAATGACAGACGCCAAAAATGATCACTGAGTAGGCCTATATAAATAGATACACTAACACTATTTTTGCCCAATTAAAATATATATTAAAAAATACATTATTTTACGCGAAGACTATAGTTAGTCGATTAATCTATCTAGCGATGTGTCTAACTAATATTCTTCTTCCTTAATGGTGTAATGTTTAGGCATTTCCCACCTATTCAAGTGTTGCCTGGCGATGAGATTGTCTCTACCTGCGTGTACAGCACAATCTCCTCTAAGAAGTGGATCTATTTTGGCGAGGGCACCACTGACGAGATGTGCTTCGGATTTCTCAAGTTCTTCCCCAAGACCGCGCTCACTGGTCTAAGTAAGTAGCAAGAAATATTCTAAGTAATTAGCAATGTTCTAAGTAAGTAGGCCTAGCAAGAAATATTCTTAGTAATTAGCAATGTTCTAAGTAAATAGTGACGGTCTAAGCAAAGACTATAATAAGATGGACCGCTTGCTCTATTTTTAGAGTCAACCAATAAGGCTGTCTTGAATGACTTTTACGCTCTTAAGATTGCATTAAAGGTTTCCGTTGTATACAACTTTCGATTTTAATCTTAATTTTCCATTGAGAAAATCATAGCGAATTACTAAACCGGAAGTCTAGAGGAATTTGTGCAATCGGAAATTCTGAAACTAAGTGTTTCAAGTTATCAAATAGCAGAAATATCAAAGCAAGCGGTCCATCTTATTATAGTCTTTGATCTAAGTAAGTAACACCGGTTAATTGTAAACGACAATGTGTTTGTTAGATTATATTATATAGACCTTTCAGGCTTGAAGTACATTTTTGTTCCTTCCTGTTTAAACCAAATATATATGCAGGAGACTGATAGAGGCAACCGGTCTAATAGGGTCTAGACCAGGGACAGGTAACATTTTAATAATAATGTGCCAAATTAGGATTTCTACTTCATTCAGCGTGCCAACAGCCTAAATGTCATTCTAGTGTAGCCAGTGGCGTAGCTAGGGGGGGGGGGGGGCAGGGGGGACATATGTCCACGGGCGCCACGTTAGGGGGCGCCAAAATGAGATTTAAAACTAATTATTTAATTTTATTTTGATGTAAGCGAATGTATCCCAAATACGTTTGCAAGATTGAATTTCGGAGATCCACAAATATCTTCATTACAAACCAGTTGGCAAGCATGATCTTGGCGCCCCCATTGAGCCTTAAGGGGCGCCATTCTACTAATAAACAAATGACATATCCACAATGTAGGATTGCTGATGGCGTTTTTTTTAAAACAAAGATCAGTTTGGGTTCAAATATTATTCGCAAGTAATCATAAGATTTGTTACGTCAGGAAAAAAAAGACGATTACTGTCCTTTCGCTCCATCAGAATTCCACCATTGGTTTATGCCTAACTTATTAATGTATTATTACATCATCATTATTGGCTCCATAGTCTCGAAAGACGATTAGATTTGCGCTCCTGTGATTTGGCCAGCCCTGTAGAATTGACTGTGTCTGTGGAGACCTATCCTTGAGAGACAGGCTATGTCGCATCTCTGGCACTTGAAAGCGGGACCGTTTGAGTTTGTCAGGGGCAGCCTATGTGCTCTACTTTCCTTCTCTGCTCTTTTAGCCTCCGCGATAAGGCGAATTTTGCCCTCTGCAGCATTTGTACCGGTGTGTCGAGTGCCTCTCCAACTACTTCTTTGCTGAGCCAGGTTCTCCCAGTTTCCGACCTCTAAATCTATAGCCTTTAGGTCACGTTTGCAGACGTCCTTGAACCTGAGTTGGGGGCGGCCAGTAGCTCTCTTGCCTTCAGCGAGCTCAGCAAATAGCAGGTCTTTTGGGACTCGCCCATCCTCCATCCTGGAAACATGGCCAAGCCACCGGAGACGTCGTTGGCAAAGGATAGTGATCATGATAGGCATGTTAGCCCGTTGCAAGACCTCGTAGTTTGTTATGCGGCCCTTCCAAGATATCCCAAGTATGCGTCTGAGGCAGCGCATGTGGAAAGAAGAGAGTCTCTTTTCAGGCGATGCGTACAGGGTCCATGTTTCGCTGGCGCGCAGGAGAGTGCTGATCACACATGTACGATAGACAGCTATTTTTGTATTAATAGTTAGCATCTTATTGGCCCATACTCATTGCGTTAGCCTGGATAAAGTCGCGGATGCCTTGCCAATTCTCTTACTGATTCTCTTGTGTCCAGTGATAGATCGGTGGTGATGGTGGAGCCAAGGTATGTGAAATTGATCAACAACATTCAATTTGGTACCGTTGATGTAAATGTTGGGTGAATCAGCTCTTTGAACTCGTTGGTTTTTGTTATACTAATTGTTAGACCAAAATCTTGACAGGACTTGGAGAAGTGGTCCATCAAGGATTGTAGCTCCTCCTCAGTGTGTGTGACCAGGGCGGCGTCATCCGAGAACATTACATAACAATACGACAAAAGAAGCTGAAGCCGCAAACTCCGTATCTTCAGAATCATATGACGGCAGAAAATGTGCATATAATTTTTAGACACATGATATTTATATAATTGTTCATTATTTTTTACAATTTGGACATTATAAAGTTAAAAGTTGTTGAAAGTTTTTGGTGATTTAGTCTTTTATAAAGAAAACACAATATTAGAAATATTAGTGCAAATAAAACAGGCTAATTATCTCCTTTTTATAAAAATTAAAAAGTTTAATTTATATTCAATAGTGATGCCAAACAAGTTATGTTTTGCAATATAAATAATATTACTGACTTATTATTTCTTTATATAAATCCAGCATTACGGTATTCATTACAAGATTTAATTATTAGAGGTATAAAATTATTTTAAGTTTAACAATTGTAAATAAACATTTCCTGCAATAATTGTTTGGCCATTTAACCTTAAGGAGTTTATCTTTTAAATATTAATAATTGCAACAAAATCATAACATAATGCTATTAAAAAGTCTTTTATATTTATTATATTAATAATAAAAAGTTTTAGAATTACTTTTATTTATGTTTAATTATAGAAAATTAGCATAAAATCCCGTTTAAATGTAATTAGTCTTAATAACTAAAGAGCGACTTGTCTGGAATGCTCTGCACTGATTTATAATGGCAAATACAATTTATTAGTCATGTCTGATTAGTGATTTTGAAAGACTTGAAACTCCACTTTGAGTGCTTCGATGAGCTTCTGAAAAAGCACATCTATCTATCTTAATATAGATAGATGCCTTTTGAAATTGATTTCACTCAAGATATATTCATATCCATTCCAGTGGTCTAACAGTTTAGTTCTGTTTGTCCTATCCTTATAAATGCGTTAAACTCAGTGAAATGTGTCGCTCTGTCAATGAGAAACATCGGCTTCAACAGTCAGTTTTCCTCGTTCAGAACCGGCAAATGTTGTTATGTTTTTCATCAGTAAAAAAAAAGCTCTTAGAGGTCTCTAGCGTGCCTTTGAAAATCGCTCTACGTGCCAAGTTTGGCACGCGTGCCCTAGGTTGCCGACCCATGGCCTAGACCAGTGATGGCGAACCTTTTTGAGGCCGCGTGCTCAAAATGCAATACAAGACCAACTTATTCCTTTGAACGTGCCAACACAGCAATGAAAACAAAATACTGAGGTTTTACTTTAGAGCAAAATACAGCTCATACTGTGGTCCCAACTAATTAACATATTTTGTCCAAAAATAATAACAAATTAAATTGAATGATACAAACATTCTTTTATATAAAACAATTAACTGTAGTAAATGAAAAAAAAATAAAATACTACAATTACAAAATTACAGTTATTACAGTTAACTGTGTGCATTTGGCATGAGTTAACATAGTTAATGTGATTTTTGTTGTTGTGTGCATGCTGATAATTTGTCAAGCCTTGTCTCATATTCCGTAACTTTAAGAGCGACAAATGCAGCACTCAGGTCATCTGTCAGTCTGTTTTTGGTTTCAGATTTGCTATAATTGAAAATTAAAAACAGCTGCCCACAAGCATAAAATTACCCAAACAAAGTAAGAAGTGCAATCCCAAGTGCTTTCATCGACTTGAAATTATTTTGTAGAGAATTCCACACTTTAAGGATTTCATCATCAGACCTACCAAATGTGCTGTCCTTTGCCATCCATTCACACTCTGAAGTGTTTCACGCAGTTAATAGAACGCACAATTCCAGATTGAGCTTTCTTGAAATCCAATAGCTCCTTTTCCAGATTTTCCTAAATCTAACCACAATAAGCAGGAAAGATCAACTTCTTCAAATTTGGCTTTATCCGGGGAAGTAAGAAAACAGAGATTTGTCTCCATTTTACGCAACTGTACAAAACTATTACTGAAATTCTCCTTTGCAGTTGCTACAATGCTAGAAAATTTCTTGTAGATTTCCTGATTGCTTGTAGGATTGTCGGTAAATTTTATATAGAATTTTGTAAATGCATTTTTACATTTGGAAAATATTTCAGCTGCCTACTTTGTAGATCTCTTTAAAAAATCTGCAGTTTTCTTTCAAACGTTCTGATTCACAAAACATTATTTCTGCTGTTTTTCACTGAACCTTGCAGTATTTTTTATTCAGTTCATTGAAGTGTGCTGAAACATCTGTAAACAAACAACTACTGAGATTGGTAAGCCAGATCATATCAGAGAGCTTTGGATAATCCTGCCCCTTTTGATTCATAAACAGCCAAATTTCATTCATCATGCCACAAATCTCTCCAATACTCGTCCTCTGCTCAGCCACCTGACATTATTGTACATGAGTAAAGTATTGTAGGCCTACTGCGCCTTGCCCTCATCAAGAAGTGCGTGAAACTGGAAAAAGGTGCCCCGTCACTAGTAACTGAATCAACTTTTTCTGGTTTTATATCTTGTGCCTAAAAAGCTTTCATAACAGCATTGTGGATATCTATCCCTTGTGTTCTTTCAGACAAAGATAACAATTTTGGTAAATGCTCGCGTGCCCACAGAAATGGCTCTGCGTGCCAGATGTGGCACGCGTGCCAAAGGTTCGCCATCGCTGGCCCAGACCATAACTCTAAACCTTTTGTTTTTACTGCTCCCATACCAACCATACACATTTAAAACATCCAGCTCTTATTAACAATCTACAAATTCCAACGTCCCAACCCCAGTTGTAGGGTTCGTACGTTAGTAAGTACTCATTCAGAGATACTACAGTGAATGTAGAAATGTGCAATAGTCTCATTAACCTTAACGCTGGTAATAGAAATGGAAATACTTATTAAAAAAGAACATTCATTTATCCTCAATTCAAAAAGTGTATACTTCTTTTTCTTCTACTTCTTCTTCGTAATACTGTGGAGAGCCCGTAGAACCGAGGAAAAAGTCCACAATTTAAATACACATAAAATAACATAGCAAACATAACATAGCAAACAACAGTTATATACAGATAAAAGAGTGTCACTTTAGGTTTTTGGACCAGCACTTTAGTGACGATTTGAAGGCCGGAACTGTAGGGGCAGTGATGGAGGCCTGGTCCAGGGTGTTCCACAGCCTAATGGCTGACGGAAAAAAAGAATATTTGTAGACGTCGGTGCGTGCATGTGGGACATGCAGCTTGAGCTGATGGCCTCGGGTAGAGCGGGACACTTTCTGCATTCTGTTTGTTTGGGTCGAAAGGTCCACGTGGTCGTTGATGATTTTATAAATCATGGACACTTTGTCAATTGCTCTTCGTTGTTGTAGTGTATCTAGGTGGAGTTTTGCTACTAAGGCAGAGGCGCTTGATTTGGTGCTTTGTATTAAAGAATGTGTAAAAAAAAACATTACTCTTGCAGGTGGCTCGTGTGTGTCTAGATCGACTCTATCGTCTTGTGAACTGACCCAAGGAACTCCAGTGAATGGGTGTGACTGGAAAGGTCTGTCCAATTTTAGTAATCCAGAGACAGTGAAAATGGCGGATGAACTTAGCAAGAACTGTAACCTCGATGGATTCTGCAGGTAAAACAAAAACGTTTATTCAAGCTTAGTAAATAGTTAATATTTCATAACCATAACGCTTCATTAGAACAATACACCCAATTCAAAAATCACATGTGAAGCTTATTCTAGTGAGCATTCACAACAGTCAAAAGTATCACCAATAGTTAAATCACTAAACCTAGAAACACTAGAGGAGAGAAGGGCAAAGAGTAAAGTAGTGATAATACATAGGACACTACATTGCAATTCTAATAAATGCTTAGATAAACATAAGGACAAAACATTCTTATCTCATATGCAAGAACAAATCATGTAAGTTCTTGTTCTTTCTGATTGGTATAGAAAAGAATGCCTGAAAAAACACAGGAAAACCAGTAACTTAACACCATTAAAAACACTATTAAAAACACCATTAAAAACACCATTAAAAACACCATTAAAAACACCATTAAAAACACCATTAAAAATGCAAGACTAGACTCTGACCACGGATAAGCGTAGAACGCAATAATCTTCTTTATAGAAGTTATTGAATATGTCTCTAATGAATATAACCAAATGAAAAAGCAACAAATAGTTGTTTATTAAAAACTATGTTCGGGGAAATTGACATATTATGTTTAATAAAATAACAGGGCGCCGGTAAAGCAGCGTTAAACAGTTTTGTTGGCCTCCAAAGATTGTGTGGACAGAACAGTGTGACTTTGCCCCAGCGAATGTTAGGCACCTATCAAAATCTGGGTTGAATAAGGGGACCTACTCCGATTCATTAAAAAAAGCCTTTAATTTTGCTTCAAACCCAAGACATGGCAATACTAAGGTGCTGCCTTTAGAACCTAGTGTCCCATATTACAACTTGGTGTACTCTAATAAGACCCATATTTAAAAACACTATAAGATCTACTTCCGTTCTTTTCCGAGTAACCACATAAGAAATAACATACATTTTACGTACATTAACATTACGATAAAATATGTTAAACAAGTAGTGTACATTTAAGATTTAGTTAAATTTAATAAATGTACAAAAGTGGAATATGTTTCAATAATGATATCACATGTTACAGGCCAGAATGTAAGGAAGTTGTTCAGAATATAACATCCGGTCCATGCTTCAAAGGTGAAACTTCCAAGTTTGTCAAGAATATGTTGGCCAGTGACAAGGAAGGCTTGCAGTTTCTGGGAAGACTTCACTCGTGCCCGGCAACACCAGTACAGAATTGTACGCAACCCTGTACCAACCCGTGCAACCAGGACTACGACAACGGAAATTACGCAGGCGCCAAAAGCTTCTATCAGCTGTCTGGATACGCCCATATTGTTATACCTTTTATTTTATTGTTAGGAATTTCACTATAACAATTAGAATTATAGTGATTTGTTAGTAAACATTCCTTATTTTAATAACACACAAGACCATAGGCTATTAAAGCGTTAAAAGTTTTACTTATATTAATTATAATGTCTTAACTTCACTCTCAAACATATTCATGCTTAGCTCGTTCGCCCTTTCCTCGACACTAGAGTCTTCATCTGTGGTTGTTAGAAAATCTCCAATACTAAGACAGTTTACTAATCAGACATTACTAGGCTGGTCAAGCATATGTCAGTCTTGCACATCTGACCTATGTATAGCGGTGCTTTTCGCTCATCAGTTGATGCCATTTCATATTTATCCAATATTCACTAAAATTTATTTTATGAAATACTGTCTTTATGATTTGTTATATGTCAAAATTAATTTTTCTGCTATACAAAAGTTAATTATTTACTGTCGTTTATCAGTACTTAGATTCCGCCAAAAAAATTATTTTCACTTAGAACTCAAAGTTAAAAATGCATTTTTTGCCTACCTTATAGAATGGTTGGCCTTTACAGAGATAAATGTTTGGAAATTGTTGAATTTAGGCATTCTTCTTTCATTGCAATAAGTTATAAGTAAATAAATGAAAAATTAATTTTACACTGTAATAAAACTCGTTTACTTCATAAATCCTTAATACTTTGCAAAACTTTGTGGCCAGATCTTCAAAAGGCTGATTGAACTTATTCCCGTCATTCTATCAACCTGAAATTTAGCACCTAGACTAGTAGTCAAAGACACAATAATTTAACGAAATTTATCTAAAGTTCTCCTCCACCCCATAAATTAGTTTCCATTTTTGTTGTTTTTCTAAACGGAAATAATAAAGACTGTAATAAATCGAGAAATGTAAAGACACAGTGTATAATTGTACTCAGACTTTATTATGTAATGAAGACTAGTACATTCAAAATGGTAGAACAAGGACGTCGCTAACATACTAGGAGATTATGGGTAAACAACAAAAGGGGCAGCACTCTCACAGTTCACACAATGGAAAACAACACAACAAATAGACATAATGGTTGCAACATTCCTCCTCCTTTAATTTCTAGGTGGCCCAAGATCCAAATCGTTCTGGAACACGCCTAGTACGACCTGATGTTCGAGGTACTGGGGATACAGGTGACATCTGATTTTCCAGTGATGGTATTGGTATGTCCGAAACCCGAGGTACCAGGGCTGCATGAGAGACCGACTGATTTAATGGCGGAGCTTCCGTTGCTGGAATGTTCACTATTTCCTCCGGTTTTTCTGTCTGAAACTCAGGCTCTACATTGTCTCTTGAAGATGAACTGGTTGTGGATTTATTATGAACCTTTTCTGTAAGATCAAGATCCGGAATGTCCGTATACCTATTACGAATATGGTCTACATGTCTCTTTACTGTTCTTCCATCTGTCAGTTTGATGGCATAAGAGAGCGGACCGGTCACTGACTGTACGGTCCCCGGCAACCACTCGACTCTAGAACCACCACTATGAGTATAAACTTTATCACCTAGTGCGAAAGTGCGTGTCTTGCAACCTTTATCGTGCGACTGGGCCTGCAGCGCTTGTTTTGTCTCTACGCGACTTTTCAAATCAGCCTGGAGCATTGAAATGGGCGTACGCAGGCACCGGTTCATCAGCAACTGTGATGGAGTCTCTTGGGTTGTGCTTTGGGGCGTGGTTCTGTATTTGAACAAGAATTTGTTTAGCCGCATTTCCCACGGAATAATATTTTCCATTTTCCTGATGCTAGACTTGAATATTTGAACTGCCCTTTCTGCAAGTCCATTGGTGGATGGATGTCTTGGAGCCGAGCGGATGTGTTTAATTCCATGCCTTGTGCAGAATCTTTGGAAATCATCACTAGGGAATGCCGTACCATTGTCCGATACTAGAGTGACTGGAAGACCATGAGTTGCAAATATTCCACTGAGTGCAATGATAGTTGCCTGGGTTGATGTATTAGGAACATTTATCACTTCTAGCCATTTCGAATGGGCATCAATTACAATCAGAAAGAGTTTACCCATGAAAGGACCGGCATGATCAATATGAACCCTAGACCAGGGAGAACTTGGCCATTCCCAAGGGTGGAGCCCTGCCACCGCTGGTACATTTTGATTTTTGTCACATGACGAACACTCTCTCACTGCTGACTCAATATCATGGTCCATTCCTGGCCACCAGACGTAACTTCTGCCTGTAGCCTTCATCCTTGATATACCTATGTGAGTATCATGAAGTAAACACAAAACTGCCTCGCGACATTTGCTAGGAACAATAATCCTGTTTCCCCATAGGAGACAGCCATCCATGATTGATAGTTCCTCCTTCCTAATGTAAAATGCATTATAACACTTATCAACTTTGCCTGGCCAACCCCACCTGACCCATTGAAACACTTTTGACAGAACACGGTCCCGTTGCGTCTCGGTCCGAATCTCCCGAGAACTCACTAACGGAGCAGCTGAGTCGATCATGTTGACAACCAAAACCATCTCCTGAGGCATTGTTACAGATTGAGGTAGGTCCGGGAGTGGAAGTCGACTCAAAGCATCCGCATTAGCATTATCAACTCCTCGCTTGTATTCAATGCTGTAATTATAGGCAGAAAGTGTTAATGCCCATCTTTGTATCCGTGCCGACGCCATAGCTGGAATTGTGCAGTCATGGCCAAACAAGTAGGTCAAGGGCTTGTGGTCTGTCACGAGGATGAATCTATCATTTCCTGTTCGGCCATAAAGATATTGATGGAATTTAGTGACCCCAAATACCAAAGCCAGGGCCTCCCTGTCAATTTGTGAATAGTTCATTTCAGCTGGATTCAAGCTACGGGATGCGAATGCTATGGGTCGGTCTGTACCATCGGTATACCTATGACTTAGCACCGCACCGATTCCTTTCGGCGAGGCGTCACATTGTACCAGAAGTGGTAAAAGTGGGTTGTAATGAACCAATAAATCAGAAGTACTGATCATGTCCTTTGCATAGTGAAAAACTGTTTCCTCTCGTTTCCCCCATTTCCAAGAAACGTCCTTTTTCGTAAGCTCGTACAATGGTGCAAGCTCAGCAGAAAGATTCCTGAGGAACCTAGAGTAGTAGTTTATGAGGCCAAGAAAACTTCGAAGTTCAGTTTTATTTGTAGGTGTCGGTGCTTCCTTTACAGCCTTCACCTTCGCTGGGATAGGATGAAGACCCTCCGCGTCTATGCGGTGACCCAGATACTCAACTGAAGGTTGCATGAACATACATTTGTTTTTATTCGCCTGCAGCCCTGCTTGCATGAGGCGCTCAAGCACAAGTTCAACATTTTTAAAATGCTCGCAATTATCTCTCCCTGTCACAAGAATGTCATCTAGATAAACGCAGACACCTTTTAGTCCTTTCAATACATTACAGATAATTCTTTGAAAACAGCCCACTGCTGCGTTAACACCGAATGGGAGACGTTTCACTTTAAACAGGCCCATGTGAGTGTTTACAGTCAGATATTTGTGGTACTCCTCATCCACGGGTATCTGTGAATAGGCTTGATGCAAATCAATTTTTGTAAATGTTTGTCCACCTCTTAATTCTGCAAACATGTCTTCAATTCTAGGCAGGGGGTAAGGGTCAACCTTACAGGCTTGATTTATCGTTACCTTGTAATCACCACAAAGCCGTATTGTGCCATCGGTTTTCAAAACAGGCACCACGGGGGCTGCCCAATCGCTGTAATCAACCGCCTCCCATATACCAAGTTCTACATTTTTATCAATAGCCTCTTGTACTTTGTTCTTGATGGCATAAGGTACTGGTCTGGCCTTAAAAATTTTTGTCTTTTCCATTCAAAGGGCCATAATTAGGAAAATAGCTTTTGTGTAAGATATTTCAAGTTTTGACAGAAATGCAAACACAAAATATAAAAGAAATAAAAAGAACTACGAAAGAGTCTTGACACATTTATTTATAGTTTAGCCAAACACAATTTTACATTGTAAATAGAACATCTCAGTTTTAAATTAAAAATTTCAATTTTATATCTACTCAATGCTTTTAATATGTCCTTCTGTTGGGCGGAAGTTATCTCTTGCAGACGATTAATAAACCTTTTATTTTAAATTACGGATCGAGTCACTGACATAAACCATTTTTAACTGGCAACAACTCGTAATGAATACAATCAGTAACAATGAAACAAATGCAAACGTTTCAATAGAAATACCCAATTCTTTAAAATAATAAATTTGATTGTTATACTTAGCAAGGCAATATCCACAACTATTTTATTCATGTTTGTTTTACAAATTGAATAATGTGATTAGTTATTAACGTAGATGCCAAATATGTAAATTGTTCCATGTTTACTTTGTTATCTCGTTTTTAATATATGCCACTAATTTAATATTTTACGTACACGTTTTGTTAGTTTTATTGTTTAACATTTAAATAAACCACAGCACTTTCACCTTTATCTTTTGTATAAAATGAAATGATAAAATTATTTCAATGTAATTTGGATTTTGATTATTAGCACTAAAAATACGCACATTAAGTTTTTAGTAAATGTTTTGATAGTTTAAAAAAAACTTTCAGAAACTTGTAATTTTAATGTAAAATTATTGAGCGAAAATGGGACACGCTGGCTGAGCGGCAGCGCGTTCGGCGTACCGAAGGTCCTAGGTTCGAGTCCTGGTGAAGGCTAGGATTTTTTTTACCGGAACTGCTGGGGTGTCCCAGAGTCTGCACAGCTGACATTAGTTGAGATAAAGTAAAGGCGGCTGGGCATTGTGCTGGCCACATTGTGCTGGCCACATTATCCCCTAGCATGCCGTGGCCACAGAAAACGGTGAAAGCTGCCCTATGATCAGCTTGGTAAGACGGGTTCTTTACTTAATAGAGAGAATACCTTATCATTCTGTTTATTGTGTTTAGTCACTGAAATTTAATAAAGAATTTGACAATTTTTATGCATTTAGAAGTGTTTTAAAAGCTATATTTTGGTATGTACCTGTTATTACGACACGTCTGTCCTTCATAAGAAATTCCAAAGTTGAGTTATCAATTCTTATTAGGCGAAATATCAGTGGTCATCTATGCTCTGTCATATATGCCGCAATAGATAATTTTAGTATTGCAATACTCAAGTGGCTTTGATATACTTTTCAAATATTAGTTCAATAAAAATGTTAAATGACAAGCCAGCTTTTGTTATCTTTTTGTAGATAATTATTAAGAAGTAGATGACTGTAGAATAATGAGTACCGAATTGTAGACTGTATTTTTTATTTGGCTAGAGCCCCCATTCAGTTGATGAAATATTTATTTATTACCCTGTCTTGTAGTTATTATAATATTATTACTGCTTGAATTGGTAGTATCATTATTAGTTCATTTTGATATTAGTTTAGTGTAGTCTAGGTTGGTCCAAGTTCAAAAGATCCCCTGGCAATCTTTATAACATTGATTAGAGTTTATTTGATTTATTCAGGTGTATATTTATGTTGGCTCAAATACACAGCAAGTATCGTGTTGTTATTGTGTGGTGTTGGCAATTACTATTGTAGTATAAATAAAACACACACAATACTGAAACGTGAAGAACTGATATAAATCGTGTTTGTAAACAAACGAATTATTGGTTTAATCACATAATCATCATTTAAAAATCAAAATACAAGAAAGATATTTACAAATATGTTAAGAATAGCACATATTCCGTAGACTATATGCGAAATATATTCAATAGGCTATGAATAGCATTGAAACTACTGATAAAACAATATTGAATTCTTTGTAGTATAAATCCGTGAGAATTATAATTCAGAGCATTAAAAATATGATCATTACTTGTCGATGGATGCCAAAGGACTGATGTAATCTTTTTCTGATTCGCATGGGTCTATGATATGGGTCGATACGATACCAGAACCGAATACAAGAAAATACATTGCATCATGGCTGTTGTAAACAGAGAATATATAATAAAATACTGGCGTGCGATGGAATATTCGAGTATGACCACCAACAACGTCTGAAATCGGCCATGTTGTCCGGTGATGTAGCTGGAAAAAAACAACAGTCTTATCTTATGAAATAATTTCGATCATTACTACTGCAATTCTTATGAACGATTAGTATTGATTTAATTATAAAACAATCTACACATTTACGTTTCGTAACACTGTTCAGTCATCCGTATGGAAATATTCATCATAGTGAATATTATAAGATAACACAACTAGCAACTTAATACCATTAGTTAATAAAAATAAATTTAGTAAGACTTAAACAGTGAGAAATTTTAAAGCAAAGTAATAAAGATACATCAAGCTTTAAATAATAACAAGAGATACAAAGCAATATTAAAACAGAAGTTCACTATCATTACTTTAAACTATCATATCATGCATGGACTAGTTAAAAAGTAATATTACTATTTTCTATTTCCACCTATCGACTGTGTGAATTATTTATTCACAGATATCACAATCACTTAAGGGGTTAACGGAGCATTAAATAATTTTTCATCTACTTATAAGTAGAGAATAAAATAATTACTTTAGTCTTGATTTGAGCATTAAAATGAACAAGATTAGCAAAACAAGGAATATAGAATAGAGAATATCTGAAAAGAGAATAAAAAATACGACAAAAAAGAAAGTCATAACTTGTAAATTCAAACGTAACAGACTTTTAAGCAAGCTCTTTCTCTCTGGACGGCGCCTAGACTGGACAGCGCCGGTATTAAAAAAACACTATACTTATACTATATCTCGTGTATAATTTACGTTCAATCCTGACTTCATTTTATGCAGAGAAGGGGGAGAGTAGAAATGTTGTGGTGGAAAGGCGCAGCAGGCGATCCTTATGCTGAGCCAAGAGGCGAGTTGCCAAGTAAATCTCTCGACTCGCTCTAACGATTAATTTTATTGATCCAGCTTTTTTGCAATTTTTTCCTTTCCTTCTAAAATGCAAGCATCCGCTGATTTATGCTTCCAGTGACAAGGCTGCTCAACACTCACCTGAACAAAGAGATTCAATTCAGTTTATTAGTTTATCACTCGCCTTAGATGCAATGAGTTCTGGTGGCCTAGCGGCAACGCACTGGTCTGGCGTAGTAAAGGACGAAGGATGAGTTCAACTGTTGTTGAACGTATTAAATTTTGTTACCTGGTCTAAATTGTGTCCCTTGGGTCTACCCAGATCTGATATTTACCTGACAGTTATGGGGGGGGGGGTAATTTAAAGCGGCTCAGCATTGTGCCGGCCACACATCGCCTTATTCTACGTGGCCACGGTAACTTGTGTACGCTACTCCACACTCCTTAATGACTAGATTGGTCTAAATGACGTAAAGTTACGAATAAGGATAGTGTAGGAAAAAAATAAATAGCGGAGCGAAGTAATATAAATATACAATTATAAACGGACGTGCTATTTTCTTTCATAACATAAATAAAGACATTCAAATAATAAGTTATTATTGTAGCACACAGAAAAATGACTTTTTGTTATGTAAATCATTGTCATCAACTGGCATGAGAAAGATACAACTTTTTAGAAGCAATCTACATCCCTAGTCGTCATTGGTCGAATGTAGTTCAGCAGAATTTCAATCCGATTGGATATAATAGAGCAAATAAATATATTATGTATTCAAAGAAACGAAAGAAAAAAAAACCCAGCTTGTTCCGTTGTTTTTTCAAAACATAAAAAAAATACATTCAAATTATAATTCAAATAAAAAACATTTCCGGTCGAATTCAATCATTTGTTTCGAAACATGTCTGTGTGCTACTTTACTGGTTGTACTCAAATTTGTTGGGGATTAAAATGTATTTCATTTCCAAAAGATGTTTACAAAACAAAACAATGTATTGTGAAAGTCAGAAGTGAAAAATCACCTTTTTAAAATATCAAATTTATTGCTAAATGCAAAGGAATTTTTGTTATTCGTTTTTATGAATCTACGAATTTTGTTTTTCAATAACCAAGAAAACGCAACTCTTGACTAATTTATTTTGTAAGCAAATAAATATTTAACTTCACGCGACTAACACTTGAGTATTAGTTATCGCCTACTCACTTTTGATGTTAAAAAGGGATTCCTCATAACTAATATTGTATCCTTTGTATAATTCTAAAAGACTAGAACTGGCCGTCGAGGTTGAAATCAATTGTCAAACACCAGCAAAAGCATGTTTTTTTTTTGTTTATTAGTTTAAAAATAGAACAGGAAGTTCACGAACATATGGGTTCAAAAGTTCACGCCTCATTAAGACTTGTCAATGCCATGAAGCTTTGACAATATTTTCACCTCTTGAGGCTGCAACTGAATAATGTGTATGTACATTTGTATAAAATTATGATACCTTCAACCTTTCCTCTTGGCTACCCCACAGGAGATCATTGAAGTGTAAAGGCTCGAATAACTAGCTTTGACTGCCGTACTAGTATAGAGTATGTAGGCCGTTAACATGTAGAACTGTAAGCCTTTAAGGCTCATAAGTCTTTATTTGTAAGTTTCTCTGGAGAAAAATAATAAAAAATAGATCCTAAATCCTATCGAAAGTAATTAGGCCCTTTATTAAAACTAAAGGCTTCATGGCATATTTAACAAAATGTTCAAGTACACATTCAAAGAATATCAAAAGTAAGGGCCCCCAGTGCAACGTGAGATTGTAGGAGGAAGTTATGTTGGCATGTAAGGAGCTGGAAGACAACATGTTTGCCGTTGAAAAAGAGGCATGGATTGCATTTAGACATGTTGTTCATAGTTTTTTAGGCAAAAATAAGAGTGATAACTACAAAGAGCTAGTAGAAAACTTAAATGTACGGTATGCAGATATGAAATGCAGAATGTCAATAAAGCTGCATTAACTGCATTCACACTTGGAATTTTTCCGACCAAATTTGGGTGATGTGAGTGAAGAGCACGGAGAACGTTTTCATCAGGATATTCTTGCAATGGAGAAAAGATACCAGGGCAGATGGGATGCACCTATGATGGGTGACTACACCTGGTGTTTGATACGCCATGACGACAAACTTCACAATAGAAAACCACGTTCTACTGTTCACTTCTAGTGTTTTTTGAGATTGTGAGAGATTGTGAGAGACTATTACATTATAACATAATTTAACATTATGTAATCTAAACGTCTTTCAAGACTTTGGAGCCAATGATGAATATATGTATGTAACGTGATGTAAGATGCCATTTTGTAACATAACATAACGTTTTGAGCTAGTAATTGTTATATATTGACTAAAGTTGTATCTCATGCAATACGATTAATATTAATTACTGTAGTGAGAACTTAGTGTATCGGTATTTGGACACTGAATGTTTCGTTAATTAGATTTAACACAAAAGATTTGTGTCCACTTCCTGTGTTGTTTTTATGCACGTTGTCTTCCTGTCCCTCACGATTGAAGGCTAATCGTATTGTTATTAAATAAATAATCCTTTACAGCTTTTTGGTCTAGTGTATTCATAAACAATAATAAACCATTTCATTACATGGTGTCAGAAGTATTATGGCTAAATTCCACCCGCCAGAGCAATTCGACTTCAGTTCGCCTACGAAGTGGCCGGAGTGGAGAGAACGGTTCTTAAAATTCAGAATGGCCACTAAGCTAGGCAAGGAAGAAGGCTCAGTACAAGTAAGCAGCCTTATCTATGCAATGGGGGCAGATGCTGACAAAATTTATTCTACGTTTACTTTCGAGGCTGGTCAATCCAGGCCTGAAGAAAACTTTGAATTAATACTAAGCAAATTCAATAGTTACTTTACGCCCAAACGAAATATCATACATGAGAGCCAAATTTTACACCTGTAGCCAAAAATAAGGTGAAAGTGTAGAACAATATATACGAACACTGTATGAATTAGCAGCCTATTGTGATTTCTCTGATAAAAGCGACAGTATCAGAGATCGACTCGTACTGGGACTCACAGATAGGGAGATCTCACAAAAACTGCAGCTGCAGAGAGACCTGACTTTGGATGCTGCTGTTGAAATAGCTAGGCACTATGAGATGGTGAAGGTACAATTGTTGGACCAGCGAGGTTTGTCAACGGACTCAGTCAGGTTTGGAACTCCGCGTCGCCAGACTCATTCACAATCGATAGGTGGGAAGGGAGAAGGAAGTGCAAGGAGGGAAAGTACAGGAAATACTTTCGTCTCACATAAAGGAGAATCAGCCAACTTTGTTAAGAAATGTGGAAATTGTGGACAATCTCATAACAAGACAGCCTGTCCAGCAAAGGGCAAGTCGTGTCGCCACTGTGGTAAATTAGGTCATTTCATCTCAGTGTGTCGTCAGCGAAAGCAACATCGTGACGTTCACAGTATTATGCATCATGACACAGTTACCCAATCATACACATTTGACTCAATATTGTCAACAGTTGCAGAGCCACCATGGAGAGTGACAGTTAACATTCACAATCTACCAATTAACTTTAAAATTGACACAGGTGCTGATGTTAGTGTTATTTCCAGAGCTACTTATAACAAGATAAGCCCTAGTCCTAAACTAACTCATTCTACTGCAACTCTGCGAAGTGCTGGTGGTTTCCTACAGAACTTGGGAGAATTTACTGCTCCAGCTACATTCCAGAACAAAAAGTTTCAAATTCGTCTTTTTGTTATTAATGAGGAGACTGACAGTCTTTTGGGTAGAGGCGTAGCTAATGCACTGGGTCTTGTGCAGAAAAATATCAATGAAATCGGAGCAGCAGTTCCTCTTGACTTATCTACACACATAAAGTGCACTCCAGTTACCATTAAAATTCGCAAAGATGCTGAGCCATACAGCTTACCTACAGCAAGGAGAGTGCCAATACCTCTTATTGACAAGGTCATGGTTGAACTACAACGGATGGAAAAAGCAGGCGTAATAGAACCTATTACCGAAGCAACAGATTGGTGCGCTCCAATGGTGCCAGTCTTAAAGAAGAATGGATCGATTCGTATTTGTACAGACTTTAAGAAGCTCAATTCTGCAGTGAAGCGGGAACGCTATGTGCTTCCTGTATTAGATGATATACTACACAAGCTTCAAGGTGCAACAGTATTCTCAAAATTGGATGCAGCATCAGGATTTTGGCAAATTCCTTTAGACAGTTCCACTGCAAAGCTGACTACCTTTATAACACCTTTTGGTCGATACTATTATAAAAGGCTACCATTTGGCTTCACAAGTGCACCTGAGATTTTCCAGAGGGTGATGGAAAACATTCTGGAAAAAGAGCACAATGTAATTTGCTATTTTGATGATATTCTTGTCTTTAGTAAAACAGAAAAAGAACATGAAAAGCACTTGTCAGTAGTTCTAAAAAGGCTGAATGAAGTGAATCTTCAACTAAACCAAGAGAAGTGTGAGTACAGAAAGAAGGAAATTGATTTCCTGGGCCATCGGATCAGTAAGGATGGTATAAGCCCAGATCCTATCAAGGTTTCTGCTATTATCGACATGCCAGAGCCACGAGATGTCGAGGAGTTACGTCGCCTACTTGGCATGGTAAACTTCATGGGCAGATACATTCCAAACATATCCACAATTCTTCGTCCTCTGACACAATTGTTGGAGAAGAAAAACCATTGGACATGGGGATCATCTCAAATAAATGCACTTACACAGGTAAAGAAAATGCTCACATCTACACCAACTCTTGCATTCTTTGACATTTTAAGGCCATGTGTTGTAAGCGTTGATGCAAGTTCCTATGGAATTGGTGGAATGCTTCTTCAAGAATGTGATGGTAAACTCAAACCTGTAGTTTTTTGCTCACGTACCATGACTCCAGCAGAAAAGAATTACGCGCAGATAGAAAAAGAACTTTTGGCAGCAGTATGGACTTGTGAAAAGCTTCAAAAGTACCTCATGGGACTACCATCATTCACATTACAGACTGATCACAAGCCACTGATATCTTTGATCAATGTTCGAGACCAGCAAGACACACCAATACGTTGTCAGAGAATGCTTATAAGGCTCATGCGCTTTAATGTTCATGCTACTTACATACCAGGCGTACAACTTATCATTGCTGATACACTGTCGCGCAGCCCACAACAAGTAAACGTTGGGTTGTACGAAGAAGTGGATCGCCTCATTCAGGATATTGACTCTCATATAGACTCAGTTCGAATGTCTTGGCCGGCGTCCGATGCGAAACTTTTACAGTTTGCAGGTGAATCAGAGAAAGACCCTTTTCTAGCTTTAATGAACTACAGATCATCACCAACTACAGCCACAGGGTACAGTCCTGCTGAGTTAGTGATGGGTCGTAAAATCAGAACCATCCTACCATCATTGCCAGTCAATCTTTCTCCAAAAATCATAGAAAGAAAGTCTATTCTTGGAAAGGACGAAGGGAGGAAAAGGGCAAATCAGATCTACTATAACAGACGTCATGGTACTAGAAAGCTTCCACCTTTAGAGCCAGGTACCAAGGTCTTACAGAAACTAGACCATGAGCAACAATGGACAAATCCAGCCACTGTAATCAGAAGCGTGGCTCCCCGATCATATCTAATCAAGTCTTCTTTTGGGACTTTCCGTAGGAACAGAAAACACTTACGGCCAACATCAACATTTGTTCCTACGGAAAGTCCCAAAAGAAGACTTGATTAGATATGATCTGGGAGCCACGCTTCTGATTACAGTGGCTGGATTTGTCCATTGTCAAGTCTTCTTTTGGGACTTTCCGTAGGAACAGAAAACACTTACGGCCAACATCAACATTTGTTCCTACCTCTATCGGTTTCCTACCTGACAAGGACGATGCCATTGTTACTGAACAACAGAACGGCATGCCTCAACCTCAGGGAGATCCAGGTTTTACCAACCCTCAAGAACCGGATAATAACACTACTGAAACCCACCTTGAACCCCAAGAGCAGGCGCATGGCCCACCCGTTGGCCCTACGGTTTTGACAACTCGGTCTGGGCGTATCATTAATCCACCTGCCAGATATCGGAATGACTAAACGTAAAAGGGGGAGATGTAGTGAGAACTTAGTGTATCGGTATTTGGACACTGATTGTTTGTTAATTAGATTTAACACAAAAGATTTGTGTCCACTTCCTGTGTTGTTTTTATGCACGTTGTCTTCCTGTCCCTCACGATTGAAGGCTAATCGTATTGTTCAAGTTATTATTAAATAAATAATCCTTTACAGCTTTTTGGTCTAGTGTATTCATAAACAATAATAAACCATTTCATTACAATTACTATATGTTGAATTGATTTTTTGGTTTTATAATCAAACGGTTAATGTAATTAAAAAAAATAATGTCATATTCAGACTCAGCATACTCAATTTAATTAAGAAACATAAAAAAATTTAGAAAACAGAGAAAAAGTTTTTTTTTGTTACATGGTGTTATTTATTTAAGACAAAGCATCTGTAATCAAGACAAATTTTCATTTGTTAGAATCAATAAAGGAATCTTATCTTATCTTAAGCACTGACTCTTACATTTCATGAATTAGTTTTTTTTAACTCCACTTTTACGTCACTTTTATGTTTGTTCAAAGACTATAAAAAAGATGGGCCGCTTAATCTATTTATAGAACTGAATAGTTGGTTTGCTTTTACATAATTTTCTATAGGGCGTTTGCAATCACGTGACATAAAGCACGTGATTTGTGTTTACTTTCTGTAATGGTGTACAAGTAATAATGGCCGCTGTATTAATAAAGTTTCATATAGGCTCGAGCTTTTTTTAAATGATGTGTTGTGTTTTAAGTCTTATGAAGATTTAAGCTGTATTATGTATGTTAAATAAAATAGGCTATTTTATTATTATCATAGACATAGATCATAGACGATGTGAGCCTATTAGTGACTTGACTAGATAGCCTATTCACCAACAACACTATCACTTGACATCGTAGCCTAGCCTACGAAACATTAAAAGTGTAGGCCTATAAAGTGAAATTGAAAGTGCAAATAGGTCTAGCCGGCCCTAGCCTAATCACGTTAATCAATTTATCTACAGTACTACTATTACCTCCTTATTTTTTAGTAGGATAGCCAATATTCAGATGTGAATTTTGCATGATAAAGAGCAACTTCACTTTCACCATGTTACATTTGTACCTCAAGTGGGTTCTTATATTTACAGAAATACGTCACTAAAAATAGAGTAAAAACCTAAGCCACGCCCACTGAGAACGCTCTATTAAATAAAGGGAAGAATTCAATGCATTCGTGAATCGGGAATTCCCCAAAAATTCTTTAACATCACCTAATAGCAGAAAGCAAGAAATCCTTCTTATTATAGTCTTGGTTTGTTTTATTCTGAGGAAGCGAGTAGAGATGCTGCGGAGCGGCACAACAAGAGATCCTTTTGCCAAGCCAAAAGTCGTGTTGCAATGATCAGTTGCGTAGCTAGGGAAGGGTGAGGGGGGGTCCAAATTCGAAAGATCCCCCGGGCCCCTACTTGAGGGGGGCCAGCAAAGGAGTGTCAAAATAAAAAAAAATTTGCAGGGGCCCCCAAAGGAGTGTTCGAAATATTTTTAGCAGGGGCCCCTAAAGAGGTCAAGCCCCCGGGCCCCCAAATCTCTAGCTACGCCACTGGCAATGATACGACCTTGAATTGGATTGTTCCGACGATTACAGTATCGATTCGTTGATTGCTTTCCTTTCTTTCAAGAACGAAACCGTGCGCTGATTTTAGCTATCAGTATAAGGGGGTCCTTAAAAACGCTCCCTGAAATAGAGATTCAATTCATTTTTCGGGTCCCACTTTAAACAACGTAATAGGGCGCAGTGGCGATACGCTGGGCTGGTGTACCGATGGACCCGGGTTTAAATCCTGTTGAAAGATACGGATTCATTCCTAGGTAGTTGTGGCATCCCCGCGTCTATCCTACGGCCCAAACAACATAAAGACAAAAACACTTTCCCTAAAAACATAAACAATTTAGAACAAAGTCAGAACAGAGTTGCAAGGCTCATTACTAGCGAATATTCTCAACTGACAAGAGAAACACCAATTGTCAAATCACTAAACGTAAAAACACTAGACTAGAGGACAGAAAGGCAAAGAGTAAAGTAGTAATAATATATAAGGCATTAATTAAACTCTAATTTAGAAATACAACCCAATAACAACCTGTTGCAATGGTCAGATACACATATGGAAAAAAATAATTTCTTGTCCCTTATGCGAGAATAAATACATATAAGTACTCTCTCTTCCCGAGTGGCATTCGTGCATGGAATGGGTTGCCTGAACAAACCAGGAAAACCAGTAACTTAACATCATTTAAAATATTAATAAAGATGCAAGACTAAACTCAGATCAAAGATGAGCGTAGGAGCAATAATCTTCTTTAAAGAAGGAACGTCTATAATATAAGAGATAAATCTGTAAAAAAAGGGATACACTCTACTAGACTATAGACGTTAAGTTCTAAATACAGACAACGCTAGAAGAAATGGAAGTAATTTAATTATTCAATTACAAACAGACATGTACTGTTCTTTTTTACTCCCTTTCTCTTAGCTCAAACTGTCTGTCTGTCTGCTTGCTTGTAAAACTTTGCATCGATTTTTCGACCACTTCCCGTCGTCCAATCGAGCTGAAACTTTTGGCGACTAACAATACATTCTTTGATTTTTTGAAAAATTTAACGGTTTGTTTTGGTTTCACGTTGAAAATGCCAGCCCAACTTTTAATGTTTTTTTCGTCACAAAGCTAGAAAAAAAAAGGATGTGCTGAGAGTATTTTTATGACGTCATCAAACTTTGTGCTCTAGCTTTGTGTATGAAGGGAAACAAATTAATTCATGTTCACATTCGTGTCTTTGACACGAATAATATTCTGTACATGTTTCATTTCTAGTAGTCAATCAATTATTTAATTACATGATGGTAAACTTAGTTTACAACGAAAGGGAGCATAATACAAACTTGGTTTTTATGGCCTAGTTTTTTTAAACATAAATAACAACATTAAAGCAATAACTTATTATTTCAACACACCAAAAAACAAATAGCATGCTGTTATAGAAATCTTTGTCATCAACTGGCATTGGGATGATAACACAGTATAACGAATCTACATCGCAGAGCGCAATTGCTGCGTTGACTTAATGTTATTACAATTTCATTCCTATGGATGTTTTAAAAGTGTCAAATAGAAAAATTAATGCCAAGAGGCTTGACTTTTTTAAATGAAATAAATTCCATGAAAGATTGAAAAGTTAACAAAAAATATCTGAGTTTTCCTATAGCATCCACAGTTAAAGAAAAAAATTTTGTTTTTAAATGACAATAGCTAGATCTAATACAACAGGCAAAAAAAAAACAATACTGATTAGGTTGTACAAGTTAAATTTCTTAATTTATGCAAGTGACAGTGAAATAGGAATCAATACGATTTCTAACGCTTAACTTTGTTAAATTCTGCAACAATTTTGTTGAAGAAATTGTCTGAACTTTCATCACAACAGAGACATGATTTAATAGTTTCATAGGTGTAGAATTGTTTAATGCACGCTTTAACAATTCAATTACTGAATTTTGTTAAAATATAATGTGATAAAATATGTTCTTTACAAATTTAAAAGAATTTTTAAAATTTTGACTTCAAAGAGTCTCGCAATTTTAAAAGTGAAAAATCTCAGCTGTAAAAAGAAAACGCTGTTTCATATTTACACGAAAATATGCGTTTCAAAGAATTATCTTAATTTAACAAACTTAATATGTAAATTATTCCATGTTTACTTTGTGATTTTCTTTTTAATGTATGTCACTAATTTTATGGTCTTTTCTTATATATTACAGACGGTCCTTCTATAATGAATATTAATGCATCCTACCGTATCCTACGTTCATCCGTGGTCCGAGTATACTCTTGCATCTTTATTAATGTTTTAAATGATGTTCAGTTTCACAACACAAGTCTTGATTAACATCTACTATAAAAAACGTCTCTTCACATAAAAAAAAATCCATGTACTACAGGTCGATTCTGACCTTCACCTTGTCTTCTAACTGACTGACACGTATGTTAATTTAAAAGCTTCAATAATATCCTTCAAGACCTGGACTTAAAAAAACGTATATAAATATATTTTTCATGAATCAAATTCAATATATCAAAGGGAGTTAATAAGTATATCCTTGAATAGTGTATACATTCTCACGGTTACTTCTCTTAGACCATAAAATTAAAACCACCTACACTCTAAACTCTACAACACATTAGCCTTCTGAGCCCTCCCCTCCGGTTGCCTAATTTACCCTACCGCCTGGGCTCCTGCGCATTTTATGCCTATTTCGCAATATATCATGATTGAGCGACCACTGAGGAAAAACCGTCAAAGATAACAACGTGAAATTAGACACTTCAATATCGGCAGTTTCGCGCATGTCAAATAGGCCGATTTCTAGCCATGTAATTTTTGTAACATAATTAATAAATTTAATGGCGTCTATTAAAATATTATCAAACACAATTGACCATAAAAAAAGGGTATTTAAGACAAACCACCAACATCTGCATATCAATTGAATAAAAAAATAACACATTTTTTAAAATGTGTCATTAATTGTATGTTTTATTAATGTTTAGATCGTTTTTTTTTTCATAAAAAATTCCCTAGAAAGGTAATTTTGAAGTGCTAAACAAAAATAGGTACCCACGCGATTTTAAATACTTAAAGCTTTTGTTATAAAATATATTATATATATTTTATTAATTTACTAATTTCATTACAACTAGAGCAGGTTAGATTTAGTTATGAATTTTTTAGTACAGTCACTGTCTAGGCTCATTAGGTCATTTTCGTCAACTGGCTACTTCTGCCCCAAATTTGTTAATTTATAGAAAACATTAAAAAGTTTAATCGAAACTTTGTTAAAGCAAACGTCCTCGACTATTTTTTAAATTTTAAAATAAATGAATGATTCCTTGTTATAAATTATGTATCACTGTAAAGGGCTTGAAAAGAGGATTCCAATAAAATATCATTTATTAAAATCGGATCAGAAAGTTTTAAATTTTTAAGTGATGACTTTTTATTAACAAAGGCAAAGCAATGCCAAAGAAGGAAAACTGCATTTACATAAACTTGCATAGATAAGTGCTTTATTAAAACTTAATTAATCTACTTCCGGTGCAAAGGTTAAAAAAACCTTACACCATAATTTGATCTAAAAAAATGGCAGGTTTTCTCTTTATTAAAAAACACCCCATTTTCAAGCGCTAAAAATTTATATCTCCCCTCCCAGTTGACCTAGAAATACAAATGAGGTGTCATTTAAAAGATCTCATCTAGCTCTATCTATCAGTGTAGGTTTTAGGACTGAATTATTAATATGAAATTTTTATTGAAGTACTTAATGAAATCGAACTTGCAAGTAAAGAATAGATCTAGGCCTACCTGAACTATAGCGCCAAAATTCATATTTAGTATGACAAATCTTCAAAAAAATCAATAATTTCTTGTGTTGAGAACAAGGAAGGGTAAAAGTTCGGTACTCCTGCCCCACGAAAAGTAGGGTTCTAAAAAATTCCAACTGAAAATTTTTTCGCGTGGAGCTATTGATAAGTGTCTTAGAAAGAGCGGCAGACTATTGAAAATGGAAAAAAAAATTTTTTTTCATCGAAAAAAAAATTCATTTCCATTGTGTTTACCAAAGGCTTGTGACGTCACACAGCCATGAAAAACACGATGTCTGACGGCTTCCCAAGACACAATTATCAATAGCTCCGCTACTCAAATTTTCAGTGGGAATTTCTTAGATCCGATACCAAAAAGGGAAAAGGGGCGAAATAGCACGAAATGAATACAAAAATAAAATTATTCTTACCGTATATCATATGAAATAACACAAAAAGACACAAAATCCTATTGTTCTCTCTTCCTAGTCGAGACCACCTGTCTCTTTTTGCGCATGCGTGCCATGTGCTCTAGATTACTACTTCCTGTCCCAAGATATGGCCAGGTTGGCCGATACTACTCATTAACAAATACTTAGAAAGCTTAGAAACTAACCGATAGTAATCATTAACAAATACTTAGAAAGCTTAGAAACTAACAGATAATAATGATTAACAAATACTTAGAAATCTTAGAAAATAACAGATAGTAATCATTAACAAATACTTAGAAAGCTTAGAAACTAACCGATAGTGGGGAAAAATCTGGTCCGAGAAGCGCGTGGTACATGGAGTGTGTGCGTTTGATATTATAGTATAGGGTTAAAAGAAAAAATAAATAAATTAAACAATTCAAAGGGACGTAACAAAATTTAACACAAAAAGCTCAAGGGAAGTAACAATTTTTAATAAAACATGCAAAATTACAAAATTTTCAACATTAAATAAAAATCACACAAATGGAACCGCTCAATAAAACCTAGATTGTTGTATTCAGGACAAAAAGATCTTTAAATTGATATATGGCACTTAGAAAAACTCCGCGTGTCAGTTAAACCAAACTTTAGCCCAAGGAAGTACGTTATCCTTTTGTCCAATGGACCGGATTGAGGCTCGTTACGATTCATGATCAAAAAATTGAAAATTTTCGTCACAAACTCAATGTAAACAAGGAAGCAGACATCTTTGATAAACTTTAACCTACTCACGCTACTACAAAACATCTGATTGGCTGTTATGGCAAGACTAAACCAATCCACGTAGCTGTACTATCGCTGTACTATCGCAATCCCGCTTTAGCGGGGGCAAGGGCTCAAAGGGTTAGTCTCAAGACGTCCGTATAGAAATATTCATAACTAGTGAATATTCACAACTAACTATATAACAACATTTGCTAACTCACTAATATTAGCAAGACCTTAGGAATAAAATGTATAAAAGCAAAGTTATAGGTAATGATACATCAAACATAAAATTATAAACTAGATATAAAAAAATATAATTTCAACAAAACAGAAAATCATTTACTTTTAAAATACATTTTAAATGAAAGGACTAATTTATAAGTGTTCAAGAAATAAAACCACCATATTATTGAAAACGCAAAATGAAATGTTGAGACTAGACTTCGACCGCGGAATAGCTAAGAGCGCAATGTGCACCTCATTAAAAGGTATGTCTTTAAGATTATTTATTTAAGCGCCGACTCTTGTCCTACATTTTATGAATTAGTTATTCTTACATTATGTTTACATCAATTCTATGTTTGTTCAAAGACTATTAAAAAAACGGACCGCTTGCTGCATTTATAGAGCTGAATAGTTAGTTTGCTTTTACATAATTTTCCATTAAGTAAACCGGAAGTAAGCTTATACAATGCAAACGGAAATCCGTGGAGCAGCACAACAGGTGATCCTTATGCTGAGCCAAACGTCGTGTTGCAATGATACGAACTTGACTCGGTTTGCACCGACGATTATAAAATCGATGCGGTGATTGTCGTCTTTCTTTCTAGAACGATACCTTGCTCTGATGTAAGCTTTCTGTATAAGGGAGGGGGGTGCTTTAAATCTTTTATTTATTTAAATCTATAGACGTAATCGGCGGCAATAGGCTGAGCTAACGTGCTGAAGGACCCGGTTTCAAATCCTGTTGAAATCTACGGATTAATTCCTAGGTTTTAATGGCATCCCCGCGTCTATCCTGTTACGTACTTACTTAACGCCTGTCAACCTCTGTTGGAGTATGGGCCACCAACAACAGTTCTCCATATTCTCCTAACCTGGGCCATCCTCTCTAACTGGTTCCAGCTGAAACCCATCTTGGTGATTTCGGCTTCCAGGTCACGCCTCCAAGTGTATCGTTGGGGATTGCATCGCAATGACCGCCTTGTAATATCTACCCTGTAGGTGTGGATAATTTTAACACTGCTTCACTGGCTCTACAGACCAATACAAACTGAATGGGATACAACCTACTAGCCTTTAGACGTTAAGTTCTGAATACAGACAATGTAAGAGAAAAGGGAAGTAATATAATTATTCAATTACAAACAGACATTTATTGTCCTCTTTTTTTTACATAAATAAAAACATTAAAGCAATAACTTATTAGTTCCACACACCAAAAAAACAAATAGCTTCCTGTTATGGAAATCTTTGTCATCAAATGGCATTGGTATGATAATACTTTATAACTAATCTACATCTCTGAGCGCCATTGCTGTGTCGACATAATTGTATCAGCATTTTTATATTGATGTTTTAAAAGTGTCAAAAAAGAAAAAAATCGACTTCAAGAGACTTGACTTTCTTTTAAACAAAGATGCTTTATGAAAGATTGAATAGTTAACAAAAATATCTAAGTTTTCCTTTTAACATATGAAGTTAAATAAAATCAAATTATGTTTTTAATTGACATAACAGCTTTTACAAACACGCGAAAAACAATAATAATTAGGCTGTAAAAGTCATATTTCTGAATGTAAGCGAGTGACAGTAAATAGAAATCAATAGGATTTTTAACGCTTGACTTTGTGAAATTCTGCAGCACTTTTGTTGAAGATAATTATTGGAACTTTCATCCAAACACAGAAATGATTTAACAGTTCGATATAATTGTTTGATGCACGCTGTAAACAATTCAATCATTGAAACTGATTAAAATATAATGGGATGATTTTATTAAAAAACGATTACTATTTCCAATTTTAGGTGTTTTCAAAACGTCAGAATAAATGGGTGATTTCTTAAACAATTTAAATGTATATGATTGTTGCATTCAATTATGTTTTTATCTTTATAAGTTATAAGTTATATTTAAAAGAAAGTAACTGGTCCTTTATTGAAACACACAAAAAAAAACAACTAAAGATTGAACCAGTAGGGCGTCACAGTCTAAACTTACGTGTCAATCAATATGGAGTCGGGTATTGTGGATGGCGGTAACATTGTGACTTCTGGTACGGCTCTAATTTCCCATGAGGTCTACTTCTGGTCTGTTCAAGTTCTCCAAGTTCCCCTCCTGCTCCTCATCCTGCTCGGGGTGTTGACCAATGGCGTCAACGTGGTGGTCTTCGTCAAGCAGGGCGTCACCCCTGGGGGCATCACCTGGGCGCTCTTCGCGATGTCCGCCGTCAACTTCTTGGCCAGCATCGTCCTTCTTCCGAACGTCGTCTGTTTTTACGTGCATAACATTAACCTTGACCTTAACAATGGTTGCCTCGTAGTCGCCTTTGCAACGACGTACCCACATTTCATTTGGAACAAAGCCACGTGTTTCCTCATGACATATATATGCGTTGAGAGGGCCGTCTGCGTCGTTTCCCCTCTGCGCGTCAACACGCTCCTGCAGATCAAAGTGAAAGTCTTCATCGTCATCTGCTTGTGTTTGGTGACTACAGCTGTATACATCTGTTTTCCCGCTTCCCTGAGGCTAGTTTGGCGTACGATGCGAAACGACACGGTCAAAGTTCAGATGATACCCTCGGAGTCCAGCGACTTTTTTTACAGACTGAACTTTTATTTCAACTCCTTGTTCGTCGTGAATATAGCCATTGTTGTCATCGCCTTGGCTACCGTTGTCTTGGTTACACGACCTAACGCCGCCAGGAAATGGAGAGAGTCCACGATTCAATTAACCATCGGAAACGCCCGCGCGAGACCCGGTCATAAAACGGTGCAAAGAATGACAGCAAAGAGCTTGGAGCTCTGCAGGACTGTTACGGTGATCACCACCTTTTACCTGACCTGCCTGGTTTGCAGCCACCTGCCGGCCATGATAGCCTTGACCCTGCCCGGAGTTACACTTGACGGAGAGAACAACATGCTCCTGGACATCATACTGACCATACGCTACGACATTGATGCGTTGCACGCTTCAGTGAATCTCTTTATCTATATCAAATTGAGCTCAAAGTATAGGGAAACATTCTATTCCGTGTTTTACCCACATAATGCTTTACAGTAGTGAGCCATTGACTTTACACGCTGCCACAAAACATGCTCTATACTAAGCGTTCTTGTTAATCTTACACTTGTATAAATCGAAATAAAACCTTAATACCATTGAATGTTTGACGCGTTATCATAATTGAATATAAGCACCCCTGCATACAATTCTATTCATCTAGTTTTTCCTTACTAGATAAATTGTAATTGTGTGTGTATGATGATGATAGAAAGTAAGTTAAAGTTTTATCGTCAGACTAATTTGATCCATAAGGCCAGGGTATATTAGGAGATTGTTTGACTAGCACAATGCTCAGGCGTCTTTACTTTTCCCTTAAAGAAAGTAAAACTATTATCAAAAACTTGGATTCGGTCGGCCTTTAATGTCATTTACATAAAGCTGTGAAAATGTGGGGAGACCTGACATCTTCCTATAAGTATAAATACTTGGATATCTTGAGGCCTATGGGTAAAACAACAAATTATAAGTTTAATTTGTTAAATAGAATGTAGAAGTGTAACGATGCGTCTCTTTTTAGACTGATTAAAGTGAAGCTAGCTCCTAATATTACAAAAGCTGCTTTTTATTTGGTTTTCAAATTATATTATTTGAATTGTAAAATCTTTACTGTATTATTGGATTTTATTTATATTATGCTGAAATCATTTTGAGTTTTCAGCAATATCAATATTGGCGTTGTAGGTTACTTCAAAAGTAACATTCAAATATCAGTGTGCAGAGAGTTTCCATCTTATACCAAGTCATTAGATTTATCTTATATCTATCTTATAGACGTGTCTTATATTATGTTACAGACGCTATTTCACATTGTTGCATTCTACGCCTATCTGCGTCTTGCATTTTGATGAGTATTTTAAACGATGTAAAGTTAATTGTTATCCTGGTTAGTTCAGGCAACCTATACCATGCCCGGATGCCACGCGGGAATAAAGAGTACCTATATGCCGTTGTTCTGGTATATGAAAACATTTTGTTTTGTTATTATGTTTATATGAAAATTGTAATATTATTTTCAACTAATCAACTTACTACAATTAATCATGTCCACACTAAGTTTCTATTATAAGTTGAGTTTTATTAATGTGGTCAAAACATTACCTATAACTTATAGATTAAGCCATACATCTAATACAATACACTATGAAAATCATCATTATACTTATTTACCAAATTAAAAGAAAATATTTAGTCCATAATAGAACACTGATATTAAATTTAAATTTTATATAGAAAAGTATCTTAGTTTTACTTATTATAAAATCAAGAAAAGTTAATTTCTTTGAAATTATCATATTGGATCTAGTTAAAAGTGTTGGTGTTTTAAACAGTATAAACATTAATCTGATTCAGTTGTAGCTTTTGTAGGTCTATTGTATTAAAAATGTATGGTAAAAAAAACTAGATATATAGGAAATACATAATGTTTTATATGGAGGTCATTATAGTCGCTTTAATATGTAAATGTAAGGTGATTACAGAGCACCATTGTACACCGTGAAGGCGTCCTTAGCAGCCACATGTTTCCTTGCTGCAAGATTGCGTTTCTGATTGGTCGATCTCGTCGTGTGCGCAGGAATTGTAGCGAACCATAAAATCCACGCCGCCTTTGGACATTTGGAAAATCAAATTGACGATCTTTATGATTTCTCCTTTCATGCAAGGATGCTGGGATATTTCACTGCGAACCTAGAAACATTATATTAGATAATAATTCTAGCACGATAGACGCCGAAACTAAATTTTAATGTTAACTTTAAAAGTTATAATAATCAGTTTATTTTCACAAAGTGTAGTTAGTCTAGGCTTACTAAGCACAGTGAAGTACCATTCGGACCAAACTGATCAAAGGACTGGTGAAGCAGCGTTCACCAGTTTCTGTGGCCACGGAGATGTGTGGACAGCACTTTGCTGAGCCGCCTTTACTTTACCCCAACTAGTGTCAGGTACCCATCAGAGCTGGGTTAACTCAGGGGCACCCTCAAGTCACAGGATAAAATCCTAGCCTGCACCAGGATTCGAACCTAGAACCTTCGGTTCGCCAGTATAACGCGTTGCCGCTCGGCCACCATGCCTTATAAGCACAAACACAACTATTAATATAAAACAACAACAATACTTTCATTTGATATTAAGCTATTTACTATTTGCTTAATTTAGATAGAATGATGGCTCATTGTATATTTAAATTAGACTGAATTTTCACTGAATAGGCACTGAATGTGAACTGAATATAAAATGAAAAAAAAACAACTACACTAACTTCTTTGCATTCATTTCTGCAGAAACCGTTGTTGTTACAATTGGTTAACAAGCGTTGGACAAAGTAGGTCATGTTTGGATGAGCCAGGTTTGTGAACGTCTTCCAGTCGCATCCTTGGTAAGGCAGGTTAGCCAGTCTGTTACAGGTAGTTAGTGGTCCTACCTGGACACAATCTGTTGATGAACCGTTATATGGTTTTCTATAAACTTTTTAGGTTCAACATGCATGTGTAATCATTTAGGCTGTTCAATAGTCAAATACGAAGACCCTACTAATGTGGCTGAGATTTAAAAAAAGGGCAGACTACGCTAGACAGGCCACCTCGAATGAATGCCAAACAGCAGAAGAGCAAAAGTACTATCTTCTCAGAACCCCAGAGAAAAACGACCTAAAGGCAGACCCAGACTGAGATGGGTGGACGATGTCGAGATGGATCTGTGACACATCGGTGTCCAGGCCTGGAAAAAGAAGGCAGTGGATAAGTCCGAGTGGAAGAAGGTGGCGAGGCAGGCCAGATCCCTCCATGGGCTGCAGCGCCAAAGATGATGATGATGATGACGATGAATTGTGTGCCAAAGATGGATTTTAAATTCTTTCAGCCCGCCAAGAGCCTAACATTTATCCTGCTCCAGAACTCAAATTCTTGTAGAAATTGCATGCATTTCGGGGGTTCTTTCGCGAGTCATTGAAAATCGTTCTGCATGCCAAGTGTTTTTATATGTTACAGACGCTCCTTCTGTAATGCGTCCTACGCTCAACCATGGTTTGAGACTAGTCTGGCATTTTGATCCGGGTTTTAAATAGAAGTCTTGCACACGTTGCTCAGGTTTTGATTCCTTTTGGGACTGCATTTATTTTTACCGGTTTAGACAAAACTGAAGTTAGATGTTAAGGAGTATAATGTATTTTTTTTTACTGTTTACGATCTTGACGGCTTTGGCTGGGTAGACTGTCAGAAACGTGAGGCACATCTCATCCTGAGTGGACTCTCCGAAATACACGTAACGATTGCTGGACACTGAGTTGTACACACAGGTGGCTCTGATTTCATCTCCAGGAAGGACCTGCACAGGTGGGTCGAGGCTGTAAGAATTAGTGTAAGGCCATAGTAGTACGGTATTAGTGAATATGATCTTATCAAACTAAAACATATTATGAGTTATGCACCTTTGTATATTATTATAAAGATTGGCATTTATTGTACAAGTATAGTACAAGTGAATTACCGCCCCTTCTCTAAAAATTAACGATTTGTTTTATTGTTTAAAAGTTTTTACAAATTTGTTGACTTAGTATTAAATGTTACATACACATGATTAACTGGACTGTCGTAACTGTATATCTCATCGTATGTTAGATCCGTGACTTTACTTCCGTTACGGAATAACTCGGCTCTACCCATCCGGCCTGAAAAATGAAATACAGTATTGCATTTAATATTACAATACACATTTCCACAGTATGAGAAATATAATTACCTAAAGACACATGTTTATTATGTGGATCGAAGTAGTTCCTTTAGTCTTAGTGCTGAGAATTTCTGAGAAATCACGTGTTGTTATCCCCCCCCCCACCTCTTTCGAATGCTCGCAAGGGAAAACGTTTCATTTTCAGCCTCTTATACTGTCAACCATGCCGAAGCAGAACTGTATGGACAAGTCTTAATGAGGCCTGACATTAATGAATAGGTCAGGGTTTGTCGAGCTCACGAACTTCAGGTTCATTTCCGTCAATACTCGTCTTTTGCTGGTCGTCCAGTTCTGGTGATTTTGAAATATATACTAAGGCTACAATATTAGTTATGATGAATACGTTTTAAGCATCAAAAGTGAGTATACAATAAATAATAGTCAACATGTTAGTCAAGTTAAATTAAATAAAACTTTATCTAAAAAAAAAAAGTCAAGAGGAGCGATTCTTGTCTATGAAAAAAACATGATGTATAGCTGAAATAAGACACAGAACAAAAATTCTTTAGCATCAAGCAATTCGTTTGGAAATACTAAAAGATGATTCTTCACGTCTGAAATTCTTAATCTATCTGTTCCTTTCGGCAACATCTTTTGGACATGAAACGAAAATGAAGTCCCTACATCTTTTCTTACTCGCTGTACAACCAATGACGCAGCACTTAGATATGTTTTGTTAGTAAATGACCAAATAGGACCTGGAATGTTGTTACACTATCAACATGCATAAAAATATTTAACACCTGTACATGGTCTCTTGCAGCTCATTGCATTTAAGATATTGGCTATTTGAACCAAGCCATAGATACCCTACGGCAGGGGTCGGCAACCTTTTTATATTTTTTTTAAATTATTTTATATGAATTTTATTTTAGCTAGAGAGCTGCCTCAAAACAAAGGACCTTTATAGGGAAAATCGTTATAGCTTTTAATATTTAATAAAAAAAAACATTACGTTTTTGTTGTTATCATCCTTTTTATTTGCATACACACCAAAAACAAAATTGTATAACTTTCACATTTATTTATGGTTAATTATAGTCTATAGAGTACCGTTTAGTTTGTGGGATATATTTTGATCTCATCTTTGCTGTGACATGCTTTTTAGTTTACATTTTGTTGCCGCTCTTTACTAAAGAAGCGTGGGATAGATACATTCTAATCATACAAACTGGGTAGTAAATGTAAGGTTTACAAATGTATATATTTATTATAAGTTATTTAGTCATATCATATTTATATCATTTTATATTGCACTATCTTTACAGTTTGATAATTTTATAGTAATAAATTGTAAACTATTTGCTCTTTACAAACGAAAAATATGAAACATATTAGAAAAATTAGCGCAAAGAAAATGGGTTAATTATCTCTCTTTTCTTTCAATAATGTTTCCACATTTTATTTTATAGTGATAGTGATGCCAAAAATTGTTATGTTTCTTAATATAACTAATATTATTTTTTAATTATTATTTCTTTAAACAAATCAATGATGTCGATGCTCATTTTGATTTGTTTAAAGTTCGATTTCTTGTCAGGCTTGATGTGGTATGAAAACAAGGAGTCCATAAATTTGAATGTCTTGTCTTTGTTTATAAAACTCCAGTTTGAGTGCTTCAATGTACTTCTTTTGTTAAAACTTAATGATTTTTTCCCATGTGTTACTTATTAGCATTCGGATTACTTGTGTCTATAAACATTATATTGCATTTTATGCATAGGCTTTAAAATTTTATATAATTAAACTATTTCACAAATAAAGAACAATGATCGTATGTATACTGAAGTGGAACAATAGACTTGCCTAGGTAATGCATGTGATTTAATCCTCTGATTACATAGACAGGTTCTGAGAAAATCTTGGACGTACAGCTCCCTGGACAGACGCCATACTGACCTACATTGGTCATACCTGTAATTGGAATACACGGGAATACATTAACACAAATATATGTGTAAGACAAGTGCCTTACTAACCTACATTGGTCATACCTGTCAATTGAATACAAGGGGAATACATTAACACAAATATATAGCCAAGTCTGGCATATAACCACAGAAAAATGTAGAACAGAATGCGCAATTGCATTTTTTTCTTTTCCGGAAGTAATACTGACGCCATACTGTTTAGACTCAGCAGACCTGGCTACACTATATATTAATGCTTATTTACAATGTCCTTTTCATCAAATCTACAAGTTCGAACACCTAAAGCTAATGTTTCAGGCAAAAGGTTCAAAGGCTGTTGTGTAATAAACTGCAACAATGATGCGAAAACGATTGATTTTCGTACAAATAAGCATGTCAAACAACATGGCTTTCCTGACCCGGTAAAGGAAAAACAACGGTAAGTTGTAACCCTGTATTACCTTAATATTAGTAGCCTTGCTTTAGACCTAAAATTGCTAAAAACTTGTTTAAAACTATTTTAGAGTGTTATTGTCGTTTCGTTTTGACCGCGCTGAGCATGCTTGCATTAGCAGGGAGTGAGGCGCTACATAAATGACCAATTAATTAATTAATCAGTAATAAATAAGCCTTTATCATTTTACTATAGTAGCGTCTCTAGTGACCGCTGCCTTGAGTAAAAAAAAAGCTTCACTTTTAGTGTCTGTGCATGTAGGGATTGCTCATTATATACGTATTCTGTTGGCATAACCCAAATCTGCAATGCGAAATGTATAAAAATTGCAATAATATATTCAAATAGTCAATTTTTTTAGCTTTTAATCAACATACACCTTGTACATCAGTAGTCCAAACTCTGCCTGGACAACACGTTGAAGGAAAGAATTTTGAAAAGTTTTCGTAGAATAAGACTCACAAATATTATTTGTTTTCTGTCAGAATTTGTAGCTCTACTTCTGGTTGAAAAATTCTACAAGAGCTTTCAGACAATCATACGTTGCTATGGCATTGTTTGACAAAAAAAGCCTGGAAGTCAAATTAACGGAACCAACTTCTGAGACATGATTTTTAGATTTACGACTACAATTCGACGCAAGGCCATTTAAAGGCAATCATATATTTCTCTCTCTGTTTTACAAGACATACTTATAACAAAAAAGCAGGCGAGCATTTAGTTCCCAGATCATCTCATTTCTGATACTAGCTGTGTATCTTTTTTGGGCGAGGCCAGGAGGTGGGTTTGGGGAAAGAAAGGGCAGCGGAGCATCTATTAGAATGTTTCCTTTTTTTTCTTAATGCCAAAACTCATATTATACGGGGTTTTGTTATACATTCATGTGTCAATTTCAAGCATTGAGCCCCCAAGACCATGGCTCTAATGAGTCCAGCACACATAAATATAGTGAGTAGTAAAAAGATTTCTAAGAAACTAAATTCCAGATTTAACAGTAACAGTGTGAAATAGTATTGCATAATTATATCATAGAGCAGAGGTCGGCACCGGTTTGATAATAGTGTAGCCAAAGTAAACTTTCTAATTCATTCAGCGTGCCAACAGCCTAAATGGCATCCTGCTTTAGCACTCTATTTTTTTTGTAGAAGGTAATTTAAATGCCAATTTTGAGAGTCTTCCGCGTGCCATTGAAATTTCTCTGCGTGCCAAGTGAGGCACGCGTTTCTTAGGTTGCCGACCCCTGACATAGAGAAATGTAAGTATGCACGAATTGTGATAAGTCTACAATGCTGCGATGCCTGTATTCACCTGGTGGTATTTCTAGAATGTTCTGACCCACTGCAAACATGGCCAGGTCAGTGACGTTAGCTCTGGCTGGCTGGTAGTAAAGTCTTACACCACTGGAATCTGTGTAGTTCTCTACTAGCTTGGGATTATTCCAGTGAACCTTTCATTATAAGCGCAGACAGAAAAACAAATCAAAGGAAAAAGTAATTCAGTTCCTAAAATTAAAAAGTCATGTTATTTCCCTTTAGTGCACTTGATACTAGAGATGGGAATCGAACCCTCATTTAGCAGTTCGGGTTCGGTTCGGTGAGACCATAAGTTCGGGTTCGGTTCGGTTCGGTAGGACCCTAAGTTCGGGTTCGGTTCGGTTCGGTCGGATTAGTAAAAAACAAAGTTTGGGTTCGGTTCGTTTCGGTAATAATTTAAGTTCGGGTTCCGTTCGGTTCTACAACAACTGAACTCTTACAATGTTAGCGTTTTAATTAAACTGTTATTTTATAAATAAAAAATCTTAAAATAGTAGCCTGAAACTGAATTTTCTACTGATTTAAAATAATGTTTGTCTTCTGCCGCATTTTCAAAACTCACAATTAATTATACATAGGTTGATGCAAATAAAAACAACAATAGGCCTATGTGCTATTTCTGGGTCTTCTGTATGAAATACAATTTAGAGGCCCACCGAAACAAAATATTTGGTTTCGGTCGAAAACGAAACCATACCGAAAGTTCTAAATTAACTTTTGGCTGAAACCATAACCGAAACCAAAAGTTTAACAACACTTTCGTCCGAAACCGAAAAAAAAACACCTAAATTTCCAAACAAAAGATTTTAAATATTAACTAGTTTATTGGTAGCCTACTACATTTAAGTAAACCATAGAACTTGTAATAAACTGTTTTAGGCTATATACATGTAGGCTTATTATATATAATTTTTTTCAGATTTGAATATTCCTTAAGATTTAATAACCTAAAAGGCAATACAAACTTTATTTTAAATTTTTGTATCTAAATATTATGACAAAATTTTGATACAATAAGACAAAACAATACAAAAATGACAAATGCAAGATATTCGGCTGATGACCGAAAGTCAATATCAGTTTCGGTCAAAACCGAAAACAAACTGAAAGCAAACTTTTTAGCTTCGGCCGAAACCGAAACCACACCGAAAGAGGCAATTGACCTACTTTCGGCGTCGAAGCAGAACCGAAAATGAAGTTCGGTCGGCCTCTAATACAATTAGTATACGTATTTCTTGTGTAAGCAATATATTACTGGTGTAAGCGACGTATTTCTGGTGTAAACGACGTATTTCTGGTGTAAGCGACGTGATAGGAATTAATTTTTTTTTCACCATTACAGAAACAATTATTTTTTTGAAAAATGCTCATTGTTATCAGTGATAACGCTCTAAAATATCATAAAAGACAAGTTGAGCTCTTAAAAAGTAACCTGAAATGTTAAATTATAACAAAATAGTCTCTGCGACCTATTTGTTTACCCGCCCCCTACCCTTTTTTCTTTTTTTTTTTTTTTAAAAACAAGGATTCCAAAAAATTATCTTAAAAAATGTTATATTATTATCAATTGTTTACGTTTCAATTTTCATACTTAAAAGAAATATTAGTATTTAAATTGTTTAGGGTGAGCCTGTGCACACAGGCAAAAAAAAAAAGCCTGCTATTTTAATGCCCCCCTCCTACCCAAAACGTGCAAGATTTTCCCTTTAAAATGTTATCTCCCTCTCCCTTTATACGATTAAATGTGCTATCACTTGCCCCTACGCCAAGGACATTATTTTTATTACTATCAATACAAATGTTATTATTACTGGCGAATGCTTGCTAGTGACAAGAATTAAATATTTTTGTTTCTGTTACTTTTATATAAGTTCGTTCGGTTCGGTTCGGAGTCCGTCACTTTAAAGTTCGGGTTCGGTTCGGTTCGGTCACCGGCAGAGTTCGGGTTTGGTTCGGTTCGCTAGAAACCACAGTTCGAGTTCGGTGTGTTCGGTTCGGGTTCGGTTCGATTCCCATCTCTACTTGATACCTGAGCTATGATTATCATTTATTTGTATTGGCCTACTATTGGGAAAAATTACAATTCACTTCTTTCACTATTTTTTTTTATTGATCTCCCTTTAAGTATCTTTATAAAAAAAGATGTATGTATGTTTTTATCCTAAACGTTCATCAAGTAATGAGAGTAATCGGAATATAACTAAAATATAAAGCGAAAACGACAACAGATTAATTTTGTTTTATAGAAAATGATATAAGTAGGCCCATATGCACAGAGTATTATTACGTAGACCTATACATTTCATTAGACACATAGTTCTATACTGGGAATATATATATATATATATATATATATATATATATATATATATATGTGGCGTTTTGGGGAGAAGATTAACGTCACACTCAACTAAGGAAGGTCTTAGATGTAATCCGCTCTTATAAGATACTATAATCATCTCATATGTACGTACAAACCACTGACACTATGTGCCACTATTGAATGTCTGATTGGAGTAAGAATGTGTCTTTCCTTTCTATCTCCTATAATATTTAAGATTAAAGTATTTAGCTTGCATTGAATTTTATTTACATATATGTATACGTTCTGCATGCTTATCAGTATATTACTTATTGTTATACGATTAGTCATTGATATTAGTTCCCATTCATGTACTATGTACATTATAAATGTTGTAGCACGTGTGTGTTTCTCCCCCCTCCCCGCCCCATGCCCTCGGAACAAGGCCAGGGTCATACCTGACGCAACCAAGCTAATCCCCCCACCCCAGAGTCTCTTCGACCAGATCACAGGAAATTCACATCTCAATGACGGTTCTTCCCCTGGTCAGAGAATAGGGAACTTGGAATCTTTGATGCAGGACCCCGACGGACAAGAGAGAAAACTCTGACCAACAACACAGGGCCTTTGAAGTTTCCCTACCGCCGCGTCTTTCCCCCCCCCCCCCCGCACCCCTCCCCACTACCGTTTGGTACTTATTTTCACATGCCAATCAATCAAATGTTGAATTGAAGAGACATGTTGACCAATCGGATACGCTATCTACTGGTCAATCTTACCCTTGCCCCTCCCCCCTCATTACAATCACGTGGGGAGTTGCAACCTAACTTGTTGTTTAACATGTAATGTAAATGTAAGTTAGTTTTAGGTCAGTCTGGCTTAAGGAGTCTCGAGGGTTGGATGCCCCGAGCTCCAATAGCACCTAGCGGTGCTATAGTCTGTTGTAGAGTCCTTGTTAGGACTATCTGCTACATGTAGTTTAAGCCTATGATTAAATGTACACTCTTTATCACTTGTATTTGGATTGTATGAATTATGTGCTCATGTCATCAATGATTGAATACGGACTTTCACGTGAATAAAATATTCGTTGTTACAATACGCCTTGCTTATCGATTGATAGAATACCTGTTTGTGTGACGTCCAGTGACAGTGTCAATTAGTCAACAGTTTAACTCAACCTACGTATTAACGAGCCAAACGAAACCTGGATATAAATTTGTCTTAGAATCACCTAGGAATCATCTGCACTTCGGGACCACATACCACCTAGAAAACCTGCCTAAATCACCCCTCCCCATCACCCTGTGTACCTGCTGAGTTATCCACTAAGTCTGCACTGATAGCCTAGGCTAATTGCAGGCTCGGTGACAGAATCTTAGACCAGCACGCCACACCTGTGGGCTCGTGCCGGAATTAGTTTCGCTTGACGTACATGGATAAGTACTCACGCTCAACATTGAACTCTGTGCTATGATATTCTTCACGTGATGAAAGACTGGGGGCTTAAGGTTTCATCCGGTGAGCGAACTGTGTTATTTGACTCCACTGCAAACACTCATCTATCATCGTAGAATTATACGTCAACCCTTGTTTCTGCCAACGCTATACGCTTGAAATATATTGCCTTGCCTGTTCGGATTATTTGCTGTATTACGTTTATGTGTCGGCCAGAAGCGCCACCAATAACTTTGTTTCTGTTTGGATTATCTGCTGTCAAATGTTATGTGTCGGCCAGAAGCGCCACCAATAACTTTGTTTCGGTTTGGATTATCTGCTGTCAAATGTTATGTGTCGGCCAGAAGCGCCACCAATAACTTTGTTTCTGTTTGGATTAGCTGCTGTCAAATGTTATGTGTCGGCCGAAGTGCCACTAATTACAAAGTCGTTTTCCTGCTCGGATTAGCTCCCGTACAACTCTGTACACTGTATATGCTTGCCGAATGCCGATGGTCAATAGGCATATCGCCATTTCTTCTTTGGATTAGCTCATGCGTAACGAAATTATTGCCAGATCGCATAACTATGTCCGCCAAATACTGTGAACCAGTACCCGCCCTGAGAAACACTGAAAATATTTGCGCCCACCGGGCCGCAATCCAGCCTGAAATCTTCAACATTGCATTTAATGTTCGCCCATTCAGCTACAATTCTTGGATACTTACAGCCACGTTCGCACTGGATTAAACTGTCATGTGCAGTACGTTTCCTGGAAGCTGACATTATTGCCTTTAGATTGGAGTATATTAACTGCTATCGGATTACCATGTGTACATATTAACTTTTGATGAACTGTGTTCCTTACACAACGCGTTGGATAATAAATGTGTTAGATTTAAAGACTGCCTACGGGCCATTGACTGTTCTAAAAGCGCTACACAACTGATGTCATCCGATGTCATCTGATGTGCCAGACCACTCTGACGTCAAGATTCAAGACCCCGCGGTCTAGCGTGAAAGAAAATGAATGTGTATAAATAAAACGGTGAGTGGCATATATGTGAGTTGGTCAAATGTACGTACCGAGATATTATTGGTAGCGAATTAAATAATTGCTTCTTTACCGATTTTACAAATTTATAAAACGGGAATAGAGAAAGGAAAACGATTTAATCTTTACAGTAGCCAAAGTAATTGACGCCCCACTGCCAGCCCCCCCCCCCCCCGACGCCAGGTAAAACTAAATCTGCCCTGGGCATCTGGTCAGCGAGACATGACGCGTGTAAGGGCCGTAACTCGCCCCCCCCCCACACTTCTCTCCCAGCCGATAAACTGTATTGAACTGTTAAACAATGAGAAATGTAATGCTTGAGAAAAGAAGAGAAGCGAATAGTGTAACAATTAAAGTGAAGCTATGTCCGTGTTTTAGCTCTAGGGCCCAATAATTGCAAACGAACGACAACATTGATACAATTTCCTGGCCTATCGCGCCAGAGGTGACTTGACTACCGCCTTACTCCGCCCCCCCCCCCACTAGAAGTCACTCGCGCGTGAGAAATCAGAATCCACGTGATCAGAAACACTAGTGTTTAGGCTTGTGTTGGGGTCAGCTGCACGCGCCCACACAACGCCCGCCGCCGCCCCCCCCCTGAAGAATGTTCACTAGGCCAATAATGCATGTACCAATACGTTAAGCAAAGGACTCCGCTGCCCCACCCTCTATGACTCCGTCATAGATCCCCTGATATTTACGTGTGAGCCAGATCCCCTCACCTGTCCGCTTTAGCGCGAGGCAGGGAGTGAACTGGTGGACCTGATAGTTCGATCAGCAATTCGATCCCTATCACCCAGTTTTGGCATCCCGTCTCGGACTTCCTCCAATTTCGTGGACCCTACTGCCGAGGTCGAATTATTATTATTATTATGCTTATAATTATTATAATAAAGTGAATCCCGCATTTATAGCACATAGAAAGCATGAAATAAATAGATTTCTTAGCTAGTGCCTATCAATATATGAAAAGTAAGGACCTAAGACAGTCACAGACAAACGATAAAATGAATAAACCGTGTCAATAGCTCGCAAATAAATGGGACGAACCTAGACTAAGCATTATGCCGGAATAGATTTAAAGTACTGTAAGAAACGCTAAAGCATGCTTTTCTCCTCCGCCCTCAATAGAAACGTAAAAATATTCGCCCGTCATCCCTTACCGCCTTGTCTCGACCTCCCCCCTCTTCCCCATAGCGATGACCACCCGCTTCGCTTCGATGGTCCAGAACACTCATAGTGTAAATAGTAAATGCAGTAGGCCTACCTCTAATGAGTCAAATCTTTCATTATATGAAAGCTTTAAAACATGGCGGGGCAGGTGTGGCGTTTTGGGGAGAAGATTAACGTCACACTCAACTAAGGAAGGTCTTAGATGTAATCCGCTCTTATAAGATACTATAATCATCTCATATGTACGTACAAACCACTGACACTATGTGCCACTATTGAATGTCTGATTGGAGTAAGAATGTGTCTTTCCTTTCTATCTCCTATAATATTTAAGATTAAAGTATTTAGCTTGCATTGAATTTTATTTACATATATGTATACGTTCTGCATGCTTATCAGTATATTACTTATTGTTATACGATTAGTCATTGATATTAGTTCCCATTCATGTACTATGTACATTATAAATGTTGTAGCACGTGTGTGTTTCTCCCCCCTCCCCGCCCCATGCCCTCGGAACAAGGCCAGGGTCATACCTGACGCAACCAAGCTAATCCCCCCACCCCAGAGTCTCTTCGACCAGATCACAGGAAATTCACATCTCAATGACGGTTCTTCCCCTGGTCAGAGAATAGGGAACTTGGAATCTTTGATGCAGGACCCCGACGGACAAGAGAGAAAACTCTGACCAACAACACAGGGCCTTTGAAGTTTCCCTACCGCCGCGTCTTTCCCCCCCCCCCCCGCACCCCTCCCCACTACCGTTTGGTACTTATTTTCACATGCCAATCAATCAAATGTTGAATTGAAGAGACATGTTGACCAATCGGATACGCTATCTACTGGTCAATCTTACCCTTGCCCCTCCCCCCTCATTACAATCACGTGGGGAGTTGCAACCTAACTTGTTGTTTAACATGTAATGTAAATGTAAGTTAGTTTTAGGTCAGTCTGGCTTAAGGAGTCTCGAGGGTTGGATGCCCCGAGCTCCAATAGCACCTAGCGGTGCTATAGTCTGTTGTAGAGTCCTTGTTAGGACTATCTGCTACATGTAGTTTAAGCCTATGATTAAATGTACACTCTTTATCACTTGTATTTGGATTGTATGAATTATGTGCTCATGTCATCAATGATTGAATACGGACTTTCACGTGAATAAAATATTCGTTGTTACAATACGCCTTGCTTATCGATTGATAGAATACCTGTTTGTGTGACGTCCAGTGACAGTGTCAATTAGTCAACAGTTTAACTCAACCTACGTATTAACGAGCCAAACGAAACCTGGATATAAATTTGTCTTAGAATCACCTAGGAATCATCTGCACTTCGGGACCACATACCACCTAGAAAACCTGCCTAAATCACCCCTCCCCATCACCCTGTGTACCTGCTGAGTTATCCACTAAGTCTGCACTGATAGCCTAGGCTAATTGCAGGCTCGGTGACAGAATCTTAGACCAGCACGCCACAATATATATATATATATATATATATATATATATATATATATATATATATATATATATATATATATAGAAACCACAGTTCGAGTTCGGTGTGTTCGGTTCGGGTTCGGTTCGATTCCCATCTCTACTTGATATATATATATATAGCTTTGTGTCGACGATTGTTTCATGTTTTAAATATGTACCTTGACAAATTTAAACACTTCAACACTCTGTTTTTTTTTCTCGTAACGTTAATACACGTATCATTCAAATTATGATTTTCGTTAACATATATTTATATTAACTATATTTTTTTTAATTTTTTTTTACAGTAGATAGTTTTAAATAAGGCTACTGTTTACCTTCAATTGATTTTTATATTAGTTATACAGATACTAATTATAATATTTACGTTTTTGTTCAACAGTCGAATCTTTGTTAAGCCCCCACATCGCAACCACTACTTTTTCAATGGCCCACAAATTTACCTGCATCATGGCTCTTCTATACGATGTATTCCCCATCCTGTAGCCCACCGTTTCAGGCAGACACACACCGGGCGAGCCCACGGTCCAGGTGGCGATAATGTCGAAGCAGCCCATACGCTCAGAGTTCATTCCACACGTCGTAGGCTGCTGGTACATCACGGCATTGTCTGGTGTTGTAGTAATAGAACGTGCGTCAACAATATACACAGTAAAAAAAATTGACATTGAAGTTACTGGTGCTGCTTCTGTTTAAACAAGCAGTTCATCTAATTGATTAACAGATCACAAAACATCAATGTGTATTATATTATTTAATTGTTAGATAATGTTATGATGTGTGAAATGTCGTCAGTCTCTTCACCTCAGCCTCAAGCCGGTCTGCTGAAATATGAAAATGATGATCAAAAGGACTGAAAAGAAACGTTTTTTATTTGATTGAGTTGGGAAATTCAACAAATCGGACTTGAATGTTTCCAACTGAATGCATTTTGGAAGCCAATTATTATGCACGAAGCTTTCTGGACAATGTTCGGCATCATATTATACTTTAATATGACTTAGGACGGAAATGATCTACTTGTTACTAATAGAACGTCTTATTGATTCATAGAACGACGGAAACTATGGCACATTTTTCGAGACTCATTAAAATTTCTTTTAAGCACCGGCACAAGATCTACAGACCTGCACAATTTGCTCTTCTTTCCACCCTCGAGATACCAACCCTAACTATTCTCCACATACATTTTTCGATTAGCAGCCGTGCTCTTGTTTAATTCTACAGCTACCAGCTCTAAGGCTGGTCTCTACGACTTACCAGTTTTGCAGCCGTACAGCAGAATGTGGTGCATTACGTTCCTGTTGTCAATGACCGGCTCGAAAGCAATGACGTGGTAGTCCTGGTCAGACGGGAGGTCAAAGGTCATGCAGTAGTAACTAGTCTCCTGTGTTGGTACGACATTCTTGGGGAATCTCAGAGTCACGTTTTGAACTTCTAAAGTAAATTTTAAATTGACAAAAATTATTTTCATTTCAAGCAATAAGAACAAGACATTATCCCAGAGTAGTAGAGATAGTTTTTGAAATATTTCTAAATGCATAAGCATTGTCAAATTCTTTAATATAAACAGAGCATGATAAGGCATTATCTCTATTAAGTAAAGTACCCGTCGAACCAATTTGATAATAGAGCCGGTGAAAGCAGTGTTCACCAATTTCAGTGGCCACGGCATACTAGGGGATTCGTAGCCAGCACAATGCCCAGCTGCCTTTACTTTACCCCACCTAATGGCAGGTACCCATCAGAGCTGGGTAGACTCATGGGTCACCATCGAGTCCTAGCCTTCACCGGGATTTGAACCTTCGATATGCCAGTCTAACGCGCTGCCGGTCGACCACCGTGCCGCTAGTAGATCTATTAATCTAACTCTATTTACAATTTGTTTCATATATTAATAAAGACTGAAACAGTTACACTGATACATATAAAGTGTATAGTCTGGATACCTGGTTCTTGTATTCTGTCACAATTTTCAAACTCTTGAAGCTGACAGTCTACAAAATCGTTCCGTCCTTGGCATTGAGCAGAGTCCATCGGCTCGCACACACCTACAAGATGGAATATTAGAACAAGTAGAACTGTAAATAATTGACGCTACAGAATGTGGAAATAGTGGATAAGCTGACAAATAAATGTTATTTTTTTTTTTTTTAGATTAAAAGTTTTTTTGGTCACTTATCATTACAATATTATTTTTAGAAATTTTCTCTTTTTTATATCTTGTTTGAGTATAAGGTCTTTTATTCGCTCATAGAAGGTGGACGTCGGAGAGGCTGTCAGCGGAGATGCTGGTTCGACAATGTAAAGTATTGGACAGGGCTGCATTGGACTCAACTATTGACAACCGCTCAAGATAGGCAAAAGTGGAGAAAGTTGACTGCTCAGGTGTCCATACACCCCCCACCCCAAAAACCACAACGGTCATGGGATTGATAATGATGATAAGTCTATTGTACTGGTATACTATCAGTAGTTTGAGAGCCTTTTTGAAAGTTAACGACAGTAGTAGCTGATGAAAGTAAATAAACCAACGAGATCATTTAACGTTTTATTTATAATAAGCTAAGTCTGTTAACACTACCAGAAAGAGACTAAGATGCATCCATAATTGGTTAAAGTGCAGCTCTAATGGGTAGGCTATGCATATATCCAGTTTTGCCACTGGTCAAAGTGGGGCCTGGGCGAGAGAGTGAGGATGACACTGCGCAACTCTTCTTCACTTAAACCCAAATTTCGCTTAAGTCACTCATGTCCATTTGACTGACATAGGATGGTCGAAACCGATGGACAAGCATCCTCCTCCTCATCATCATATACAGTGCTGGTCACTAACGGTAAGGTAAAGATGTGTGGCCAATGGTAGCGTGACTCTGGGTCAAATTTAGAGGTCAATGTTTAGGCTGTATAGAAATATGTTTTTTTATCATCAAAACAGAGGTTTTGTCATAATTAGTTAGACAATGAGATTATTTGCAGCAAGATTAGAATATATCATCAATTTCTAGTTGGATGTTTTACGGATTAATCGAAAAAAGTCATCATGAGTATACTACTGCAAATGCAACACGTATCATTTTGTTATGACAATGTCAGGATGCTTTTAGAATATTTTACCTGAACTATTTATGTATTTGATCTATATTTGTCTTTACCTGGGTGGGTTATGTCAGTATGGGAAGGCGATTTTCCTTTGGTCCAAATACATGAAGGGTCACCCAGCTCTTGACCATTGGTCATACCGTCGCCATCTGAATCTTGCATACACAGCTCGTGTGTCCACTGTGTCAGATATTAGATATACGCCATTATTAGAGTCGGGCATTATATTGTAAACGTTTAAAATTAAGCTCAAAGATCTTAGACGTTCAACTACAAGAACCAAGGAAGCAGACATCCGCCAGTTCTTGAATAGCTCTACATGCAATGGAAAAGTACTTACGCTCGATTTAGCTAAGTGTGAACATGTAGGAAATATATATTTATAAGCACCTTGAACCCGGCATTTTGACGGGCATAACTACTAGTATATTTATAAGCACCTTGAATCCAGCATTTTGACGGGCATAACTACTAGTATATTTATAAGCACCTTGAATCCGGCATTTTGACGGGCATAACTATTAGTATATTTATAAGCACCTTGAATCCGGCATTTTGAAAAGCTTCTCCAAACACATTTCTCATGCCGCCCCCATAAGGGTTTCTGTGACCCAGGCCTGGCCACCTGTAGTTGACCTTGCAAGGGTGAGGCACATTGTCACCGTTGGGAATCTCCAGCTGATAGCTAGAATAACTGTATGCTTGTGTGGCCAGTGAAATTATGGTAAACACACAGTACCTGCCATTTAAATAAATTTGATATCTCGTCAAAGTAAGAATAGTATAAAATACGATATAATTATTCTAACATTCGATGTTTGTTTTACGTTAGTTCACATATGATAGATTGATAGATAGATTTATAGATTGATAGATTGATAGATTGATAGATTAATAGATTGATAGATTAAAAGATTGATAGATTGATAGATATATTGATATATTGATATATTGATATATTGATATATTGATATATTGATATATTGATATATTGATATATTGATAGATTGATAGATTGATAGATTGATAGATTGATAGATTGATAGATTGATTGATTGATAGATTGATAGATTGATAGATTGATTGATTGATAGATTGATAGATTGATAGATTGATAGATTGATTGATTATTGATTATTTAGATATATAGATGGACGGATAAATGGATGGATGGATAAATATATATATAGATATAAGATATGCAATGGACACCTACATCAACAACCTGACATTAATTTTTAGGGCCAAATCCTCATACTCTCATGTAAACCCTTTTGATAACCGCCGATAAATCCACTAATCTGTAACTCCCTCCCCCCCCCTTCCAGGGATGTCTCTCATTATGATCTACGATTTTGATTAGACCCATTATATTTGGACATTTCTGTTTTCATTAAATTATTCAAATAATTGTTTACTTGAAGACGGAAAGCATGACAAATAGGTAAAATAGTAAGGCTTGGCCTTACAGGCCAAACAGAAACTATTGATGTTATAACTAAAATTTTGACTCTATAACTCTACCTGTGCCTTTTGTTTAGCTCTAACCGTGTCTCTTTAACAATGACTGTGTCATTATGTATAATATATTATTGTCTTGCCCCAATAGTTATAGTTGCTTAAGTGTAAACTATGTCTCGTATAATGTGTGTTTTAACAAAACTATGTCTGGTATTGTCCAGAAAACTTTGTACTTGTCTATAGAGGCCGACCGAAAGCGAATTTGTGGATTCGGACGTAGCCTAAACTATACCGAAAGTTATACATTGATTTTCGACGGGAACCAAGCCGAAACCGAAAGTTTGAATTCGCCTTCGGCCGAAACCGAAAGATAAACCAAAATTGCCTAACAAAAGATTCCAAAACACTGCACATTAGTCACAATCTATTTTTCGACATTCTTTGGGGTGATTAAATAATCCGTTTACGATTAACTTCAAATTTCTACTTCACACAGGTTAATTGGCCACAGTTTAACTAAATGATATTATCAATAAGCAGAATAATAGATGCAGCATTAACGTTGCAGTCTGATATTTAATCAATATCGGTTTTGACCTTAACCGAAAGTGAATCGAAAGCTAACTTTTTGGCTTCGGTCGAAACCGAAAGTACGCTGAAAGAAGTCATTTGCCTACTTTAGGCGCCGAAACCGATACCGAAACCGAATTTCGGTCGGTCTCTACTTGTCTATATGACTATTTTAGAGCACCGGTGAATGTAGCCTTGTCCGTATAATTATATTCATAATAGCTACACCAGTGACCCCTTATCCCCCCTATCTGTTGCATAGTTACATAATTATACTGTGCACCATATACCCCATATAACCTTATAACTAAAACTGTGTCTATGCGATTATAGACGGGACATTTTAACTATAGTCATAGGAAATGGATACGAAATGTAATTCTATATTTCCAATGCTAGTTGGGTTAGCATGTAGTTGATCGTTTGAAATGGAAATAAAAACCAGCACTAGATTTGTTAAAAATAAATAAAATGCAATTTATATAAAATCTTTATTTAAAAACGCTGTAAAAAAAAAAAACTTGTTAAAAAAACAACAAAACCTTTCTTTTTAAAGATAATGTTAACTATAATAATATTTATCATAAATAAAAATGCCGAATTTTAAGAGTATGAAATATACATACGGAAATTTGTATATAAAATCTTCCATGGTTTTCGTCACAGCTCTATCTGCCAAGTTTCTAAACATGCTATCGTGTATCTCATAGAAATGTATACAACAATATTCTTAAGCCTACACTTTATAAGAAACAGACTTAGGAATACTTTCTAAGGGCATGTGAACGACGTGTAAGACACTGTAACTTTCAAAAAAAATATTGTTGATGTATAGTTTTGTAGTGGATTAGAAGGCCTTATTGTAGAGTCTTTTTTCTTCTTTATAAAAAATATGTTTTATGCGCCCTAACGTAACTATAACGAGTCTTGTTAAACTATTATAATATAATGACATAGTGTTCTGAGTTCTGTAGAGTTTATAAGTAGGCCTATACATGAGTGGGGGTTTTGTCTTCTTTTCAATAATTATGTGGTAACTCTAGGGGACTTATTCGAAAGGTATAATTATACGGTTTGTTAGAATGGTGCGCTCAAATGTATGTCAATGTGTTGATTTGTAAGGATATGTTTTAATGAACACATCGCTTGGGGGAGGGGGCTGAGTTTTAGATTAGTGGTTGTATCGGCGGTTATCTAAAGGGTTTACCTGAGATTATGAGGATTAGGCCCTCAAAGGTGATGTCAGGTTATTGATGTAGGTGTCCATTGCATACCTTATATCTATATATCAATATATCTATTTATTCATCAATCTATCAATCTATCAATCTATCAACATATCAATCTATAGATCTATAGATATATCGATCTATCAATCTATCAATCTATCAACTTATCAACCTATCATTCTACCAACCTATCAACCTATTAAACTATCAATCAATCAACCAAATAACCTATCAATATATCAACCTATCAACCTATCAATCTATCAATCTATCAATCTATCAATCTATCAATCTATCAATCTATCAATCTATCAATCTATCAATCTATCAACCTATAAAGCTATTAACCTATCAACCTATCAATCTATCAACCTATCAACCTAACAATCTATCACTCTATCAATCTATCAATCTATCAATCTATCAACCTATCAATCTATCAATCTATCAACCTATCAAGCTATTAACCTATCAAGCTATTAACCTATCAACCTATCAATCTATCAATCTATCAACCTATAAACCTATCAATCTATCAATCTATCAATCTATCAATCTATCAATCTATCAACCTATCAATCTATCAATCTATCAACCTATCAACCTATCAATCTATCAATCTATCAATCTATCAATCTATCAATCTATCAATCTATCAATCTATAAATCTATCAATCTATCAATCTATCAATCTATCAATCTATCAATCTATCAATCTATCAATCTATCAATATATCAATCTATCAACCAATCAATCTATCAACCTATCAACCTATCAATCTATCAATCTATCAATCTATCAATCCATCAATCTATCAATCTATCAATCTATCAATCTATCAATCTATCAATCTATCAAGCTATTAACCTATCAAGCTATTAACCTATCAACCTATCAATCTATCAATCTATCAATCTATCAATCTATCAACCTATCAATCTACCAATCTATCAAACTATCAACCAATCAATCTATCAACCTATCAATCTATCAATCTATCAATCTATCAACCAATCAATCTATCAACCTATCAACCTATCAACCTATCAATCTATCAATCTATCAATCTATCAATCTATCAATCTATCAATCTATCAATCTATCAATCTATCAATCTATCAATCTATCAATCTATCAATCTATCAATCTATCAATCTATCAATCTATCAATCTATCAACCTATCAATCTATCAATCTATCAATCTATCAATCTATCAATCTATCAATCTATCAATCTATCAATCTATCAATCTATCAATCTATCAATCTATCAATCTATCAATCTATCAATCTATCAATCTATCAATCTATCAATCTATCAATCTATCAACCTATCAAGCTATTAACCTATCAATATATCAACCTATTAATCTATCAACCTGTCAATCTATCAATGATCAATCTATGGTCCTATTAGTTTCACGTCAATGTTCTTTCTTCAATAGGCTACATTATGTTGATCGAGCATTACTTAACTCACTCATTTCCTCTCGAATTCCGGTTTTCGTTAACATCCCTACTTCACACAGATTAATTCACAATAGCTTAACTAAATGAAAGTATCAATAAGAGTAATACACGCAGCAATAGCGTTACAGTAGCAGTAGCAGTCTAAATTTTGAAAGTACGTAAGAAAGATAAAATAATAATAATAATAATAATAATGGTCATTTCTTATAGCACTTCTATCCATGTTATTACATTTTTCATGCCCAGTGCACTCTTGGTGTGATTTGCAGTGGCAAACGTGGTAGCCAAAAAGAACGGTCTTTAAGTTCTTTTTAAAAGACTCGCTCGTCTCAGATTCTCTCAGTGTCGAATGTAGGTAGCTAATAAACATGTACAGCATGCATATATACGTTTACATCCCGGCTGAATGTAATACCACTTTCCTTTATAGCCGGGGTGTGCAATAATTTTCTTTGGTGGGCCGCGTTGACATAAGTACATGTCTACTGAGTCTGATACTTATGTCACGCCCATAGGGTATTACTCGTAACATAGGGTGTGGTCTACGCGATCACATACACTACACTTTTTTTACCAATCTGCAAAAAATTCCCTTCCTAACCATAACGTTGTGGCATTGCTCGTCAACCTGCATTTAAGACCGGTAGCACACATACACAACTATAGGTCAGAACATAGAGGCAGCGGGCTTGGCGAGACGGGATCGCTGCACACATTTCTTCCTCCCCACCGATTCTCGGTGGTTCTCGCCTGTGAAAGGAAAGCTCGACGCTCAAAAGGGGCTGAGCCGGATTGAATACTACTAATAATAAAACAAGAAAGTTTTAAACTAAAGTGTTATAGTCTTATATTTCCTTTCACATGGGTGTGTTGGTTTAGCCATTGCTAAGGGAACTACACGTATTTTTAGAAACACAATACCGAGAGTATTTTTCTATTTCAGTGGTTCCCTAAAACTGAACCACGCCTACCTCTAGGCAATAAACAGGGTTTATTGATTTTAGGGACAAAGATGATGATATTTTTTTTTAAGTATAAATATATTTATGGTCTTTATTTCGGTATGTAGATGGTATATTTTTTGAAAAAAGATTGTTTATTTTTGGGGATAAAATAGTAAATTTTGGGGTGCGCAGAAGATGTGCGCAGAAGATGCACTTTTAACAAATTTTACTTATAGCTAGATCTAAATGATTATATTCTTAGTTTAGGTCCTTTGCTAATAAAATCATTTTTAGGTCATTCCTGTTATTTTAATATTGTATCCCTCCCTTCCCAATTTATTTTTTTAATTGAATAGAAATATAAATTAGGCATTATTAAGTGAATTGCATTATGTTTTTCACAAGGATAGACTAATTTTTAACAGCTACGACATATAGATCTATGGCTTATTTAAAAAAAGAAACAACTATAGACTAAAACTCTTTTCGGGTTAAATACAGCAAGTATGGATCTATATGTTTTATGAACTGGGCAAACAATATAATATAGCAACACATTTTATTCTTATCTTAACTATTCCACTACTGAAGTGTTTCATGTCAGTCCCTAAGCATTTAGCATTTAGAGAACAACTCTAATACTACGCCTTGCATGTTGCATTTCAACTAGGCACCGTTTGTACGAGTGATTTACTTTATTTAACTAATACAATGGCCCGTTGCTAAAAATACTGAATTTGAGCTAATTTTAACGTGTTACAGTTACATGGTCCACAAAATTAAGGGGGTTTCTGTAATAGATGGAATAATGTAATTAATTAAATATACACAATTTTAAGCACATGGTCACATAGGAAAAAAAAGGTAGAACTAAGTATGTTTGTTACAATTGAATATTCGACAGATCCTTCATTCAATCAATAAATCTAGAAACTTTACTTTAATGGAAAGATGGTCATACAGCAAAGTGGTAATTAGATACTTAGTTCTTTTTCACCATATTATTATGAAGGGAAAGATGGTCAAACAGCAAAGTAGTAATTAGACACTTAGTTCTTTTTCTCCATATTATTATGAAGGGAAAGATGGTCAAACAGCAAAGTGGTAATTAGATACTTAGTTCTTTTTCACCATATTATTATGAAGGGAAAGATGGTCAAACAGCAAAGTGGTAATTAGATACTTAGTTCTTTTTCACCATATTATTATGAAGGGAAAGATGGTCAAACAGCAAAGTAGTAATTAGACACTTAGTTCTTTTTCACCATATTATTATGAAGGGAAAGATGGTCAAACAGCAAAGTGGTAATTAGATACTTAGTTCTTTTTCACCATATTATTATGAAGGGAAAGATGGTCAAACAGCAAAGTAGTAATTAGACACTTAGTTCTTTTTCTCCATATTATTATGAAGGGAAAGATGGTCAAACAGCAAAGTGGTAATTAGATACTTAGTTCTTTTTCACCATATTATTATGAAGGGAAAGATGGTCAAACAGCAAAGTAGTAATTAGACACTTAGTTCTTTTTCACCATATTATTATGAAGGGAAAGATGGTCATACAGCAAAGTAGTAATTAGACACTTAGTTCTTTTTCACCATATTATTATGAAGGGAAAGATGGTCAAACAGCAAAGTGGTAATTAGATACTTAGTTCTTTTTCACCATATTATAAAGAAGGGAAAGATGGTCAAACAGCAAAGTAGTAATTAGACACTTAGTTCTTTTTCACCATATTATTATGAAGGGAAAGATGGTCAAACAGCAAAGTAGTAATTAGACACTTAGTTCTTTTTCACCATATTATTATGAAGGGAAAGATGGTCAAACAGCAAAGTAGTAATTAGACACTTAGTTCTTTTTCACCATATTTTTATGAAGGGAAAGATGGTCAAACAGCAAAGTGGTAATTAGATACTTAGTTCTTTTTCACCATATTATTATGAAGGGAAAGATGGTCAAACAGCAAAGTAGTAATTAGACACTTAGTTCTTTTTCTCCATATTATTATGAAGGGAAAGATGGTCAAACAGCAAAGTAGTAATTAGACACTTATTTTTTTTTTCTCCATATTATTGTGAAGGGAAAGATGGTCAAATAGCAAAGTAGTAATTAGACACTTAGTTCTTTTTCTGTATATTATTATGAAGGGAAAGATGGTCAAACAGCAAATTAGTAATTAGACACTTAATTCTTTTTCTCCATATTATTATGAAGGGAAAGATGGTCAAACAGCAAAGTAGTAATTAGACACTAAGTTCTTTTTCACCATATTATTATGAAGGGAAAGATGGTCAAACAGCAAAGTAGTAATTAGACGCTTAGTTCTTTTTCTCCATATTATTATGAAGGGAAAGATGGTCAAACAGCAAAGTAGTAATTAGACACTTAGTTCTTTTTCTCCATATTATTATGAAGGGAAAGATGGTCAAACAGCAAAGTAGTAATTAGACACTAAGTTCTTTTTCACCATATTATTATGAAGGGAAAGATGGTCAAACAGCAAAGTAGTAATTAGACGCTTAGTTCTTTTTCTCCATATTTTTATGAAGGGAAAGATGGTCAAACAGCAAAGTAGTAATTAGACACTTAGTTCTTTTTCTCCATATTATTATGAAGGGAAAGATGGTCAAACAGCAAAGTAGTAATTAGACACTAAGTTCTTTTTTACCATAATATTGTGGGGACCCCGCCAGGACCGATGAAAGAGTCCACAATTTAACTACATATATACAATTTTAAAACATCACAAACAAGAATTGTGAACAGAAGACATAGTTTCACTTGAGGTATTTAGTTTAGCCCTTCAGTGAAGATTTTTAATTTAACAACACAAAACGAGAATAAACAGAATACTCAGACATAATAATCTAGTTAGAAACATTTTTAAATTTTATTTGAAAGAACAAATACATGCATTTTATTTTTTTCCTCATTGGCACCCGGGGCATAGAATGGGTTACACGAACAAACCAGGGAAAAAAAATTAAATTTATTTAAAGCCCATTGCAGAGTTGAAGACGCGGCTTAAACCAAGCATAAGCATAGGATGCTACAATAACAAAGAGCGTCTATAAAAGATAAAACCATTACAAAAAATTGTGTCCACGTACTATATGATTGCTGCATATATACAAACTCTATCTATACAATTCTCACTATGGGGAGAAGAGGCAGAGCCCGTTAGGGTAACAGTTCTGGGGGACTTGAGTATTAGTTCTTTCCTTTTCTAAACAAATAGAGTAGAACCTCGCTAAAATACTGGAACGACACAATTTAGCTCAGTTCATGGTAACGTGTTACAGTTATATGGCCCACATTTAGGAACATAGGTGAAAATGAAGAAATCATTTTAGAAAAAAACTTTATATATATTGTTATGGCCATACGGGTGCTTTGTTGTCTGTCTAGGTTTTTGTTCATAATAATAGGTATAATAACTCAAGCCACTCGAAGTATATTTGAAAGAAGAGTTTAAATTTTAAACGTATGCACAGTTCCACTGGTGTGATCGTTATTTTTATAGTTGTATTGAGTTTACCAATCTCAGAGAAGGCCACACATGAATTAATAATATTATACTTTCACGCGTGCATTCCTTGGACCAGGGATTTGCAACCTTTCGCTTATAGTGTACCAAAGTAGAATTTCTAAATTATTCAGCGTGCCAACAAGCTCAAAAGTGAAAGTGAAACTGCTCAATTATATTAACTTGTTAAGACAATTTATTTAATGCCGTAGAGAAAAGGAAAATTATAGAGAAACTCATTAAAATGTTTTATATTTAATAACAAATTGATCTGTTTGTTATTAGCATCTTTTTTTTAAATATCCATTCATAGCTAAAACAACATTTGATTTCTCAACTTACACATAATAGTGTGTGTATCAACATTAAATTTAGTTGGGCCAGAAATGATTCTAGTAATAGCTATACATCCGTGACAGTTTGATCTCAACCTGCGATTTCCGCTTATAATATATTATACCATATATGAAGTATTAACCACTAAAGTTAAGTGGAATAGATAGGTAGTAATCATACAAACTGGGTAGTTAATGTAATGTTTAAGGATGTACATATAAATTATTTAGTCATATAATATTTTTATATTTTCAACTGTCTCTTATAGTTTGATAATTTTAAAGTTATAAATTGTAAGTATGTAAGCCATTTTTTTAAGTAAACAAATAAGGAAAAAAGAAACATATTAATAATAATAATAATAATAATAATAATAGTAATAATAATACTAGCTGCTAATACTAGTTCCGTTTTATTTAATCGCTATGATTTTCTCAAGTAAAATTAAAATCGAAAGTTGTATACAGCGGAAACATTTATAGATCAGTGTTGTATGCGCACGGAAAAAGAATATAAGTTCTAAAAATAGAGCAAGCGGTCCATCTTATTATAGTCAATGATACTAGGAATAATACCACTACAAGTGTTCATTTAAAGTAAAAAAAATCCGATTTAATAAAACGGAAAGAGTATAGAAACTACTTTATTTAGAATCGGGAATTACAAAACAAGATAAGAGTAGAACAAACTAAAGCAAGCGGTGCATGTATATTATAGTCTATGCATCTAACATTTAATGAGTGCCTATTTCTTGAATGCTCTCTACTAATTGTTCAACGTTAGGTACATATTTAGACACTTCTGGGTTGTCAAGTTAAGTGATCTCTTTGTATACTTAAAAGAGATTTCATGTGCGATAAAATATGTTCACTAGCTTAGATTAATCCAAAAGTTTAAAGTAAAGCGAATGTCTTGCAGTTGACAACAGATGACTTCTCTATGCAGATTTCTTTCACATTTTCCCGAAAATCGTCACATTTCGATGGTCAGTTTTTGGATGTTGAAAATGAAAAAAAAAAATGCCAGTATCCCTCCAGATCTAAGTAGTTTGTAGTAAGATAAAGCCAGTAAGGCTTGATGTGGTATGGAAACATGTGTCCATGAATTTGAAAGTCTTGCTTTTGTATAGAAAACTACGCATTGAGTGCTGAAATGTACTTTTGAAAAAAGCTCATCTATCTTAATTTGCCATAAATTAGGGAAATAGTAAAATGTTTTGTAATTGCTTTCTCGGCAAGATATGTCTAATTTCAATTGCAAATCCATTCCAGTGGTCCAACACTGCAAGTGCTTTTTTACCCCGACAACTCACTGAGATGTGTAGATTCTTTATAGATTCAATCACAGATCGCTTCCGATGATGAGAGCTTTGCATACAAACAGTCCTGAACTAAAACAGTCGACGTCCTGCGTGATTACGACGTAGTTCGCTACGCAGCACCAATTAATTGTGCTGACACACGTTGTTTGGACATGCATTAAAAAATCTCCTTCTTGGAGGTATCTTGCATGCCACTGAAAAATCGTTCTGCGTGTCAAGTCTGGCACACGTGCATTAGGTTGCCGACCTCTGCCTTAGACTCACAAATAAGGATCTAAAGAGGATATCAAGTCCAAACGTTTAATTATCAATAGTATAACTTTTAGAATATATATATGAAATATCGAAAAACGCAGTCCAAAGCCTTATCAAAACTTGTCATTCCCCCAAGTCTAAGGTCGCCTAACGATTCATCAATATCTTAACAACGTCACTTCAAACTCCTACGTCACAGTTGCTAGCGTCATACGTCACTTATTTATTTGGTAATTTTACGTCGTGTTAGAGATTATAACTCATGCATTATGACATTGTGTACACTTCGGACCAAGCTGATCATAGGGCTAATGAAGCAGCGTTCATCAGTTTCGGTGGCCACGACATACTAGGGGATGTGTGGCAAGCACAATGACCAGCCGCCTTTACTTTACCCTAACTAATGTCAGGTACCCATCAGAGCTGGGTAGACTCAGGGACACCCTCAAGTCCTGGGTTCGAATCCTGGTTCCATCAAAGATGCAGATGTCGCCACCGCGGGCCCTGTTAATTCAAACCCGTTTGTATACTGCCTTCGGGTACGACACAAGAGCACGCTTCTCGTCGGCCCCGCTGATCGATCTCCCATCAATCTTCGGTGGCATCGCTCTTAAGATATCACGGTCACTTTGGAGCCCCTAAAGTCAAAAACTCCCAAGTCCAATCTTTGGTTTCCTACCCAGTGCTCAACAAGAAGTCGTTTCACCACTTCTAAACAAATACTACTTTGTTGAAATCGATATCAAAGGTTGAAATAAAATACACATTAAACAAACTTTTGTGTGACATAACCGGTTCTATCCTTTTTTTTTTAAGAAAGAGTTCTCGTAGTTGCTGTAATCGTGTCTCTTCTGAAGGCTTACTTGCAAATATTGGAGTTAGACAAATCTCCAGTAAAATATAGGTCATATAACTTTACTTTTGCTAACTCACGTTTATTGGCTTAGTAATTTTCTTAAATATAACTTTAAAGTGTTATAGGTCGTTAACAAAAATATAAATCTTTTTTGTATTTAAAGACAAATAAAGCGATATTGTTTAAAAAGACAATAAACAGTTAAGCAATATAATGTAAGATTGACAACAACTGGTCTAGGTAGAATGGTATACATTGCGTAAGGTAAAAAGCAGGTGAAAGGTGAAAATCCTTTGAAAGACAGTAGGAAGAATATTCAAGGTCGTTCGTCTACCTTCGTAGCCAGTGTTAGAAAGTTTTACAACTTTTTTTTATTGGGTTAACAAAATTATTCAGAGTTCTGTAAGTCCTGACCAAAGTGCTTAAAATGGTAATGTCTAGTATTTAACAAGCCATTTGAGATGTATAATTTCCGGCTAAACAGGGGCCTGGCGTCATTTATTGGTAACTCGTGTAGGAAAAATGCTTGCTAATTAATATGTTTTTGAAGAGATTAATTAGCATTTTAGCTCAACTTAAAATGTAATGGTTAAAACTCTACAATTTTGCATGAACCATAATTGTACTTTTGAAATATTAATATGACGTTTCAAAGTTCGATATTATTATAAAAGTCGTTATTTATTGTAACCATGACCTCTTCATAAATTACACCAAGGCTACCAGACAACAGAACAATGAGTTTGTCGAAATAAATTTGTTAGAATTGTTTCATGTTGTACCACTGACAACAAAATGAATAGCTGGGTTTGTTTGTGTGTGTGTGTGTGTGCCTTCCCGTGGAAAATTCTCTCTTTCTCGGCCCATTAGTAAGTACTTCGTGAATGCTCTGCATCGGTTGGTAAGTGAAAGTCTATCATGGCAGGCTTTGGGAAAGACACACCACGTGATAATAACGTGTTGTTTGCAAAGACCATGCAGACTTGTGAACGCAACTTTACATAATAAGTAGTCGCGTTCAAAAGACTACATAGACATCCCACACTTATTGTTTCAGACACTTGACAGATATATATTTTGGGAAACATTTTATAGATTTAAAAAAAAATGTCTTATCCAAATGCATCTTGGTGTCTACTTTCTTTTTAACTTTGTTATTATCTCTTTCTCTCTCTCTCTCTCTCTCTCTCTCTCTCTCTCTCTCTCTCTCTCTGACTCTCACCCACTCTCTCCTACTGTTTCTCACTCTAGCTGTTTCGGTGTTAATAGCTCAACCTGCCATGACAATCTCTTGACAAACTTTAAATAAATATTTAATATAGGCCAGTCGGTAGATGGCGCTCCTAGTTTGCACCCCAATCCTTAGAAAGGAAACGAATAAGACAGCAAACGTGAAACGGAAGCGCCCTCCTTAAGTATAACGAACTGCGCCCTGCTTTAACATACATCCAACAAATTATATCACTTAATTTAATTACGTCCATTGACAAGTCTTAACGATTATGCATGCATAAAAGGTAAAAAAGAAGACCATTTCCGGTCTTATTCGATTATTTGCTTCGAAACATGTCTGTGTGCAACGTTACTGGTTTGTACGAAAATATTTAGAGAACTAAATTTTATTTCATTTCCAAAATATGGCGCCAAAAGAAAACGATGGATTGTGAATGTCAGATTTGAAGAATCACCTATTTATAATCCCAAACTAATTGCTTGATGCAAAAGAATTTTCGTGTTGTTGTTTTTTATAAATCTCCGCATTGTGTTATTTTAATTACTAAGGACGCAACTCTTGACTAACTTATTTTATAAACAAATGCTACATTTAGCCTAACGCGACTAACACTTTGATTTATCGCCTACTCACTTTTGATGTTAAAAACGGATTCCTCATAACTAATCTTGTAGCCGTTGTATATTTCTAAAAGACCAGAGCTGGCTGTCGATGTTGAAATCAATTGTCAAACAGCACCAAAAGCATGGTTTTTGTTTACGAAAATGGCGGTAAATTTCACCGGAAGTTCACGATCATACCAGTTCAAAAGGTCACACCTAGTTAAGACTTGTCAATATTGTAGTGAAGTTTGAATTTTACCTTTAGTTTACCGGTAGGTGGCGCACTGGTGAAATAGTTATTAAAAAACAAAGTGTTCTTACGACTTAAACGTTTAATGACTCAAATATAAAAAGGTGAATTTCAAAAGTAATATTTTAAAAGTAACCTAATTTTCAATATTGAAAAAAAAATCAACAAGGAGACATTTTAACAATAACAATGAAGAAAAAAAAAAGGGGTTGAGTCAAATTTACTGAAAACATCACCTGAATGTTTGTTTTATTTTTCTAGCCACAACGCCTTTAACTTTTAAAACACCAATATTGAATTAAATGTGTGTGTGCTGGCAACGCTGTAGTATAAGATTTAAATTAGACAGCAGATACAAAAAAAACTTATGGCTTTTCAAGTAAAACCAACCAGACTTTTTATAATGTATCGAATCAGTATTTATGATATTTTTTAAAAGAATAATAAATAATAATTTACAAAATTTAAAAAAAAAAGAACAGAAATACAATACATTTTTTTTTCTCCTTAAATGTTGTTCTACATTTTCTACAGCTGCGCAACACTGTCACATAATATTGACTATGTGTAGTTTGCTTTTTAATTAAGCGCGTCTTTCTTCTGCTTATGATGCCTATTTCAACACAAAACAAAATATAGATAAATGTCTACATTCGGCTGAAAGTACAAGCAACCTGAAAACTTTGCAATCCAGGTGTAGAGTGAACCAGGTGATCACACGTCTGTTCCTGACCTCAATGTTAACTGAACTATTTTTTAAAAAAGCAGGTCGGCCTGTGCGACTTGTATGCACACACAGACATAAAGGAATGATCAAGGTTGATGACAAAAAAAAGCAACAACACACCTATTGTCATATGTTTCAGTAAAACTAGAAGTCGTCTTCTAAATCGATGTTTTATAGAAAAAAAATTCAGTGACTTAGCATTTGAAAGTCTTCCTTAAATTAATTTGGAAACCAATTTATTTAATTTGAGATTGAATTTATTAAGATATAAATTTATTTAAAAAAACAGCAGGTTTTGGAAGCTTTTTCTTTAACTGGAAATTGTTGTTTTTTTTTTTTTATGCGCTACTTCAGTATTCAAGCTTAAATAACTAAATAGCTAATGTAATTATACAAATCATAAATAATAGTTTAAAAATATGCTTTCAATTGAGTAAAATCTAGCTCTAACCTTAACATTACTTAATACGCTGTCATTCTTATTTAAATTCTCTCAGTCAGATTAAAGCTGTTTGATGAGTAATGATAACAATAATGACTATTTGTAAAGCGCACACGTCCATGCTATTGAATTTAGTACGCTCAGTGCACTCTCTGTCTACAATTCAAGTACCCATGTTTGGGTGGGGAGGGTACAAATTACTAAACAAAGAGTAATGTCCTGCCTCCCCTTTTTTTACCCCCCCCCCCTCCCACAAAAAAATGGTAACAGGTAACTTTAAGTCACATGACAGCTAGACAACTAAACTTGGCCTACATATCATATTTCTTATATAATAGACCTTGTCCAGTGAGCAAGCCAAGTTGAACTCTTCGGAACTAACGAAATCACGAGATTTCTTTTCTAATGTAATGCTTTTAACAATTTAGAAAACATGTTTCTATAAATACCAATATTAAATCTATTGATTATATATGATAAAGTTATATGTTAATAGTTTACCAATCTAAACGTAAAAATTAATTTTTATAAATATTGTGTTGCATGAATATTAATCGTTTTTATGTTTATTTAAACAGTGAAAATATTACCATGACGATGGTTTCGCTGTTCAGGTATGTATGTCAAAACACAATTTTATTTTCATTCTATGTACATTGATGTTTTTATTGGCCCTTATTCTTAATACAAGTGAAGAAATTAAATGTACAAACACTACGAACTTTTTTTTTTGTTATCAAATAACTTCTTTTGGTTTATGAATTATCAGTCTAGAATGATAATTCTCTTTTCTACTCATTTCTACTATAAACTATACACTTACAAGTATTATCAAAATGTATGTTATATAATTGACAGTTTCCTGTACCTGCTACCTGCCTGCTTGGCTTATTCCACATACCAAGACAGAATCCCCAATGCTAACAACGTCCTTCACCCATGTATACCGAACTACAGGTGGCCAGGTGTTGGACATGAAAATAGAAATGGCGGTGGGTCAAGGAATGTATTTGGCCAGGCTTTTGCTAATGCAGGATACCAGGTCAAAATGTATTTTTTGTATTGATACAATAAACTTATATATATATATATATATATATATATATATAAAACTACAGTGTATTTCTAAAAGTATATCAGTAAAATGTAATGGTTTTGAACTTAGATTGATAACTCTATTGTTGCTGTTTCTAGTGGTCAAAGACTTTATGTCAACAAGACTCTGATGGTGATGGCAGGAGCAACGGAGAAGAACTAGGTGACCCAACCTGTGTTTGGTCATTTGGTCAAGTACCAACCCGTATTGTGAATATAACTAACCCAGGTAATACAACTTGAAAAAATAGAAATGTTGACAACATAAGACAACAATTTAATTAGGGACCAGTTACACTGCTTTGCATCCTTATACCCTTTCTTCCCGAGTGGCATCCGGGCAAGGATTGGGATGCCTGAACAGACCAGGAAACCCAGTAACATAACATCCTTTAAAAACACTAATCGTAGTGTAAGACTATTCTCAGACAACTGGTTAGCGTAGGACTCAATAATTTTCTTTATAAGATAAGGTATATGGGTGAAAAACAATGGCGATAGCAATAAATATCTTCGCTGTGTAAAAACTATTGCATGATAAATTCAACAGCAGCGTTTTTAGTTTTGTTTTCTCACTTGTTTAATTCACTTATAAAATGTTTGGATTTGTTTGCTCGTCGCAGAAACTCTCTCTTACCTCCTCTCAATGTAAATTAAACTTACATAATATTTACTTATGTAGCGAACAAAGTAAACTTACATAATATTTCATTATATAAATATGTGTGCCACTTTTCTTTCAGGAGTCTGTGAGCCATTGGGTGATCCAAAATGCACCGGAAAGAATAATTTTGTATCTTGTCAATTGGAATCCTTCGACAACTGTAACGTTATTAAAAATTCTGGTAAAGATTTATATATTTTTCAGTAACCCAGATCTGTCAAAAAAACTTTTTTTTATTGAATCATTGAAAATTGTTAAGTTCTTTAGTTTTATGAACCTTAGTATTAACATTTTTATATTCACTTCAAAATGCAAAGAAACTTTATCTAAAACAATAATTGCATTAAACTTTAACTTCGTAATACAGGGACAATCTAGAGAAAAGGAAGAGATAATGTATATTTTATATTTAAGCATAAAAGTTATCATTTTTATCGAGTGCCGGCCGAGTAAGAAAGTGGGTTCTATGAAAAAGTTACAAAAGTCTAAAAACTTTGCATCGCTTAAAGCCCCATTTAAAAATGAAATTGCAGGTTTAGATTAAGATCATTATCGAGGCTTCTTTGTTCTTTAAAAAAACAAAATAGAAAAATTCAAATAGTCATCTTATTTAATTGTTAATTGATAAGAAGGTATATAATTTCTCGTTAGGTTTAGGTAATCCTGAGATTATGCAATGAATTGCTAAATTTGAAGTTGTTATTAAACATTGAAAAAAAAAGTTATATTTGTAATAAAGCCGTCCGAATTGGTACTTAGACATAAACTGACATAACCGTTTCCAAATGCTTGAAATGTGTCATAAATTCTTCCTCTAGCCAGTCTGCAGAGCTAGTGCCTCTCTTGCAATCAATGCCAGACATACAAATTTAAATTCACTAGCCATAAATCGAACTAGACCTTTTACGGGGTGTGGTGGATAAGCGTTTCTGGGGTGTGATAATAAGTAGGGATGTTAAAGGGATGTTCGGTTCTATAAAACCGGTTTAAAACCGGCTTTCATTTCACCCCCTCCCTCCCCAGCGCAATGTTACAAGTCCCTGGCCGGGAAAGCCAAATGTGCGTAGTTTTGTAGGTATATAATTTGAAAAATAGTTCAAACTTAATTAAAGTTTGCAGGGCATTCAATGGGTTGATTTGTGTGGATTCAATATTATTTTTTACACTTTACCATACAATTGTTTAGAATAAAAAAAATCTGGGCTAATTGATTAAAACCGATAAAAGCTTTCAAAAAAGATAATCAAATTTCCGACTATCGTTGACCATACTATTAGGGAGCATATGAAGAGGATGACGATGTTAATCCAGGATGCTTCGTACGCAGTTGCGTACGCAATCCAGTGGTACTGCCACCACTCCGGCTTATCTGTTGGGAACAGAGTTTACACCGAGACTTCATATAGACGTTTTTAAAATTTTCCCACACAAAGGATTGATTTATTCTACTATCCATATCGAAACTGTTTTTCTATAAACTTGTTTTGTGCGAATCCAACATTTTTTATAAAAAATATTTCCTTCAGAACAAAAAAAAACGGCTGTGCTACTTGAAGATGAAGTAATGATTACCTTCCAACTAACAAACCGAAATCCGGTTTTGAAAATAAAAAAATCATTTGAGCTAATATTTCTAATGTTTTTTACTTTAAAAAAATAAAATAAACGGCTTACAATTTCGTTTAACATCTCTAATAATAAGCCAATAACTCTATATATAGTAACATACAGTTTAACATATTTTAAAATTGCATTCGCATTCAATTTATAATATTTTTAAATGCATGTATTATATATTTATATATATATATATTTTATATATATTTCTATTTATTTTTTGTACTTAAAATTTACATTTGAGTATTATGGTGTTCTTAATAGCAAACTATTTTTTTTTAACTTTTCATACATATATTTTATCATGCTATGTTAATATAATGGAATATGCTGCCTACTAGATCATTACTTTGTTATTGATTTTGTTATTATAATCATTAAAACATAGTACATATTGAAATTATTTAAGATTAAAATATTGAATACAATATTACTTTTTATACAGTTTAGAATCAGTTTGTGCACATGATCAGAGTGTGCCAGTGCAGAGTCAGTCTTTTTTGTCTGCTATTTTTATTCCAACCTTGCGATCATCGCCAACCTACGCTAGTGTTAGAATGTATTATTTAGAATTTTGAGTAATATAATGTGTCTTTCACTGTGTAGATGTTTCAATGAATTTCAACAAAAATTTAGAACTTCGCATTTCCATTGCTGACATGCGTCTTTATGTACTTCGCTTAGATGTCCAAACTATTGACTTGAGATTCCCGACTTTTGCCATTCCGCCGACTGAGACCAACTACATCTGTATGTCCTTCGACTTGCCCAGTGACAAAGACTACCACATTGTCGCTGACCAGCCTATCATCAACAACTCCAACGTCCTGCATCACATGTTGCTCTATGGCTGCGAGGATGGTAAACATTTTTTATCAGTCCAGTGTTTGTGATGTTGTTTTAAACGTATTAACTTGTGCTCTTCATTCCCCATATACTAATGATATAGGTATTTGTAAAATGTAAATATATCTTGTAAATTGTATTCAAAATTATAATTTACAATGGTACTATGGGCGTTTGAATTCCGCAGCCAACAGCACCTTCCTTGCCAGCCCACAAGTCTGTGGCATGAGCACCAGTATGTGCAATTCTATTATCGGTGGATGGTCAGTTGGACAAAGCGGACGATGCCATGGGGACTCTGTGGGCGTCAGAATTGGCGTTACGGGCTATAGGAGGGCCAGGCTAGAGGTCAGTTATGATGTGTCTTTAGTAGGTGTTACAAAAAACTGTTGAATTCTGGTTGATCAGCACTATAGAACCTACAAAGTCTGTAAAAAAGACAACTGTACTTTTACTTTAAGCTTGACATTCTCGGGTCAATGTATTTGTCCATGATTTAAGAAACCGAGCGGATAAAAGCATATACTTGAAATTTTCCTTCAAAATCCATAAAGACCTTAACGAAATTAAATATCTATAGTCGAAAATTGACATGCATCTAATCATAGATCCAATTTTTTATACAATGCAGACAAACAGACCATAAATTAGTGAATATACACCGTGCCGAAACAATGAAAATTATAATGATAATGAAACTAAAGCTAATATCCTAAACACACACTTTGCATCATCTTTTTCAAATCCAGGTGACAAAGAAATCTTCATAAATTTAAACAAACTAGAAGAGATAGGAAATATAAATGTAGATGAAACAGGCATTAAACAATTCCTAACCAACTTAAAAGTAAACAAAGCTTCTGGTCCAGATGAAATACCAGCAAGACAGCTTAAAGAACTAACTAATGAAATATCTCCAATCTTTAAAATACTTTTTCAGGCCTCTCTAAACCATGGCAAAGTGCCCAAAGATTGGAAATTAGCCAATGTAACCCCCCTATTTAAAAAAATTATAGACCTGTTTCCCTAACAAGCAAAACATGTAAATTACTTGAACATATATTATATAGTAGTATAGTAAATCATCTAGACAAACTTAATGCACTGTGCCCACACCAACATGGCTTCAGGAAAAATAGATCAAGTGAGACTCAATTGATAGGCTTAATAGATGACTTGTCTAAGGGATTAGATAATAACAACCAAATTGATGCTATATTACTAGATTTTTCAAAAGCATTCGATAAAGTTCATCATTATAATCTACTAAAAAAACTTAAATATTTTGGCATCTCTGGTCCCTTACATCGGTGGATTTTGGACTTTTTTTTATAGGCAGAGAACTAACAGTGATAATAAATGGCTCTAAGTCATCACCAATAACTGTAATCTCAGGCGTTCCACAAGGAACTGTTCTATTTCTAATTTACATTAATGATCTGCCAAATTGCATCAACACAGGAACAAAAGTAAGATTATTTGCCGATGATTGCATAATATATATAATAATAAAGACAGGAAAAGATAGTGAACTTCTACAAAGAGACCTAGATGACCTACAAAAAATGGGAATCAAACTGGAGTATGTTTTCTCACCCAGAAAAATGCCAACTAATAAGGGTATCCAAGAAAAAGAAACAAATAATAGCAAACTACTTCATTCATGGTAAAGAACTAACTCAAACTAACAATGCTAAGTATCTAGGAGTAATAATACATGATAAGTTATCTTGGAACCCTCGTATTGGTGAAGTAATTAAAAAATCAAACAAAACCTTAGGATTCTCTTTCTTCTAGAGTGGCATTCGGGCATGGAATGGGTTGTTTGAACAAACCAGGAAAACCAGTAACTTAACATAATTTAAAACATTAATAAAAATGCAAGACTAGACTCGGACCTCGGATGAGCGTAGGACGCAATAATCTTCTGTATAGAAGGAGCGTCTGTAATGTATAAGATAAGATAAGATACATCTTAACAAAACGTAGATCAAAGCATGCCATTTAGTGATGTTTCAACATTTAGATAAAGTTAAACAAAAGTAAAACATGTTTATGGGGCTAGATATAAAAGCTATGAAACATTTGATATTTAGTTTAAGCACTCTTAAGCTAGAATATATCAAATGTATTCCTTTCAGTTGTCTATTTATATGTTTAAAAGGTATGGTTATTTTTTTTTGTTGTTCGGTTCAGATCCACTACAACAATCCCGACTTGAATCCGAATTTCAAAGACAACAGTGGACTACGTCTTTACATTCGTCCAGCAAGACCGGAAGTCCAAGATATATTTACCTTGATGACTGGCCAGTTGACCTTGGAGTTACCACCAGGTATGGACATCTACTTTAAATAAATTGTAGACAAAATAATAACACCACAAAAGAAACAACAACAAAAAGACAAACAATAACAAAAAATATAGATTCTATTAGTTTCGAAAAAAAATAAAAATGTAATTGACAAAGATGACTCTCCATGGTGAAAAGAGTTGCAATTCACACCTGGCAAGATAAAGTAGAAAATGTGTGCTTGGGTGTACAAATATCGATTATTGGATTTTAATTATTTCTTATTATTTATTCCTTTCTTTATAGGTATGTGGTATTGATTTTATTGAATAATAATTCTAATTTTTTGTTTTAAAGTATTTTAAAATTTGAAATTCTGCCAAAAATATCACAATACAATAGTAAATTTGAATTTTCAGACAAATCAGGGTACAATAAAACATTATTAACTAAAATACTACTTGTTCGATTTAAAAAAAGATTTTTAGCCATGAAATCGACCTTAAAAAATGCACTTAATAACTAAAATTAACCGAAGTGTGACTTGCGACTCATTTCGTGGTGGGGGTCACAAATGTGCAAATTTTGAATCCGTGCAGTTGACTGAAAATCAATAAAAAGATTTATTCATCATCATCACCTGTGGCGCTACAGCCCACGAAAGGAATACCTACCTGCATCACAACCTCCTTCAACTCGGACATATCTGCTGTTTTCTTTCTCCAGGCCTGGACCCCGATCTGTCTCAGATCCATCTCGACATCGTCCAACCATCTCAGTCTGGGTCTGCCTTTAGGTCGTTTTCCTCTGGGGTTCTGTGTATATGTTTTTTTTGTTTACTCCTCTGTTGTTTGGCATTCGTTCCAGCTGGCCTGTCCAGCGTAGTCTCAGCCTCTATTTTAGGATCTTCATAAAATTCATAGACCCCTCTATTGATTTATTTTAAAAAAAAATGAATTACCAAAGTTTCTATTGACACAGGTCAGTCAAGAGTAGAGAAAGTTGGTGTCTGTAAAAGTGCCTGCACACAGGGACTCTTCAGTAAACCTGTCTATTTGATCAGTGCGATGAACCATATGCATTACTTAGGTAAGCAAGTACCTTTAATAATTGTATATAAACTAGGTGTGTAATATGCACATAGCGCCCCAGTAAGGCGATTCGGAGGGCACGACCTCGCAGTGCATCGCAACAAAAAGGGTACCACAGCGCCCTGTCTCCTATCTAATATTCCGGGGCGGGGGGGGGGGGGGGCAAAATAGTGTTTCCGACCATAGCTGCACAGGACGCTATATTTCTTTACCGCGGCCCTCTAAGCCCAATTTAGATCAACTAATAATGGTGTATCATACATTACATATTCCTAAACTATGTTATTGTGCACGCGTAATTTATATCATTCATATGTTCTAGTTTTTATTTATATGGATTTAATTATTTCTTTGTTTTATTCATCAGGTCGTTCAATGAAGATAGAACTGTATAGAAATGGTGTTCTAATTTCTAATCTAACCTACGATGATTTTTACAGCTACGATTCTCCAAAGACACACCCGTATTTATTTATTTTGTTGAATTTTTCATATAATATATATATATTTATAGTCATAGGCATGTATTTATTCTAATCTTATTATATACTCTTATTACAAAACATAAGAACTGTAAGGTCAAGGTCAGTTTAGCATTCCATGTCTGACCAGCGTTTAAAGAGAGGTTCAATTTAATGGTATTCACGATTAGTTCAAGCAACCCATCATATGCCGATAGTATAGTCATTGATAGTTTTTAATCAAACTATTCCCCTCAGTAACAAAACTCTTTTTTTCTATGCAATTGAAATAATATTCATGGAATTTATGAAGAAAAATTATATAAGAAGCATTTCATATCATATTGAAATAAAGAAAAGAAAAAAAAAGTTTATAAAATAAAATAATAATTTAATAAAAATGTGTTCACTTCTTAATATGAATATATTCAACATAAATTATCTAGGCCTTTGTTTCTCAGTCTGACTAGCCTTGATGGGTACATGTCATGTAAAGTAACGTCTACTGTGCATTTAGTAGGCCACGCCATCTTTGTTTATAGTTTCGCCTATGAAACTACGCTACACTAACCCTATGGACCAAAATTTTCAGAATTTTTTTGTTACATATTAGGTTAAATACATTTATTTTAAAATGGTTCTTTTTTCTACACAGACACAGTCCTCATGTGCAGATCTTGCCCGGCGATGAGATCATTACAAAGTGTGTCTATAACACTCTCTCAAGCAACAGATGGGTTTACTATGGAGAGGCGACATCTGATGAAATGTGTTTCGGGTTTCTTACTCTATACCCAAAGAGTGCACTCATTCAGCAACGTAGGTTTATTATAGATAACGTGGGCTTCATAATATATATGAGGGTTCGGCAACCTTTAGATAACATTGTGCCAAAAAAGGATTTCTAATTCATTCAGCATGCTAACAGCCTAGCAGTCATCCTGCTGTAGCACTAAATTACTTGTAGAAGAGACTTGAATTGACTTCTAAGGCCTCTTCCGCGTGCCATTGAAAATCCTTCTGCGTGCCAAGTCTGGCACGCGTGCAGCATATTGCCGACCCCTTATATATTTTATAGGTTTCTTATAGGTTTATATTTTGTGCATATTATGACTTTTAAATTTTGGCATAACAATTTTAGCATTTGATGTCGAAGGAGGAATGTCTTTTATAAAGGGATAAGTAAGGCAACTGGGCATTGTGCTCCCTAACTCATCCTTCTGTATGCAGTGTCCATAAAATATTTGATATCGCTGCTTTACTATCCCTGGGACTCAAACAAGTCTTATCTTATCTTATATATTACAGTCGCTCCGTCTATGAAGAAGATTATTTCGTCCTACGTTCATGATCCGAGTGTAGTATTGCATCTTCATTAAAGTTTTTAATGATGTTAAGTTACTGGCTTACCTGGTTTGTTCAGGCTACCCATTTAAAACCAAATGCCACTCGGGAAGAAAGAGTACTTATGCATTTAATTATGTTCTCGCTTAAGGCATAAGAAAAGTGTTTTTGTCCTTATGTTTTGCAACATGTATTTATTAGGTGTTACTCACTTGTACATGTGATCCATGATTACGCCAGCAGGGTCTGCCACTAGCAGAGGTTTGCCTTTATGGTTTGTAATATTAATATGGGTGGAAAATACAAAGTTTAGATAGTAACACTTTTTTTATCGTCCATTCAGGTCCGGTGTGCGTGGCCCGAGAGAGTCTGTCCTACTGCGAGCTAGTCCAAAGAACTCCAATCAACGGATGTGACTGGGGTAGCATCATTAATCCGTCTAGCCCGCAGACGATAAAGATGGCCACTGATTTATACAAGAACTGCAACCTTGATGGATTCTGCAGGTTTGTAAAATATTACCTATTACTACACATAGTGTGGCAGTGTTAAATTACTATTGTAGCATCAACAACTGTATAGAGCGATGGAGTTTAAGAGGCCTTTTCCATTGGCTTGGAACGATGATAATTTAATTGATAAGTCTATGTGCCCCAATCATTTACTGTCTATGCCGCTTAAGTTTAGATCTGTGTGAATCGCTTTGCTTAAAGATTTTAATCATTAATATAATAGATTCTATCAAACTAAGTTTTGTCCTAATGGATTAGTGCCTTCGTGATTATAGCTTATGTTTTAGTACTTAAGAGAATTACTACAGATGAAGCGATGATGCAGAATTTTAACATTACGCATTTCTCAGCGTACCGATTCCTGGTGATGTAAGCTAGGATTTGTTAGTAGATTTTGATGGTGACCTCCTTCAGTCTATCCAGCTGTGATAAGTACCTGACAGTGGATGCAGATAAGCTAGGCGGCTTGGAAATATTGCTGGTCCTTTTATGCCGTGGCTACAGATCATTGCAAACAATGCTTTACTAGCCCAATAATACACCTCGGTGTGAAAAAGATATATTACATACTTACTAAAAGTAGAGCCGGCGTTTAATTATATGGATCAATTCTGTTCATAAGGACAGTTATGTAGAAATCATTTTAAATTTTTCATTTTTTTTATTTTACAAGAGATTTACAGTGTACTGAACACTTTTGATATATTCTGAAGTATAGTTAACACACATATTTAACATGGATTTTTCTACAGGCCGGAATGTAAAAGCGTTGTCAGTGCTATAAAGGCACACCCATGCTTCCAAGGTGAAGCGGCCAAGCTTGTGAAATCCTATTTGATGATGACTAAAGAAGGCTTAGAATTTCTCGGACGTCTGCAGTCATGTCCAGGAACTGAAGCCCAGAACTGCACCCAACAGTGTCCTCAATTCTGCAATCAGAACTATGACGATAGAGGAATCTACGCCGGAGCAATCAACGTCTACCCAGCTTCTGGCTTTGTGTTTCTGACCCTAACCATAACCGCTGTACTATCTAGACTGGTGAACGGGTGGTAGAACCATGAACAAATTAAAAATTATATTGTGCTTACATGTAGGCTATGTTGTTTTGTTTTACAACTTTTTTTTACGTTTAATAATAATACAATAACATATTATTAGGTATATAAGAGACTTATGGTGACATAAAATTGCTTTCTTTATTAACATGCTTATTTATCAAATCTGTTTAAAACTTATAAAAAGGTCTAGAATATGACAATAAAAACAAAAAAAACGCGTTAATTTGTCATTAAGTCATGAAATTTCAATAGAATTACCTACTGTTCTAAAAATGTTGTATGCTCTGACATGACTGCTAATTAAATGATTTGAAGCTTCATGACTTATTATCTGTTGTATGTCAACTAAAACATAGAACTAACATTGATGATGGAATTTGCAAAATTAAAGTTAATATTAAAATAATTTTTGTCCTCACTAAACAACACAAGTGTTTGTACGTGTGTTAAAGTGGAACGTGTAGTAGATGTGATTTAATCCACTGATTACGAATCCAGAATACCTTTGACGTGCATCTGCGTGGGCATGCGCCATATTGACCTAGATTGCTCAATACTAAAGATTTAAATGCATAGGAAATACGTTAAATTGTTAGTCATGGCGAGATCTGGAATTTCAACGAATTATAAATAACAATACGAGATATTACCTTATTGAGCTTTTATGCGGCTAAATTCTTGCCTTGCCATATTGTCTTAAGCCTCTTTAGTGCTGCTGTAGTCTGGGCAATCCTGGACATTTCTTTGGGTTCGGAGCCCTTTTCGTCAATTAAATTACTTGTATACATCTAATTACATCTTTAGATGAATTAAATACCACAATGCCCCATTTGCTTATATAAATAATAATAAATAAGTAATATTATTTATATAACAAAACATAAAATGTTTGACATCATTATTGTATCAAATTTAATTATTAATTTAAACTTTAATTTTAGTAAAGGGAGATAATTAGCCCGTTTTCTTTGCGTTTCTATTTTTAATGGTGTTTTTTTTTCTCTTTTTCTTTATAAAAAAGTAAATGCTTACTATTTAATATCTTTAAAACGATCAAACTAAAAAATTGTGGAAAATTATATAAACACTAAAGAATATATATGTACATTTTAAAAAGTTACATTAACTACCCTATTTGTATAATTATTTAGTCTCCATTACACTTAATATTATTTCTTTCTCAATGCAGAATTTTGATAACTAAACTTGATGTAACAATTATATATCAGAACATATCTCAGGCTGAGATCTAAAATATAAAGAACAATGAGCAGGTGCTAAAAAATAAAATACCTTGCCAAGTAAATTAACATTTCAGAAAATAAAATTGAATGTAAAAGGTGAGAATTTTTTTTTACATTTGCGAATAAATACAAAATAATACAGAATGCTAATTTTATTAAATCTAAAACACTATTAACAAGTTACACTACATTACTTTTTTCGCTTTTGGCCTTATACGACGCTAAATTAATTAATTATCTAATTTAAAAATATAGTAGAGCATGTTGACGTTCACACTGTTGGCACTGTGACGACAAGGGATTGTGTGGCCAACGGGGTGCAAAAGTTACAGACATAAAATATACATAAGCAAAATAATATTATAGTAAGGCACTGTTCGTCACGGTGGACGAGCGGCAGCGCGTTCGGCTGGCGTACCGAGGGTCCTGGGCTCGAATCCTGGTGCAGGCTAGGATTTTTGTCCTGGGTCAGGAGGGTGTCCCTGAGTCTACCCAGCTCTGATGGGTACCTGACCTTAGTTGGGTTTAAAGTAAAGGCGGCTGTGCATAGCGCTGGCCACACAATCACCTAGTATGGCATAGCCACAGAAACTGGTGTTAGCTGCTTCACTGGACTTATGGATCAATTTGATCCGACGGGATACTTTTTTTTTTCAAACGGGTTGCCATCAGAAACTCTCTGTGTAATGAGGGAAGAGTGAACACTAAAAGACTTGGCGGGTCGTGTTGCGGCCTATGTATGTTTGGTCCTTACGAGTTTTTCCTTTTGCTGCGAAAGTAATTCTTTTTTTTTTTTTTTAAATATCTAGGCGTTATAAGGCGGATCCGGTGTATAACGTTCAGCGTTATGCGGTGGATCTGGTGTATAACGTTCAGCGTTATGCGGTGGATCTGGTGTATAACGTTCAGCGTTATGCGGTGGATCTGGTGTATAACGTTCAGCGTTATGCGGTGGATCTGGTGTATAACGTTCAGCGTTATACGGCGAATCTGGTGTATAACGTTCAGCGTTATGCGGCGAATCCGGTGTATAATGTTCAGCGTTATGCGGCGAATCCGGTGTAGGCCCTATAATGCCGAGCGTCATCATCAGACCCAAATTTATGAAAAAATGTGATAGTTGGCTTATATTTATGACTTATAACTTTTTGACTTTATAGGCCTACTTCTTCTTCTTCTTCTATCCCATAACCCGAGCGAGGGTCGTTGGGGCACCATTTTTTGACAGTTGCATAATTTTGCGCCATTTGTCTCGATCCTGCGCCGCCCTCTGGGAGTCTGCAAGACACAAGCCGGTCCACTCCTTGATGTCATCATCCCATCGTCTCTTCTGTCTGCCTCTCTTTCTTCCACCTCGCACTGTGCCCTGCAGGATGGTTTTCGCCAGGCCTTCGGATCTTGCCACATGCCCATACCATCGGAGTTTTCTGGACTTAATGGCACTGAGTAGATCCTCATGAGGGCCGATGACGTAGGTGATTCGCTCGCGGACAGCCTCATTTGTAACTCGATCTTTGTAGGAAATGTTTAAAATTTTACGTAGGCATCTCATTTCCATGGCTCTGATTCTTTTCTGGAGATCTGCTGTAAGTGTCCATGTTTCACAGCCGTACATAAAAACTGCCATCGCCAGGGAGCGCATCAGTCGAATCTTTGAGTAAAGTGAGATTGTCTTGCTTCGCCAGATGTTTTTTAGCTTGCAAAGTGCAGCAGTTTTTTGGGCTATTCTTGCAAGAATTTCCGGCTTGGATCCTACATCAGATATTATGGATCCCAGATATTTGAAGGAGGAGACTTTCTCGAGCCTCTGACCACCCACTTGTATTTCAGATTCAAACTCCATGTTTGCCATAACTTTGGTCTTTTCAGCGTTTATTTCCATGCCATACGCTAATGATGTTATCTCCAGTTTGGCTGTTAACTCCCTCAGTTCATCTTCACTGCCAGCTAAGCCATCTATGTCATCTGCAAAGCGAAGATTGGTGACTTGTCTCCCACCGATGCTGACTGTCCCGACATGGTCTTCCAGTGCATCGGTCATGATCCTTTCCAGATAAATGTTGAAGAGTGTCGGAGAGAGTAGGCACCCTTGACGCACGCCAATGGTTGTTTTGAACCATTTGCCAGTGACATCGTTGTGGAGGACTGCACTGGTAGCATTGTCATACAGACTTTTAATGATTGCAATAGTGTTGGGGGTGATGTTATATGCTCTCATGGTTGCCCACAGCGCTTCATGCCAGACTCTGTCAAACGCTTTCTTGTAGTCTACGAACACATGGTATAGGTGTTGTTGGTGCTGTAGGTATTTCTCACATATTAGTCTCAGGTTAAAGATTTGTTCGGTGGTACTTCGCCCTGCCCTGAAACCTGCTTGTTCTTCGGCTATGATTTGTTCGGCTTGAGGTTTTAACCTGTTAAGTATTATTTTCAAGAGGACTTTGCTGGGATGGCTGATGAGGCTGATAGTACGGTAGTTTTGACACTCTTGAAGGTTACCTTTCTTGGGAAGAGGGATTATAATTGACTTGGTCCATGGTGAAGGCCACTCTCCACTCTGCCAGATCTTGTTACAGATAGTCTATAGTCTATAGGCTTTTTTTTAGGATCCTATTCATAGTTAAGTCCTAACCCTAACCGGGCCTAACCGTAACATCAATCTCTAATTGTGATTAAGTGACATAGGCTAAATAACCTTTTTGTTTGAATTAATTATAGGCCTACTATTTAAGTCCTACTCCTAACCCTATTGGGACTAACCGTAGGCCTAACATCAATTTCTAATTGTGATTAAGTGACATAGGCTAAACAACCTTTTTGTTTGAATTAATTATACACAATGACAAATAGTTACAAAAAAGTCACGTATTTAACTAAAAATAAATCGTTGTACTATAATTGAATTTATAATAATAATTTAAAAAAAAAGGTAGAGAGGGGTGGGGTAGAACCTGCGTTACTCCTGTTGACAGGACACGTTACTCACCACTGGACCAAGAAAATCCTGAAAATCTAACAAAAAATTGTAATTGAGCTTACAGGGCCAGATAAACAATAATGCGCCAATAGCAGTGTGTATAATATAGGTCACGAAAACTACTTTTTGCGTTATACGTTGCGTTTAACAGGTCAGTCAAGAGTTGAGGAAGTTGGAGTCTGTAAAAGTGACTGTACACCTTCATTTTTCCAAGAACCTGTCTAAATGGTTGGTGCATTGAATCACATGCATTATTTAGATAAGCCAGTAGAACTACTTATATTAATTGAGTGTAATAGTAATATACATATTAAAATACTTACTTACATATGTTCGCTGGAGGGATTAAGTGTTAATGGGACTATCTGTCGAGATGGGGAAGGATTAAGTGTCGCGGAATAAAATGTCACCAAACCGATATTTCTGCTATTTGATTCCAATCGCACTAAGTCCTCTAGACTTCCTCCTTAGTAATTCGCTTTGATTTTCTCAGTCGAAAATTAAGGTTAAAATCTAAAGTTCTATACAGCGGAAACCTTTAAAATGTAATCGTATGAGCGTAGAAGTTATTCAAGACGGCCATATTGGTTACGCACGGAAAAAAAAGAAAATATTATCTCTAAAAATAGAACCAGCGGTCCAACTTATTATAGTATTTGGTCTCATCAATGGTGCTCATGTAGCTCTTTACAAAGACGTCGGAAAATGATTTTAACAATGGAGAAAGATCCAACACGATGAAGAAAACGCCACGATAATGTAGATAGTTCTAGAAAAATTATATAATGTTCAACCTAAACAAATGGATTTGGGAGATGGGGGAATACCCAGCGAGCGTTCAACCGTGTAGTCCAGGGGACGGCAACCTACGTTATGCGTGCGTGACGTGGCATGCACAGCGATTTTCAATCACACGTTTAATGAATTAGAAAATCCTATTTTGGCAAACTGTTATAAAAAAGTTGCCGACCCATGGTGTAGTCCACTGGGTACGGGGGGTCAAGAGGGGGTAAGTCTTGTACAGCTTTTGGGAGGAATAACTATATTTATTACTACTAGTTTAAAAAACATAAACTCCTTAAATCGACTTAAACTATGCATTTTATAGTACAATTATTTTATATATTTAATTAAATCTTGAAACGAATACGATAATACTGGATTTGTGTGCAGACAAAATAAACTATAGTGACATTACAAAACCTAACTTGCTTTCATCATTATAATCACATTTGTAACATGTAATTTTAAGGGAGATAAATGTACTGTTTTCTTTGTTTTAATATTTATAATATTTTTCTTTTTTATGTTATGTATACAAGAATAAAAGGCATAAAATTTATAACGTTAGACATTTAAAAATATATTTAAAAGTACACCAAAATTATATAATCAAACATACTATATGTAATTTTTTAAACATTACATAAACTACCCAGTTTGTATGATTATTTTCGCATCCAATCCTATAAAGAATTACTGATTCAATTTTTTGTTTGCGAAAGTTAATGATGATCATAAATAAAAAAAAGTGTCTCAGTTACGATGAGATTAAATAAATATCTGATAATTTTCATTCCCTACTCCTAGAAGTTGCAAGAATTTGGTCTTATCAAATATTTCATTACTAGTTGTTATGCCCGTCAAGAAGAGAGGAATAACTACGCATAGGCCTACTACTTGTTTAAATTTTCTTTTTTTTTAATCATTTTTATTCTATTTTATTGTGTATCTCTGCTATCCCTCCGTTCTATATCACTGCTAAAAGTTTCTTTGTAAAATAGTAATTACTGTTAAATTAAATTTTACTGAAACTATCATCGATAATGTCGGTAATTTTAATTTGGTTGCCCTTGAAGTGCTGATGATATTAGAGTAAACATATCTTGTCAAACTATAGGACTAAAATGTACTCGAAATCGTCCATCGTTTACCTAGATTAAGCTAATCATATAATTTACTTTTTACCACAAAAGTGAATTACCGTGAAATACAATTATATTTTTCTAAATCAAATATGTCCGCATTTAGAGCATAGAAAATCTGTTCACTGCACTCTGAATGCATTAAAAAAAAAAAACAGTATTAAAAGCATTTGGACATAAAAACACACAATCATTTAATCACTACTACACTAGTACCATTATAGCATATGCGACCAAAAAAAAAGAGACAGTAAAATGTTTTAGTTTTGTACAAAAATCACATTAGCATCCGCAACTTTATCCAGGCTAAGCGTATGGGACAACAAGATGCTGACAATTAATACTATTTTCAAGGAAGTCTGCAAGCGAGACCTAAAGGGTATAGATGTAGATGTCGGAAACTGGGAGAACCTGGACCAGAACAGAAGTAGTTGGAGAAGTACCCTACACATAGGGTTGCCAGATGTATGGGTACCAAAAGGAGGACACAGACAGACAAAAAGGAGGACACAGAGGACAAATGGGTTCAAAAAGGAGGACACATAGAGTGTTTCATTAAAATCATTTCATTTTTTTTTCAATTGAATGCTGATTTAAGCAGCAATCAATTTAATTTTACTACAATGCCTGCCAATAATTATCTATTAGTAAATTAACCAAGAAAAAGTATTGCAACAAAAATTAAAAATAAATTCTAATAACCTTTTTTTTTTCCAAAGTGCAACAATACTATATTGTTGGAAAATTAAACAGTCAATTCTACAGTTAATACATTATCATTTTTCTTAATTATACAGCATATTTCTCTGACGAGCAAACTTTTTGCACTAGATCCTCGTTAGCAAGCACAAATGTATATAACTGTTTAGGCTACCTGTGAGATTTTTCAAGTTATACTTTGTAAGAATGATGCCCTTGGTTAATATTAAACTGAGAGTCTGTTTCTTTGTCCATAGAGCGTTTATCAATGAGAACACTCTTTTCACATTACCATTGTGTCCATAGATACAGAAAAAACAAACTCCACTGCAATTATTAACCTAACAATGCATTAGATAACACAATCTAATTCATTACATTTCCTGCTAAATACTCCAGTGTTTTGCTTTACTCGACCAAGCCACTTATTATTGACAGTAAATAAGAATATAAAATTTAAAAAATGCGCTAATGGACTTTTAAAACCTTTGGCGTACAAAAACCGGACATTTTAAGGGTTTTAAGCTTTGCCTGCCGGACGGAGGACACATGGCTAAAAAGGAGGACATGTCCTCCTTTTGCCGGACGCCTGGCAACCCTACCTACACACGCCGATATAAATGTGGCAGATGGCTGGCTAACTTCGCATTATGGCGGAGGCTAAAAGAGCAGCGAAGAAAAGTAAAGAACACATGCTGCCCCTAACCACTTCCAACGGTCCAGCTTTCAAGTGCCAGAGATGCGACAGATCCTGTCTCTCAAGGATAGGTCTCCACAGACACAGTCAATTTTGCAGGGCTGGCCAAATCACAGGAGCGCAAATCTAATCGTCTTTCGAGACTATGGAGCCAATGATGATGATATAATTATCACATCACACTTTGGCACACTATTATGCCGACACTTGCACTAGATCAGGGGTCTCCAAACTGCGGCCCGCAGCTACGAAAAAAATTACGGAAATTTATCTACGGTATATCCTGCCAAGATCAGCCGCCGCCTACGTGGACGTTGTATTTTTACCGAATTAAAACAGAGGGAGTGTGTTATGTTTTACAACCGATCACTACATTGTAAAAACCTTATTCGCTGCTTACTTTTTCAACTTCCATCTCCATTCAATGAGATGATATAACGCCATCTAGTGGCGGATTATAGCACTGTTACTGGACATGATATATTGAATGCAATTTGCTGATTATAACTTGGACTGGACTAGCCTCAGTTGCCTGACTGTTGATGTAGGAAATAAAAGACTGACATATAGACAGGCTTGGTTGGACAAGTGAAGCAGATGTGTAAAGAGAAAAACTTTCGACAGCTAATATTTCTACATTGTATTATTCATCAGCAAGCTTTGTGTGCTAAATATTTGGACATCAGAAGTGTACTGAAACATGTGGTGAAGATAGTGATCTTAATAAGGTCACACTGGCTCTCTCAGCAGTAAGACAGTTCAGAGACATGTTCAAATATACAGACACAGAATAGCACGATTTAGATACTATATTACACAGCACTAAGATGGCTAAGTTCAGAGAAGAGTATTTAAGTTTAAGAAAGGAAACATGTGATTTCCTGGAAAGTAAAGGGAAGCCACAGCCATTACTGTCTGATGAAGACGTGGGTATGGAAACTAGTCTGTACTAGTAATCTACTTTTTCTGAGCCTAAAACAAAAATGAGAGGGAAATCTAGCTTATGATCTATACACCGACCTAAGGGCCTTCAGATCCCAACTTGTCTTATTTTCGGAACATGTACAGGCCAACAACTTGACGCACTTTCAGCAGTGCAAGGTCTTCAAAGGTTAAGCAACAGCTGAGTTCCCCCACGTCATTTTTGCATGCGATATAAGGAGCGGTTTTCTGAATAGGATTCAAAGGCAGAGGAAGTGAGACTGTTTCAAAACCCATTTGATGTGGCCAGTTGCCCAGATAATCTGCAGTTGGAGGTTATTTAGTTGCAAGCAAATGACCTCCTTAGGGACAAGTTCAAAGAAGTACTGGTGGGTTTTTACCAGTTTTTGTCCAAGCAAGTCTTTCCTAATGTCAAAACGTATGCATCAATGTACCTTTTAATTTTTGGAACAACATACCTACGGGAGGAACAATTTGAGAACAAACTTGTCCGATGATATTCTCAGGTCACTGTTGATGTTAGGGACTTGAAATCTAAAGCCAGAAACGTCTGCTATTTTGGCACCCAGGAAACAATTTATCTACATTTCCACTAATACAGGTGTTCATGTGTAGTTTAACAATTTTATCAAAGACTATAATAAGCTGCACCGCTTGCTTTCTGCTATTTGATAACTTGCAACACTTAGTTTCGTAATTTACGATCGCACTAAGTTATCTAGACTTCAGGTTGAGTTATTCGCTTTAATTTATTTTCTCAATGGAAAATTAAGATTAAAATCGAAAGTTGTATACAGCGGAAACCTTGAATGCAGTCGTATGAGCGTAGATGTTATTCAAGAGAGACTTATTTGTTGCGCGCAGAAAAAAAGAACATATATATATATAATCTCTAAAAATAGAGCAAGCGGTCCATCTTATTATAGTCTTTGTTCTCATCAATGGTTCTCATTTAGCTCTTTACAAAGGCCATAGAAAATGATTTGAACGAAGGAGAAAGATCCAGCCGACACGATTGGAAAACGCCACGATAACGTAGAAAGTTCTAGAAAATTCTATAATGTTCCACCCAGGGTTAGGTTTTTGACGCCATAGGCGAAAACAAATTCTGCGCCCTCATTAAAGTGCCTTCGGCGGGGTCTGCCGGGTATGGAACTTCGAAAATGTGTTTTTGTTAATAATCGTTATAGCCCAACAAAGAATTTTATTTAATAACCTTTGATTGATGACTGTGAAATGTAAATAAAACAGATGAATGAAAAGTAACAAAGGCTTTGCATTATAGATTAATATTACATAAGTTACATAACACACAGTTTTACATTAAATATATGGGTTTTTACGTTTTATACCTGCATTATGACAGTTCTCTTAATAACAAACCAAAACTCACAGATATATTTTAGATATTGTTTTTCCGTTTTTATAACACTTAAAAAAAGATACACAAAGACTACTTGGTATTGAATTATTGTTTTCATAACTACGGTCCAAAAGTCAATTTTAAATACTGATTACCAGTATTTATACTCGTAAAGACTAAAACCCTAACGGTACTTTTCTTAGTTGACATGTGAAAACTGGTATCGCAGAGGTGTTAGTGCATCAATTCGACTGGACTATCTTGTGTGTCTTGGGGTATTTATTGTACTCGTTTTCGTAATCAACAGTCTGAAAATGCACAAAACAACAACTGCACTGCCAATGCAAAGAACTCAGCGCTCTCACGACTTAGGATTCACGTCACTTCACTATGATATTCTGCCGACGCATCGCATCCAGGGTGTGGCTGGGGTAAGTGAGGGGTTGCCTTTTTGCACTCCGCTACGCACAGCGAGGTTGTCAAACTAAGTATTGTGAGGGCATTCTTTCCTATTTTTCCAAGACAACTGAAATAAAATACCCTTGGCCTTTCATTACCTAATAATTCCTCTGCTTATGCCAGTAGCACGCAGAAGAACTAAACTTTAATATAGTTTATATTTTTAAATCCCCATAATATAAAAAAAATCCTCAATTTTGCGCCTCCCAAAATTTTGCGCCCTAGGCAGCCGACTAGTTCGCCTATATGGATGAGCCAGCCCTGGTTCCAGCTAAACAAAAGGAATTGGGGGGTGGGGAAATACCCATCGAGCGTTCAACCGTGTAGTTCAGGGGTCGGCATCCTACGTAATGCGTGATTGACGTGGAACGCAGAGCGATTTTCAATCTCACACTTAATGAATTAGAAATCCTATTTCGGCACACTGTTATCAAAATGTTGCCGAACCCTGGTGTAGTCCACTGACCACGGGGGATCAGCAGGGGCTCAGCCTTGTAGAGCTTTAGGGTGGAATAACGATAAATTACTAATTACTATAAATAACTCCTTTTAATTGATTTAAACTATGCAATTTATCGTAAAATAGATTGTAAAAACCTCTAATTAAATCTTGAAACGAATACAATAATACTGGATTTGTGTGCGGAAAAAACAAAACAAAAGTGACATTACAAAACATAACCTGCTTTCATTATTATAATCACATTTGTAAAATGTAATGTAAAGGGAGATAAAAAAAAAACCCTTTTTCTTTGTGTTTCTATGTCTAATATGTTTCTTTTTTTATTTTCTTAATAAAATAATGAAGAGCATACAAATTATAATTTTTGACATAAAAATATTAAATTATATTTAAAACTACACAAATACTATATGACTAATTATATTATATGTAATTTTTAAAACATTACATGAACTACCCAGTTTGTATGATTACAATCGCATCTAACGTATGAATAGTATTCACTATACATTGTCCTTCACAGTTGATCGCTTCTCGGCCTTTGGCTAAGTTCGATCACTCTGGCTTCCTCACACAATGTGTAGATCTTCTCCGCCTTGTGCGATTAGATTTTTCACAACTGTGTAGGAGGATTGAGTTACCCCACCCCCCGAGCTACGGCTCTCATAACTATACGATGCCTAGTAGGCCCAAAGGAGGGGCAAGGAGATCAAACTCCGCCGCGCCTCCTACCGGAAATATAAAATAAAAAAAAAAAAGAACATATAAAAAGAAATGTCTCAGATAGGCTGAGATAAAAAAGATTATCTAATCATTTTCATTTCCTAGCAGTTGTAAGAATTATATCTTTTCAATTGTATAATTACTAGTTTTTATGCCCGTCATAATGACGGAGAGAGGAATCACTAAGCTTAGGCCTACTACATGTTTTCATTTATTTTTTTGTTTCTTTATCTTTATTCTATCTTATTGTGTATCTCTGCTATCCCTCCGTTTTATATAATAATTGCTAAAAGTTTGTTCGTAAAATAGTAATTACTGTTAAATTAAATTTTACTGAAACTATCATCGATAATGTCGGTAATTTTAATTTGGTTGCCCTTGAAGTGCTGATGATATTAGAGTAAACATATCTTGTCAAACTATAGGACTAAAATTTACTCGAAATCGTCCATCGTTTACCTAGATTAGGCTAATCATATAATTTACTTTTTACCACAAAATACTAAGTTGTCAGGTCTGCCTTTGGGACCATTTCGGTACGCAATTAATAAAAGGAAAATGGCTACTGGACATGACGCGCATGGCATTTAAGTGTAAAATCAGAAGTTATGACACGTTTCAATTTATATGTTTATAAATAGTATAGATGATTCAATGAAAGTGTTAATATTAAGTAAACAGGAATCGTCACTTTTCACATATATACACAGTTTGTCTCCATCAAACATATATCTGAAGGTGTCAGATGATAGCATGTTGACTAGTTTTAATGTCATCGTAATGATGTACGGGACTAGGCACGGTGGCCTTGCGGCAGCGCTTTTGTCTGACGTACCGAAGGTCCCGGGTTCGAATCTTGGTGCATGCTAGAATTTTTTCCCCGGATTTGAGGGTGTCCCTGAGTCTACCCAGCTCTGATGGGTACCTGACCTTAGTTGGGGTAAAGTAAAGGCGGGGCTGTGCATATAGTGCTGGCTACACAATCTCCTAGTATGCCGTGGCCACAGAAACTGGTGAACGCTGCTTCACCGGCCCTATGGATCAATTTGGTCGGACGGTGCTGATGATACGTTGAAAGCATTAAATCAATGAATCTTATATAGTAATCGCAGTGATATGTGATTAATTTAGTAGTATGGTTAGCCACCAGTTTGTTCATTCCGTTTATAATTTCAATAAAAAAAAACAAGGAAGCAAATATTTTGTGATCTGTTTACAGGCAGCTCGTGTGTGGCCATGTCAAGTTTGTCCTACTGCAAGTTCAAGCAAGGAACTCCAATCAATGGCTGCGAATGGTCTAGCTTCCCACAAAACACAAACACTATAAAGATGGCAACAGAGTTACAACAGAACTGAAGCCTTGATGGAGTGTGCAGGTATTGATAATAACTAGCAGTAGCCACATACAGTAGCAATGTTAAATCAAAATTCAAGCATTATGTACTATATTTAGAAATGTCCTATTTTATCTTGTATCTCGAGAAATGTAAAGGACGTGTATCCTCTCCCAAACTCTGCAAACTTCCAACACTGATTAAGAGTATATACATGGGTAAACACTACAATTGGATATTTAAAACAGTGACATAATCCAGATACACTTAAAGTTCAAGCGTGCGTCCAATTCGAAAAGACCTAGTGCATTGGGTATGCCCCGGGCACGTAAAACGTGTACCCCCCCTTTGGTGCTGTTTGACAGAGGTCCAGTTTGCACTACCCTGGATAGAGGGTTTTTCAACCCCTGCTGGGGAACTCTGGTTTTGTAGCATGGGGATGACTGGGTGTAAAGTCGTGAAGGGACCTGGATCCAGGATGTGACAATTCCACTGAGTATTCCCAGAATCTAAAAAACTAAATGGCACAACTGAGTGTCATGACCATTTGGAGAGCTCAGTGGATGGCGGAGATTGAACCATAGGCCAGCCCCACCTCGGTACAACTCAGCCCTGACTCAATGCAGCCCGATCCCGGAGTACAACTCACAGGTGCTGGGCACAGAACCGAAAACTCTATTGAACTGCGGGGTTTGAAAAAAGCCGCAAATGAAATCCCAGAATAACAATGCCAGAGAAAAGACTTAGTGCATAACAGGTGAAAACAGAATCGAAGCTTGCTTCCGTAACAGTAGGTTAGAAATATCAGAAGTCGAGAAAGAAGTTGTGTAAATGACATTTTTCGTGTGTATGTGTAATGTGTAGATAAGATCAAATCATGAGTGCTGTGACAATCAGTCGCTGGCGGCCAATCAGGATCGTCTATAGTTTGTCCATCAAGATAACAACGAACATGTCGATAGGGAAGTGATAAATAGGCAGATTTTCCGAATCACATTAAACGAAATTGGTTTCCTTTAGATCTGGCGCCTATCTTCCTCATTTTCTGTTGCATAGCAACACCTACACACATTCATTCACTTTTGCATTTATAAAGTGACGTCACTTGGTGTAAAGGTATAGCTTTTGATGATCTTGCTTAATCTTAATCAAGCCGAAATATAACGATAATTGAGCTATCCTATTTAGGGGCTACTTGTCACATCGCGACAAAAACTTTCGATATATAATATCCATACGATTCTTTGATAAATTATAATATAATAAAGGGAAATAATAAAAATAAATAATATTTGGTTGTTTGATGAAGCATCTCTTATTTATATGTTGAAATTTCTTCATTAGAACCACGAAAACAAATCGATTGTCTTTAAAAATAAGCATTATCTATCATACATTTAATACCTATGATCTCTTTTAAAGTAAAGATGTTTCTAAAAGCTGTTTGTTTGTTTACAGGCCAGAATGCCAAAGCGTCGTTGATTGCATCTCAGCACATCCGTGTTTTCAAGGTGAAATGGCCACGTTTATTAAACTGTTTATCAAACTGTATTTGTCCAGATTTACACAATTCTCAGAATTCCTAGATCGCCTGGAGTCATGTCCAGCAACTCCTGCACAGAACTGCACCGGACAATGCCCTCAACTCTGCAATCAGATTTTTTACCTTAGAACTGAGTTAGTAAAGTACCCTTCGGACCAAACCGATCATAGGGCTGGTGAAGCAGCGTTCACTAGTTTCTGTGGCATACTAATGGATGTGTGGCCAGCACAATGCTCAGCTGCTTTTTCTTTAACCCAACTTCTGTCAAGTACCCATCAGAGCCGGATAGACTCAGGACACCCTCAAATCGTGGGAAAAAATCTCAGCCTCCACCAGGATTCGAAACCAGGACCTTCGGATCCCCAGTCGGACGAGCTGCCGCTCGGCTACCATGCCCCATATGAATGGTATAGATATTTACAAATTAATACAATACAAAGTATTCTATATTATTGAATCAATAAAACCCCATGGCTGTGTCCCTCAATGTACAGCTATATCCCTTTATAAATACTGCTATGTACATATTACCACAGTTGTTTCGCTATAACTATGGCTGAGTATACAATTAAATTTGCATCTGTTCCTAAAACCTTAGTCTGTGTGTCTCTAAGATTAGAATCGTGGCCCCCTATATGGGCTGTAACTGAAACCATTTCCATATGACTGTGTCCCTAGAATTAGAGTCACTATAAGCATATTCTGAAACTCTAGCCATTCTCTATTTATATCGTTGTTCTATAGGCGTGTCTCCATTATATTCCTGATCCTAGAAAATAGATACCACTTAAACGTTCTCTATTTCACATATTGTTTGCTTGTGCTAAAAGTTCAGTCACAATAACAAGTACTTTTTATTCAACAGTTTATAAAACAACTTCCGAATGTTTTTAACACTGTTGGGAAAAATAAACACACACACACACAAATTCAACTGTTTATCTAAAATAACTTTTTTCAAACAACTGGTAGGCCAAAACTATATTAATAATAAACTTGGGTATAAAATTTTTTCATAAATATATATAATACATATTATACGCAAAATAAAAAATAAAATAAAGTCGGTTTATTAAAGCTGTCAACTTACTATTCGTAAAGCATAAAAAACTTATGAAAACGAATTTTTTTTTTTCTATTATTCATAATTTGTTTTTTTGACTTAAAACTAGATGTAAGATATTGACTAAGACAGTGATTATCAACATTTCCTAATCACGATCCCCCTTATTGATATACCGCTCTTCCCCAAGTAAAAGAGCTCATGTAAAATGTTAGTACAGTAAATCTAAAAATGAAAACAAAATATTCTGAAAACCTGTGCACAATTATGTGTCAACACTGTATAATATCACGTGAATCCCCACGGGGTACACATGCACACATTTTGGGAACTACTAGTCCAAGTGCTTGTAAACTGAGTATGAGACCCCAGACATTGACTATATTGTAAGTTTGAATTGTATAACAAACATGTTGCTTTAAGGTAAGGGTGGCTGGGAGTTTAGCATAAGAAATCTATTTGTGTACAAGTCCCCATTGTAGAGCTTGCTAATAGTTTTTTTTTATTCAAGCAGCCAAATCTAACAATAGCAAGGTTTGTTATGAAGACCGTAGTAGCAAAACGGATGTTTGTTGAGAACTGTACAGTATACAGGGGCCTGTATTATTTCCTTTTAAAAGATACCGCAGCAGTTATGTAGAATGATAGGCAAAATATAAATATATGGTTTGTAAGGACACAGCGCTTTCATGTCGGGGAACTTGCTCCATTGCTATTTGGCAAACTGTATGAATCGTTTGTAATATTTTTAAAATAGGTTTTGAAATAGTGGTTTAACGGGCGGTTATCAACAAGCTTAATCGAAAAATTTGAGATAACGAGAGTATAGATTAGGTTGGTCTAATGAAGGTAAGGTGTGGAATAAACTATTGTTACATCTCTAGCAAGATGGGCACACATTTTTAGTAAACAAATCGAACCTGGGGTCGGACATTTCTTATAATAGTGTTCCTTTATAGGATTTCTAATTTATTCAGCGTGTCAATGGACTAAATGTCTTACTGCTCTAGCATTCAAATGAATTACATTTTGTTTAGAAGGGGGGAGGGGGGGTCTTCGATTAAAAATTGATGGCCATGCTGTATCTGGTACGCATTCCTTTGGTTGTCGACTCGTGATTTAGAACAGGGGGCTGCAACATTTTGGTAATAGTGTGCTAAAAAGGTATTTCTAATTCATTCAGCGTGCCGACTTTCCCTCTCTTTCTTGTCCTGCAAGTCACTAACTTTCCGCACTCGCTAGCTCTCATTTCTCTCAGAGATCAACAATGAGAACCGGGGAAAAAAAATCTCTTGACAAACTTCAAATATTTAGTGTAAGTCACCAGGTAGGTGATACGCCTAGCTTACACCTCCATTGTTGGGGAAAGTCCATAAGAAACGCACCTTAAATCTTTAAAAAACGATTCATTTGTGTGTGTGTGTGTTTGTGTTTTCTAAACACAATTACAGAAGCAACAACAAACTTTGAATAATCAGTCTAAAGAAAAGTTTTCAGGATCCACGAAGCGGTTATAACAATATATGCCTATTTTTAGTTCGTGACCCCCACAGATTTGTATTGTCTATTGTAACATATAGAAGTAAGTATCATATAACAGGTAGGCCTATGCATTAACACCTTAGTTTAAAGAACAATGGTAGCTGTACTAGACTAGACCGAAACCCTCACTTCTCTTTGAGAGAAGAGCCGAGCTTACTCTCTTAGAACTCAGAGAATGGGTTTTGCTGTATCACCCAGCACTGATATATCAGCATATTATAGGTTCGGCACAAACGGTTAGCCGTTCCTATCCACTCTAAGGATGCAAGATGACTACAGTTAACGATTTAGGTTTAAGTCAAGCATAATGACAGTTTGTTGTATGCTTAACTTTTATATTACGGCTATAGCTAGAACATCTTGACAATCTAAGCTATATTTTGACGATTTTATGCTTCTTATTATGCGACCCAATAATTTAGTTTTCATTGCCTGGTACCGTTTCGGCAACGCTCGTCTAAGTTCGTCTATTGCGGTAAGATTCGTATTATTTTCTTTAAACTTTTCGATTGCAGTTTTGTGAAATGGAATTATTTAATCCGGATATCACAAATATAAGGAGCCATCCTAACAGTAGACGGAAGCTGTGAGACAGAAATTTGAGGCTGCATTGAGTCACCAATGGCGGCATTGGCTAGACTAAACAGAATCTGGACCAGCAAAATCATTGGTCCCCTTTATTCTGTATGGATGTGAGACCTGGACATTGCTAGCAACCACTGAAAATAAATGCATGAGAAAAATACTTCGAATATCCTACCTTAAACACAGGACTAATAAGTAAGTCTGGGACATAATATCCTAAATTGCGGGCCCTCGGGAAACCATTATGGTGACAATCAAGCGGTGCACAAGCTGACATGGTTCAGTTATGTGTTGCGGCATAATAACCTACCGAAATCCATCCACCAAAGCACTGTAGAAGGTGGACGTCGGAGAGGCCGACAGGAGAAATTCTGGTTTGACAGTATAAACGATTGGATAAAGCTTCAAACAAATGGACTATTATTTTTTAAAACTAAAAGTAGGACTTTTAGAGTTTGTTTAGTCTAACAGGAGATTATTAGGAACTCTTTTGTTCCACTGTCAGTGAGACTCTTTCAAAAGAATCATCTTTCAGCCAGGAATTACAATGGCTCAATAGCTGACTCCTAAATAATAGGCCTACATTTTTCTTGTATGATAAATGGTATGATAGTGTGCGTGAATGTCTATTGTGTTTGAGTATAAATGGTTCTTTATTTTTGTTTTAGGTATGCTGAAAGACGGAATTTATGTAATCAAGTCAATTTTCCATTTATTGGATCAATAAAGCAATCTTATCTTATCTTATGTTAATATCTTAAGCACTGCGTTAATGTTAAAGCTTATCAAAATGTATACAATTAATTGTCTTCAAAATGTTTAACAATCATGGGTAGTGTTCAAAATATATGTGTTCAATTGAATAAAGTTAAACTTTAAAGTTTATGATTAAAGTGAACATGCTGTGACTCTTTAACATACTTCGGTTCATTGAATCCGCAACGCGATATTTACCTGTTTCAAACCGGTAAAACTTTAAGTCACATGACAAGTTTTTGAGCTGGGACAATATACTTGGCCTACATAGAGTGTTTTCTTATAGAATAGATCCCGTACTCTAGCATAGTGGAAATATTCTGAACTAACACAATCAAGAGGATTACTTTATAATGCAACGTTTTTAAACATTTAGCACAGTATAATTTTTCAAACATAGCCTATACGTTTATTGACTTATTATAGAAGTTTTAAAATTGTTTTAAATTCATTAACAATAGCGTAAAAAAAAACAACAACAACACGTTTTTGTGTGATATAAACTGTATATAAAAGATTCTACCTTCACTTCGACAGTGAAAAGATTTTGAATGAATATGGCTTTCTTGTACATGTAAGTACAAAGCGAAATTTTTTTTTTTCATTCATGGTTGATCAATAATAATGCTTTTCTTCGTGTGTAATTTCCATTAATAGATGTTGTTATTGTCCATGTAGCCACAACAATTCTCTATTACTATTTCTAAAAAATTAAATATTACTATTTCTCTTGAATTCTTTTTTGGGAATTTAATAAGAATACTATTTCGAATTGACGTTTTCGAATAAGTAAGCCTAGTCCTCGCAAATATGTAAGTTATTTTTATTCAAAATTTCACAGCGATACTATCAATTTAAATATAAGTTAAGCTGAAATTATGAGTGTAGTGTTAACTAAACTCTTGGTTGACAATGTCACTGGACAACGCCCTAGAGATTCGGAGCAGCGAAGTGAGGCTAAATAGAGTCAGTCGCCTTAATTTTGACAGACTTAAAATTGAAGGTCTGGCCGCGGCTCTATAATACCCAAAATATTAACATAAATCTGTAAATAATCTAAAAAATTAGCGAATGTACATAGCAAAAAATATGGAAAGAACTAAATTGAATTTGTTAAATGTATACACCAACTTCACCACGATCAGAAGGCTAATGTGTTGTGTGACATTCAGGCCCCACGAGAGGGGGGTACAGCCGGTACGCCGTACCGGGGCCCATGAGAGTTTAGGGGGGCCCATGAAGCCCATGAATATTAAAATTTAAAATGAAATTGGCAATTACGCAAGTATTTTTTTAATTATTGCTATTAAGCTAAGAGGAGATGTCCCAAAACCTTCTACAATCTCGCGTGGCACTGGGGGCCCTTAATTTTTTTATTATTTGAATGTGTAATTGAACATTTTGTTAAATATGCAATGAAATCCTTAAGTTGTAATAAAGGGCTTAATTATTTCCGATAGCATTTAGGATCTTAGTTTTCGTCCTGATTCGTCTGCCTGCTCTGCTGTTGTTGGTAATGTGGAGGAGTACTGTCAAATAGTTAAGGCATGGATGGCTGCAAACAACTTAAATTAAATGATGACAAGACAGAGGCAATAATCTGTGGTTCTCGTGTCAGTCTTCGGAAAATAGCTATTACTACGATCAAGGTTGGGGCTTCCGAGATAACGTTGTCCAACACGGTTAGAGACCTTGGCTATTTTATAGATAATAAATATCAGAGGTTCCACATATCATTGCTGTGGTTAAGGCTTGTTCGTCTCATCTACGCGCCCTGGGTCAGCTGCGACCCCAACTCAATAGAAGGACGGTCAATACCGTAGCAGTCTCTCTTATCCAGTCAAGGTTGGATTACTGCAATAGTTGCATGTGGGGTTAGCCCCAGAACCAACTGCAGAGATTACAGAGAGTGCAGAACACCGCTGCGCGCATTCTTTCGGGGGTGAGGAGGCAAGATCATATCTCCCCGACACTGAGGGAACTCCACTGGCTCCCGGTGATAAAGCGAATAGAGCACAAAATTATTTCCAAGTACCTGGAAGTGCGCTCATTTGAATCAGTTGTGCCTTCTTTATGGAACAATTTACCTCAGACACTGAAAGAATCTGTGACAAAGAGAATCTTTTAAAAAGAACTTAAAGACCTTTCTTTTTGGCTAATACATCTGCCACTGCAAATCAAACCCAGAGCGCAATATGCATGCTAATTTAATAGCATGGATAGAAGCGCTATAGGAAATGCCCATTCTTATCTTATCTTCTTATCTCTTTTTTTATTATTTTTCTGCAGGACGATTACAGATAAAGACCTATGAGCCTTACATGCTTACAGTTCTCCCTGTTAGCTTAGTAGTCTAGGCCTAGCTGCATACTAGTACGGCAGTCAAAGCTAGTTAGTCGATTCTTTTACACTTTAATGATATCCTGTGCGGTAGCCACGAGGGGAGGTTGAAGTAATCATAATTTTAAACAAATGTAAAATAAATACATATTATTCAGTTGCAGCCTCAAGAGGTGGAAAATACTGTCAAAGCTTCATGGCATTTCTAGCACAATATGGTCAGATCGAATTGAAAATGTAAAACAATTTGTAGCTCATCTACCAGGGGTTGAGTTGGCTATGAAAGACCTGCTAAAGCTGAATCGTACTCCGAAAACCAGAAACGAAATTCATGAAATGTATATGTTATGTCGGTTCTTTCACTAGCATTATAATGTCAGTTGTTTGGCACAGTATACTAGTCTCTTTTGGCTTCTGCAACAAAGTCATTCAAGCTTGTGATGCGACTATAGATATGGAAGTTGCAAGCATAGAAAGCTTATAATATGCACAACTAGGGGCTTTGCGAAACAGTTGGAAAGCAACGTAGAATGAAGCTAAGCTTGTTGAATCCCACCTGCAGATAGAAGTACAATAGTTTAGGAACATCAATACAACTGCCAGTAAAAAAAACAAGATTCCATGATGATGAAAATGTGAATGAGATGAACGAAACAGAAGAATGCCCTGAGGAAGCCCACTTTCGAAAACACATTATTTTATGTTGTATTGGATAATGACATAGTGTTATTGGAGGGCTTACAGTTTACAGTTCGGTTCAATTCAGCTTTCTTTGGAACTGCCAAAAGATGTCAAAAGAAGACTTGAAGTATAAAGCTACTAAGTTAGCAGAAAAGTATTATAATATCATAAGTTGTGAAGACTTTCTTCAGGAAATAATTCACCTAACAATGGTTCACAATGCAAATGTTGGTAAAGAACAGTTGTGTGCATTGGAACTGATGTTTTGGCAAATTCCAAATTAGAACATATTTTTCATAACATAAGTGTCAGTTCGAGGATGTTTCTTACATCACCAGTCCAGTAGCATTAGCAGAGAGGAGCTTCAGCAAACTTAATTAAGCTCATCAAAAATTGCCTGAGGTCCACCATGAGTCAGGATCGCCTGCACAACTTGGCTAGGCTCAGTATTGAGTCTGGCATTGCAAGACAATAAACTTTGACACAGTAATTCGTAGTTTTGCCAAGAAAAAGGCACGCAATTTAAGTTAGCCCTGTTTTAATAAATTTAGTCTTTTTCTTCTCTGTCTTTTTTTATCATTCATGTAGGCCTTTTGGTTTATTTTCTGTTGACTTTTTCTTTTCACCAAACAGTAAGCATTCAAAAGATGAATGATTTGGTTATATTTTTGTAAATAATTAGATCAATTCTGATCAATACTGAAGCGGAGGACCAATTAGATCTACAACAATTTAAACTAAGAATAATTGATTAATGTATATTTGTAATAGACCTGTAAGGCTATGATTGAAATTATTACACTCGAATGGTAAATGGTTACACTTATGTCAGTTTCACAAAATGATCCACAGACCTTTTGAAAAGATTCCTGATTTTTCAAACGTATGTAGGCCTAATACAAATAAATCATCAAGATCTAAATAGTGTTAGAAAAAAAAAAGGTTTTGGGCGGGGGGGGGGGGGAGAAGGGGGCCCACAAAAGATTTCGTACCGGCATCTTTTTTTTCTCTCGAGGGCCCTGGTGACATTGATTGAAATACAGTTTAGGAACTCCTTCATTTATATGAGGTTTCTCAATTTGTCAAAGTTGGAGTAAATATACTTTGAATTCATTCATCTCTAAAAAAAAAGAGCGTTTCTTTACTTTTACAAACTCGACATAATAATAATAATGATGATGACATTTGTATGGCACTACAAACAAACATAATGCAAGCTCTGAGCGCATTTAACATAACAACTAAGAACACGGATACAATCTATAGGCCAAGATATAAAAAACTAAATGATGATTCAAAACTTTACAAACATAGAACAAATCAAACAAGTAAAACAAAAAATGGCCGACCTAACATATTGGTAAGACAGTGGGGCTCTAAAGCATGTTAACTAAGATAAATATTGAAATAATTAGTTTTAAAGTTCTTTTTGAAGGTATCAATGGAGCTTGTTTGCCTCAATTTAATGGGAAGTAGATTCGACACTTTCGGACCGGATGTTGAGACGGCTTTAAGGCCAACGGTCTTTAGAGAGAAACGGGGCACTTACAGAAACGAGTCGGTAGAACGAAGTGTTCTTTGCGGAACATACGTTTTAGTTAGTTCCTTGAGATAGGACGGCATCTCATTATTATAGAGGCACTGATGGCAAAGTAGCGCAACTTTATATTCGATTCTGGCTTTAACAGGGAGCCAATGGAGCTGACGCAGGAGAACTGTCACAGAATCTCGCCTTGACTTACGCATGACTAGGCGTGCGGCACTGTCTTGTATACGCTGTAATTAGGCGACCTTATCGTCAGGTATCCTGATTAGCAGAGCATTACAATAGTCGAGGCGCGAGAGTATAAAGGCAGTGGCAAGTTTCTTTGCTGAATCAAGTGACAAATAGGGCCGAATCTGACCAAGTCTACGCAGCTGTAAATAAAGGACTCTGCATAGATTTCTAATGTGTGCATCGAAAGACAACTGTGAATCGAGGATGACACCCAGGTTTTTTACGTTGTCTGCAAAGGGGATATGGCAGTTTAAGACCACCAATGATTCCAAATCCTCAACTTTGGCGATTTTACTCAGAGTTCCAATTAGAATTACCTTCGTCTTGTCTTCGTTCATCTTAAGTCTGTTTTCCATCATCCAGGAGCAGACACTAGCAATAGCAAGACTGAGGTTGGTGGCTATACGGGAGACTTCAGCGGGAACAGCAGAATCATGCAACTGCGAATCATCCGCGTAGATGTATGAAATATTGAAAGGCCTGATGACATCGCCAAGTGGATAAGTGTACAGTAATAACAGTAATGGGCCCAGAACCGATCCCTGTGGTACTCCATATTGCAGAGTCGAGTATGTAGAGGTAGATCCACCAATTATGACACTTAGTGTGCGTTTAGTTAGGTAGGATTTAAACCAGCTGCCAACACATCCCGAGCAACCAAATGTACCTTGTACATATCATGCTTTAATTATAACATCTTTCACTTTCTGATAATATTTCTGTTATTTAAGATAAGATAAGATAAGATAAGATTGCTTTATTGATCCAAATGAATGGAAAATTGACTTGACTACATAAATTCCGTCTTTCAGCATACCTAAAACAATATTAAAGAACCATTTGTACTCAAACACAATAGACATTCACGCATACTATCATATCATTTATCATACAAGAAAAAAAGTAGGCCTATTATTTAGGAGTCAGCTATTGAGCCATTGTATTTCCTGGCTGAAAGGTGATTTACTGTGAAGGCTAGGATTTGTTCCCGGGTGTCGAGGGTGTCCCTGGGTCTACCCAGCTCTGATGGGTACCTGACATTAACTGGGTTAAAGTAAAGGCGGCTGGGCATTGTGCTGGCCACACATCCTTTAGTATGCTGTGGCCAGAGAAAATGGTGAACGATGATTCCCCGGTCCTTTGATCAATTTAATCCGACAATTCACTAGTTAAAGATAAAAAAAAACTCCAGTTGCCTTTTCCGTAGAAGCAGCTTGTAACACCGTTAATGTCCTTTTCTCGCTAAGAAAATCAAAGTTCTTGGCTACAAGATCAGATTGATTAAAATATTTATCAACGTCTTTTCCTGTAAACTTCGGTAAAATTTTGGAAATTTTTATGAGATCAAAGCTTGTATTGTGGTTTTCACAATATACCCCATGTTGTTCCATTTTCTTTAAGGTTATTTGCTTCTCAGTTTACATGCGTATTTTTCTTAATTCTTTCGTCTATCCCCATTCTTATATCTTCTCTCTTCTTCTTCAATTTGTAAGATTTTTTCTTCCATTTGGATTCGTTTTTTTCTCGAATCTTTCCTTTTTCTTCTAGTCGTTCCTTTTCCATTCTTTCGGTTGCTTTTAGTTGCCCCAAGTAGTTAGTTAATTGGTTCAATATTAGCACTTTCAAAAGTTCCAAATGTCGTAGCTGTTCGATATGTGTAATTTACCTGGCAACAAAATTTCGTGACGTCATTGATTGGAAATTCGTGTAGGAAACATTCTCATTGCCACGTGACCAGGCTCTTAACCGATTCTTTTTTTTTGTAAACAAAATACGGTAGTTAAATTTTGATGGTGGGTCATGATTCGTTTACTTTGTTCTCCAGGAAAACGTCACCTCGGTATGGGGCTCATGTGATTGCTGACCTTAACGATCCCGACTCTCGTGACTTCGGGCTCGCCTTAAATGTTAACCACAAAAAACTTTTTTTTTAATCTTAAAGTTCTAACTACTTATTTAATACTATTTATACCCATTGCAAATATTTATTGCCTCGATTTGTTTAAAAAACAAGAACTCTTCTTATCTTATATTATATATTACAGACGCTCCTTCTGTAAAGAAAATTATTGCATTCTACGTTCATCCGTGGTCCGAGTCTAGTCGTGCACTGTATTAATGTTTTAAATGATGTTAAGTTACTGGTTTTCTTGGTTGTTAAGGCAACCCATTCCATGCCCGAATACCACTCAGGAAGAAAGATTACTTATATGTATGCATATATATAAATGAAAGATATCTTATATTATCCTTTACACAATTACAGTTTCTTTTGCCTGCTACCTGCATGCTTGGCCTTTTCCATATACCAAGACAACATCCCCAATGGTAACAACGTCCTACACCCGTGTATACCGAACTACAGGTGGCCAGGTGTTGGACATGAAAACAGAAATGGCGGTGGGGAGAGGAATGTGTTTGGCCAAGCTTTCGTCAGTGCCGGTTATCAGGTCAGTATGTTTTCTAGTTTAATTTATGTACATATTTTTTTTTGTAGATTTATTTTACCATTGGATTAACGAAATGTCAATGATATAAACTTCGATAACGGTATTGTTGATGTTTCTAGTGGTCAAAGACTTTATGTCAACAAGACTCTGATGGTGATGGGAGGACCAACGGAGAAGAACTCGGTGACCCAGCCTGTGTTTGGTCATCCGGTCAAGTACCAACCCGTACTGTAAATATCACGAATCCAGGTAAAGTATTGAAATACTCACTCTATATGAAACTGTTGGAACAATTGATTAACTTCTTAGATAATAAAAATTAAATGAAGATTTTTTTTCAAATCACACAAACGGTTTTTTTGCCACGACCAATAACTTTTAAGTGTTTACATCGAACCATTAATCAATGTCAATTTTATTTCAGGAGTGTGTGAGCCACTGAACGATCCGAAATGCGCGGGAAAGAATAGTTTCGTATCTTGTCAATTGGAATCTTTTGACAACTGTAGCGTCATAAAAAATCCTGGTAAATAAGCATGGTTAAAAATAATTAGAGACAAAATATTTGTTTTTAAATTGTTAAGGATGAAGAGTAGTCGGAATTTGTCCATTCCCATCTCTTCTCCCGCAAACTCATAATCCATTCTATAGGCCTACCTTGTAGCATTATTGTGAAGAAATATATTTCAATGAGCAAAAACTATAATAAAATGGAACGCTTGCTCTATTTTTAGAGCTGATATGTTGTTGTTTTTTTTGCGTGCGCAACCAATACCGAACGCTAACCGCAACCATTAAAGACCAAGTGAAGAGCTTTTTATCAAAATTGAGTTAACATTTGATTTTGATAGTAAATAGTGTATTCAGTATCTGAATGTTAAAAAAAACATTTATACAAAATATCAAAGATACATTTTAAGTAATTAGTTCAATATTTGCACTTAAATGTGTGTGTTTTTCGGAAGATTACTCCAAATCTCGTAGCCATTTGAGATGTTTTTATTTCCGGCAATATAGGAAAGTGACGTAACATAAAGGATTCCGACTAGGAAAAATGAATATTGTCACGTGTTTTGAATCTATTGCCACATGTTTTGAATCTTTTCCCGGTTCTTATTTTTAACAAAATGTTTAAATATAGATTTATAGCGTCTATTTTTATTTATTTATTTCCCTTGTGAGACGTCACTGCCGTATGAGGCTATTCCAAATCTCTTTCCTTTGAGAAAAACCTCTTCACTTGGTCTTTAAGACTGTCTTGGATGACTTTTACGCTCCTACGATTGAAATAAAGGTTTCCGCTGTATAGAACTTTCGATTTTAATCTTAATTTGCCATTGAGAAGATCATAGGGAATTACTAAATCGCAAGTATAGAGGACATAATGCGATCGGATATTCCGAAACTAAGTCTCAGTGTTTCAATTTATCAAATATCAGAAATATCAAAGCAAGCGTTCCATCTTAATTTAGACTTTGTAATTAGCTATGGTTCAGTTTTATAATCTGTATAAGTTTATCACTCAATAGTTACAGCTGTAATTGTGTTTTATCACTCAGAGGTCCAGTCAATCGACTTGAGATTTCCACAAATTGCCATTCCGCCAACTGAGACCAACTACATGTGTATGTCGTTCGACTTGCCCAGTGACAAGGACTACCACATTGTAGCTGACCAGGCTATCATAAACAACTCTAACGGCCTACATCACATGTTGCTCTATGGCTGCGAGGATGGTAAATAAAATGTCCCTTTTACATTCCAATGTTTATGATGGTCTGTTATAGTTTTTTTCTATATAAATATACTCTCCCATACATGTAATCACCTATAATAGTGATCGAATAATTTACAAAAGTATCTACCTGCAAAAAAGTTAGTGAGAAAATTAAACCCTTTTGGGCGATTTAAAAAATAAATCTAAAAAGTTACGGTTATATATATATATAATGATATAGCTTATATATAGTTTTAATTAGTTTTAATCCCATGGTACCTATTTGATCTATTGGGCCGTTTACTAGAATTCTTTTCTATGGCACACAAGGGGTGTGGTCAGTACAGTGACCAGCCGACTTTACTTTCCCTTGACTAATGACAGGTACATACCAGCGCAAACCCTGTCAAAAGAAAGAATCCTAGCCTTCACCAAGACTTGAACTTTATTTCACGCCTAACGCTCTGCCACTCGTGATCCATGTATATAATATATGTAAGTTCTGGGCGTTTTGTATCCGCAGCCAATACCACCTTCATCTCCACCCCTAAAGCCTGCAGAATGAGCGGCAGTGTATGCAGTTCTATTATCAGCGGATGGACTGTTGGACAAACCGGACAATGCTACGGGGAATCGGTTGGCTTCAGAATCGGAGCAACAGGCTACAGAAGGGTCAGGCTAGAGGTCAGTTATTCTGATGTACTTTTCTTTACGTGTGTGTTGTATTGTATATGAAACTGTGATCTCTCAAAATGTACAAAGCCACCCCCACCCCACACACTCACACACACGCGTATTCTATATTATGACGTAAACATGGACCACAGAAAATATTTTACAGTAAGGAAAAAAGCCCATGTCAGCGTCGAAGAACTCCACAGTCTAGAGAACTCTTACGTGTTTACTTTTAAAGAAAGTCTACTGATGGTAAAAATTATTTTAAAAACTGTTTTGTACTTACCACAAAACTAGTTGAATTTCATACCTTTAAATATACGATGACATCTGTCAGGATGTGTTTAGGATTGGGACATCACCCTGGCAGAAGTTGGACAATGAGAGGGGTGCGGAGTCGTAGGAGAGTGGGGTGGTGGTGGCAGGTCATCGTGGGGTATGAGTTACCGTGACTGGAATCGCCCTGGAATAATTATTATGTCTCTCCTGGCTCGTTAGATATTATGACGGACACAACAGATAGTTCTAAGTAGGCAAATAAATCGCTGGTTAAATTCAGGTGTTTATTATCATTTCAATTCTTTACTCAATGGCAAGATACATATACGAATTTGCACAGGCTTCAGTTAACACTCAACACATGGTACTGCTAGGTTATCCAACATTAGGAAAACGTAGCTATGTTCATGAAAATACTTATACTGCCAAAATATCTATCTATACACATGCGGGCGGTATATCCTATGGAACGAACTGAATAAGTCGAGGCTAGAATCGAAACAAGTTTCTCCACCTAACGCTTGAGCCAAAGTGCGCTAAAACTAGTTAAGTGCGCTTTCGTGGATTTTAGTCACGTGATCAGTGGTCAATTTGATTGGATAGCTACATTAGTTTAGAGTTACATATGTTCTGGTTGGCTGGTTTAAAATATACATGCATAGAGCATTGACTATTGGGGGGGGGGAAATTAGGGGTGGGTGTAGGTGAACAATTAATACCGCCGACTTTGCGGGGTGGGGCCCAGGGGCGGAGGTGGGGTGTGTAGACGTATACGGAGATACAAAGAATAAGATAATGATTTATCTCTCTTGATGTACCTGTGTCTATTGGTTCTGGTCGAGCTCAGCCCGAGGCGCTTACGTATGTGCGAGACGCTTCGCTGGCCAGATGTCACTACGACGAGTGGATCAAGGGCTTGACCACGGGCGCTGAGCAGGGGACGAAGAGGGGAGATAATGAAAAGGGGTAGAAGTGGGTGGGGGTGTCTACAGGTGGGTGGGGGTTTTACGTGTATGCTGAGTTTAGCAAATAAATGAGTAGTTACTATCAAAATAGAACATGAATCATAATTGACAGCATAATAGAATATATATATATATATACATACATTAAAGAATACACACACATACAATCGCACATACAAGTGGTGTAATACCAAATTGGCTGAATTACGTAGCAAACTCTGAATTCGGGAATGAAAGAGTGTAGAGAGGGTTAAAGAACAGGTGAAGAAGGGGGTGGTTGGGGTGTTCCTAATGCGTGAGAGAGGGAGAGGGTAATAGCTCCAGGCTACTCTCATCCTATCTAATCTAAACTCTACGCTAACCTATGGTTCTATACTACTATCTACGCTATAGTCTATCTATGAGTGCTAAGAGTCACGATCTAAGTCCACAATCGTGACAACCTCAATTAAGTTATAGGCAAAAGTGGAGATTGTTGACTGCTGAGTTGTGCATTCCCCCCCCCCCCCCCTTAACGACCACAACGGTCCATGGATTGATGATGATGAATCTAGGACTATTTGTAAGAGAAACATACACATTAATTATTTTCGAGTTGTCTTTCGCTACCAAATGGGTTGCCTGGGCTAGCTTTTGTAAAATTAATAAATGACGTTGTTTAATATTTTATTTAATTGCTTTAGATCCACTACAATAATCCCACCATGGAAGCAAATTTCAAAGACTCCAGTGGTTTACGCCTTTTCTTTCGTCCAGCTAGACCGGAAGTCCAGGATGTATTCACCTTAATGACTGGCCAGATAACCTTAGAGTTACCGCCAGGTAGATGCTCTTTGCAATAAGTAATTCTGTAGGAAACTAAAAAAACAACAACAAAGACACCACTTATCGTTTAGTCTCTGTATAGTAAAAAAAACAAACTGCAACACTTGTATATGAAATTTTCCTTATATTTTACACGTTCATATTCACACGAAACACTAAATCTAGGAAGGTGTAATTAATTAATAACCATCTTTTTAATAGGTCAGTCAAGAGTTGAGACAGTTGGAGTCTGTAAAAGTCCATGCACACAGATGCAGTTCAGTAAACCTGTCTATGTGATCAGTGGCTTGAATCACATGCATTATTTAGGTAAGCAAGTACTTTTATGAACTGCGTGCAAATGTATCGTCTGAGTTCTAACGGGTCATGATTTATTTAGGATTGTGGGTGCCCTGTTCCCAAATTTATGTGAGGGCCCCTCGTGGTCTCGCCCTTGCCTTCCACATACCTCATTTCGAATAGATACTAGAATTTACTTTTCGAGCTATAGAAAGTAATATTGAGTTAATAAATGATATGCTTGAAAAGTATATTTTTACTGTTTCTTAGTCTACGTAAGTGGAGACTATTGTTAAGTTCTAGTTTTGAATTACATCGACTAATTATTGTTTTTCCTTCACTAGGTCGTTCAATGAAGATAGAACTGTACAGAAATGGTGTTCTAATTTCTAATCTAACCAATGATGAATTTTACAGCTACGATTCTCCAATGACGCACAAGTATTTATTTTTGGTTGCTTTCACATATTAACATTCTTAGTGTTGTGAACTTATAAAACTTCTTATCTTATACACTATGTGCTTTTTTTTTAGAAGTTTATAGTTCGACATAATATTTTGTATTGAAATGGCGTAAAGGACATATAATATTGGTGCTTAAAGTCTAGTCTTAATTTATTCCGTATTCCTAATGGCAAACATTGTTCAAAAGTAATACTTTACTATTACAAATGTACAATGTATATTTCTCCACAGACATAGTCCTCATGTGCAGATCTTGCCCGGCGATGAGATCATTACCAAATGTGTCTATAACACTCTCTCAAGCAACCGATGGGTTTACTATGGAGAGGCAACATCAGATGAAATGTGTTACGGGTTTCTCACTATGTACCCGAAGAGTGCACTCAACCATCCACGTAGGTTCCTTAAAGACGTACAGAAAAACAATTGAGCTCTTCCAAAGACTATAATGATATTGAACGCTTGATCTATTTTTATAGCTTAAGTGTTGTTGTTTTCCGTGCGCAGCCAATAACAATGTCTTTAATGACTCATACATTTCCCTACAGACTTCCGCTGTATACAACTTTAGATTTTAATCTTAATTTTCCTTTGAGAATATCATAGCGAATTACTAAACCAGAAGTCTAGAGGACGGGTGCAATCGGAAATTCCGAAAGTAAGATTTTTAAGTTATCAAATAGCAGAAATATCAAAGAAAGCTGTTCATCATATTATAGTCTTTGGCTCTTCACATTATTAATGTAGATCAGGGGTGTGCAACACTTTGCCCGCGGGCCACTACATGGTCGCCAAACATTTAATACCCCCCCTCCCAAAGTGCTACTAATGCCATTTTGTTTTTAAATAAAATTGTATTAACAATATATATGAGTGTTCGAACTAATTGGCCCATCTAGTTGTTTCCAATTCTTTAAACATGTTCAGCTAAATGTTAAATAAAATAATTTTTCACACTTCTTATGTCATGTCGAAAACTTAAGTGCAGACTATTGAATAAAATCTAGACTATCTGTGGCAGAAAAAAACTCACAAAAACCTACAGGCTTTTTCATTTGTTTTCCCTTTAAATAGCAATTTGCTTCGCATTTAAAAATTATTTTTTTTTTAATTATCGTATTGAAAAGGGAGAAAACGCCTACGTTTCATAAAATGTAAGCGTCATGTAGAATTTGTTAAGTTGTCTCCCGTTGAAACGTTTGGATACGATTAATTTCCTATGTTTACAGAGTAATATCCCTTGCTCGCGTTACTTTCTCCTTTAGGCTTATGGCAGACCTGCCAATTAAAAAAAAATATATAAAAAATTCTAATGTAACGAAATTTTGTGGCCAAAGTATGTCTAATTTGGGGAGACGGCCTATGTTTTTAACATTGATGAAGTTTTGAAAGCTGTGATAGCTTTAGTGAGTAACATATTATGACATAGCTTTAAGAAAGAATACGATTTGATTGTATTAGTACGAAATTGTGTCAATTCTAAGTAGGCAGGTCTGCCAGTATGTTACATATAGGTATTCTATTGTTGAGCAAATATAGTTCAATATTTAGCAAGAAATGATAATGAAAAGAAAATATCGTAGCTATGATACTTGTCTAATTTGTGACTGTAAATAAATTGACGGGTTCGTTTCAATGAAATTGTTAATGTTTATTATTCTTCCATGATACCATCTTCACATTTTTACAAATATCGCAAATGTTTATTCGGATTAACTTATATTTGAAGTTTTCAGAGGTTACTTGATTTCGTTTTCATGCTTTAGAAAAAATCATTTTAACCGTTTTAATGTCATGGTTGAATTGCGCTTAGTTTTTTTTTAAACATTTAGTGAAGGAATATTGTATAGTCATTACAGCGATGATGAGTATGAGTAGAACCAATTTAGTCATTCGGTTTGTAATGTGAATTATGAAAACCAACATATTTTTTTTTTATTTTAACAGCCTTGGCTTTGTACAATCTGTTTAAAGACAAAAATATTTATTTTAACAATCATGGCTTTGTACAATCTGTTTACAGACAAAATATTTATTTTAACAATCATGGCTTTGTACAATCTGGTTACAGACAAAAATATTTATTTTAACAATCATGGCTTTGTACAATCTGTTTACAGACAAAAATATTTATTTTAACAATCATGGCTTTGTACAATTTGTTTACAGACAAAAATATTTATGTTAACAATCATGGCTTTGTACAATCTGTTTACAGACCCCTCGTGTGTGGCCCAAACCAGTTTGTCCTACTGCGAATTAAAACAAGGAACTCCGCTCAATGGATGTGACTGGATGAGCTTGCTTGGCTCCTACAACATAGAGACTATAAAGATGGCAACAGATTTGCAAAGGAACTGCAACCTTGATGGACTCTGCAGGTACAGACATTAACTAGCAGTTTCACACAGTAGCAATGTTAAATCACTATTACAGGGGTCGCAACCTACGAGACGCTCTCCAGACTTGCCACTGGTAGCGATACTCAATGGCACACGCACGAGCCCGAATAAGAGACAATATTTAATGCCAGAGCATTATGTCTTGGCACGCAGAATGAATTAAAAATCTTTCTTTGGCACACTATTCTCTAAAATTTGCCAACCTCTTATACTATTCAATCATTAGGTACACTATACAATATAGGAATGTTCTATTGTATTTGTACTTCTTGTAAATCGTATTGCAAATGTAGTGTCTACCCACTCTAGATATATATAATCACCTAATCTTTGGCCTTTGCATTGTCCACTTCCAAATTGATTCCCTTCAAATGTATACTATTAACAAGATAAAAGACATTATCACAGTCATTCTAATTTTAAGTCCCAAAGTCCCAAACACTCCACTTCCTAACACCGTCAGTGCGTTGCTACAGTGAGTTCTTTCAAACAGAATTTGATGCACTTATTGACGCTCTTTGTTAACCAAAGCCTCGGACCGAACAATGCATGACAACTGGATTGGAACACTAATAATCATTTAACCCTTACAGTCCCGGGCGCGTATATAGCGGGACTGAAGGTAGCATAGATAGAAAGTAGGTTGGTACAGGAAGGGTTAAAGCAATAATTTTTAAGTCCACCGTTTTGTTTCTCAGGAAAATTGAGTCAAACATTTCTTAAAATTGTTTTCCTCAAACAGTAAAACTCTTACGCTAAGGGCTTTTATAACTATATATTTATTCACTACGATTACTTCATATGTTATTAGTATTATATATTTATATTATTTTAGCGCTCGGCCGGCGTACCTGAGGTCCTGGGTTCGAATCATGGTGAGGGCTAGAATTTCTTCCCGGGTCTGGAGGGTGTCCCCGAGTCTACTCAGTTTTGACGGGTAATTGACTTTAGTTGGGGCAAAGTAAATCCGGCTGGGCATTGTGCTGACCACATAATCTCCTCATATACCGTGGCCACAGACATTGGTGAACGCTTCTACACCAGCCCTATGGATTAATCTGGTCCGACGGGATATTTTTTATATTATAGGTTTGTTTTCTACTAGAGCGTCTGTAATTTATAAGCCTTAAAATCTCCATTTATAACGCTGACAATTAGTAGACTTGAGCAAAATATAACCTAGATCCTGTTAACAATAGAACTAGAGGCCTACCAAAACCTAATTTTTGGTTTCGGCCCAAAACGAGACCATACCGAATGTTATAAAAAGATTTTTGACTGATGACCGAAAGACAATATCAGTTTCAGCAAAAACCGAAAGCAAACCGAAAGCTAACACTTTTTGGATTGGGCCGAAACCGAAACTACAGCGAAAGAAGCCATTGGTCTACTTTCTGCGCCGAAACTGAAACCGAAACCTAATTTCGGTCGGCCTCTGAATTGAACTATAATATATTTAGTATCCATGATTCCTTCAAAAGTAAAGATATCTTTAATATATATGTTTGTTTGTTTGTTTACAGACCTGAATGTAAGAGCGTAGTTGACAGTATATCAGCACATCCGTGTTTTCAAGGTGAAATGGCCAAGTTCGTCAAGCATTATATGACCATGACTAAAGAAGGCTTAGATTTCCTAGGTCGCCTACATTCATGTCCAGTAACTCCAGCACAGAACTGCACCCAACAGTGCCCGCAACTCTGCAATCAAAACTATGCAGATGAAGGCACCACCTATTCCGGAGCAGTCGGCATCTTCCCGACTCCTGGGATTGTGACTCTGACCCTAACCATAACTGCCTTTCTATCTCGATTGATAAATAAGTGGTAGAAATATGAACATTCCGAAATATGTTTTGTGCTTGTAATTATGATTTGTTTGTTCAAATTTATTAACATTTCGTAAAACAAAAGTGTTTTAAAAATCTATCTATATGAATAATGCAATGTTAATTAATTTATCAAATGTATGTATTACTTATTAATCTTTGTAAAACATGAAATAAGACCTAAACATTAGCATTAATCCTTCACAAAGTCATAACATATCAATAAAACTTTATGTTCTTAGAAAACGTCGAGTGTTGATTTCTTAGTTACGTTGATTTGTTGACAAATAATTGTGTTGTAGCTCTATATTCATCTGTGATGATAGGATGGTGTGGCCAGTAGGGTGCATGTTTCCCTGTGCGTCGATTTGGAGAATGTGTCTCCATAGAACATGGACACCTCTCTCCGGAAACTCTATGTTGGCCAATCACCTGCTATGTATGAATATAATGTTTGTAAAGTTTACTTTAGCAATCGAATGTGGCTTGGCACGAAATTTTTATTTCAATAGACGCAAACAGCTTACTACACTTTTACGGGATGCACATACAACCGTTAGGCACTCAACTATTGCCTTTTCAGGAAACTGGTAAATATTTTTTTTTGTGGCCAGTAAATCTATCCATTCGGACTTACAGCCTGACTAGAATGGTCAAGTTCTGCTAAAGGGAATATATTAAAAGAGTAAGAGAGAGATAGAATAGATAGAGAGAGAGAGAGAGATAATAGAGAGAGTGAATAACACAAGTAGAATGGAGAACAAAATGAGGTGAGTCGACGAAAGACTCAAATATGGAGAATAAAAAAGAATGTCAGAAGAAAACAAAAAAGCCCTAACTTTTTATCTTACAAAGACACCACTTTTTATTTTTCAAAGACACCACTTTTTCTTTTTTAAAGGCACCACTTTTTATTTTTCAAAGGCACCACTTTTTATTTTTCAAAGACTACCACTTTTTATTTTTTAAAGGCACCACTTTTTATTTTTCAAAGGCACCACTTTTTATTTTTCAAAGACATCACTTTTTATTTTTTAAAGGCACCACTTTTTATTTTTCAAAGGCACCACTTTTTATTTTTTAAAGGCACCACTTTTTATTTTTTAAAGGCACCACTTTTTATTTTTTAAAGGCACCACTTTTTATTTTTTAAAGGCACCACTTTTTATTTTTTAAAGACACCACTTTTTATTTTTTATAGGCACCACTTTTTATTTTTTAAAGACACCACTTTTTATTTTTTATAGGCACCACTTTTAATTTTTTTAAAGGCACCACTTTTTATTTCACAAGGCTTCGAACTTTTCCTCAGTAGGTGTGGGGGGGGGGGGGAAGTACCTGCTCCCCCATCTCCTTCGCTGACTACATTACTACGTGGTCCCAACGGTAAGCCTCGTACATGGACAGGTTAAGACGACCTGACCCACCCATTACTTGTTACGCTCTGGAATCGTCCTGTTCGAAAGAGACGTTTACATTATTTACAGAAGGAGGAGCGTCTGCAATATAATTATAAGCTAAAACTCAAACAGTGTATAAAGGTAGATTTCTGTTATCTTTATTTATTATAAAGGTAAGGGGTCGGCAACCTACGGATGATTTGGCACGCAGATCGATATTCAAAGGCACGCGGAAGATTCCCCGAAAATTCGATTAAAGCCTCCTCTTTAAGAAAATTGCAGGATAAATTTTCGGGCGTTGGCACGCTGAAAGAATTAGAAATCCTGTTTTGGCACACTGTTATAAAAAAAGGTTGCCGACCCCTGATATATAGATGAAATCACATGCACGTAAAAAAAAAATCTACAGTAAAATTAACCCATTAAAATAAACGTGTCATAGAACCAGCTTGGAATTAAGAGCTTTATCGCGCATTACAGACTTGGTTTTAGTAGGTGAGCGGACATCTGGCACTAACGTCACAGCATATTAAACTAATTAACAGTATTTGGTCTGGCATTAAATTGGAAGCCAATTTATTCAGGTCGAATTAAAAAAACAACAACAGCTTTTTTTGCTAAACAACATCATATTTGTTTCAATAGCAACAGGATTTGTGGATTATAAGTCTAATTAGGTACTATTCTAGCATTTCTATGTGTGAAATCTTTTTTTTAAAGCTTCACTTCAGACATTTATTATTTAAAATGAAATGCGTTACATATTTGTGTTAAAAGCTTTGATTCTGACCGAGGACTATAAATAAGATCAACCGCTCGCTCTATTTTTCGAGCTTATATGTTCTTTTTCCGTGCGCATTCAATAACGCTGTCTCGAATGTCTTCTACGCTTGCCTAAATGTTTCCGCTGTATACAACTTTCAATTTTAAATTTAATTTTGCTTTGAGAAAATCATAGCGATTAAATGAAACGGAAGTGTACTGTGCAAGAGGGAATCGGGAATTCCGAAAAGAAGTCATTTGATTGATCAAACAGCAGAAATATTAAAGCAAGCGGTTCATCTTAGTATAGTCTTTGTTCTGACAGAGAATATTTTAATATTTTAAATGCGCTACCAAACGATGTGCAAATTTGTATGACATTCTAAAATGTAAAAACTTTTTTTTCGAATTAGCTTACTTAAAATGCTGTGGTATGTCGATCATTCTCTCCACTTCTTCTGGCAGACCTAGATTTCGTCTGCAACGCGTTGTGTAACTATTTCGCGAATAATATTCTTAATTGGGACACTTGACCAATCTATAGGCTGGAAAAAACAATCGACCAACTTATAACTACTTATATCTTTATACATAACTGCACTCGAGCAAAGTGGACATATTCTGAAATCTAAATGAATATTTCTTTTGTTAATGCTTTATGGCTGTAAAATCGTTTTGAACTTCTTAAAAATTCAGGGTAGTTCAGATTATTTATGTTAGATTAGTTTCAATTTTAAAAAAATCAATATATGTAGACAATTCTATAATATATATTAATCTCAACAGTGTGAATTTAAATGGACTTTCTGCTCAGGTAAGGCAAAATCTTGTATTATTTCCATTTATCTACGGTGTGTTACCAATCATGTTCACTATACTAATGAATTCAATCCACATGATTAATGTTAAAAGAAGAATGTAATGCTAGAACCTATATACACAAATAAAATTCAACTTTAATGGTTGAAGAAAAAAAAAAGAAGCTTTCTCGTAGCTAAGCAACAATCAACAACATCTCAAACTACATCAATGCTGCTTATAATATAGGTTTTGGTGCAGAAAGTATTAGAATGGATTTTCCCGAAGTTTTCAGATTGCAAAACAAAAGGCGCACTAAAAACTTGTAGACAATACTAGAAAACACATTGGTGTATAACGTCATAATAAATAAATCTAAGCAATAACTCTCTACCCCAAAATCAAATGGAAATAAACAAATCTCCATTAACTAGCGATATAATATCAAATACAATATAGAAACAATTATTACCTGCTGTACAAACATTACATCATAATTACATGTCTATTTTTAAAAAAAGTAGGCTACGCAGTATTTCAATTGCTGTGCATATTTTTTTTTTATTTGTCAGCACTGCCCATAGAATTTTCATGAACTATAACCCGTCCCTTTTGATAATAAGAGTATTGTGACCTAACAAACCAATTTTCATAAGACCGTATTAAAATTATTTCTTGCACTATTTAGATTATGAGTTTCGTGTCTATTATAAACAGTATTCTGAAGACATACATTGATCACGACGTGTATTTCATTGGCAGTTTCCTTTGCCTGCTTCCTGCCTGCTTGGCTTTCTCGTCGTACCAAGACAGAATCCCCAATGGTCACAACGTCCTTCACCCATGTATACCAAACTACAGGTGGCCAGGTGTTGGTCATGAAAATAGAAATGGCGGCGGGACAAGGAATGTGTTTGGCCAGGCTTTCTCCAATGCTGGTAATCAGGTCAGGATGTTTAAAAAAAATAATATATGCATTTAAAAAAACAGAACGACAACTTGGTTTTATATTTTGATCTCAATATACAAAAAAAAAATCATATAAATATTATATCATAAAAATTAGCAACCGGGCATGGAATGGGTTGCATTAACACACCAGTAAAAACTTCATCATAGCATCATTTAAAAATTGAAATACAAGACTAAAACCACGTAAACGGGTTGGGCGCAATAGTTTACTGTATATAAGGACGACGGAAACATAAAAATAAGGTAACCATTCCGTACCCATTTCCCTAAAATCTATATATTATACCAAGTGCATAAATTCATGATCGCCACATGGAACTGCTCTAGGCTCCTTACTGTTTGTAGTTCAATGAAACGATTTACCAAATAGCATCAACATGGGTACAAACGTAAGATTGTTTGTGTTTCTTCTTCTTCTTCTTCTTCATACTACTGTGGTGACCCCGTTAGGACCAAGGAAAGAGTCCACAATTTAACTACACATAAAATTAAAAACATCAGAAAAACAAGAATTATAAACAGATGACAGATAGTGTTTTCACGAAAGAAGTGCGAAGAGCAAAGAAGTACCAACACATAAAGCATTCAATCCTAACGGAGAAAAACACGACATAAGCAATCTATACAGTACTTAGATAGACAGATGGATTACAACACGTTTCTTATCTCAAATGCAAGAACAAACGCATATAAGTTCACTTCTGTACACTTGGGCCTAAAAAACTAGCGAAAATTGTAAAGCGCCGATGCCTTCACATTAAGAAAACACAGTCTGGCTAAAGCATAGTCCGATGTCTTATTGGACCTTTGAGAGGCACTGAGCATATGAGGGAGGGGGCAATGTGCACAACAGTACCTCTCAATCCCGCCTGGATGACCAGACCTATTGTCTGGAAATTGTTCTTTAGGGCGAGAGTGCAAGTATGCGGGAGCGAGCCACCAAGATCATGTTCCGATGGGAATTCCGCAGATGCGGAGAAGCAGAGTAGTGCTGGACCGTTTTTTTAAAAGACATTTTCAATTAGTATTCATGAGCTTGAAAACTGGCGAAGTGTTTAAGCCACAGAAATGCTAACACTCCTCTTAAGAGTAAACAGGCGGACCGTTCTTGACTTGGTGGGGGAGGAAGGAATAGGCGTAACAATACCCGCCTCGCTGACGTCGTATGCTATTAAATATAACGAATTGTATTGAATTAGTTACGGGCCAAAGCTTCAATTGAAAAGAAGCAGAAATTTCCAGACTAACTTAACGTCTATGTACAATAGATTACGAAAAAAAATAATTTTTTTTATCTAGATAGGCGGCGATTTCAACATCGCCCCAAACGCTCAATATGTTATTTTCCGTTAGTGTTACAAAGTAATATAGTCCTGATCTTAGATTTAAAATCAATGTTTCTAGTGGTCAAGGACTTTGTGTCAACAAGACTCTGATGGCGACGGAAGGACCAACGGAGAAGAACTTGGTGACCCAGCCTGTGTTTGGTCATCTGGTCAAGTACCCCCTCGTACTGTAAATATTACTAACCCAGGTAAGTCATCTAATACAGCGTTTCTCAAACTTATTTTGTTTCTTGTGACATAGTTTCGTTTTTACTCTATTTCTTCGGGACCTACTAAAATGTGTATTGCTTATTAGTAGCAAATAATAAATAATAATAAAGATGACATTTGTATAGCACTGCCAACAAACATAATGTAAGCTCAGAGTGCAGACATGAATTTTCATAAAATTGTTCTTACCAGTAACGCCAATAGACCTGTTAGCGGGATGTATTTTATGTCGATTTCAAACATCTCTTATGCGAGGATGTATAATTATCCCATATGCAAAAACATAATGCATGTGACTACTATCTCTTCCGAGAGTGGCATCGGGGCATGGAATGGGTTGCCTGATAAAGCCAGCAGCTAAACAACATTTAAAACGCATGCACGACTAACTGAAACCAATGAAAAGTATAGGACCAAGTCCTATTCTGCATAGATTTAGATAAGAAGATGAAAAATATCCGCAATATGCGAAATATACCGTTGAAGCTCTGATGCGTGTGAAAATCGGACCTATATTTTTAACATATCTACTTTCTTTTGGCGAACTATTAATTTGACGAGCCACCACGATAATGATCCGTTGAGAATTCCTCAGAGAGGGAGAATTAGACCGTACCCTGTGTTACGTAACGCTCTTGGATATGAGAGCCCAAAGGCTCGTACTTTGTTGTTGTTGTTGTTAAAGGCACTTATAGTTGGCACACTGAATTAATTAGAAATCCTACTTTGGCACACTATTATCAAAAGGTTGACGTCCCCAGTTCCATTGCTAGATTGGGGTTAAAATTGTGTGTGGGTGCTGTATATGTTTGTGTTGGAAAAGTAGGAATGAAGATGTAGGTTGGCGAATACGTGGCAAGGTTAACACAACATTGTTTTTTTGTGTGTAAGTATTAAGTAAGTATTACAATTACAAGTGTTTTTTAAGTGGTAAAAAAACAACCTTCCCAGGGAATAGATATTGTGAACTTTACCGTAAACCTTATATTTTTTTGTGTATGTCATTTTCATTGCAGGAGTGTGTGAACCCATGGGAGATCCAAAATGCGCGGGAAAGAATAACTTTGTGTCTTGTCAATTGGAATCCTTTGACAACTGTAGCGTCATCAAAAATTCTGGTAAATGGCATTGTGTCTTGTACATCAAACTACTTTTAACACCATTAGTAAAATCATTTACATGAAACATTTCGACTAAATAAAATAAAATAGCGAAGTATTAAAAATTCTTGCATAGTTACAGCATAACTAAATCTGATCAAACTTAGTCTTCTCAGTAAGATAAAGTATCCTTCGGACCAAAATGATCATAGGGCAGTGAAGCAGCGTTCATCAGTTCCTGTGGCTACGGCATACTAGTGGATATGTGGCCAGCACAATGCCCAGCCACCTTTCCTCAACTAATGTCCGGTACTCATCAGAGCTGGGTAGACTCAGGGGCACCGTCAAGTCCAGGGGAAACATCCTAGCATGCACCGGGATTCAAACCCCAGGACCTTTGGATTGTCAGTCAAACGCGCTGCCCCTCGGCTACCGTGCCACATAAGATAATTAATAGTCAATATCAATTCTATATATAAGTTCACCTGCTGGGCTATAAAAGAGGTTTTATGAGATATTAAGTTAAACCCACAACTAACATCATGTGAAACCCTTTTCCGGATGACAAATTATTGGAAGACTAATGTAAAGCTAGAGTTCTTTAATAGGGTGTCTATATTGTTGTTTTTAATACAAAGACCCCAATACAAACGTCCACGACGCACAATAAAAAGGCGAATAACTCTTCATTTCGTTAAGAGTGACGCGGGACTGGGCAATAAGCAACAATGTTTCAAGTGGTCCTTTAGTTATAGGAAATGTTACGTACTCCACAAAGCAGTTTAAAGTGGCCCTTAGTCCAAACATATAGTATTTTGGTAAAATTCATCATACATCACTATTGGGCAATACTTGTGTAACCATTAAGTATTTGAGACGTGTAATACAAATGAAACAGTGTTAAGTACGGAGTAGACTTGTTCAGTATTGCTTCAAATTTTGGGAGATTCTTTCCAAGCGCACACGGCTAGTGTACTGAAGGTCGCAATTAGCAAAGATGTACAAACTATTTTTTTTTTCACAATATGTTCTATTTTAAATCTCTAAAGACTTCGTTCATTAAGCGCATAAAAATCTAAGTTACGAATTGCAACAACATTTAAAGTTCAACGAGTACCAATTAGCACCATATCAAAAAAATACAGTAAAAAAGTATCCCTTCGGGCCGAATTAATCCATGGGGCCGGTGAAGCAGCGTTCACCAGTTTTTGTGGTCACTGCATACTAGGTGATTGTGTGGCCAGTACTATGCACAGCCGACTTTACTTTACAACAACTAAAGTCGGGTACCCATCAGAGCTGGGTAGACTCAGGGCCACCCTCCAGACCTCGGGAAAAAATCCCTAGCCTGCACCCGAATTCGAATCCAGGACCTTCGGTTCGCTAGCTGAACGCACTGCCGCTTGGTCAATGTGCCCCCATAATATACACACAATATAAAACTGTAATTACTGTAGGTCTAGTCTAGGACATAATATACATACAATATAAAACTGTAATTACTGTAGGTCTAGTCTAGGACATAATATAAATACAGTTTAAAACTGTAATTACTGTAGGTCTAGTCTCGGGCATAATATACATACAGTATAAAACTGAAATTACTGTAGGTCTAGTCTCGGGCATAATATACATACAGTATAAAACTGTAATTACTGTAGGTCTAGTCTCGGGCATAATATACATACAATATAAAACTGTAATTACTGTAGGTCTAGTCTCGGGCATAATATACTTACAGTATAAAACTGTAATTACTGTAGGTCTAGTCTAGGGCATAATATACATACAGTATAAAACTGTAATTACTGTAGGTCTAGTATCGGGCATAATATACTTACAGTATAAAACTGTAATTACTGTAGGTCTAGTCTCGGGCATAATATACTTACAGTATAAACCTGTAATTACTGTAGGTCTAGTCTCGGGCATAATATACTTACAGTATAAACCTGTAATTACTGTAGGTCTAGTCTCGGGCATAATATACATACAGTATAAAACTGTAATTACTGTAGGTCTAGTCTCGGGCATAATATACATACAGTATAAACCTGTAATTACTGTAGGTCTAGTCTCGGGCATAATATACATACAGTATAAACCTGTAATTACTGTAGGTCTAGTCTCGGGCATAATATACATACAGTATAAAACTGTAATTACTGTAGGTCTAGTCTCGGGCATAATATACTTACAGTATAAACCTGTAATTACTGTAGGTCTAGTCTCGGGCATAATATACATACAGTATAAAACTGTAATTACTGTAGGTCTAGTCTCGGGCATAATATACTTACAGTATAAACCTGTAATTACTGTAGGTCTAGTCTCGGGCATAATATACTTACAGTATAAACCTGTAATTACTGTAGGTCTAGTCTCGGGCATAATATACATACAGTATAAAACTGTAATTACTGTAGGTCTAGTCTCGGGCATAATATACATACAGTATAAAACTGTAATTACTGTAGGTCTAGTCTCGGGCATAATATACATACAGTATAAAACTGTAATTACTGTAGGTCTAGTCTCGGGCATAATATACTTACAGTATAAAACTGTAATTACTGTAGGTCTAGTCTCGGGCATAATATACATACAGTATAAAACTGTAATTACTGTAGGTCTAGTCTCGGGCATAATATACATACAGTATAAAACTGTAATTACTGTAGGTCTAGTCTCGGGCATAATATACATACAGTATAAAACTGTAATTACTGTAGGTCTAGTCTCGGGCATAATATACATACAATATAAAACTGTAATTACTGTAGGTCTAGTCTAGGGCATAATATACATACAGTATAAACCTGTAATTACTGTAGGTCTAGTCTAGGGCATAATATACATACAGTATAAAACTGTAATTACTGTAGGTCTAGTCTCGGGAATAATATACATACAGTTTAAAACTGTAATTACTGTAGGTCTAGTCTCGGGCTACTTGTTCCCACTCGAAACTTCTTCTTGATGTCTCTGAGTGCTTTTGCTATGAGTCACTGAATTCTCTTTGCTAACACTGTCTTTGATCAAAATTAGGGTATTTCCGATCGATTTCAAACTTGACATGTGTATTTACCTCTCTAATGTTGACATGTGTATTTATCTTTCTAATGTAGACATGTGTATTTACCTCTCTAATTTTGACATCTGTGTTTACCTCTCTAATGTTGACATGTGTATTTACCTCTCTAATGTAGACATGTGTATTTTCCTCTCTAATTTTGACATCTGTGTTTACCTCTCTAATGTTGACATGTGTATTTACCTCTCTAATGTAGACATGTGTATTTACCTCTCTAATTTTGACATCTGTGTTTACCTTTCTAATGTTGACATCTGTATTTACCTCTCTAATTTTGACATCTGTGTTTACCTCTCTAATGTTGACATGTGTATTTACCTCTCTAATTTTGACATCTGTGTTTACCTCTCTAATGTTGACATGTGTATTTACCTCTCTAATGTAGACATGTGTATTTACCTCTCTAATTTTGACATCTGTGTTTACCTTTCTAATGTTGACATCTGTATTTACCTCTCTAATGTTGACATCTGTGTTTACCTCTCTAATGTTTACATGTGTATTTATCGCTATAATGTTGACATCTGTGTTTATCTCTCTAATGTGTATTTATCTCTCTAATGTTGACATCTGTATTTATCTCTCTAATGTTGACATAATTTGAATTTTGTGTTTCACTAAGATGTCCAATCTATCGACTTGAGATTTCCAATTTATACGATCCCGCCAACTGAGACCAACTACTTGTGTATGTCGTACGACTTGCCCAGTGACAAGGACTACCACATTGTAGCTGACCAGGCTATCATCAACAACTCAAACGTTCTGCATCACATGTTGCTCTATGGCTGCGAGGATGGTAAAATGTTATTCTCCTTATAGTCCGAAGTGTTAGCGATGGTTATTTAAGTGTAAAAAAAATTATAATAATGGGTGCAATTAGAAAATGTAATTTATCTATTAAAATATAAAATTAAAATCAGTAAAACAAATAATGAGAAAATAACGCAATGCGAGATGCAATTGTGTATATTATGTCATAGATTCTCATACATTAAACAAAGAAAAATTGCTTCCTACAATATATTTAATAAATATAATTCTTATTTAATTATTATTATTAGCAATAAGGTTTATGTAATTTCTGTTCGCTTTGTCGTCTACAGCTAATGGCACCTTGACCTCCACTCCAAAATTCTGCGGTATGACCGGAAGTCAATGCAGTTCAATCATTGGCGGGTGGACAGTGGGACAAAGCGGGCGTTGCTATGGAGACAAGGTCGGCTTCAGGATCGGAGTCAAGGGCTACATAAGGGTCATGCTGCAGGTCAGTTGTGCTGTGGGCGTTGTTTCTTTACTCGTGTGTTATGTTGTATGTGAAACCTGTGAATTTTCGATGACCCACAAATCAACACGTTTCAACATTTTTTAAAATCGATTTTACCTTAAAAGGGGGTACAATCCGCCACGTTGACATGTCCACACAGCCAGGTCGCATCCAACGGGTGTCCCGCTCTACCCAAGGACACCAGCTCAAAATGCATGTCCCACACGCACGCACCGAGATCTAAAAAATTGTTGTTCCCCTAAGCCATTACACTGTGGAATGCACGCACCAGGCCTCCATCACTGTCCTTTCTGTGCTGGCTTTCAAATCTTCACAGAAGGGCTGGACTAAATATTTCAAGTGAAACTCTGTCATCTGTTTGTAATTCTTGTATGTGATGTTTTAAAATTGTATATGTAGTTAAAGTGTGGACTTTTTCGCCCGTGATGGCGGGGTCTCCATAATAATATGAAGAAGAAGAAGAAGATGTCTACCCAGCTCTAATTGACAACTGACATTAGTATGAGACAAAGAAAAGGCGGCTGGGCATTACACTGGTCCCACTATCACTTAGTTCGCCGTAGCCACGGTCACTTTTGAACGCTGCTTCACGTGACCATATTGATGAAATTGATCTGACAGGGAGACATGCTTTACATAAAAAAAAACGACATAACGATAATTTTACAATTAAAGTAAAATACCGATTCTCCAGTGTTAATTTAGAAATAAAATCTTCTGGTATTTTTTTAATGGTCTAGTTGTTAAAATTATATATTTTTCATTCACTTACACTAAAACTTAAGTTCATATTTTCAATATAACCTTAATCAAATATTTTTTAATCCATGTGTTAATACACAATTCTCTAAGTTATTTCTTTTCTACTGGAATTACGAGATCAAATGGGTTGCCTGAGCTTGTTAGTAGAAAGTTACTGAATAAAATATACTTTTTTTTGTTTTAACCCTTTAGATCCACTACAATAATCCCAGCATGGTGGCAAATTTCAAAGACTCCAGTGGACTACGTCTTTATATTCGTCCTGCAAGACCGGAAGTCCAAGACCTATTTACCTTCATGACTGGCCAACGGCTCTTGGAGCTACCACCAGGTTGGTTATTTTTATCATTTGTGCTTCAGGCAGTAGAGAACAATGTAAAAAATTAAATAAAAGCACACGAACCACACATGCCAATGGCATGGTTACCCACCAATTATGCCATTCGGTTGGTCATGTATAAAGTAAAACCTAAACTGAACATGTTAATTGTAGCAAGAATTATTTTTCAATCTGTATAGTAAATAAAATCATTTAATATATCAATTCGTTATATTTTAAACGCTGACACAAACAGTATATATCAAAGCTATACATGTCTATGATTCACAATTTTTAACAGGTCAGTCAAGAGTTGAGGAAGTTGGAGTCTGTAAAAGTGACTGTACACCTTCGTTTTTCCGAGAACCTGTCTACATGGTTAGTGCGTTGAATCACATGCATTATTTAGGTAAGCTAGTACTTATATTAATTGGGTGTAATTAACATATATAATAGTGTTGTATGCATTGCTAAAGCATCTTATCGTTAAGAAGCTGTAAACTGAAAATTTAATGTTAACTTTAAGTTAAAATTATTTTACGAACTTCAAGTGCTTTAAAATAAAAAAAAGAGGAAGGTAAAAAAACAACAACTTTAAATTATACAAAACAATACAAAAACGATGGCTTAAAGAATTTTACAAGTTAACCAACAATTAATGGAAGGAAAGTCTTCCCTTGGTGAGCTAATGCATACATACACACTGGATCAGGGGTCGGCAACCTACGGCTAGCGTGCCAGACTTGGCACGCACAGCAGTTTTTCAATGGCACGCAGAAGACCTCCAAAAAATATTCCATTCAAGTCTCTTCTACAATATTCCTGAGTGCTAAAGAGGGATTACTTTTAGGCAGTTGGCACACTGAATGAATAAGCAATCTCACTTGGTACTCTGTTATCAAAAGGTTGCCGATCCCTGCACTAGATTATAAAATTGCTAAGCTACAACAATTATGGTAAAGAAAAACTTATCAAGGACACTGCGTCCGCGCTGCTATTTCTACAGTAGTAGAGACAAACATTCAGCAGGAGAATGATGAGCCCATCCCGTTTTACAAATACATCACACTAACGTAGAAAGGTCTAGGAACATCTTCTTGTAATATATTACAGACTCTCCTTCTATAAAGATGATTATTGCGTCCTTCGTTCATCCGTGGTCCAAGTCTAGTCTTGTATATTTATTACTGTTTTAAATGATGTTAAGTTACTGGTTTTCTGATTTGTTCAGGGAACCCATTCCACGCTCGAATGTCACTCTGAAAGAAAGAGTACTAATATGAATTCTAAAATGTTCCAGCCAAACAAAATAAATTGGGGGTGGGGTGGGAATGGGAAGCTAAACTACTGGCGAGCGTTGAACCTTGTAGTCCACTCGCCACGGTGATCAAATGAGGTCTGTCAGGTACAACTTTAGGGAAGGAATAGCTCTATAATCTATATTATAACTGAATGGGTAACAATACAATATAATATTGAGTTTGTGAGTAAAACTATAATTTGCACGCATTTTCATTATTTTCATTATGTCGTTGTATAGGTAATTTGGTGACATATAGTACATTTAAGTTTTGAATAAAATTGTGATTCTACATTTTCTTTCTTTTTTTTTTACTAGGTCGCTCAATGAAGATAGAACTGTACAGAAATGGTGTTCTAATTTCTAATCTAACCTACGATGAAATTTATAGTTATGATTCTCCAATGACGCACACGTATTTATTTTAATAATATTTTCTTATTTATACATAGGCCTATAATATATAATATATATTCTTACTGTTGTAAACTTCTTATCTTATCATCTTATAAGCTACAGATGTGCTGTTAAAGAACTATATATTTGGAAATGCTATTTTGTCCAGAAAGTAATTCAATAACATGTAAGATCGGTGCTTGAAGATTACTTTTACTTTGTTTATATTTTTTAAAAGATATTAAATTTTAATTTGTATCGCTTTTGAATGGCTCAAGTAACCCATTCCAAGCCCAAAAACGTACTTCAGGATTTGCCTCATGCGTCACGCCTCTGAAAGAAGAGTCAACCCCTCGCCCCGCTACCAAATTCTAAGACATCTTATTTCCTGGGTGGAAATTAGAAAGGAGAGGGGGCGTTTTTCGGCTCTTAATGGGCGCTGAAACGCGACTTCCGTACCCCACAATGACCAACAATGTTTGAAAGTGATACTTTACTATTAGATTTATACAATCTTTGTACAATAGAATAATATTTTATCCACAGACACAGTCCTCATGTGCAGATCTTGCCCGGCGATGAGATTATTACAAAATGTGTCTATAACACTCTCTCAAGCAACCGATGGGTTTACTATGGAGAGGCAACATCAGATGAAATGTGCTACGGGTTTCTCACAATGTACCCAAAGAGTGCACTCAACTATCAAGGTAGGTTTTATTGAAGACTTAAACAAAAATAAGTAAGGTTCACATTATTGGTATATAGATCAGGAGCTTACAACACTCAGCCCAAGAATAATTAGTAAGGTAGGGCTGAGCTGTTAATTTTTTTTGCTGCATATAATATGTTTTACTTTATATGAAACTTTAACTAAGCAAATAAAGCTCTCTCAACGAAAACCAAGAAATATGTTTTAAAAACCCAAATAAATGTAGGCCGTTCAGTAGATTCTTTGACGATTCGCCACGAACAAGAAGGAAAGGATGGGTCGAAAAGGGGGTGTGGATTGTGCTGGATCTTAATGTTGTACATGTGTTGAATGTTGAAGTTATTTTAAAAGCATTAAGTTAAGAAATCTTATATAGTCCTGTGATTTATACCTGATTATGTCAATGGCATGGTTACCCACCGATTATGTCATTCGGTTGGTCATGTTAAAAGTACAAGCTAAACTGAACATGTTAATTGTAGCAAGAACTGTTTTTCAATCTGTTTACAGGAACCTCATGTGTGTCTCAATCAATTGTGTCAACTTGCGACAGGAGGCAAAGAACTCCGATCAATGGCTGCGACTGGTCTAATTTTTTACGAACACCAGACTTTATAAACATGACGACAGAGTTAAAAGACAACTGCGACCTTGGTGGAGTTTGCAGGTATTGGCATGAACTAGCAGTTCACATGCAGACTATAGCAATGTTAAATCTCTATTCAATCAGTATGTACTGTATTTTAGAGTTAAAAAAACAACTGCAACCTTGGTGGAGTCTGTAGGTAATGGCATGAATTAGCAGTTCACATGCAGACAATAGCAATGTAAAATCTCTATTCAATCAGCATGTACTATATTTTAGAATGGCATTTTTTTTTGCTCTTTGCCTTCTTGAAATGGAATGTCAATCGGTCCAGGGAGATTTCAAAGATCAATTTAACGGCCTCTAAAGATTACGTAATCTCACGTTTTGCAAACTCTACAGCCAAGTTCAATCCCTTAGAACGTATATTTCAAGAAGATAAAAGACAATATCACATCCACTGTTTCATTGTCACTAAACACACCACTACTAACGCCATCAGTTCGAGGCTACACACATAATAGATACACTTAATGATCCTTATTGTTCGCCAAGGTGTCGGACATAACAATGCATGGCAACTGGATTGGAACGCTAATAAACTTTTTTTTAAAAATATATAAATATATAACAAATAATTCAAACATGTTTTTAATATTTGGCTCAAAAATTTCAACCTACATGTTAAGTGCTTTTATAACTTTATATTATTGTACTTCAATTCCTTTATATAATGTCATATTTATAGTTTAATAATAAAATTATAAAATGTTGGTTATTTGATGAAGCTTTGTAATTTAAAAGTCGAAAGATCTCCACTTATAACGCCAACATTAGCTAGAATCTCTTTAATATAATCATTTTTATTGTATAAACGATTAACACAATATTATTTCTAGTACCCATTAGTCCTTATTAGTTTAATGTGTTTTTAATATGTGTATATTATTTGTTTGTTTACAGGCCCGAATGTAAAAGTGTAGTTAGTAACATATCGTCACATCCGTGCTTTGAAGGTGAAATGGCCAGGCTCATCAAATATATGTTGGCCAAACATGAACAGGGCTTAGATTTCATATGTCGCCTACAGTCATGCCTAGATACTCCAGGACAGAACTGCACGGAACAGTGCCATCAACTCTGCAAACGAGACTCTGCTGATGAAAACATTAACGCCGGAGTAGTCAGCATCTTCCCTACTACTGGAACCGTGATTATGGCCCTAATCCTGACCGTGTTTCTACCTCTATTGGTGGATGTTTGGTAGAAATTTGAAAACTCAGCAATACGTTATGTGCTTGTGTATTTGTTGAGTTTTCCAGCTTTTTCCACATTTCATAAAACAATGTTGGAAGTATCTCTATGGACAAAACTATTGCATTCTCAATAGTGATATTAATCAAATCCGTACAAGACTTAATCATCTATGCAAAACACGTGACCAAAAAAAAAGCACCTGAGTATTTTTTGTAAATCTGTTCTAATGTCATGATCTAAGCTTATCAATAAAATTGTCGTTTCTAAAAAACTGTTACGTCCTTATTGTGAATCTTTCATAATCTCATGAGGCCGGCTGGTCCTGCAGTTAGTTCACCGGACTGTCAACCTCTGCCGCCGACAGATTCCTGTCGCCCTGCATAAGTTTTGGGCCTAATTGACGTAATGATATACTAGAGCGCACTGAGCATGTGAAAATTGCATCCTTCAAGCGCTATATAAAAACAATTTATTATTATTATGTATCAATAAAATTGTCTTATCTAAAAAATACACTATTACGTGTCTTTTGTGAAACATTTATAATGTCCTGATATATCAATAAAATTGTCTTATCTAAAAATGCACCGTTACGGCTCTATTGTGAAACATTTTTAAAGTCCTGATCTATCAATAAAATTGTCTGTTCTAGAAAACTGCAAGGTCTTAATTGTGACGTGTTGTCGGTTTACATCAGGATAGATTCTCTCAACCTCAGCTGACAGTTGATGGTATATAGATATTGCTTTATTCAAACAGATTTAACACTTGAGTAGATCTTAAATAAAATAAACAGTGCAGTAGATATCAAACTTTTTCCAAGCTTAGAATATTTGTCATAAATCATACTTTATACTATTAGAGTCCACTAAACTCAATACATCAGGACTATCAAACTTTTTTAGTTTAAAGCAAATAATTTATTTTAATAGTATTGTAACAACACCACTGATCCCTGATGTGATAACTGGTGATATTTAGCAATTAGTTATTCAGTGTTGCCTCGACGATATACCAGTGGTCATCTAGCACTGTCGTACATGCCGATATTATGTAAATATTAATGTTCTGGTCAAGCCTCTAGGATGTAAATTCCATATAGGCTATTTATATAGATTTAGTTCTTTAATTATGTATTATTAAAGTTAAAAAAAATATATGACATATGCTAGTGCTGTCATAAGTAATTGAATTATGTATTTGACAAGTGTGAGCCCCCTTTTGACGAATACAACTGAGTTATGCCGTCATTCGAAATTATAAACAATTAGTTCAATCTGATCAGCACAGCAGTCATATATTTATAATATATTAGTTCAATGTTTAATTTGATGTGTCTAAGGGTGGTCCTGATTCATCTTCCCTGGGTGAGTCGAGCATTTGTAACATGGAGTGTATTATTCATTTAGTGAATAATTTATTAGGCCTATATTGGCTCTTAATTTAAGTTGAATTGTATCTGTGTTTCATTAGGACTATAGAATAACTAGGTGTTAGATCATATGTAAAAATTCCATCTGTTACGGCAGAACAGATAACTTTAATGAAGAAATAAATCCAGCGTAGAAAATTTACATTGGAATTTTAATTACTGTATAACAAGGAATTCTGGATACAATAGTTATTCACAAAGTTGAAATAATGATAATCCGAGTAGTGACAATGATACGAGCGTGTAAGCCCTACACAGTAGATATGTGTTAAAAAAGTAATTGTAGAAATAATATTCAGGTATTCCATTAGATGAAATTACACATAAAAAATCCAAATAAGGAACAAAAAACATAATATTCCAAGCGAAACTCAAGAGTAATAATTGAACATGCTTTCCCTATGCAGGACTTACAGTCAAGAGCCAAGAAAAGTGGTGGGCGATTCTCAAATAGAGCCAAATGGGCGAATACGTTTTATAATCGAGATGCTCTAGAAAGCGTCTAGAATTGCTGACATCACTAAGGTTCAATAAGAAAATATTCCATCTCTTTGGCAATCGAATACTTAAAATTACTGGTATCAAAATAGTCCGGACGCTAAGCTTGTCTCTGCTATGATATGCGGTGAACCCCGTAGATAGTAAATAAACATTGTCCTAAAGTCAATTCGAAATTCGTTTTTAATTAACAATAGACATTTAATAATATTAGTATTATTATGAAACTCTGTTTCGTAACAGTATAAATATATATATAAAACTACAGGCATAGCTCCACTAAAAGGTCAAAAACAAACAATAAAACTTACAATTTCAAAGAATTTAAAGCTAACATCCTCAACACATATTTTGCATCATCCAAAAAAAGAGCGTTTCAAATTATCAAATAGCAGAAATATCAAAGCAAGCGGTCCATCTTATTAAAGTCTTAGGTTAGACTAGTTTTTCAATAGTTTAAGGGCAAATTGCGCACCAGTTAAGAATTAGCCTTCGGTTTCCTCCACTCGTTGACTATTTCCTATGGCATTATCCCCCCCCCCTCCACCGAAAACCATCCAATCGCCTTTTTTCTCGGTGCCATCTTGTCATCCACTAATAATTAGTCTATTCAGTTTGAAAACCTATTTTTTTTTTTTTTTTCAAAAAATTAGAAATATAACAAAAAATCGGTCATGAATAAATATAGTTTGTACGTTTAATCTATTAATATTTAGCTAATTTAAATTTGTTAAATATTATAATAAACTTTATATTGCCCTCCTGTCGTGCACTATCTAGCCCCGCCCCCGACACATAAATACATTTAATTTCTTAATTCTCAAACCCTGCCCCATTGGCGTCCACCCCCCCCCCCCACACACAAGAACGTACTTACTTATTTGTTTATATTTTGTTCTTATCGGAATATAAAGGGTAGGCCTGTAGGCTGCAGGACACGACATTGGCGAGTGAGTATGAGTGTGTGCCACATAAATGCACAGATAGTTTCCACTGTTTGATTTATTATTTTCTTTAAATAAAAAAGTATAATTGTTGACGTCAACTTTTCTTGACCCTCCCCCTCCCCATGTCAACAACTGTCAAACTTTACCCCCCCCCCCCCCCCACCTCCTCTTTTGGTTGACATAATAAATAAACGACCGCTTATTCATAAGAAGTACCACTTTTTATTCTTGAAAAAGCCCCTGCTGTTATACTTGAAAAAAAAAAAATTTTAAAGGGGGCCATTTTTTGTCTTTAAAAAATTGTCTTAGGGGTGGGGGGAGCAGCTACTCCCCTGCTCCTTCAGTGACTACGCCACCACGTGACCCCGTCGGCATGCCTCGAACGAGGACAGCGCAAGACGGCCTGACCCACCCCATTGCATGTCATGTCCTGGATTCGTTCGGATAGACGTTTAAATTCTGTACAGAATAATCTTCTGAAGCATAGTAAAGCTAAGACTCAAAACTCAAACCTTATATAAACGCAATTCTCAATTATTATTATCTTTTAACATAAGGGTGATTGTAACATTCACATATACATAGTAAAATAAAATTACCCATTTAAAAAAAAGTGGGTCAAGGAACTAGCCTGGAATTCCGAACTCTATAGCGCCTAGCAGACTCACTACTGGCAGACGAGCAGACATCTGGCTGTAAAGTCACTGCTTGTTAAAGTAATTTACCGCATAGTGTCTGGCATTAAAAAAATCAGGTCGAATTAAAAAAAACAAGAACTTGTTTTGAAACATCATAATATTTGTTTCACAAAAAAAAAAAAAGGATTTGTACATTTTTTCTGTGCATTACATCTTTGTGTTAAGAGCGTTACGTCGTTGTGTTCAGAATTTGCTTTATCAGGTGCCATTTATAAATCAGACTTTACAGATGTTGAAATGTTCTGCTTATTTTTCTAATTTGTTAGCTATGGATGGGAATCGAACTGAGACACTTCATGTGTGTGCAAATACTTCATAGGTGTGCAATTACTTCATAGGTGTGCAATTACTTCATGTGTCTGCAACTACTTCATGTGTGTGCAACTACTTTATGTGTGTGCAATAACTTCATGTGTGCAATTACTTCATGTGTGTGCAATTACTTCTTTTGTGTGCAACTACTTCATCTGTGCAATTACTTCATGTGTGCAATTACTTCATGTGGCAATTACTTGATGTGTGTACAATTACTAATGGCCAGTAAAAAATACCACTTCTTAAACCTTGTTCCCTCAGGTTGCTGAAGTGAATAAACAACTGACACGCTCTCATTAAGAATGCATCGTTAGTTTAACACGTGGGTCTCCAAACTACGGCCCGCGGGCCGAATGCGGCCATCGAGGCCCTTCTCATCTTGCCCGTGGAGACCATTTCATTTAAGAAAAAATAATTACGGAAATTTACTTGTAGGTCCTATCATGGCAAGATTAGCCGCCGCTTACGTGGACGCTATGTTTTTACCTAATTGAAATAGAGACGCATGGTAGTGTGTTATTTGCATGAATCGCCGGACAGCTGTCCCACCTCTCAACTGCCTGTGTTTATTAGTTAGAGTTTAGAGATGTAGATGAAGACGTGAACATAACACAAAAGTCGGCTTCCCTACATAGTATGTAAAAGGAGCTTAAAAAAAATAATTGCTGATTATAACTTGGAACGGACTAGCATCCGTTGCCTGACTGTTGATGTATGTTATAAAATAGTATAATAAGTTAATGCACACTTTGTTCCCAGAGCAGTCACAATCAAATAATCATTAAAATGTGGACTCTTTCCTCCGGTCTAATGGGGTTTCCTCAGTACAATGACGTAGAAGAAGAAAATAATGAGGAAAGAACACGAGTGACATATAGAAAGGCTTGGTTGGACAAGTGAAGCACATATGTAATGAGAAAAACATTCCACAACCAATGTTCCTGCACTGTATTATTCACTAGCAAGCTTTGTGTGCTAAATATATGAACATTGGCAGTGTACTGCAGGGGTTGGCAACCTTTTAATGATAGTGTGCCGAAATACGATTTCTAAATCATTCAGCATGCTAAAAAGCCAAAAATGTATCCTGCTCTAGCAGTCAATTTCTCGTGGAAATACTTGAATTGCTTTTTTGAGGGTCGTTCGCGTCAAAATCGCTCTGCGTGCCAAGTTTGGCACACGTAACATCGGTTGCCGATTCATGGTGTACTAAATCCTGTGGTGAAGATGTTGAATTTAACAAGGTCACACGAGCTCAACCTTTGACAGTTCAGAGACATGTTAAAAGATACAGACACACAAGCGCAATATTTACCAATATACACAACACATAGATAGCTAAGTTCCGAGAAAGTTCCGAGCAGAGTATTTGCGTTATGAAAGGAAATAGGAGACTTCATGGAAAGTAAAGACAAGCCACAACCATTATTGTCGGACAACGAGTGGCTATGGAAATTGGCCTTGGCTGCAGTTATAACTCTTTTAAATTTTCTGAACCTGAAACTACAATGAAATGAAAATCTAGTTTCTGATCTATACACTCACCTAAAGACTTTGTCTTGTTTTTAGAACAAGTATAGGCCAACAACTTTATGCACTTTCAGCAGTGCAAGGTCTTTATGATTCATGAATGAAGCAACAGCTGAATTGCCCGCGTCATTTGCATGCAAGATCACCAAATACTCCAGCGGCAGTTTTAGGAGCGGTTTTCTGACTTGGAATCAAAGGCAGAAGAAGGGAGACTATTTCAAAACCTATTTAAAGCAGTGGCGTAGCTAGGGGGAGGGGGGCCAAATTCGAAAATCCCCCGAGCCCCTACTTGGAGGGGGCCCCCAAAGGCGTGTCCGAATTGTTTTTTCTCATGTCATAATGTCAAATGTCAAAATACAGGGGCCCCTAAAGAGGCCAAGCCCCCCGGGCCCCCAAATCCCTTGCAACGGCACTGATTTAAAGCAGTTGTGGTCAGTTGCCCAGATAAACTACAGCTGGAGGTCATTGAGTTGCAAGCTAATGAACTCCTTAGGAACAAGTTCTAAGAATGTCTGGTGCGTTTTTACTAGTTTTTGCCCACGGAAGACTTTCCTAATGTCCAAAATTGAGCATCAGTTATTAAATTTTTGGTAAAACTTACATGAACAAGCATTTTCAATAATAAAATTCGTGAAGAACAATTTGAGAAAAAACTTGTCTGATGATAATCTCAGGTCACTGTTGCTGTTAGGAACATCAAATCTAAAGCCAGAAATGTCTGCTGCTTTGCTATCCCTAAAGCAATTTCACCAATCCCACTAATACAGCAGGTGTATTATTGTATCAATGTTTTATTAAATAATAAATAATTTAAATATATTACAAAATAATTTAAAAAAAAAAATATATTTTTATTATTTTTTTTTTGTTCTTCGAGTGTGTAGTCGGCCCTCGAACTGCTGTTTGATAATTAATACGGCCCCGGGCTGAAAAGGTTGGAGACCCCTGGTCTAACACATTGGGATAGCTTCTGTAGCGCGTCCGAGAATCATTGCTCTGCTGAGAGGCCCCGATACTCGGTGGGGAAGAACCAATGTGCGCGAAGGCCCGTCTCGCCAAGCCGAGTACCTGGATGTCGAGGCCTTTAGTCTGGAATTCGTGTAGGATTAGAAGCAAGTCACTACGCCAATGACCGGGGGCGAAATCCCCAGCGTAGTGCATGTATTGCGGAAACCCTTCGTTACTATGTGCCTGGCCTTGGACAGGATCTTTCTGTGCCGCACCCCCCCCCCTCTGATTCACCCCTTTATATTGTTACGCCCTAGACAAGCACCTTAGTGTATTTAAATCGACTTTTAAGATGGGAAATATGTATAATGATAACTTATCTAGATTAAACATGGCTTACGGTTCAATCCTTAATAAAAAAAATACAACGAAAAAATTGTATGTTTAAGCAAGAAAAAACTACATAATGTAGATGGAGTTTGTCGCGTCATGGGATTGTGTGGTCAGCAGGGTGCACGAGTTACCGCGCGTGCGCTTGGAGCGTGAGTACCCCGGGCAACGGCAATGTCCCAAGACTACTTGACCCTGCCAAACACTGACCGGTTAGTCTTCGCTACGATAGTAAAACTTAATTAATATTTATTTATATTTTACGGAATGCAGTTTTTTGCAATAATACTTTGAATTACACACACACAAAGAAAACAAATTACACAGATGCTGTATTTATGTAAGCTTATGGTTCAGTTTATTGGTGTAAACAAGTTAATTCATTTGTGCAGCTAGGTTCACAGCTACTCAACACTTGACTTCCATTGTATTTGTTCTGTTCAACTCTTATTCGTTGACAATTTGAAATACTGATTTAGTTTACATTTACAGTACTAAAAGATATTTTTCTTTTGTATACGCTGCCTTCTTAATTAACGGGTCAATTTAACTAGTAAATTAAATCAAATAAATACGTAAAATATATAATATATATGAATTTAAATTGTCATCTTCAAACGTTTTGTATTCCACAGCCAATAGCACCTTAATCTCCACTCCAATAACTTGCGGGGTGAGCGTGGAATGCTTTAATCTCATTGGCGGATGGACAGTTGGGCATAGCGGACAATGCTGTGAAGATGGAGTCGGCTTCAGGGTCGGAGCCTCTGGCTATACGAGGGTCATGCTGCAGGTCAGTAATTGTTTTGTAGATTAGCCTTGAAAGTGATCAACTACTAATACACATTTGTTTTACATTAGAGTTTTCATACAAGGAATCCCACACTACAATTCATAATTACAATGTATTTAATGTAGGGCGAAAAATTGTAACCCAAACTAAAAATACGAAGTAAAATAGTATCTCGTCGGATCCATTTGATCAAGGGCCGGTGAAACAGCGTTTACCAGTTTCCTTGGCCACGGCATGCTATGAGATTGTGTAGCCAGCACAACGCATAGCCGCCTTTACTTTACCCCATCGATAGTCAGCTTCCCATCGGAGCTGGGTAAACTCAGGGACACCCTCCAGACCCGAAGACAAATCCCAGCCTTCACAGGGATTCGAACCCAGAACCTTCGGTACACCAGTCGAATGCGCTGGTTATTTCAAAAATGTAAAAAATGCAAAGTACTTAGGACTAATTATCCTGGAATCAACATAGTGCAAAATATAATGTTCTATATAAACAAATTCTACAAGTAAGTAAAATGCTACATATCATTAGTAGGACCTATACTAGACAACTTAACTTCATTTCACACAGTAATCAAAAGGCGAGATTAGACTCATCCCACTGAGAAGCGTTGGGTGCAATAATCTTCTGTATATAAAAAAATAATAGCTTTGGCATATTAGACTAGATAATGAACTAGTAAATTAAAGTTCAGTTTAAAATTCTAACTAAGTGTTCAACCAGGTGAAAATCAAACAGTGCATTAAGCTATAATTGGAAACAATACAGACATCCGACCGTACACATATAATATATTACCTTTTTTTTACTATATTAATTCTATTCTGTTCTATTTACTAATAGTATACACGTTAAACATTCTGTGCATGACGCTGAAAAATGAACAGCTAATGCCACTCAGACAACCTTTCACAAACTAAACCAAAGCACAAATGAAACAGTATTACAGTATTACATATCAAAGTAAAAGGAAATGAGATTGCTGATCGACTGTCAAAATCTGGCAGCAAATAACCACAAGAAGATGCCTCCCTAAATGCAGAGGGAATGCAAAATTGCATTAAAGAACAAATACAACAAACATGGAGACAAATAACCACCCCAGAACACGAAAATAAATGATTCATACTTTAGCCTTTCTAGACAAGTCCAAAAACTGTTCTTTAGACTCAGGACCAGGCACAACAAACAGCATATGTTTCGTAGCGTAGGCTAGGCATTGGAACCACTGAAGATTGCCCATGTGGGATTTCTCCTGAGAACAGACAACATATGCTCAGTCCTGCCCTCTTAATGGAACACCTCTCAACAGGGTCTGGCTGTAGATGACCCCCACCAACACCAAACTGTATGGAAAAGAAACAGACCTGTAAACCACCGTGCAATTCATCATAGCTCTAGGCCTTGTTGTTTGAACCCCTCCATTGACAATAATATTAAGAACGAAAAAGAAGAAGACTAGACGAATAGTAAACTTATTAAAGTTTATACTTTACAATAATCAGGATGGTTGAGGCAATAGTAGATCTAATCCAGACTGTCACTATGACAATACTCTTTCGTACCTTAACGTCATTCAACCCCATGCCACTTTGAGGTAGACCTAAGGACCCTCTATTTAGAATAAAGCTATCAAATTTATCAAGCCATAAACCATACATTATGTATTCAATATTAATAATATAACTAATTTACCGACACCATATTTAAAAAAAAACAACATTATACTGAAAAACTTGTATAAGCATGAAACATTAAGCTACGTCAGATCTTTAAAAATGAATTTTTTATTTGATTTTACATCCATGACATACATAGAGAATACTCGTAACACACCTTGTATGACTTCACAAATGTGAATGTTTAAAGATATGTTAAGGGGCAAAAGACTCTTTAATTTAAGGCCCATAGATTCAGAATTAAAACTTCATGGTATGGTTACACATTAGTCTAATAAAAGGTTTAAAATAATATCACTTTGCTAGGGCCATATTCCAAGGAAGAAAATCTCAATTTACTTACGACTGACTTTAGCTTATCTTTTATGTTACAGACGTTACTTCTATTACACATGATTGTTGCATTCTACGGTTGTTCTTGCTTTGAGTATAATCTTGCATGTTGATTAGTGTTCCTAATGATGTTGAGTTGCTGGTTTTTGCTAGTTAGTCTGTACATCATGAGACATTCAAAATTTAAACAAAAGCTATTTATAAATGATTTAAAGACTACAATAAATATTTATCAAACGAGGTCGTGTTCATTTTGTAAGCTCATCTTAAAAGACGTCTTCATTTCACAGCAAGACGTTATATGTGGAGGACCCTTCGACTATTGCGTTTTTTGTTTGTAAATTAATTAATGATTACTGTATGGGAGAGAATTACTATAATTTTACTTAACAAAGTTGTGAGATTTTTATTTTATTTGATGACTTTAGATCCACTACTATAATCCAACATTGGCGGCAAATTTCAAAGACTCCAGTGGTCTACGTGTTTATATCCGTCCTGCAAGACAGAAAGTCGAAGACCTATTTACTCTTCGAACCGGACAGACGATCTTAGAGTTACCGCCAGGTAAGCAGTCTATTTTAGTCAGAGTTTCACACGCACAATCACAGAAAAGAAACACACACACACAAACACACATACACACACACACACACATATATATATATATATATATATATATATATATATATATATATATATATATATATATGTTTATAGAATAATATAACAACTAACAAAGATTCCGAAACGCATCACAAAGCGTTTAGAAAATAATCTAAACACTTCATATACAAAATGATTTAAAAAAAACAAGACAAAAAAAACAAAAAAAAAACAACAACACAATTTATAACAATTATGTATACGTTGTTACAACCCTGGTCTTCTGTCATCCGTATAGTGTCTGGTTAACTATGAAATAATACACTCAAGCCACTCGAAAAATGTTTAAAGAAGATGCTTGAATTAATGTACAATAATAACATTGAAATTTACTGATCGATAAAAAATAGCTTATCGCTAAGCAAAACAACTGCAACCCCAAACTACACCTCTGCATGCCTTATATAAGAATTGGTGGAGTAAGTGTTTGAATGGGTTTGCCGCAAAGTTTTCAGACTGCAAAAGAGAATTTGAGCTAAGAAGTTGTAATGACTACGAGAAAACATATTGGTGTTATTGCGTCATAAAAAATTACTATATATACACGTGTACACAAACAATCCTCCAAGGCACTGCAGAAGGTGGACGTCGAAGAGGTCGTCAGTGGAGATGCTGATTCGACAACATAAACTATTGGACAGGGCTGCAGTTGACAATTGACAACCGCTCAAGATAGGCAAAAGTGGAGAACGTTGACTGCTGAGGTGTCAATTCGCTCTCCACAACGCCCACAAAGGTCAATGAATTGATGAGGATGATGACACAAATAATCTCCACGTCATAATTAAATATATACAAGCCGTTATGTGCCCGATTCTTCGAACGGGCTTTTTTTTAGAATATGCTTGACACATTATAGTTTTTTAGTTTTGTTTTCGCAACATACATAAAGTAGTATGTTGTTTTTTTTTGTGGTCAGTATTTTTTAAATTTATTTTTGTTTTGCACACTTTATTATACACCAATTCAATATACAACTAAAAAGGAAAAACAAATAATAATAATTTTTTTTTATTTCTTGCTCAAAGTATGACCACTATGATCGAATTTTGTGAGTTTATTGGGTAATTAAACTCTTTCTGTAAAATAGAACTCACATGTCTTTTAAAAAGTACTGTTAATTCAAAAATGATTGTTTGATTTTTTTTTTCTACAACATTAGTCGTAGATCAATATTTTTTTTTTTTTTGTGTTTTTTTGTTGGTGATATTTGCTATTTATTTATTGTTGCTTTGGAAGCAAACTTAAAATTAAATTTTAAATTCAACAGGAAAAACAATAACAACTGAAACCGATATGAATCATAGTTTATACAACGTATACGACATGAATTAAAACTTTAAAAAGTTGGTCTGGCAAATTCAAACATTGCCCGGCAATATAAAAATTTCCCGCTACATAGTTTATAAGACGTATACGATACAAATTAAAACTTTAAAACGTTGAGCTCGACAATTTAAACATTGCCTGGCAATTGAAAAATTTCCCGCTACAAAGTTTATAAGACGTATACACAGAATAGGTATAGAACAGAATGCACAATCTCTATATACGCAGTCACTGAAAGTTACCATTTTCCGCAATGCAGCGGTCGATAGAGACGCTACTATAATAAAATGAGAAAGGATATCTACGTCTGCCATAAATATATACAATATATATAGGGCCTACATTATCTTTCATTATAGGCTTACTTTTATATAAATTTGACTTAATTACCCATTTTGTTTTCAACATTATAGGATTAGGCCAATATGATGTAAAAATATTTATTACCCGGTACTGATTTGAAAAAAAATGGCTTAGACGTAGCTCGGTACCGGTAACTAAATTGCTACGGCTACCGGTACATAAATATATACTTTTTAAACCAAAATAAACTTTTAAAATTATGAAGGGAAATAGGCATATAATTCATAATGAGTTAATATGAGGTTGTTTATGCCGTTGTTTATCCTTTATGGAGTCAGGAAAGCCATGCAGTTTGACATGTTTTTTTTTACGATAATCAGTCGTTTTCGCATCATTGTTGTAGTTTATTACACAACCGTTTATGCACATTTTGCCTGAACTATTAGCTTTGGGTGTTCAAACTTGTAGATTTGAAGAAAAGGACGTTGTAGGCTAAATAAGCATAAATATAGAGTGTAACCAGGACCACTGCGTTTAAATAGGCTTAGTATGGCGTCGGTATTACTGCCCAAAACAGAAATAAAATGCGATTGCGCATTCTGTTTTATACCTATTCTGTGGACACATACAACACGAATAAAAACGTGAAGGAATTTTGTATTTCCCAGATACAACGTAAGATACCCATTCAAACCATTAATCATTACCCATTATAACAATTTAAAAATATCCCGCTATAAATTACGACGCAAATTAAAACGTGAATATATTTTGTTCTATTCATTCATAAAGTACATTAGCAAAGGTTGAAGCAAAGTTAATTTTAAATGAATACGCAAAATTTGATGACGTCATAACGAAAAGCCGGCTAGCTATCTCTGCGCAAACTTTGATGACGTCATCCTGAAAAAAATCTCAACGCCATCCTTTTTTTTATTTTTTTAGCGCGATCGATCGAAAAACTATAAAAAGTTGGAACGGCAATTTTAACATGAACCCAAAATATGTCGTTTTATTCGCGTTTTTTGACCAAACTGACCACTGCGGTCATTTTAATTTTTTTAAAACCTTGACAGTGTTCACCGCCGTAACGCAAAGAATATTTGTAGCAAATTTCACGTTTTTATGTCCAGTATTTAAAAAGATTATGCGGTATGTACATACCCAGCCAGCCACATATTCCTTTTGAGATTTATATATATATATGATATATATATAAATAACTTTGAATTATTATACAATTCAAAATAGCAAACTAACTCTTATATAACAAATATAACATGCAATTCACATATAACAACTTTTACTAACAATGATTTTTTATACAGGACAGTCTAGAGTTGAGCAAGTTGGAGTCTGCAAAGGTTCTTGTACTAAGTTACAATTCAATAAACCTGTCTATATGATTAGTGCATTGAACCATATGCATTACTTCGGTAAGTAATAAATCATTTTCATTGCTTATATTTATATATATTTATATATATATCTGCCATCATATCATAATCAAACAGTCCAGTGTTTGCCGGGCATAGAGTGCCCATAGAGAGAGTGCCCGGAGTACTTACGCTCCGAGTGGACTAGCGGTAACCTGTGCACACTGATGGCCTCACAATCCCTTGTCATCACAGGTTGCATATATTGTTTATATATATTCTATAGAGAGAATCATTATATTCTAAATGATATAGGGTTGAGACAGTTTATGATTGCTCTTATATTTTATACCTCAAGTATATATGCATTTAATGGTCGTGCTTACATTCACTAGGTCGTTCAATGAAAATAGAACTGTTCAGAAATGGTGTTCTAATTTCTAAACTAACCAATGATGAATTGTACAGCTATGATTCTCCAGTGACTCACAGGTATTTACTTTTTTTTCTTTAATAAATATATATTTTTAGTGTTTCTATCGTATTATCTTATAACTTATATGGGTACTTTCCAGGCATATAATGGGATATCTTAACAAATGAGGAAAACGAACAACTTAACTTCACTCACTATAATCCGGGTATATAGAATTCCACATCACCCTTAAAATAATTTAGAAAAAAAAGAAAATACTGCTGGTAATTATGTTAGCTACACACTCCCGTTGAACGCAATTGTTACCAAAACGTGAACCACAGAGTCCAACAATTTTCTCAAAGGAATACTACTTTACACTTGCATATTATGTAAAATAGAAATGTTTTTCGATCATTCAATTGGAGTTCTTATCTGATCATGAGATGGTGCCTATTTCTGCGCAGACACAGCCCACCTGTTAAGATCTGGCCTGGCGATGAGATCATTACAAAGTGTGTCTATAACACTATGTCAAGCAACCGATGGATTTACTTTGGTGGGGTGACATCCGATGAAATGTGTTTCGGCTTTCTCACAATGTACCCGAAGAGCGCACTCAACGATTTACGGTCCCTAAATGATTTTGTACACTAGTAAAATTGTTGTATCTTTTAAATGTTTTGTCAATAGATTTTTAGAACAAACATAAAAGAACAGTGGTTGAATGGGTGGATTTTAAGATAAACTGTAAGATACATATGCTCACACCAATTGCTAATGATTCAATAAATGCACTCCACGGCGTGTCGTCGGGACAGAGCCTTGGAGTGCCCCCCCCCCCACCTTCCTGAGCTCAACTCTAATGTTATACCCTGGACTAAAAACCTTTTCGGGTTCGCTCGTTTGTTTTTTAGACCTTATAACTGTGTCGACAGCTATGGGTCAACAGTGTACATCACGACTCGAGCATAATCATGTGTTTTTAATACACAACCCCACCCTCCCCACCATTAAAACAAACTGTGTAGCAGTTGTGTTTCGTTTTTTTTCCTGTTGAAGTATCCAGTTTTAAGAATGTGTTAGTGGAAACAGCAAACTGGTAACGTTTATCTAACAGTGTGTGTGTGTGTGAGCGTACCTACGGAATACTGAGAGGGTGGAGGTTATTATTATTTAGATATACTTTGTGTGTAGATAAACTTTATTGTTCTCACAGCTGAGAGTTGTTAGTATTAAGGCACGAGTGAACAGCTGCTGATATTAACAACTTAAAGAAGTGTATAGGGCCTACACAAGAAATAGGCTGAAGAGCAATTTCACACGTAACAAAGTCAATATTGAAAACTATATGAAAAGTTTATTTTAGCGAGTTAAAACTTAAATGGGGTATGGCTAGCGTACCAAAAGGACATGGGCTCGAATGTGTGTGGATTATGATCCCCATTGGCCAATTTAAAGACTCGCGACATTATTGTCTCATATTTTACTTTTGCGATCTCGCTTCCGCATGCGTCCTCCCTACCTGAGTGGTTAGAGTATCCGACTGCCGTGCGGGCGACCTGGGTTTGATTCCCTATTGATAACTTTTTATTCTACTTTTTAAAAAAATCCATTAATATGTCTTTTTTAAAGATTATAAAGAATTTTAGGACTTTAATCGTTCCTAAAATGTTTTCCCTAAGTAAAATCTAATCATTACATTTTAAACGCATGCGGCAGATGGGTGATCGATTCTCAACCAATTAAATAACTTTCTGTTAAATAAAAAGACAGTTGTTTTTTTAAAACCCGATTACAATATTTATTTTAAATGATATTCCTAAATAATACATTATGGACGTAGGACTAAATAGCTCCATAAGAGCGGAATAAACGTAATATTTGTTTTCTTAGTTCATTGTTTCTTGTATAAAAATAACTTGTAATAGACTCATACAACGGATCTGATAAAATATCAAATATGATCTACAAAAATATGTTTATCTGCCTTTCTTTATAGGCCGGAATGTAGAAGTGTCCTTAATAGGATATTAAAGCATTCATGCTTTTAAAGGTGAAGCGGACAAGCTCGTTAAAAGTTATTTGATCCATTCTGGCTATGGAATGGGAAATCCTTGGTCGCCTTCTGTCCTGTCCAGCAATCCAGGAAGGGACTTGCAATCAACAAGTGGACAACAAAGATATATCAGGAGGAACCATGAGCGTCCACAGAACTTCTTGCATTGTGCCTCTGATCATAACTCTAGCCATTGGTGAATATGTGGTAGAAATATGGACATTGGGCCTGTGCGTCCTATTGGATTTTAACACGTGATCCAAGTATCTATATTTACACTAAAATAGACTTATTCATCAAACCATGCATTTTATCATTGTCTAGTAGATAATAAGTTGTTGTCTTTTTTTAAAGAGGACACTCGTGTTGATAAATTAAAGATGACATCAGCGGTAGCGCGTTCGGCTGGGACACTGAACCCTGGTAAAGGCTAGGATTTGCTACCGGGACTGGAGGGTGACCCTGAGTCTACTCAGCTTTGATGGGTACCTGACATTAGTTGGGTTGAAGTAAAGGCGGCTGGGCATTGTGCTGGCCACACAATCACCTTGTATTGGTGGCCACATAATCTGATGAACTCTGCTTTATCAATTTTTTCAATACGGATCGTATCTTACATTTCAGACGCTGCTTCTATACAGAAGATTATTTTAATTTAATTACTTACATAAATAAGAAAGACAATTAAGCGTTGCTATGTTAAGTTATTTTGTGACGTCAGAAGGCATGCAAAAAAAACTATGTTCTAAATTATTTACTAACTAACTTACTAGCAAAAAAATGTGTAATAGATTACACTGTGCTATTTGGTTCAATGTTTTTTTCTAATTTACTTTTATTGACCAAGTAATGAGAAATATTCTAAGAGTGAGAGAGGAGTTGAGAGAGAGAGAAAGAAAGGGAGATAGAGAAAGGAAGACAGAGAAAGGAAAAGACAGATAGATGAATAGAGAGTGGAATAGAGAGATTATAAGAGAGTGAATAGTAGAGATATATTGAGCGACAAATAGAGAAATAGAGAGTGAGTGGGAGAAATAAAGAAACAGCGAAAGAAGACGAGAATGAGACAGCCATAAAGAGAGAAAGAGAGAAAGAGAGAAAGGGTAACTAAAATAGAGAGAAAGATCCGTATAGTAAAATAGAGAATACAAACATCACAAAAAAAATCAATTTATACTTTTACTTATAAGATATAATATCTTTTATTCTGTCATTATTTGACTGAGTTATATGATTAAGTCAGATTATAATGAACAAACTGACAACTCTATAATTGTGTAAGTAATTTTTACGGTTCAGGAATCTCACACAGGAAGCGAGTTGGGTGTGCGGCTGTAGTGTAATAACAAGCATCATCAACTCCATGCCAAGTCTCGTCAACGTACAGGTAAAGGCAGTTGTATTGATTCCCCAATTTCCTACTTTTAACCAGGAAGCTTGGTACAACTGTGTTACTCTGTCTGTACCTCCAGACCTCCTCTGCACCTTCGTCGGTCCCTCCAGTCAGCACGAGCCTAAAGCCAACGAACTGCTTGATAAAGTTGATCACGAAGTTAAACTCGTCAAGATCCTCAATTTCCACCAGATATCCACCATAAAACGCACAAGTGGCCATGGCTTCTTCAGATCGCGAAATTGGATCTTGTTGGGAGAAATAGTAACGCTTTCCTTTGTAGACTTCTGATTTCTTGAAGAACCAATTCTTCGATGCGTCCTTGTTGGAGAATGCATTTGTAACTCTACACTGAAGGTTAGTCACGGCGTTTTGAAGATCTTTAATGATTTGAAGGTCTTTAATGCGGGTCTCCAGAACCGCGTTACAAGAGCAATCATTTCCAGATGAAAAGTCTGAAAGCAAACAAAATATATTTATTTACTTATGATTAAATTGAAATGTGTGACAACTGATTGGCCTGTTGACACATTTTGTCCTCACAAAAGTTATATATATATCTTAAGTAAATTATTATAATAAACAATATATACAACAACCAAGAATCGTTTTGTAATACATATACTTGAATAAAATAAACTGTATACCGATACCAAACCTTAAAAAAACTAGACGAGCCTTCTGGTTCTTATATCAATGGCGTAAGATGTTCAAGAGTGAACCAAAGGTTCTGTCCGGGTGCACGTTACACCACGGCACGCCAATAGGGCGTGCACTATTTCCTCCCACTAGGGAATTCCCTTCGGATCATTGTCGTGGTGGCTCACTCGTATACTTGCAATGTCGCCTGGTAGCGCATATCCCATACTATAAGTATGGGCATCCAGGTACCAGGTCGGAACTCAGGCGAAAATGCTGCGGACATTGCTTCCTCCCCACCGAGCTCTTAGACCTTTCAAATGCAAGTGACAGCGACAGCTCTCGGACGATCAGTTGGGGCTCCCCCCAAGCGTTAGCCCGCCGGTGTGCTCTTGGTGCAAGCGAAAAAGCTGTTTTCACATTTCGCCAGCGTTAAGACTAATGGGCACAGACGTGCATAGCGATATACCAGATAGGAACACCCATTGACTAAAAACATTGACTAGATCGCCTAGTGCTCTAAACGCCGACCACGCTATCCATCACTGGCTGAACCAATGGCTGTTTTCTCCCTCCTTTATGTCTAAAGCGAACAACTATTTGTTAAAGGCAACCACCGACACATTGCCCTGCTTCACGAGCCATTGTTTACGCAAAAGGGAGTGGGTTTAGCAGAACTTTCTTCAAAGATCCGGAGAAAACAGCAATCTCCTGCCCGCTTGGGTCTTAGGATGCATGCATTAAAGGCGAATAATTTTTTTGCGTCCTCAGACTAAAAGCTATGAACAAACTGTTCAAAGACTAAATGTTACAATCGATAGGGAGATGAGACTTGCAAGTAAAAAGATAAGACAGCCTATATCACATCAATAAAAAAATATTAAGAAAATCCCAAAGCTTTTACTACGATCTTTCACTAATTTGTTTAAACTACAAGCAAATTGTCTTTCGCGAACAAACTTATAGACACTCTCTAGGAAAATATATATTTTAAGATTAAAGTTCAAATTTAGCGTAAATTTTTTTTAGTCTAATCTGTGTCCTCGGTAACCAAAAAAACAACAACAGAATGTGAGCGTAATACTTTTCGTTACCTGGAAGGAAACCTGCAAAGAGAAGAAGAGATGACAACAACCAAAGAGACATTTCACTGCGAGGACAAGTTTTTCTACGTGGCTGTTTACTGACTGGTGTTGAATAAAACGTGCGTAACAATAAACAGAACTTATATATAATGTATTTCAACTCAAGATAGCTAATTAGCCTAATACCCATTCGCACTCATTTATTTTGTAATTGTATTTGCGGAGTAAGCTTTCTCATTATCAGGTAAACAAACAAAACCAATTTTATTTTATAAGGCGTCAAGAATCGTTGTATCTGTTTCTTTTAGTAAATGAAGTCAAATTGTGGTAAATTTGTGGTCAAATTGTAGTCAAATTGTGGTCAATTTGTAGTCAAGTTGTGGTCAAATTGAAGTTATGCGAGATATTTGTGGGAATTTTTTTGTTTAATATGCAATAGATAATGTTTGTTGTCTTTCTGAACAGTTTATCATACCATCGGGAAAAAGACATTAAAACTAAATCATCTTTAATTATACTTTTTTGTTAACCTATATTTGTGAGGATTTTAGTGCATTTTTTTTGGGGGGAGGGAACTATTTTTTTCTGAAACGCGTCAAAGCCGTTGATCACGTTGACGTATAGCTGTATGTGTACATTTAAATACAGATAAGTTGCAACTTGATCTACGTTGAAGTTTTATAAGAAGTGTGTATAAAATTATAAACAGCTAGGTTTTAGCGTGATCTACCTAAAAACGAGCTGGGTTTTATATTTGTTTTGCCTTTTAAAAGGCACTACAAAGGCTAACTACGCTAAACGAATGATTGATGAACGCTAAAAGTCTGAAATAATTTTATTTAACCAAAGTCGAAATATGTTTATTTGAGCGCAAATGTGCTTTACATAGCTCAGTGCCGTAGCTGGGGATTCGTGAGCCCGGGAGGGGGGGGGGGCTTGGCCTCTTTATGGGCCCCTGCATTTTGACATTTAACATTTTAACATGAAAAAACACACAATTCGGACACTCCTTTGTTGGCCCCCCTCAAGTAGGAGCCCGGGGGACTTTCGACCCCCTCCCCCTCCCCTAGCTATGCCACTGACACATGCACCAATTATCTTGTACAGGTAGGTGTAACAGGATGTCGCCACATGTTAGAAATCGATAATGCAGGTGTTGAACAGCTTGACAAGCTTCATTGTTCCATAATGTTGATGAGAATATATAGACTGCATATCGTCGAATTGTATCGTCTGTTTGTGTAAAATTACTGAACCATTTTATGCGTGTAAAGTGTAACCTGACGCCAAATTGTTTATTAAATTCTACATACATGCTATTACTCATCTACTTAGTAAACACACTCAGCTTGTTGCATTTCTCCCCCCCCCCCCCAACACACACCTATGCCACCGGACATTCCCAGAGTGCAAGTAGGACACCATGAGTCGTAGCGGGGCTCTCCCCCATGCTTGGTTGACGTATCAGCGGTTTACACACTTCGTTAGTCATTGAGGCCCACGGCTACAGAAGGAATCATCCTCCTGATCTAGCAGTGATCTGGGCACTTGGCATTCATCATCATCCTGATCCAGCAGTCATCTGGGCATTTGCCATTTATCATCATCCTGATTTAGCAGTCATCTGAGCTATTGCCATTCTTCAACATCTTGATCTAGTAGTCATCTGGGCAATTGCCATTCATTATCATCCTCAGCTAGCAGTCATCTGGACACTCGCCATTCATCATCATCCTGATCCAGCAGTCATCTGGGCACTTTCCATTCATCATCATCCTGATCCAGAAGTCATCTGGGCACTTGCATTTCATCATCATCCTGATCTAGCAATCATCTGGGCACTTGCCATTCATCATCATCCTGATCCAGCAGTCATCTGGGAACTTGCCTTTCATCATCATCCTGATCTAGTAGTCATCTGGGCACTTGCCATTCATCATCATCCTGATCTAGCAGTCATCTGGGCACTTGCCTTTCATCATCATCCTGATCTAGCAGTCATCTGGGCACTTGACATTCATCATCATCCTGATCCAGCAGTCATCTGGGCACTTGCCCTTCGGCCTGAAGTTATAGGGAAATAATTGCACACTGTTTGTAGCTGTTTATAGTTTGTAGTTTGAATTATGGATGTTAAGACCGTTTTTTGTTTCAAAAGCGGTTTTCGGTTCCATAACACCAGTTTAAAACCGAATTTAGGTCTCCCGGTCCAAGCCAGAAAAGCCAATTGTGCGTAGTTTTGTATGTATATTCGAAAAATAGTTTAAACTTAATTAGTGTTTGCAGGGCATTCAAGGGGTTGATTTGAGTGAATGCAATATGATTTTGTACTTTTTACAAAAAAAATTCTTTAGAGCTAAAAAAAAATCTGGGCTAATTGATTAAAACCGATAATAGCTTTTAATAGTGCTAATCAAATTTCCGATTATCGGTGACCATAATATTAAGTAGCATATGAGGAGGATGACGATTTTAATCCAGGATGCTTCGTACGCAGGTGCTTACGCAATCCAGTGGTACTGCCACCGCTTATCTGTTGGGAACAGTTTACACCGAGTCATCGTTAAAGAAGTTTTTTCAAAGATGGGCAGAAAAGTAAGAAGATTCATGTCAATTTTATGTAATTTAAAATTTGGTTTGATGTTGTAATTATTGCAAGCCATAGTTGTTTTTTGGAAAAAAAACTAACCCATAAAAACACAGTTTTTATTATACTCCAATTGTTTGTAAACTAAGTTTATATTTAATTTATATTTTGATAGATTAAAATAAATATAAGTGATATCATACCTTTCGAATTTCCACACAAAAATTTTGCGCATCTTTTTTTTTTCTAGCATAAACATTTTGGCCCGCAAAAACCATAAAAAGATAACTCGCTTTGTTTCGGCTATATTGTGTAGTTTTCATTCTATTTATTTCGTAAAAACGAACATATCCGAAAAGTTTATTTACTTTCGTCTCTTCCGGTAGAGGCAGCCATGTTTCCATTTTCTTTGATTCGCAAATTGGTCGAAGGTATTAGTGACTATTGTAAAGACTATGATGCTGAAAATTTGATATAAAGTATTGTTAGTCTGGACAAGTCTGCGACCCAAGTTTCAGCTCGATTGGACGACGGGAAGTGGTCGAAAAATTGATGCAGAGTTTGCTAAGAAACATCCAAACAAGCAAGCAAGCAAGCAAGCAGTCAGACAGAAAATACAAATTAATAGAAAGGGAATAAAAAGAAACGCAATATCTAAGACTAAATAGTTTTAGCAATTATGTGGGAATCCATAGAATGTGTTAAATGTTATTTATAGGCTTGTATAGAGCGTTCTCAGTGGGCGTGGCTTAGGTTTTTACTCTATTTTTAGTGACGTATTTGTGTAAATATAAGAACCCACTTGAGGTACAAATGTAACGTGGTGAAAGTGAAGTACTTCTTTATCATGCAAAATTCACATCTGAATATTGGCTATCCTACTCAAAAATAAGGAGGTAAATAGTAGTAATGTAGATTAATTAATTAATGTGATTAGGCTAGGGCCGGCTAGACCTATTTACACTTTCAATTTCAATTTATAGGCCTACACTTTTAATGTTTCGTAGGCTAGGCTACGATGTCTAGTGATAATGTTGGTGAATAGGCTATCTAGTCAAGTCACTATTAGGCTCACATCGTCTATGATCTATGTCTATGATAATAATAAAATAGCCTATTTTATTTAACATACATAATACAGCTTAAATCTTAATAAGACTTAAAACACAACATATCATTTACAAAAAGCTCGAGCCTATATGAAACTTTATTAATACAGCGGCCATTATTACTTGTACACTATTACAGAAAGTAAACACAAATCACGTGCTTTTTGTCACGTGATTGCAAACGCCCTATAGGTGATATTAATGGGTTTCACATCTGTCGCGGTAGACGAATCTTTTGGTAGACCAACTGTTGTGTTAGTATTTATCCCGTGCTGTCTGGTGGAACCGATGAAGTTGCAGAGGGGGTCAGGAGGTACAGACAGAATAACACGTTTGTGCCAAGCTTCCTGGTTAAAAGTACTAAACAAGGAAATAAACTAAACATATTAGCCGTTATCCATTCGCAGCCTTGGATTGGTATTGGCATGATGATTATTGTTATTACACTTACACCGCATATTCAACTCGCTTCCTGTGTGAGATTCCTTATTTTCTATGTCCATTTACGGATCTTTCTTTCTATTTTATTTACCCTCTCTCTTTCTCTCTCTCTCTATTTCTCTCTCTCTCTCTTTCTCTCTCTCTCTCTCTTTCTGTCCGTCTCACTCTCTTCTTCTCTTGCTGTCTCTCTATTTCTCCCACTCAATCCCTTTGTCTTTGTCGATCAATACATCTCTACAAATTATTCACTCTCTCTCTTCTAATCCCTATTTATCTCTCTGTCTTTTCCTCTCTCCTCGTTCGGACTCTCTCAATCTCTCTCTCTCTCTTAACTCCTCTCTCACTCTTAACATACTATTCCTCATTACTTGGTCAATAAACGTCAATTACAAAATAACATTGAACAAAAGAACAGAGTGTAATCTAGTACACATCTATTTTGCTAGTAAAGTAGTTTTTTTTTAATTTAGAACATCGCTAAAGTGCTATTTCACACGTAACAATGTCAATATTAAAAACTTAATGAAAAATTTATTTTAACGAGTTAAAACTTTAATGGGGTACGGTAGCCGAGCTGACAGAGCGTTCTGCTGGCGCACAAAAAAGGACCTTGCTTCGCATCCTTATTAAGGTTAGAATTTGTACCTGGGCTGGCTCTACCCAGCCCTGATGGGTACCTGGCTTTAGTTTGGGTAAAGTAAAGTCTGCTGGGCGTTGTGTCGGCCACACAATTCTCTAGTACGCCGTGGTCATGAAAACTGGTGAACACTGCTTCACCGACCCTATGGATCAATTTTGTCCGACGGTATACTTTACTTACTCTACTTACTTTACCGAATCGTTATCTATCTGTTTACAGGAGCAGTTTGTTCGTCCAAATTAAGTTTGTCTTCTTGTGACGTCGAATTGGGAACTCCAATCAATGGATGCGACTGGCGTAGAATCATTCACTCTTTATCTTATCCACTGGATGAAAAGATGGGAAAACCTTTATACGAGAACTGCAACCTCGATGGATTATGCAGGTTTGTTTTAATTATCTCTTATCTTGCACGTTAGAGACGTTTCTTCTATAAAGAAGATTATTGCGTCCTACGCTTTATTACTTTACACAGTAGCGAGGTGTTAAATTTCCAATTTATTCAGCATTTGTTGAATTTTTAGTTGTTGTTTTTTTTGTATGATTTGTAAGACATTAAGAGTGTCTTTCCTGTTCAGACCTCAAATTCAAATGAGATTTCTACAAAAGCAAGAATTAGTCTTGTCTCTCTAAAACACACAGTATATTTCTCTCTTAACCGATCGTATCTCCAAACAGCTTGGATAAAGTATAAGTGTGCCCCCCTCCCCTCTAAAAGAAAACGAAGGATATTTTGTTCCATTATCCTTTTTGATGACTTAACACTCCGACGCTCTATGACATATGTCACGTACAAATATTTACCACCATCTTTAACATAGTAAATCTTTGATATAGTAGTTTAATTGAAAGATTTTCAGCTTTTAAATGATTGCTTAGAAAAAGGCATATAGTTGGCGATCTTGTATGCCTATATAATAATGTATGATTAAAAAGGTCCGCTATTGATGGGGCGATAGGATGTGTATTATAGTGACGCACGACTAATTTTTATTTTTCAATTTATTTAATTTATATATATATATAAAGTAGACCGTGTTTGTGGATTATGATCCCCATTGGCCAATTTAAAGACTCGTGACATTATTGTCTCATATTTTACTTTTGCAATCTCGCTTCGGGCATGTGTCCTCCCTAGCTGACTGGTTAGAGTATCCGACTGCCATGCGGGCGTCTTGGATTTGATTCCCTATTGATAACTTTTTATTCTACTTTAAAAAAACATCCATTAATAAGACTTTCTCAAAGATTGTAAAGAATTTTAGGACTTTAATCGTCACTAAAATGTTTTCACTATGTAAAATCTAATCATTGCATTTAAAACGCATGCGGCATACGGGTGTTCGATTCTCAACCAATTAAATAACTTTCTATTAAATAAAAAGACAGATCTTTTTAAAACCCGATTACAATTTTTATTTTTAATTATATTCTTAAATAATACTTTATTGACATATACTAAATAGCTCCTAAGAGCGGAATAAACTAAATATTTTGTTTCTTAGTTCATTGTTTCTTGTATAACATTAACTTGTAATAGACTCATATAACGGATCTGATAAAATATCAAGTATGATCTACAAAAATATGTTTATCTGTCTTTCTTTATAGGCCAGAATGTAGAAGGGTCCTTAATATGATATTAAAGCATTCATGCTTTAAAGTTAAAGCGGCCAAGCTCGTTAAAAGTTATTTGATCCATTCTGGCTATGGATTGGAAATACTTGGTCGCCTACTGTCCTGTCCACCAATCCAGGAAGGGACTTGCAATCAACAAATGTACAACAAAGATATATTATCAGGAGGAACCAAGAGCATCTACAGAACTTCTTGCATTGTGCCTCTGATCATAACTCTAGTCTCTGTGCTATTTCCATTGATGAATATGTTGTAGATATATGGACACTGGACGTGAGGGTTGTATTGGATTTAAACACGTGATTCCAATTATCTATATTTACACAAAAATAGTCTTATTCATCAACCCATGCATTTTATCATTGTCTAGTAGACAATACGTTTTTTTAAAAAGGGACACTCGTGTTGATAAATTAAAGAAGACATAAGCGGCAGAGCGTTGGGCTCGGACACTGAACCCAGGTAAAGGATAGTATTTGCTACCGGGACTGGAGGGTGACCCTGAGTCTACTGAGCTCTGATGGGTACCTGACATTAGTTGGGTTGAAGTAGAGGCGGCTGGGCATTGTGCTGGCCACACAATCACCTAGTATCGGTGGCCACATAATCTGAGGAATTATACTTTATCAATTTGATCAAAACGAATCGTATCTTATCTTAAACATTACAGACGCTGCTTCTATAAAGAAGATTATTTTACTTTAATTATTTACGAAAAATAAGAATGACATTAAAGCGTTGCTATGTTTAGTTTTTTTGTGCAGTCAGAAGACATGCACAAAAAATATGTTAGTAACTAACTGACTAGCAAAATCGATGTGTACTAGATTACTTTCTGCTCCTTTGTTCAATGTTATTTTTGAATTGACTTTTATTGACTAAGTAATGAGAAATATTCTAAGAGTGAGAGAGGAGTTGAGAGAATGAGAGAGAAAAAGAGAGAGAGAGAGAGAGAGAAAGGAAGACTGAGAAAGGAAAAGACAGATAGATGAATAGAGAGTGGAAGAGGGAGATAAAAAGAGAGTGATTAGTAGAGATATGTTGAGCGACAATGAGAGAAAGAGAGTATGAGTGGGAGAAATAGAGACAGCGCGAAAGAAGAAGAGAGTGAGACAGACTTAAAGAGAGAAAGAGAGAGAGAGAGAGAGGGTAAATAAAATAGAGAGAAAGATCCGTACAGTGAAATAGAGAATACAAACATTACAAAGAAAATCAATTTAAACTTGTATTTATAAGATATAATATATTTTATTCTGTTATTATTATTTTGACAGTTATATGATCAATTAAGTCAGCTTATAATGAATAAACTGACAACTCTATAATTGTGTAAGTTTTTTTTTCGGTTCAGGAATCTCACACAGGAAGCGAGATGGGAACATGGCTGTAGTCCAATAACAATCAACATCAACTCCTTGCCAAGCCACTTCGTCGAACAGGTAAAGGCAGTTGTGCTGATTTCCCAATTTCCTACTTTTAACCAGGAAGCTTGGTACAAACGTGTTATTCTGTCTGTACCTCCACACCTCCTCTGCACCTTCGTCGGTCCCCCCTGTCAGCACGAGCCTAAAGCCAGCGAACTGCTTGATAAAGTCTTTCACAAAGTTAAACTCGTCAAGATCCTCAATTTCCACCAGATGTCCACCATAAAACGCACAAGTGGCCATGGCTTCCTCAGATCTTGATATTGGATCTTGTTGGGACAAATAGTAGCGTTTTCCTTTGTAGATTTCTGATTTCTTGAAGAACCAATTCCTTGATGTCTCCACGTTGGAGAGTGAATTTGCAACACTACACTGAAGGTTAGTCACAGCGATTTGAATATCTTTAACGATTTGAAGAACCGCGTTACACGAGCAATCATTTCCAGATGAAAAGTCTGAAAGCAAAACAAATATATTTCTTTACTTATGATTAAATTGAAATGTGTGACAACTGATTGGCCTGTTGACACATTTTGTCCTCACAAAAGTTATATATATATATTTTAAGTAAATTATCATAATAAACAATATATACAACAACCAAAAAACGTTTTGTAATACATATAATTGAATAAAATAAACTGTATAGCGATACCAAACCTTAAAAAAACTAGACGAGCCTTCTGGTTCTTATATCCATGGCTTAAGATGTTCAAGAGTGAACCAAAGGAGTGGGGGACACACCAAGGTTCTGTCCAGGTGCACTTCACACCATGGCACGTCAATAGGGAGTGCACTATCTTTCTCCCACTAGGGAATTCCCTTCGAATCATTGTCGTGGTGGCTTACTCGTATACTTGCAATGTCGTCTGGTAGCGCATATCCCATACTATAGGTATGGGCATCCAGGCACCAGGTCGTGACTGAGGCGAAAATGAAATTGAGAGCGAGGGCACATGGACGCTCGGTTGGGGCTGCCCCCCATGCGTTAACCCGCCGGTGTGCTCTTGGTGCAAGCGAAATAGCTGTTTTCATATTTCGCCAGCGTTAAGACCACTGATCTATAAAAAGAATGGATTGCGCCTTCGTAATAAATTGGTTTGAGCAAAGTGAAGAAAAGGAAATCTAATCAGTTCCACCGCACTTATCGATCTGAACAAAAATTGTGTCTAAAACTTACTGCGCCACTTATCTATAAATAGATCAGAGGGAATCTATGTTGCTGCCATTTTACACAATATGCATATGAATTGTTGCTGTTAAGCTTATGACTTTTTATTAATAATATAAAACTAACAATAATACGATCAAAAGGAAAGAAAAAGAAAACAAATACTAAACAAACAAAAAAGTTAAAAATAAAAAAAGGAGACAGCAATATTTCTCAGGAAAACCCGATCCCAAAACACACTAAATTTGAAAGCATTTCAAAGGACATAATTAGGAAATGGCGCCTGTTTTATAACCTTAACATACGGTGATTAGTAATAGGTGTAAGATTATTTTTAAAAATAAATTAACGAATGAAGCAATATTGTTGATACAATTTAAATTTCTTTTGGAGGACGTTTCCAATTTATACATTTAACTTTTAACCCGATTAGTCAAACGGATTATGAGAATATAGAGCACAAACAAACATCTAAATAACTAAACAAACTCACGGTAATTATATATATTGATCAGTGACAGTATAAGCAAAATGGCGGAAATTTCTTCAAGGATGTTATTTCCGCGCCTAATCCATTCTTTTTATATAGATCAGTGGTTAAGACTAATGGGTACAAAAGTGCATAACGATATACCAGATAGGAACTCCCATTGACTAAAAGCAGCGACTAGATCTCCTAGTGATCTAAACGCCGACCACGCTATCCATCACTGCCTGAACCAATGGCTGTTTTCTCCCTCCTTTATGTCCAAAGCGAGCAAATCTTTCTTAAAGCAACCACCGGTGCATTTGGCATGCCTGTTCACGAGCCATCGTTTACGCCATAGGTTCTCAACGGGGGCGATATCGCCCCCCAGGGGGCGATTAGAAGCTTTAGGGGGGCGATAACATTCCCGGGGGCGATTGGGGGGCGATGAAGGGCAAGTGGGCGGTACATACGTACCTGCTATAATTTCAACAACTCAGCTATTTGAATCGATTAGTTTTTGGATGAAATATGATGTAAACGCAAGTGCTACTAAATATCTGATATCTCCCAATAGTAGACATACATATTATTGACAGTAAATAATAATCGCAATGACTGTTCGATGAAGTAGGGGGGGGGGGTCAGTATTTGGCAAATATGGTATGCGGCCGTCTCGTCTTATAGTTGGTTCACCGGACTGTCGCCTTAACATCTGCTAATATTACTCTTATATTACTATTTTGATGTTTTAACGAGATGTCCTTTAATGCGTTTGAATCCTTTGTAAAGAGGTACCCACAATAGCAGAGCGGTATAGATACGTAGTAATCATACAAACTGGGTAGTAATTGAAATGCTTGAAAATATTCATATAAATTCTTTAGTCATATAATATTTATACAATTTTCAAATAATTTTTACAGTTCTATCATATCATTTCAAAGTTAAAAATGCAAGCCATTTAATTTTTTATAAAAAGAAAAACAAATTGAAATATTAATTCAAATGAAAAGGGTTAATTATCTCCCTTTAATTAACAAATGTTTCCGCTAAAATTACGTTGGGGGGCGGTGAGCGGAAAAAAAATGTAAAAGGGGGCGGTGAGCCGAAAAAGGTTGAGAACCTATGGTTTACGCCAAGGGGAGTGGGTTTAGCAGACTTTCTTCAAAGATCCAGAGAAAACAGCAATCTCCTGCCCGCTTGGGTCTTAGGATGCAAGCATTAAAAGCGAATAATTTATTTGCGTCCTCAGACTAAAATCTATGAACAATTTGTTCAAAGACTAAATGTTAAAATCAATAGGGAGATAAGACTTGCACGTAAAAAGATAAGACAGTCTACATCACATGAAAAAACAAATTTAAAAAATCCAAAAGCCACTTTACTTTACGATCTTTCACTAATTTGTTTAAACTACAAAAAAAATTGTCTGTTTTGAACAAACTTATAGACACTCTCTAGGAAAATTTTAAGACTAAAGTTTAAATTAGCGTAAAGATTTTAGAGTCAAATCTGTGTCCTCAGTACCCCCCCCCCCCCCCCCCCGCAAAAAAACAACAACAGAATGTGAGCCTAATACTTTTCGTTACCTGGAAGGAAACCTGTTAAGAGAAGAAGAGATGACAACAACCACAGAGACATTTCACTGAGAGGACAAGTTTTTCTACGTGGCTGTTTACTGACTTGTGTTGAATAAAACGTGTGTAACAATAAACAGAACTTATATAGAATGTATTTCAACTGAAGATAGCTAATTAGCCTAATACCCATTCGCATTCATCTATTTTTAATTGTATTTGCATTTGCTGAGTAAGCTTTCTCATTATCAGGTAAACAAACAACACAAGTTTTATATTAAAAGGCGTCAAGAATAGTTGTGTCTGTTTATTTTTAGTAATTAAAGTCAAATTGTGGTCAATTTGTAGTCAAAATGTTGTCAAGTTGGAGTAATGCGATATATTTGTGTGAAAATTATTTTTTGTTTAATATGTAATAGATAATGTTTGTTGTTTTTTCTGAACAGTTTATCATACCATCGGGAAAAAGAAATTAAAATTAAATAATCTTTAATTATATTTTTTTTTGTTAACTTATATTTGTGGGGATATTAGTGCATTATTTATGGGGAGGGGAACTTTATTTTCTGAAACACGTCAAAGCCGTTGATCACGTTGGCGCATAGCTTTATGTGTAGATTTATAAGCAGCTAAGTTGCAACGAGACCTACGTTGAAGCTTTATAATCAGTGTGTGTAGATTTATCTTAGTTTACAAATCTACAAAATTCAATTTTGTAATGACATATTTTACTCTTGAAAAAAAAAAAACGAGCTGGGTTTTATTTTTGTTTTCCTTCTAAAAGGCACTACAAAGGCTAACTACCCAACACGAATGATTGATGAACGATAAAAGTCTGAAATAATTTTATTTAACCATAGTCGAAATACGTTTCTTTGAGCGCAAATGTGCTTTACATAGCTCAGTGCCGTTGCTAGGGATTAGGCAGCTTGGCTTGGGGCCCCTGCATTTTGACATTAAACATTATAGTATGAGAAAAAAAAACAATTCGGACACTCCTTTGGGGGCCCCATCAAGGAGGGGCCCAAGGGGACTTTCGAATTTAGACCCCCTCCCCCTCCCCTAGCTACGCCAACAAAATAGCTGCACATGCACCAATTATCTTGTACAGGTACTTAATTGTTCCATAATGTTGATGAGAAATTAAAGAATGCATGTGGTCGAATTGTATCGTCTATTTGTGTAAAATTACTGAACCATTTTATGCGTGTTAAGTGCAACCTGACGCCAAATTGTGTATTAAATGCTACATAGATGCTATTACTCATCTACTTAGTAAACGCACTCAGCTTGTTCCATTTCTCCCCCCCCCCCCCACACACCTATACCACCAGAAATTCCCAGACTGCAAGTAGGACACCATGAATGACAATGACACCATGAGTCGTAGCGGCTCTCTCCCCCATGCGTGCTGGACGTATCAGCGGTTTACACACTTCGTTAGTCATTGAGGCCCAAGGCTACATAAGGGATCATCATCAACCTAACGTAGCAGTCATCTGGGCACTTGCTCTTTATCATCATAAAGATTTCGCAGTCATCTGGGCACTTGCCCCTCATCATCATCCTGATCTAGCAGTCATCTGGGCACTTGCCATTCATCATCATCCTGATTCAGCAGTCATCGGGGCACTTGCCCTTCATCATCATCCTGATGCAGCAGTCACCTGGGCACTTGCCCTTCATCATCATCCCGATGAAGCAGTCACCTGGGCACTTGCCCTTTATCATCATCCTGAAGCAGCAGTCATCGGGGCACGCCCTTCATCATCTTCCCAATGCAGTAGTCACTTGGGCACTTGCCCTTAATCATCATCCTAATCCACCAGTCATCTTTGCACTTGCCCTTCATCATCATCCCGATGCAGCAGTCACCTGCGCATTTGCCCTTCATCATCATCCTGATGCAGCAGTCATCGGGGCACTTGCCCTTCATCGTCATCCTGGTGCAGCAGTCACCTGGGCATTTGCCCTTCGTCATCATCCTGATCAAGCAATCATCTGGGCACATGCCCTTCATCATGATCCTGATCTAGAAGTTATCTGGGCACTTGCCGTTCAGCATAATTCTTATCTAGTAGTCATCTTGACACTTGCCCTGCATCATTTTCCTGATCTTGTAGTCATCTGGGCACTTGCTCTTTATCATCATGAAGATTTCGCAGTCATCTGGGCACTTGCCCTCATCATCACCCAGGTCTAGTAGTCGTCTGGGCACTTGCCCTTCATCTTCATCCTGATCTAGCAGTCATCTGGGCACTTGCCCTTCATCATCATCCTGATGCAGCAGTCACCTGGGCACTTGCCCTTCATCATCATCCCGATGAAGCAGTCACCTGGGCACTTGCCCTTTATCATCATCCTGAAGCAGCAGTCATCGGGGCACTTGCCCTTCATCATCATCCTGATGCAGTAGTCACCTGGGCACTTGCCCTTAATCATCATCTTGATCCACCAGTCATCGGGGCACTTGCCCTTCATCATCCTGATGCAGCAGTCACCTGGGCACATACCCTTCATGATCATCCTGATCCAGCAGTCATCTGGGCACTTGCCTTCGTCATCTTTCTGATCTAGCAGTCACCTGGGCACTTGCCCTTCATCATCATTCTGATCAAGCAGTCATCTGGGCACTTGCCCTTCATCATGATCCTGATCTAGTAGTCATCTGGGCACTTGCCGTTCAGCATCATCCTGATCTAGTAGTCATCTAGGCACTTGCCCTGCATCATTATCCTGATCTAGTAGTCATCTGGGCAATTGCTCTTTATCATCATGAAGATTTCGCAGTCATCTGGGCACTTGCCCCTCATCATCACCCTGGTCTAGTAGTCATCTGGGCACTTGCCCTTCATCTTCATCCTGATCTAGCAGTCATCGGGGCACTTGCACTTCATTATGATCCTAATCTAGCAGTCATCTGGGCACTTGCCCTTCATCATCATCCTGATTCAGCAGTCGTCGGGGCACTTGCCCTTCATCATCATCCTGATGCAGCAGTTACTTGGGCACTTGCCCTTTATCATCATCCTGAAGCAGCAGTCATTGGGGCACGCCCTTCATCATCTTCCCAATGCAGTAGTCCCTTGGGCACTTGCCCTTAATCATCATCCTAATCCACCAGTCATCTTTGCACTTGCCCTTCATCATCTCCCCGATGCAGCAGTCACCTGCGCATTCGCCCTTCATCATCAACCTGATGCAGCAGTCATCGGGGCACTTGCCCTTCATCGTCATCCTGATGCAGCAGTCACCTGGGCATTTGCCCTTCATCATCATCCTGATCAACAAGTCATCGGGGCACTTGCCCTTTATCATCATTCTGATGCAGCAGTCTACTGGGCACTTGCCCTTCATCATAATCCTGATCCAGCAGTCATCTGGGCACTTGCCCTTCGTCATCATCCTGATAAAGCAATCATCTGGGCACATGCCCTTCATCATGATCCTGATCTATAAGTTATCTGGGCACTTGCCGTTCAGCATAATCCTGATCTAGTAGTCATCTAGACACTTGCCCTGCATCATTATCCTGATCTTGTAGTCATCTGGGCACTTGCTCTTTATCATCATGAAGATTTCGCAGTCATCTGGGCACTTGCCCCTCATCATCACCCAGGTCTAGTAGTCATCTGGGCACTTGCCCTTCATCTTCATCCTGATCTAGCAGTCATCTGGGCACTTGCCCTTCATCATCATCCTGATGCAGCAGTCACCTGGGCACTTGCCCTTCATCATCATCCCGATGAAGCAGTCACCTGGGCACTTGCCCTTTATCATCATCCTGAAGCAGCAGTCATCGGGGCACTTGCCCTTCATCATCATCCTGATGCAGTAGTCACCTTGGCACTTGCCCTTAATCATCATCTTGATCCACCTGTCATCGGGGCACTTGCCTTCGTCATCTTTCTGATCTAGCAGTCACCTGGGCACTTGCCCTTCATCATCATTCTGATCAAGCAGTCATCTGGGCACTTGCCCTTCATCATGATCCTGATCTAGTAGTCATCTGGGCACTTGCCGTTCAGCATCATCCTGATCTAGTAGTCATCTAGGCACTTGCCCTGCATCATTATCCTGATCTAGTAGTCATCTGGGCAATTGCTCTTTATCATCATGAAGATTTCGCAGTCATCTGGGCACTTGCCCCTCATCATCACCCTGGTCTAGTAGTCATCTGGGCACTTGCCCTTCATCTTCATCCTGATCTAGCAGTCATCTGGGCACTTGCACTTCATTATGATCCTGATCTAGCAGTCATCTGGGCACTTGCCCTTCATCATCATCCTGATTCAGCAGTCGTCGGGGCACTTGCCCTTCATCATCATCCTGATGCAGCAGTTACTTGGGCACTTGCCCTTCATCATCATTCCGATGAAACAGTCACCTGGGCACTTACCCATTATCATCATCCTGAAGCAGCAGTCATCGGGGCACTTGCCCTTCATCATCATCCTGATGCAGTAGTCACCTGGGCACTTGCCCTTAATCATCATTATAATCCACCAGTCATCGGGGCACTTGCCCTTTATGATTATCCTGATGCAGCAGTCACCTGGGCACTTGCCCTTCATCATAATCCTGATCAAGCAGTCATCTGGGCACTTGTTCTTCATCATCATCCCGATGCAGCAGTCACCTGGGCATTTGCCCTTCATCATCATCCTGATGCAGCAGTCATCGAAGCCCTTGCCCTTCATCATCATCCTGATGCAGCAGTCACCTGGGCATTTGCCCTTCATCATCATAAAGATCCACCAGTCATCGGGGCACTTGCCCTTTATCATCATCCTGATGCATTTGTCACGTGGGCACTTGCCCTTCATGATCATCCTGATCCAGCAGTCATCTGGGCACTTGCCCTTCATCATGATTCTGATCTAGCAGTCACCTGGGCACTTGCCCTTCATCATCATCCTGATCAAGCAGTCATCTGCGCACTTGCCCTTCATAATCATCCTTATCTAGCAGTCACCTGGGCACTTGCCCTTCATCATCATTCTGATCTAGTAGTCATCTGGGCACTTGTCATTCAGCATCATCCTGATCTAGTAGTCATCTATGCACTTGCCCTTCATCATCATCATCCTGATCTAGTAGTCATCTGGGCACTTGCCATTCAGCAGCATCCTGATCTAGTAGTCATCTATGCACTTGCCCTTCATCATCATCATCCTGATCTAGTAGTCATCTGGGCACGCCATTCAGCATCATCCTGATTTAGTAGTCATCTATGCACTTGCCCTTCATCATCATCATCCTGATCTAGTAGTCATCTGGGCACTTGCCATTTAGCATCATCCTGATCTAGTAGTCATCTATGCACTTGCCCTTCATCATCATCATCCTGATCTAGTAGTCATCTGGGCACTTGCCATTCATCATCATCATCCTGATCTAGTAGTCATCTGGGCACTTGCCATTCAGCATCATCCTGATCTAGTAGTCATCTATGCACTTGCCCTTCTTCATCATCATCCTGATCTAGTAGTCATCTATGCACTTGCCCTTCATCATCATCCTCCTGATCTAGTAGTCATCTGGGCACTTGCCATTCATCATCATCATCCTGATCTAGTAGTCATCTGGGCACTTGCCATTCAGCATCATCCTGATCTAGTAGTCATCTATGCACTTGCCCTTCATCATCATCATCCTGATCTAGTAGTCATCTGGGCACTTGCCATTCATCATCATCATCCTGATCTAGTAGTCATCTGGGCACTTGCCATTCAGCATCATCCTGATCTAGTAGTCATCTATGCACTTGCCCTTCATCATCATCATCCTGATCTAGTAGTCATCTGGGCACTTGCCATTCATCATCATCATCATCCTGATCTAGTAGTCATCTGGGCACTTGCCATTCAGCATCATCCTTATCTAGTAGTCATCTATGCACTTGCCATTCATCATCATCATCCTGATCTAGTAGTCATCTGGGCACTTGCCATTCAGCATCATCCTGATCTAGTAGTCATCTATGCACTTGCTCTTCATCATCATCATCCTGATCTAGCAGTCACCTGGGCACTTGCCCTTCATCATCATCATCCTGATCTAGCAGTCACCTTAGCACTTATAGTGAAAGAATCGCATACTTTTTTGTAGCTGTTTATTGCTTGTAGTTTGAATTAGGGAAGTTAAGACCGTTTTTGTTTCAAACCGGTTTTTGGTTCTATAACGCCAGTTTAAAACTGAATTTCGGTTCCCCTCTGTCCAAGCCAGAAAAGCCATTTGTGCGTAGTTTTGTAGGTATATTTGAAAAATAGTTCAAACTTAATTTGTGTTTGCAGGGCACTCAAGGGGTTGATTTGTGTGAATGCAATATGATTTTGTACATTTTACCATAAAATTATTTAGAACCAAAAAAATCTGGGCTTATTGATTAAAACCGATAATAGCTTTCAATAGTGACAATCATATTTCCGATTATCGTTGACCATAATATTAAGAAGCATATGAGGAGGTTGATGATTTTAATCCAGGATGCTTCGTACGCAGGTGCTTACGCAATCCAATGGTACTGCCACCGCCTATCTGTTGGGAACAGTTTACACCGAGTCATCGTTAAAGAAGTTTTTTCAAAGATGAGCCGAAAAGTAAGAAGATTCATGTTAATTATAACTGTAATTTGACATAATTTGGTTTGATGTTGTAACTATCGCAAGCCATAGTTGTTATTTGGAAAAAAAAAAGAAACACAATATCTAAGACTAAATAGTTTTAGCAAGGCGTTTCAAGAATTGTTTTGTGCGAAACCAACTTTATTTCTTAAAAATATTTCCACCAGAACAAAAAAAGAAAGAAAAGGGTGTATTTCCCACAAAAAAAAACGAAATCCGAATTTGAAAATCCCTACCGGTTTTTCGGTTTTAAAACCGGAATTCGGTATTCCAGTTTTCGTTTAACACCCCTAGTTTTAATATACAGTGTTATGGAGATTCGGAGTTTTGGGGAGCTACATTTGTATGCCCTGCAGTGCCGGACAATCAAAAAGGCGATTAACAACAGTCTCATTTTGGTGTTTACAGAGGGAGACATGCCACCGCTTTTTCTGGTCTGATGCGGTTAAAAAAAAAAAAAAAAAATTTTAAACCAAAAGTAAAAGGGCACATAACTCACTTATTGTAATCAAACAAAATAAACTAAAGTTTAATGATAATAACGAATTTATCAAAATGGTTAAAAGGCGCGATCATTCTAAGGGAAGAAAGTTGACTTTGTAAAAAACATTTGTTGGTTGTGTTATAATTATAGATGTTGAATAAAAACAACAACTAGTGTTCCAGAAGTTAGCAAGGAGTGTTAGTTATGATTTCTCTTATTACTCCAGTATATAGCCTTATCTTTTTGTCTATCAATATATTATATAGTCCTCACTTTGGATGTGTGCATTATTTATTGTTATTGCATTATTACACTCATCGCATACTGACAAACTAAGATTTAATGCGAGGAATAGAGTAGCACGATATTGCTTCATCCATCTGAGACGCCAGTTGCTTATTGCCGTCGGGATACTTTGTAGTACGTCATAACATCCGACTTGCAACATGGAATATAGTAGGGATGGCCTCTGCACTTAGGCTCTAGGACTAAACTTACAAGGCAGGGTGATGCATTATACATTTGTAACAGTGAGTAATAAGCTACATATAATATCATAGATCATCGTTTCATGAATGCAGGGTCGAAACCCGTTACCGGGCAGCGAAATCTAACTTACCGGGTCATCAAAAAGAATACATAGTCAGTTTTTTTGTAATGGACCTACCTAGTATATTTCACCCCCAAGCTGACATTTGGATCACCTGTTTGGAAAATTACTTGGAAATCCATAGCATGTGATACATTTTTTTATAGGCTTGTATATGTCATAATAATGGGTTTCATATCTGTCGCGGTAGACGAATCTTTTGGTAGACGAACTGTTGTGGTAGTATTTATCTCGTGCTGTCTTGTGGAACCGATGAAGTTGCAGAGGAGGTCTGGAGGTACAGACAGAATAACACGTTTGTGCCAAGCTTCCTGGTTAAAAGTAGGAAACAAAGAAATAAACTAAACTGATTGCCTTTATCTGTTCGTAGCCTTCGATTGGTATGTGCATGATGATTATTGTTATTACACTTACAGCGCATAGTCAACTCGTTTCCTGTGCTACATTCCTGAACATGAAAAAAACGTACAAGATCATGGAGTTGTCAGTTTATCTATATATTTAAAAAGACAGTGTTAAGCCCCGCGAGGATCCCCATTGGTCAATTTGAAAACACAGTGTGTCACTGACCTATCTAGGCCTAGCCCAATATACCGTCTAATAATTTTTTTTACATCGGACATGTGTCTTCGATAGCTCAGTTGTTAACGTAGTGGACTGCTATACGGGCGACCAGGGTTCGATTCTCCAGTTAGACTATACTTTTTTTTTCGACAATTAATTTTTCAAACTTTTAAAAACAAAAGACATTGTAAATCTATAGGCAATATAGATTTTGTTAAAAAAAAATATTTGACTATTTTTTTTACCCTATTACAATATTTATTTACTTTCCTAAAAGTATTCAGTAAGTGTTGTTTATCAATTTGTTATCTGCACCCCAGACAGTCCTTTTTTTTTTCACCCGGGCAACGCCGGGCAATGTAGCTTGTTCATTTTAAGCTGACTTTGTTATAACATAACTTAATCAAAATAATAATCACAGAATAAAATATATTTTATGTTATAAGAAATTATAAATTGATTTTTTTTTCTTTTCTGCTGTTTGTATTTTTTTTTCAATATACGGATCATTCTTTGTATTTTATTTACACTCTTTCTCTCTTTCTTTCTCTCTTTCTCTCGCTCTTTCTCTCTATTTCTCTCTCTTTCTCTCTTTCTCTCTCTCTCTTTCTCTCTCTCTCTTTTTCTCTCTTTTTCTCTCTCTTTCTCTCTCTCTCTTTTTCTCTCTCTTTCTCTCTCTCTTTTTCTCTTTCTTTCTCTCTCTCGATCTTTCTCTCTCTTTCTTTCTCTCTCTCTCTTTCTCTCTCTTTCTCTCTCTCTCTTTTTCTCTTTCTTTCTCTCTCTCTCATTCTCTCTCTTTCTTTCTCTCTCTCTCTTTTTCTCTCTCTTTCTCTCTCTCTCTTTTTCTCTTTCTTTCTCTCTCTCTCATTCTCTCTCTTTCTTTCTCTCTCTCTCTTTCTCTCTCTCGTTCTCTCTCTCTCTTTCTCTCTCTCTCTCCCTCTCTCTCTTTCTCTGTCTCTCTCTTTCTCTCTCTCATTCTTTCTCTCTCTCTCTCTCTTTCTCTCTCGTTCTCTCTCTCTCTTTTTTTCTCTCTCTCTCCCTCTTTCACACGTAACAATGTCAATATTAAAAACTAAATGAAAAGTTTATTTTAACGAGTTAAAACTTTAGTGGGATACGGTAGCCAGGCTGGTAGCGCGTTCGGCTGGCGTACCAAAAGGACCTCGGTTCGAATCCTGGTTAAGGTTAGAATTTGTTCCTGGGCTGGCTCTACCCAGCCCTGGTGGGTTCCTGGCTTTAGTTTGGGTAAAGTAAAGGCGGCTGGGCGTTGTGTCGGCCACACAATTCTCTAGTACGCCGTGGTCATGAAAACTGGTGAACACTGCTTCACCGACCCTATGGATCGATTTTGTCCCACGGTATACTTTACTTACTCTACTTACTTTACCAAATCGTTATCTATCTGTTTACAGGAGCAGTTTGTTCATCCAAATTAAGTTTGTCTTTATTTGACGTCAAATTGGGAACTCCAATCAATGGATGCGACTGGCGTAGAATCATTCACTCTTTATCTTATCCACTGGATGAAAAGATGGGAAAACCTTTATACGAGAACTGCAACATCGATGGATTCTGCAAGTTAGTTTTAATTATCTCTTATCTTGCACGTTACAGACGTTTCTTCTATAAAGAAGATTATTGCGTCCTACGCTTACTACATTACACACTAGCGAGGTGTTAAATTTCCAATTTATTTGGCAATTTGTTGTATTTTTAGTTGTTGTTCTTTTTTTATGATTTGTAAGACATTTAGAGTGTCTTTCCAGTTTAGACCTCAAATTCAAACGAGATTTCTACTAAGGCAAGATTTAGTCTTGTCTCTCTAAAACACACAATATATTTCTCTCTTAACCGATCGTATCTCCAAACAGCTTGGATAAAGTATGAGTGTGCCCCCCCCTCCCCTCTAAAAGAAAACGAAGGATATTATGTTGCATCATCTTTTTTGATGACTTAACACTCCGACGCTCTATGACATATGTCTCCAATAATTACGTCACGTACAAAAATTTACCACCATCTTTAACATAATAAATCTTTGATATAGTAGTTTAATTGAAATATTTTCAGCTTCTAAATGATTGCTTAGAAAAAGGCATATAGTTGGTGATCTTTTATGCCTATATAATAATGTATGATTAAAATGGTCCGCTATATAGGGGGCGATTGGATGTGTATTATACAGACGCACGACTAATTTTTATTTTTCAATTGATTAAATCTATGTATATAAAGTAGACTGTGTGTGTGGATTATGATCCCCATTGGCCAATTTAAAGACTTGTGACATTATTGTCATTGTTATTATTGTTATTATTTTACTTTTTGCAATCTCGCTTCCGGCATGCGTCCTCCCTAGCTGAGAGGTGAGTGTATCCGACTGCCATTGATAACTTTTATTCTACTTTTAAAAAATTCCATTAATAAAATACATTTTGAACGCATGCAGCAAACAAGTGTTCGATTCTCAACTAATTAAATAACTTTATGTTAAATAAAAACACAGATCTTTTTAAAACCCGATTACAATATTTATTTTAAATTATATTCCTAAATATTACTTTATGGACATAGGCCTAAATAATGTACGACCCCTTAGCTCCTCAGAGCGGAAAAAAAGAAAGATTTTTTTTTCATAGTTCATTGTTTCTTGTATAAAATTAACTTGTAATAGACTCATACAATCGATCTGTTTAAATATCAAATATGATTTTCAAAAATATGTTTATCTGTTTTATCTGGCCGGAATGTAGAAGTGTCCTTAATAGGATATTAAATCATTCAAGCTTTAAAGGTGAAGCGGACAAGCTCGTTAAAAGTTATTTGATTCATTCTGGCTATGGCTTGGAGATCATTGGTCGCCCACTGTCCTGTGCAGCAATCCAGGAAGGGACTTGCAATCAACAAGTGGACAACAAAGATATATCAGGACGAACCATGAGAGTCCACAGAATTTCTTGCATTGTGCCTCTCATCATAACTCTAGCCGCTGTGTTTTTCCCATTGGTGAATATGTGGTAGAAATATGAACATTGAACCTGTGCGTCGTATTGGATTTAAACACGTGATTCCAAATAAATATCTATGTTTACACAAAAATAGACTTATTCATCAATCCATGCATTTTATCATTGTCTAGTAGATAAAATGTTTTTTTTTAAAAAGTGACACTCGTGTTGATAAATTAAAGAAGACATGAGCGACAGCGCGTTGGGCTGGGACACTAAAACCCTGGTAAAGGCTAGTATTTGCTACCGGGACTGGAGGGTGTCCCTGAGTCTACTCAGCTCTGATGGGTACCTGACATTAGTTGGGTTGAAGTAAAGGCGGCTGGGCATTGTGCTGACCACACAATCCCCTAGTATAGGTGGCCACATAATCTGATGAACTCTGCTTTATCAATTTGATCAAAACGGATCGTTTCTTATCTTAAACATTACAGACGCTGCTTCTATAAAGAATATTATTTTACTTTAGTTACGAACATAAATAAGAATGACATTTAAGCGTTGCTATATTAAGTATTTTTGTGCAGTCAGAAGGCATGCAGAAAACTATGTTCTAATTATTTACTAACTAGCTTACTAGCAAAAAAAATGTGTAATAGATTACACTGTGCGTTTTGGTTCAATGTTATTTTGTAATTGACTTTTATTGACCAAGTATTGAGAAATATTCTAAGAGTGAGAGAGGAGTTGAGAGAAAGAGAGAGAGAGAGAGAGAGAGAGAGAGAGAGAGAGAAAGGAAGACATAGAAAGGAAAACACAGATAGATGAATAGAGAGTGGAAGAGAGAGATAATAAGAGAGTAATTAGTAGAGATATATTGAGTGACAAAGAGAGAAAGAGAGAGTGAGTGGGAGAAAAAGAGAAACAGAGAAAGAAGAAGAGAATGAGACAGAGAGAAAGAGAGAAAGAGAGAAAGAGAGAGATAGTAAATAAAATATAGAGAATGATCCGTATAGGGAAATAGAGAATACAAACATCACAACAACAAAAAAATTAAACTTTTATTTATAAGATATAATATCTTTTATTCTGTGATTATTATTTTGACTAAGTTATATGATTAAGTCAGCTTTTAATGAATAAACTAACAACTCGGTTCAGGAATCTCACACAGGAAGCGAGTTGGGTAATCAGCTGAAGTGTAATAACAAGAATCATCAACTCCAAGCCAAGTCTCTCCGTCGAACAGGTAAAGGCAGTTGTATTTATTTCCCCCTTTCCTACTTTTAACCAGGAAGCTTGGTACCGACGTGTTATTCTGTCTGTACCTCCAGACCTCCTCTGCACCTTCGTCGCTCCCCCCTGTCAGCACGAGCCTAAAGCCAACGAACTGCTTGATAAAGTTTTTCACAAAGTTAAACTCATCAAGATCCTCAATTTCCACCAGATATCCACCATAAAACACACAAGTGGCCATGGCTTCCTCAGATCTTGAAATTGGATCTTGTTGGGACAAATAGTAACGTTTTCCTTTGTAGACTTCAGATTTCTTGAAGAACCAGTTCCTTGATGTCTCCACGCGAGAGTTGGAATTTTTAACGCTCACCCTAAGGTTATTCATAGCGATTTCAAGATTTTCTATGCGAGACTCGAGAACCGCATTACAATGGGGCTGTTGTCCAGCTGAAAAGTCTGAAAGCAAAACAAAATATATTTTTTTACTTATGATTAAATTGAAATGTGTGACAACTGATGGGCCTGTTGACACATTTTGTCCTTACAAAAGTTATATACATGGTATATATATTAAGTAAATTAGCATAATAAACAATATATACAACAACCTAGAATGTTTTTGTATTACATATACTTTAATAAAATAAGCTGTATAGGGATACCAAACGTTATAAAAACTAGATGAGCCTACTGGTTTTTATGTCCAGGGCGTAAGATGTTCAAGAGTGAACCAAAGGAGTGGGGGGACACACCAAGGTTCTGTCCGGGTGCACGTCACACCACGGCACGCAAATAGGGCGAGCACTATCTTTCTCCCACTAGAGAATTCCCTTCGGATCATTGTCGTGGTGGCTCACTCGTATAGCAATGTCGCCTGGTAGCGCATATCCCAGACACTAGGTCGGGACTGAGGCAAAAATGCTGCGGACAAAGCTTCCTCCCCACCGAGCTCTTGGACCTCTCGAATACAATTAAGAGCAAGGGCACTCGGACGCACAGTTGGCGCTGCCTCCCCCCATGTGTTAGCCCGCCGGTGTGCTCTTGGTGCAAGCGAAATAGTTGTTTTCACATTTCGCCAGCGTTAAGACTAATGGGTACATAAGTACATTGCTATATACCAGATAGGAACTGCCATTGACTAAAAGCAGAGACTAGGTCTCCTAGTGCTCTAAACGCCGACCACGCTATCCATCACTGCCCGAATCGATGGCTGTTTTCTCCCTCCTTTATGTTACACACTTGTCTAATGCGAGCAAATCTTTCTTAAAGACAACCACAGGCACATTTGGCTTGCCTGTTCACGAGCCATTGTTTACGCCAAGGTGAAGTGGGTTTAGCAGAACTTTCTTCAAAGATCCGGAGAAAACAGCAATCTCCTGCCAGCTTGGGTCTCAGGATGCATGCATCAAAAGCAAATAATTTATTTACGTCCTAAGGCTAAAAGTTATGAACATTCTGTTCCAAGACTAAATGTTACAATCGATGCGGGGATGAAACTTACACGTAAAATTATAAGACAGTCTTCTTCTTCTATCCCATAACCCGAGCGAGGGTCGTTGGGGCACCATTTTTGGACAGTTGGATAATTTTACGCCATTTGTCTCGGTCTTGCGCCTCTTTCTGGGAGTCTGCAAGAGAAAAGCCGGTCCTCTCCTTGATGTCATCATCCCATCGTCTCTTCTGCCTGCCTCTCTTTCTTCCACCTCGCACTGTGCCCTGCAGGATTGTTTTCGCCAGGCCTTCGAATCTTGCCACATGCCCATGCCATTGAAGTTTTCCGGATTTAATGGCACTGAGTAGATCCTCATGATGGCCGATGACGTAGGTGATTCGCTCACGGACAGCCTCATTTGTAACCCGATCTTTGAAGGAGATGTTCAAAATTTTACGTAGGCATCTCATTTCCATGGCTCTGATTCTTTTCTGGAGATCCGCTGTAAGTGTCCATGTTTCACAGACGTACATACACGTACACGTACAAAGACGTACGTACTGCCATCGCAAAGGAAGTGCATCAGTCGAATCTTTGAGTAAAGTGAAAGACAGTCTGCATCACATTTAATAAAAAAAAATGAGAAAATCCGAAAGCCGCTTAACTTTACGATCTTTCACTAATTTGTTTAAACTACAAGAACATTGTCTTTCGCGAACAAACATATAGACACTCTCTAAGAAAATAAATATTTTAGGATTAAAGTTCAAATTTAGCGTAAAGATTATTTAGTCTAATCTGTGTCCTCGGTAACCAAAAAAAAAAACAGAATGTGAGCGTAATACTTTTCGTTACCTGGAAGGAAACCTGCCAAGAGAAGAAGAGATGAAAACAACCAAAAAGACATTTCACTGCGAGGACAAGTTTTTCTACGTGGCTGTTTACTGACTAGTGTTGAATAAAACGTGTGTAACAATAAACAGAACTTTTATAGAATGTATTTCAACTGAAGATAACTAATTAGCCTAATACCAATTCGCACTCATTTATTTTGTATTTGCATTTGCTGAGTAAGCATTCTCATTATCTGGTAAACAAACAAAACCAGTTTTTTTTTAAAAGGCGTCAAGAATAGTTGTATCTGTTTCTTTCAGAAATTGAAATCAAATTGTGGTCAATTTGTGGTCAAATTGTAGTCAAAGTGTGGTTAAATTGTAGTAAAATTGTAGTCAAGTTGTAGCCAAATTGTGGCCAAATTGAAGTCAAATTGTAGTCAAATAATAGTCAAATATAGTCAAATTGTGGTTACATTTTGGTCAATTTCTGGTCAAGTTGTGTTCAAACATTGATTTGATTTATATTTATATTAACCTTGAAGCGAGATTTAATGCGAGATATGTTTGTGAAAATTGTTTTTTGTTTAATTTGCATTAAATACTGTTTGTTGTTTTTTCTGAACAGTTTATCATACCATCGGGAAAAAGAAATTGAAATTAAATAATTCTTAATTATACTTTGTTGTTAACTTAAATTTGTGGAGGTTTAAGTGCATATTTTTGGGGTTAGGGAACTTTTTTCTGAAAAAAGTCAAAGCGTTGACGCATAGCCTTATGTGTAGATTTATAAACAGAAAAGTTGCAGCTAAGTTTTAGCGTAATCTACTTTGAAGTTTTATAAGCAGTGTATATAGATTTATAAAGAGCTAAGTTGCAACGAGACCTACGTTGAAGCTTAATAAGTAGTATGTGTAGATTTATCTAAGTTTTCAAATCTACAAAATTTAATTTTGTAAAGATGTATTTTACTCTTTAAAAAAAAACGAGTTTGGTTTTATTTTTGTTTTGCCCTCTAAAAGGCACTACGTAGGCTAACTACGCTACACGAATGATTGATGAACGCTAAAAGACACTACATAGGCTAACTACGCTACACGAAGGATTGATGAACGCTAAACGGCACTACGTAGGCTAACTACGCTACACGAATGATTGATGAACGCTAAAGGGCACTACATAGGCTAACTACGCTACACGAATGATTGATGAACGCTAAAAAGCACTACATAGGCTAACTACGCTACACGAATGATTGATGAACGCTAAAGGGCATTACATAGGCTAACTACGCTACACGAATGATTGATGAACGCTAAAAGGCACTACATAGGCTAACTACGGCTACACGAATGATTGATGAACGCTAAAAAGCACTACATAGGCTAACTACGCTACACGAATGATTGATGAACGCTAAAAGGCACTACGTAGGCTAACTACGCTACACGAATAATTGATTAACGCTAAAAGGCACTACATAGGCTAACTACGGCTACACGAATGATTGATGAACGCTAAAAAGCACTACATAGGCTAACTACGCTACACGAATGATTGATGAACGCTAAAAGGCACTACGTAGGCTAACTACGCTACACGAATGATTGATGAACGCTAAAAGGCACTACATAGGATAACTACGCTACACGAATGATTGATGAACGCTAAAAGGCACTACATAGGCTAACGACGCTACACGAATGATTGATGAACGCTAAAAGGCACTACATAGGCTAACTACGCTACACGAATGATTGATGAACGCTAAAAGGCACTACATAGGCTAACTACGCTACACGAATGATTGATGAACGCTAAAAGGCACTACGTAGGCTAACTACGCTACACGAATGATTGATGAACGCTAAAAGGCACTACATAGGCTAACTACGCTACACGAATGATTGATGAACGCTAAAAAGCACTACATAGGCTAACTACGCTACACGAATGATTGATGAACGCTAAAGGGCATTACATAGGCTAACTACGCTACACGAATGATTGATGAACGCTAAAAGGCACTACATAGGCTAACTACGGCTACACGAATGATTGATGAACGCTAAAAAGCACTACGTAGGCTAACTACGCTACACGAATGATTGATGAAGGCTAAAAGGCACTACGTAGGCTAACTACGCTACACGAATGATTGATGAACGCTAAAAGGCACTACATAGGCTAACTACGGCTACACGAATGATTGATGAACGCTAAAAAGCACTACATAGGCTAACTACGCTACACGAATGATTGATGAACGCTAAAAGGCACTACGTAGGCTAACTACGCTACACGAATGATTGATGAACGCTAAAAGGCACTACATAGGATAACTACGCTACACGAATGATTGATGAACGCTAAAAGGCACTACATAGGCTAACGACGCTACACGAATGATTGATGAACGCTAAAAGGCACTACATAGGCTAACTACGCTACACGAATGATTGATGAACGCTAAAAGGCACTACATAGGATAACGACGCTACAAGAATGATTGATGAACGCTAAAAGTCTGAAATTATTTTATTGAACCAAAGTCAAAATATGTTTTTTTAGCGTAAACGTGCTTTACATAGCTGCCCATGCACCAATTATCTTGTACAGGTAGGTGAAACAGGATGTCGCCACATGTTAGAAATCGATTATGCAGGTGTTGAACAGCTTGACAAGCTTAATTGTTCCATAATGTTGATGAGAATATAAAGACTGCATATCGTCGAATTGTATCGTCTGTTGGTGTAAAATTACTGAACCATTTTATGTGTGCAATCTGACGCCATATTGTCTACTTAGTAAACGCACTCAACTTGGCCCATTTCTCCCCCCTCCCCACACACACACATATCTAAGCCATCAGATATTCCCAGAGTGCAAGTAGGACACCATGAGTCGTAGCGGGGCTCTCCCCCATGCGTGCTGGACGTATCAGCGGCTTACACACTTCGTTAGTCATTGAGGACCACGGCTACAGAACGGATCATCATCATTATGATCCAGCAGTCACCTGGCCACTTGTCCTTCATCCTCATCCTGATCCAGCAGTCATCTCGGCACTTGCCCTTCATCATCATCCTGATCCAGCAGTCATCTGGGCACTTGCCCTTCTGCCTGAAGTTATTGTGAAATAATTGCATACTTTTTGTAGCTGTTTATAGTTTGTAGATTGAATAAGGGATGTTAAAACCGTTTTTTTTTTGTTTCAAAACCGGTTTTCGGTACTATAAAACCAGTTTAAACCGGATTTGGCCGGTTTTGGCCCTCCCCCCCCCCCCCCCCCCCTATCAGGCCAGAAAAATTAAATGTGAGTAAATGTGTAGGTATATTGAAAAATAGCTCAAACTTAATTAGTATTTGTCGGGCATTCAAGGGGTTGATTTGTGGGAATGCAATATGATTTTGTACATTTTACCATAAAATTATTTAAAACTAAACACATTTGGACTAATTGATTAAAACCGATAATAGCTTTTAATAGTGACAATCAATTTTTCGATTATCGTTGACAATAACATTAAGTAGCATATGAGGAGGATGACGATGCAGTGGCGTAGCTAGGGAATTTGGGGCCCGGGTGGCTTGGCCTCTTTAGGTCCCCCTGCATTTTGACATTCGACATTATGACATGAGATAATGTACTTAATAAATATATAAGTATAAATTCAAATTGGTACATTATATCAGTAAAATTTAAAAAAAATAATCATTATGACTCTTTTAATTAATAATACCGTTGTTCATTGGCGAGATAATGCACAAGGTACAAATCTCAATTCATATCGCTTCACGTCATGCTTTCTGTGCAGCAAAGGCATCTATAACATCATCTAGATTCTAGATCATAGGTTCTCAACCTTTTTCGTCTCACCGCCCCCTTTTAAACACATTGTTTCGCTCACCACCTCCGAACTTTCTTTTATCGCCCAGTTGGGCTTTTTCAGAAGCACATCGAAGCACTCAAAGTGGAGTTTTCTAATCAAAGGCAAGTCTTTCAAATTGATGGACATATTTTTTCATACCACATCAAACCTAACTGGTTTGATCTTACTACAACCTTCTTAGATGTAGATCTTTGTTTTTTTTTTAAGTGGATGAATATTGGCAATTTTAAAATGGAGCATGTTGAATTTTAAACATTTAAAAAATGCATTCAAATGTGCCCCTTTGCGGAAAAAATGTGCAAGAAAGCTGCTTAGGAAAGTCATTTGCTATTCTCAACTGCTTGGCATTTGCTCATTTACATACTTTTAGCTTTTGGTTCAAATTACACATGTGAACATATTTTATCGCACATTAAAGCTGTTTTAAGCATACAAAGCGGTCACCTACACTTGAACAATCATTAATTGATATGGACTAATTACATTTAAACGAGATTTTATGCTCATCTTCTTTAATTAAACATAAATACAATTAATTCTAAAACAAATTTATTTGTATAATTAATTTAGAAACATGAGAGACTTATTTAATAGCACTATATTAAAACATTTCTGTAATTATTAATGTTTAAAATATAAACTCCTTAAATCGACAAACAATTAAAGCAGTTAATGTTTATTTACATCTGTTAATTTTTTTTCTAATAATTAAATCTTGTTAAGAACACCATAATGTTAAATGTATATAAAGAAATAATAATAATCAGTAATATTTGTTACACTACAAAAAAAAATTTGTCCGGCATCACTATTGAATCAAATGTGGAAACATTCTTTTTTTTTTATTAAAGGGAGATAATTAGCCAAAGGAGGGACAAGGAGGTAAAACTCCGACGCACCACATAATGGAAAAAAAATAAAGATATCTCGGTAAAACTGATATCAAAATACCATAAACATTAGCAGATGTTAGGGAGACAGTGATCGGTCAGCAAGGTTGACAGTTCAGTGAACCAGCCACAGGACCAGCCGGCTGCACACCACAAGCTTATTTACCAAATAATGACCCCTACTTAATCGAAAAGTCATTGCGATTCCTTTTTCTTATTAGTATAATAATATGTAGGCCTACAGTTGAGGGATATTATATATTTAGCAACACTTGCGTTTAAATCACATTTCATCCAAAAACAAATCGATTCAAAAGCTGAGGTGTTCAAATTATATCAGTTAGTTTGTACCACCCACTTGCCCTTCACCGCTCCCCCATCGCCCCCGAGAATTTCAGCGTCGCCCTAAAGCTTCTCACCCACCCCCCCGGGAGGGGGGGGGGGCGTCGCCCGCGTTGAACCTATGATCTAGTTTATTGATATCTAGTATTTTTGACTCCATTGACATTAAAGCCATGCTGCTAAGTCTTTCTTTCGTCATTGTGCTCCTGAGATAGTTTTTGATTAACTTGAGTTTTGATAATGATCTCTTACATGATGCAATGGAAGTGGCCTGAGTTAGCAGTATTCGGATAGATGTTGCAAGGTTTGAGCATACATCATTACCATATGAAGCCAGCTTCCTCAATATGTCAATTGGTGATTGTGGTACTGGTTTGTTGATGAAAAGTGCTCGTGCATCAATGACATCATTGAACAAGCGATTTGCCTGTATTTCATCATACAAACAGGAAAAAGTAACATAGTTTTTCATCAGCGTGTCATCATCCATAGACTCCAACAGGTGTCTTGGTTCAAGAAGAAACCCAAAGGTGTCCACATGGTTTTCCAGCTTTTGGAATATGTCCTTCATCTCCATATGAAGTCCGTCCAGCACTTCTGCCGCAACACGGTTGAAACGGAATTCTATTGACAGTCCTACATCCGAACTCAACTCCCCATTAAGTCTTTCTTTCTTCTGGTTGTTTTGCTTACAGGAAATCTTTCTTTTGCTCGATGGATTGGGTGATCAGTTTCGTTTGTTTCTTGTCATTTTGCAGAAAGCACGAAATGGTCTTAATCTCTTCAGCAGCTTCCCGAATGTGCACTCCAGACTTTTGTGGTCTCTTCTGAACTATATTGATTGGGCGCAGGATATTTGACCAGAAATTCAGATACGCAAAAAAATCTTAATTTTCCACTGCATGAAGAAGATTCAGTGCACTACTTCAAGTGCCCATTCTTTCAGTTGTTGATTCAGATAGTCTCTCCAACAGCTTGATGATTTTGTCAAGATGCAAGGAAACTGACGACGTAGCGTCTTCTTTTGATGACCACCTTGTAATTTTCTCCTTTTTTAGACTCCCGGCTACAGCTTCTTTCAGTTTGGCCCATCTCTGGGGTGACTTGGAAAAAAACTTCAGCATTTCATGTACAGTTAAAAAAAAGGTGACGATTGCTGGATCTATCTCAGCAGAATGAAGAGCTGCCAGGTTGAGAGAGTGATTATCACGATCAGAAATGTTGTCTTTGGAAATTTATGTCTAAGAGACGTTTCTGCAGGCCAAAATTTGATTTTTAATATTAATAAATTTATTACACCGTTTTTAGTATGTTTTTAAAATAAAATAGGGGGTAAAAGTTTTTATTGGAAAATTGATTGCAATGGGAAGTTGATTTCAAGAGTAGGTAAATTGATTGCAAGGAAATTATAAAATAATGGTGTACAATTTTTCATTGGAAAATGGATTGCAAGGATGGGAAAATTGATTGTAAGGTTGAGAAAATCGATCGAAAAACCCAATATATGAACTATTGCCCTTCTGTTTATGTTCATGGACAGATGGATTATAGCATGGACATAAAATAGAAAATACACAGGGCCGTATTTATAATTGTGGGGGCCCTGTTCCAAAATTTATGTGGGGCCCCTCCTGGCCTTGTCTCTGCCTTCCACATACCCCAGAAGAACAGTGCCGTTAATCCATGTTACATTGTGTAAAATCATTTAAAAAAATGTATGTCTCGCTTAGCTTAGTTGAACCTGAGTGCTTAAAATTGTAGGGGAATAAATGCATTTTATTTGACATTTTTAACGAACGAATGGGGATGTCACTAACACAATTTTTTTTGGGATGTATGGGGGCCCCTTTTGTGTGGGGCCCCCACACAAAAGGGGCCCCTGTTCCAATGGAACACGTGGAACATCCCTAAATACGTCACTGAAGATACCTATACAATGCTGTCAAGTGAAAGTGTTTTACAAAAACCGGAGTTTTGTATATATTCCTATAATTGACAGTTTTTAGTAAAATTTTGACCATAAAAAATAACGTACACGATCATAGAGTTGTCAGTTTATTCATTATAGGCTGACTTTATTATAAGATAACTTAATCAAAATAATAATCACAGAATAAAAGATATTTTATGTTATAAGAAATTATAAATTGATTTTCTTTTCTTTTCTGCTGTTTGTATTTTTTATTCCCATATACGGATCTTTCTTTCTATTTTATTTACCCTCTCTCTCTTTCTCTCTCTCTTTTTCTCTCTCTCTTTCTCTCTTTCTCTCTCTCTCTTTCTCTCTCTCTCTCTTTCTCTTTGGTCCGACGGTATACTTTTCTTACACGTATCTATCTGCTTACATGAGCAGATTGTTCGTCCAAATTAAGTTTGTCTTCTTGTGACGTCGAATTGCGAACTCCAATCAATGGATGCGACTGGCGTAGAATCATTCACTCTTTATCTAATCCACTGGATGAAAAGATGGGAAAACCTTTATATGAGAACTGCAACCTCGATGGATTATGCAGGTTTGTTTCAATTATCTCTAATCTTGCACGTTACAGACGTTTCTTCTATAAAGAAGATTATTGCGTCCTACGCTTATTACTTTAAACAGTAGCGAGGTGTTAAATTTCCAATTTATTCAGCATTTGTTGTATTTTTAGTTGTTTTTTTCTTAATGATTTGTAAGACATTTAGAGTGTCTTCCTGTTCAGACCTCAAATTCAAACGAGATTTCTACAAAAGCAAGAATTAGTCTTGTTTCTCTAAATCACACAGTGCACTTCTTGGATTGCTTAGATAAAGGCATATAGTTGACGATCTTTTATGCCTATATAATAATGTATGATTAAAATGGTCCGCTATATAGGGGGCGATTGGATGTGTATTATACAGACGCACGGCTAATTTTTTTTTCAATTTATTAAATATATATATATATATATATATATATATATATATATATATATATATATACATAAAGTAGACCGAGTGTGTGGATTATGATCCCCATAGTCCAACTTAAAGACTCGTTATTATCATTATTGTCTCATATGTTACTTTTGCGATCTCGCTTCCGGCATGCGTCCTCCCTAGCTGAAAGGTGAGAGTATCCGACTGCCATGCGGGCGACCTTGGTTTGATTCCCTATTGATAACTTTTTATTCTACTTTTTAAAAAAATCCATTAATATGACTTTTTTTTAGGATTGTAAAGAATTTCAGGAATTTAATCGTTCCTAAAATGTTTTCACTATGTAAAATCTAATCATTACATTTAAAACGCATGCGGCAGACGGGTGGTCGATTCTCAACCAATTAAATAACTTTCTTCTCCTTCTTCTATCCCATAACCCGAGCGAGGGTCGTTGGGGCACCATTTTTTGACAGTTGCATAATTTTACTCCATTCGTCTCGGTCCTGCGCCGCCCTCTGGGAGTCTGCAAGACACAAGCCGGTCAAATCCTTAATGTCATCATCCCATTGTCTCTTCTGCCTGCCTCTCTTTCTTCCACCTCGCACTGTGCCCTGCAGGATGGTTTTCGCCAGGCCTTGCCACATGCCCATACCATCGGAGTTTTCTGGATTTTATGGCACTGAGTAGATCCTCATGAGGGCCGATGACGTAGGTGATTCGCTCGCGGACAGCCTCATTTGTAATTCGATCTTTGAAGGAGATGTTTAAAATTTTACGTAGGCATCTCATTTCCATGGCTCTCATTCTTTTCTGGAGATCTGCTGTAAGTGTCCATGTTTCACAGCCGTACATTAAAAACTGCCATCGCTAGGGAGCGCATCAGTCGAATCTTTGAGTAAAGTGAGATTGTCTTGCTTCGCCAGATGTTTTTTAGCTTGCAAAGTGCAGCAGTTGTTTGGGCTATTCTTGCAAGAATTTCCGGCTTGGATCCTACATCAGATATTATGGATCCCATATATTTGAAGGAGGAGACTTTCTCGAGCCTCTGACCGCCCACTTGAATTTCGGATTCAAACTCCATGTTTGCCATAACTTTGGTCTTTTCAGCGTTTATTTCCATGCCATACGCTAATGATGTTATCTCCAGTTTGGCTGTTAACTTCCTCAGTTCATCTTCACTGCCAGCTAAGCCATCTATGTCATCTGCAAAGCGAAGTTTGGTGACTTGTCTCCCACCGATGCTGACTGTCCCGACATGGTCTTCCAGTGCATCGGTCATGATCCTTTCCAGAAAAATGTTGAAGAGTGTCGGAGAGAGTAGGCACCCTTGACGCACGCCAACGATTGTTTTGAACCATTTGCCAGTGACATCGTTGTGGAGGACTACACTGGTAGCATTGTCATACAGACTTTGAATGACTGCAATAGTGTTGGGGGTGATGTTATATGCTCTCATGGTTGCCCACAGCGCTTCATGCCAGACTCTGTCAAACGCTTTCTTATAGTCTACGAACACATGGTATAGGTGTTGTTGGTGCTGCAGGTATTTCTCACATATTAGTCTCAGGTTAAAGATTTGTTCGGTGGTACTTCGCCCTGCCCTGAAACCTGCTTGTTCTTCGGCTATGATTTGTTCGGCTTGAGGTTTTAACCTGTTAAGTATTATTTTCAAGAGGACTTTGCTGGGATGGCTGATGAGGCTGATAGTACGGTAGTTTTGACACTCTTGAAGGTTAAATAACTTTATGTTAAATAAAAGAAGACCGATCTTTTTTAAACCCGATTACAATATTTATTTTAAATTATATTCCTAAATATTACTTTATGGACATATGTCTACATAGCTCCTAAGAGCGGAATAAACTAAATATTTTTTTCTTAGTTCATTGTTTCTTGTATAAAATTAACTTGTAATAGACTCATACAACGGATCTGTATAAATATCAAATATGATCTACAAAAATATGTTTATCTGTCTTTCTTTATAGGCCGGAATGTAGAAGTGTCCTTAATATGATATTAAAGCATTCGTGCTTTAAAGGTGAAGCGGTCAAGCTCGTTAAAAGTTATTTGATCCATTCTGGCTATGGATTGGAGATCATTGGTCGCCTACTGTCCTGTCCAGCAATCCAGGAAGGGACTTGCAATCAACAAGTTGACAACAAAGATATATTAGGATGAACCATGAGCGTCCACATAACTTCTAGCATTGTGCCTCTGATCATAACTCTAGCCGCTGTGCTTTTCCCATTGGTGAATATGTGGTAGAAATATGAACATTGAACCTGTGCGTCGTATTGGATTTAAACACGTGATTCCAAATAAATATCTATATTTACAAAAAAAAAACTTATTCGTCAATCTATGCATTTTATCATTATCTAGTAGATAAAAAGTTTTTTTTCAAATAAGGGACACTCGTGTTGATAAATTAAAGAAGACATAAGCGGTAGCGCGTTCGGCTGGGACACTGAACCCTGGTAAAGGCTAGGATTTGCTACCGGGACTGGAGGGTGACCTTGAGTCTACTCAGCTCTGATGAGTACCTAACATTAGTTGGGTTGAAATAAAGGCGGCTGGGCATTGTGCTGGCCACACAATCACCTAGTATCGGTGGCCACATAATCTGATGAACTCTGCTTTATCAATTTGATCAAAACGGATCGTATCTATCTTAAACATTACAGACGCTGCTTCTATACAGAAAATTATTTTACTTTAATTACTTACATAAATAAGAATGACATTTAAGAGTTGCTATGTTAAGTATTTTTGTGCAGTCAGAAGGCATGCACAAAAAATATGTTCTAAATTATTTAGTAACTAACTTACTAACAAAAAAAATGTGAAATAGAATACACTGTGCTATTTGGTTCAATGTTATTTTCTAATTGACTTTTATTGACTAAGTAATGAGAAATATTCTAAGAGTGAGAGACGAGTTGAGAGAGAAAGAGACAAAAATACATTGAGATAGAAAGAGAGAGAGAGAGAGGAAGACAGAGAAAGGAAAAGACAGAGAGATGAAAGAGAGTAGTGGGAGAAATAGTAAAACAGCGAAAGAAAAAGAGAATGAGACAGACATAACGACAGAAAGAGAGAAAGAGAGAGAGGGTAAATAGAATAGAGAGAAAGATCCGTAGAGGGAAATAGAGAATACAAACATCAACAAAAAAATCAAATTACACTTTAACTTATAAGATATAATATCTTTTATTCTGTGATTATTATTTTGACTAAGTTATATGATTAAGTCAGCTTATAATGAATAAACTGACAACTCTATAATGGTGTAAGTTATTTTTACGGTTCAGGAATCTCACACAAGAAGCGAGTTGGGTATCCGGCTATAGTGTAATAACAAAGATCATCAACTCCATACCAAGCCACTTCGTCGTACAGGTAAAGACAGTTTAGCTGATTTCCATATTTCCGACTTTTAATCAGGAAGCTTGGTACAACTGTGTTACTCTGTCTGTACCTCCAGACCTCCTCTGCACCTTCGTCGGTCGCTCCTGTCAGTACGAGCTTAAAGCCAGCGAACTGCTTGATAAAGTTGATTACAAAGTTAAACTCATCAACATCCTCTATTTCCACCAGATATCCACCATAAAAGACACAAGTGGCCATGGCTTCCTCAGATCTTGAATATGGATCTTGTTGGGACAAATAGTAGCGTCTTCCTTTGTAGACTTCTGATTTCTTGAAGAACCAATTCTTTGATGCCTCCACGTTGGGATACGAATTTGCAGCTCTACACTGAAGGTTAGTCACAGCGTTTTGAAGATCTTTAATGATTTGAAGATCTTTAATGCGGGTCTCTAGAACCGCGTTACAAGGGCAATCATTTCCAGATGAAAAGTCTGAAAGCAAACAAAATATATTTCTTTACTCGTGATTAAATTGGAATGTATGACAACTGATTGGCTTGTTGACACATTTTGTCCTCACAAAAGACAGACATATTTTATATATTTTAAGTAAATTAGCATAATAAACAATATATACAACAACAAAGAATCGTTTTATCATACATATACTTAAATAACAAAAACTTTATAGCGATACCAAGCCTTGAAAAAATTAAACAAGCCTTCTGGTTCTTATGTCCAGGTCGTAAGATGTTCAATATTGAACCAAGGAGTGGGGGACAGACCAAGGCTCTGTCCGGGAGTACGTCACACCACGGCACGCCAATAGGGCGTGCACTATCTTTGTCCCACTAGGTTTGGTTCATTGTCGTGGTGGCTCACTCGTATACTTGCAATGTCGCCTGGTAGCGCATATCCCATACTATAGGTATGGGCACCCAGGCACCAGGTTGGGACTGAGGCGAAAATGCTGCGGACATTGCTTCCTCCCCACCGAGCTCTTGGACCTCTCGAATGCAATTAAGAGCGAGGGCTCACGGACGCTCAGTTGTGGCTGCTTCCCCCCTCCCCCATGCCTTAGCCCGCCGGTGTGCTCCTGGTGCAAGCGAAATAGCTGTTTTCACATTTCGCGATCGTTAAGACTAATGGGTACAGAAGTACATTGCGATATACCAGATAGGAACTTCCATTGACTAAAAGCAGAGACTATGTCTCCTAGTGCTCTAAACGCCGACCACGCTATCCATTACAGCCTGAACCGATGGCTGTTTTCTCCCTCCTGTTACACCTGTCTAATGCAAACAAATCTTTCTTAAAGGCGACCACCGGCACATTTGCCTTGCCTGTTCACGAGCCATTGTTTACGCCAAGAGGAATGGGTTTAGCAGAACTTCGGATGCATGCATCAAAAGCGAATAATTTATTTGCATCCTCAGTTTAAAAGTTATGAACAAACGGTTCAAAGACTAAATGTTACAATCGATAGGGAGATGAGACTTGCACGTAAAAATATAAGACATTCTACATCACATCAATGAAAAATTTTTGAGAAAATCCGAAAGCCACTTTACTTTACGATCTTTCACTAATTTGTTTAAACTACAAGAAAACTGTCTTTCACGAACAAACTTATAAACACTCTTCAGGAAAATAAATATTTTAAGATTAAAGTTTAAATTTAGCCTTGAGATTTTTGAGTCAAATCTGTGTCCTTAGTAACCAAAAAAAAAACAAAACAGAATGTGAGCGTAATACTTTTCGTTACCTGGAAGGAAACCTGCCAAGAGAAAAAGAGATGAAAACCACCAAAGAGACATTTCACTGCGACGACAAGTTTTTCTACGTGGCTGTTTACTGACTTGTGTTGAATAAAATGGGCGTAACAATAAACAGAACTTATATATAATGTATTTGAACTGAAGATAACTAATTAGCCTAATACCCATTCGCACTCATTTATTTTGTATTTGTATTTGCTGAGTAAGCTTTCTCATTATCGGGTAAACAAACAAAACCAATTTTATTTTAAAAGGCGTCAGAAATCGTTGTATCTGTTTTTTTAGTAATTGAAGTTGTAGTCAAATTGTGGTCAAATTGAAGTCAAATTGTAGTCAACTAGTAGTCATATTATAATTAAATATAGTCAAATTGTGGTTACATTTAGTTCAATTTGTGGTTAGGTTGTGTTTAAAAATTGATTTGGTGTTCATTTATAATAACCTTGAAGCGAGATTTAATGCGAGTGTGAAAATTATTTTTTGTTTAATATGCAATAGATAATGTTTGTTGTTTTTCTGAACAGTTTATCATACCGTCGAGGAAATGAAATTGAAATTAAATAATCCTAAATTATACTTTGTTGTTCACTTATATTTGTGGGGATTTTAGTGAATTATTTTTTGGGGGGAAGGAACTTTATTTTCTGAAATAAGTCAAAGCCGTTGATCACGTTGGCGCATAGCTTTATGTTTAGATTTTTATACAGCTAAGTTGCAACGAGACCTACGTTGAAGCTTTATAAGCAGTGTGTGTAGATTTATCTTAGTTTACAAATCTACAAAAGTCAATTTTGCAAAATGTATAATACTCTTTAAAAAAAAAGAACGCTAAAAGTCTGAAATAATTTTTTTTAACCAAAGTCGAAATATGTTTATTTGAGCGCAAATTTGCTTTACATAGCTGCCAATGCACCAATTTGTACAGGTAGGTGAAACAGGATGTCGACACATGTTAGAGATCGATATTGCGTGTGTTGAACAGCTTGACAAGCTAGAATTGTTCCATTATGTTGATGAGAATATATAGACTGCATATTGTATTGTCTATATGTGTAAAACTACTGAACCATTTTATGCGTGCTAGGTGCAATCTGACACCAAATTGTGTATTAAATTCTACATACATGATATTACTCATCTAATTAGTAAACACACTCAACTTGGCCCATTTCTCCCCTTCCCACACCTAGGCCACCAGACATTCCCAGAGTGCAAGTAGGAAACCATGAGTCGTAGCGGGGCTCTCCCCCATGCGTGGTGGACGTATCAGCGGTTTACACATTTCGTCAGTCATTGAGGCCCACGGCTACAAAAGGTATCATTCTGATCCAACAGTCATCTGGGCACTTGCCCATCTGCCTGAAGTTATTGTGAAATAATTGCATACTTTTTGTAGCTTTGTATAGTTCGTAGATTGAATTAGGGATGTTAAAACCTTTTTTTCGTTTCAAAACCGGTATTCGGTTCTATAAAACCAGTTTAAAACCGGATTCGCCCCCCTCCAGGTCAGAAAAGCCAAATGTGCGTAAATGTGTAGGTATATTTGAAAAGTAATTCAAACTTAATTAGTGTTGGCAGGGCATTCAAGGGGTTGATTTGTGTGAATGCAATATGATTTTGTATATTTTAATATAAAATTGTTTACAACTAAATAAGTCTGGGCTAATTGATTAAAACCGATAATAGCTTTCAATCAAATTTTCGATTATCGTTGACCATAACATTAAGTAGCATATGAGGAGTATGACGATGTTAATCCAGGATGCTTCGTACCCAGTTGCTTACGCAATCCAATGGTACTGCCACCGCTTATCTGTTGGGAACAGTTTACACCGAAAAATAAGAAGATTTATGTTAATTGTAACTGTAATTTAACATGTGCTTCCAAAAAAAACGAAATCCGGTTTTGAAAATCCCTACCGGTTTTCGGTTTAAAAAACCGGAATTCGGTATTCCGGTTTTCGTTTAACATTCCTAGTTTGAATATAGAGTGTTATAGAGATTCGGTGTTCTGGGGTGCTAGACATTTTGTATGCCCTGCAGTGCCGGACAATCAAAAAGGTGATTAGCAACTGTTTCATTTTGGTGTTTACAGAGGGAGGCATGCCTCCGCTTTTTCTGGTCTGATGCAGTTAAAAAATAAAAAGATATTTTGAACCAAAAGTAAAAGAGCACATAACTCACTTATTGTAATCAAACAAAATAAACTAAAGTTTAATGATAATAACGAACCCCACACCCCCCTCGGTACGCCACTGCCGTAACCCATTAAAGTTTTAACTCGTTAAAATAAACTTTTCATTTAGTTTTTAATATTGACATTGTTACGTGTGAAATCGCACTTTAGCGATGTTTTAAATTTTTAAATAATTATCTCAAAAACAAAATGGATGTGTACTAGAATACACTCTGTTCTTTTGTTCAATGTTTTTTTTCAAATTGACTTTTATTGACCAAGTAATGGGAAATATTATGTTAAGAGTGAGAGAGGAGTTGAGAGAGAGAGAGAGATTGAGAGAGTCGGAACGAGAGAGAGAGAAAACTAGGAGAGAGGAAAACACAGAGAGATGAATAGAGAGTAGAAGAGAGAGAGTGAATAATTTGTAGAGATATATTGATCGACAAAGACAAAGGGGGAGAAATAGAGAGGCAGCAAGAGAAGTAGAGAGTGAGAGGGACAGAAATTGAGAGAGAGAGAAAGAGAGAGAGAAAGAAAGAGGGTAAATAAAATAGAAAGAAAGATCCGTATATTGAAAAAAAAAATACAAACAGCAGAAAAGAAAAAAAAATCAATTTATAATTTCTTATAACATAAAATATATTTTATTCTGTGATTATTATTTTGATTAAGTTTTCTTATAATAAAGTCAGCTTATAATTTTTTTTTAATAAACTGGAATTTCTATGATCGTGTACGTTATTTTTTAGGTTCAGGAATCTCACAGAGGAAGCTAGTTGAATATGCGCTGTAAGTGTAATAACAATAATCACCATGCTTATACTGATCCAAGGCTACAAACAGATAAAGGCAGTCTGTTTAGTTTATTTCCTTGTTTCCTACTTTTAACCAGGTAGCTTGGCACAAAGTGTTATTCTGCAACTTCATCGGTTCCACCAGACAGCACGAGATAAATACTTCCACAACAGTTCGTCTACCTAAAGATTCGTCTACCGCGACAGATGTGAAACCCATTAATATCACCTATACAAGCCTATAAATAACATTTAACACATGCTATGGATTCCTACATAATTTTCCAAACAGGTGATCCAAATGTCAGCATTGGGGTGAAATATACTAGGTAGGTCTATTATAATAAACTGACTATGAATTCTTTTTTATGACCCGGCAAGTTAGCTTTCGCAGATCGGTAACGGGTTCCTACCCGGCATCAGGAAACGATGATCTTTGATATTATATGTAGCTTATCACTCACTGTTACAAATGTATAATGCATCACCCTGCCTTGTAAGTTTAGTCCTAGAGCCAAAGTGCAGAGTTCATCCCTACTATACTCCATGTTGCTAGGCAGATGTTATGACGTACTATAATATATCCCGACGGCAATAAGCAACTGGCGTCTCTGATGGATGAAGCAATATCGTGCTACTCTTTTTTCCTCGCAACTAAATCTCAGTTTGTCATTATGCGATGAGTGTAATAATGCAATAACAATAAATAATGCACACATCCAAAGTGTGAACAATATAATATATTGATAGACAAAAAGATAAGGCTATATACTGGAGTAATAAGAGAAATCATAACTAACACTCCATGCTAACTTCTGGAACACTATTTGTTGTTTTTATTCAACATCTATAATTCTAACACAGCCAACAAATGTTTTTTACAAAGTCAACTTTCTTCCCTAAGAATGATCGCCCCTTTTAACCCTTTTGATAAATTCATTGTTATCATTAAACTTCAGTCATGTCCACAGGATATGAAACAATTTCCACAAATTTCCAACAGTGTTAAAGAAAAAGAGATGAATAATTTAAGAGTAAAATCCAATGTGGATGATTTAATGGGTGAACGAAAAGAATTTCAAAATAACATTTGTGAGAAAGGTATCAATAGACAAAGTGGAATTTTACTTCATGAACGTATACACCCAGGAGAAAAACCTTATAAATGTAATGTATGTGGGAAAATGTTTTCACAAATGAGCAATCTGAATACACACAAACGTTTACATACAGACGAAAAACGTTATAAATTATAAATGTAATGTGTGAAAAGATGTTTTCAGATTCATCCAGTCTGAGCAAACATAGGTGTTTACAGAAGAGAAGAGAAACCTTAGGCTATTGATATGTGATGTATGTGTCGACAAACAAAAAAATGAAAATGGTTTAAGAGTCCTAAAAGAAGTTCGTATAGCAATAGAGATATAATTTTTAGTTGAAAAAAAAATTGTTTTCTGTGATTTTTTTAAAATTTCTACATGAAAATTGAAAATTTATAAAAACAAGTGAACATAAATTGAAAGCTAATAAAAGTCAGCTAAATTTGAAAGTTTTTTTCCTGACATTCACTTTGGTTTATTGATTTGTTGTCAACAAATTATTGTATAGGCCTATCTATATGGAGTCTATTATATTTAATGTGAGTGTGTAAGGGGCTGTGTAATTATGTACTGACTGAAATTTAGTGACTCACAATGTACTTTATTACTGTAATGTGTTGACAGAACTTAGTGACTCACAATGGACTGTATTATTGTAATGTGTTGACAGAACTTAGTGACTCACGATGGACTGTATTATTGTAATGTGTTGACAGAACTTAGTGATTCACAATGGACTGTATTATTGTAATGTGTTGTCAGAACTTAGTGACTCACAATGGACTGTATTATTGTAATGTGTTGACAGAACTTAGTGACTCACAATGAACTGTATCATTGTAATGTGTTGACAGAACTTTGTGACTCACAATGGACTTTATTATTGTAATGTGTTGACAGAACTTAGTGACCTGATAAAGCCCTGTGTTGCTGTTATATTGACAGACTGGACTTGTAAGTTGTGTTCTTGAAAGTAAAGTTATGTTTGTGTTATATTGACAGACTGGACTTGTCAGTTGTGTACATGAAAGTCTTGTTTGTGTTATATTGACAGACTAAACTTGTCAATTGTGTTAATAAAAGTCTTGTTTGTTTTATATTGACAGACTGGACTTGTCAGTTATGTTCATGAAAGTAAAATCATGTTTGTGTTATATTGACAGACTGGACTTGTCAGTTGTGTACGTGAAGGTCTTGTTTGTGTTATATTGACAGACTGGACTTGTCAGTTGTGTTCATGAAAGTAAAGTCTTGTTTGTGTTATATTGACAGACTAAACTTGTCAATTGTGTTAATATTAGTCTTGTTTGTTTTATATTGACAGACTGGACTTGTCAGTTGTGTTCATGAAAGTAAAATCATGTTTGTGTTATATTGACAGACTGGACTTGTCAGTTGTGTACGTGAAGGTCTTGTTTGTGTTATATTGACAGACTGGACTTGTCAGTTGTGTTCATGAAAGTAAAGTCTTGTTTGTGTTATATTGACAGACTGGACTTGTCAGTTGTGTTCATGAACGTAAAGTTTTGTTTGTGTTATACTGACAGACTGGACTTTTCAGTTGTGTTCATGAAAGTAAATTCTTGTTTGTGTTATATTGACATAATGGACTTGTCAGTTGTGTTCATGAAAGTCTTGTTTGTGTTATACTGACAGACTGGACTTGTCAGTTGTATTCATGAAAGTCTTGTTTGTGTTATATTGACATACTGGACTTTTCAGTTCTGTTTATGAAAGTAAAGTCTTGTTTGTGTTATATTGACAGGCTGGACTTGTCAGTTCTGTTCATGAAAGTAAAGTCTTGTTTGTGTTATATTGACAGGCTGGACTTGTCAGTTCTGTTCATGAAAGTAAAGTCTTGTTTGTGTTATACTGACAGACTGGACTTTTCAGTTGTGTTCATGAAAGTAAATTCTTGTTTGTGTTATATTGACATAATGGACTTGTCATTTGTGTTCATGAAAGTCTTGTTTGTGTTATACTGACAGACTGGACTTGTCAGTTGTATTCATGAAAGTCTTGTTTGTGTTATATTGACATACTGGACTTTTCAGTTCTGTTTATGAAAGTAAAGTCTTGTTTGTGTTATATTGACAGGCTGGACTTGTGAGTTCTGTTCATGAAAGTAAAGTCTTGTTTGTGTTATATTGACAGGCTGGACTTGTCAGTTCTGTTCATGAAAGTAAAGTCTTGTTTGTGTTATATTGAAAGACTGGACTTGTCAGTTGTGTACATGAAAGTCTTGTTGTGTTATATTGACAGATACGACTTTTCAGTTGTGTTCATGAAAGTAAAGTCTTGTTGTGTTACATTGACTTTCTCTTTTTTCCTTGTCTTTCTTCCTTTTATTATTGAAATTATCAGCACCAGTAATCTTTCCACTATACACAGTAACGCCATCAATATATATGTAGCATAAGTCACTGTCTGCGAATCTTCTATTGTTTGACATTCCCTTCTCTAAGCATGAGCGACAATATTTGTCTGGACTTCAGCAACATCAGTATGCTCATTTCTTCCTTTTTCGATATTTTCTTCAATATATTCATATTATTATTGACTTTGAGAAGAATTATATATCTGCATAAGTTATTCTAGAACCAAGAAACACCTTAGGGCCACAATGAAATAAGTCGCCTAAGTGATTATACATAATTGATTAGGTCATGTGAAAACACATTGCAAAGCAACTTAGCCGTTATGCGCAGTCAAAACTAAAAAACTAATCTAATCGACATAGCCGTTTTTTAAGAAATAAAATTGTAGAAAATCTATTGCACAATACTACAAGATATTTTTAGACATCATGTGGAATATCCTAAAGAAAAATTTGGTACAAAAAAAAATTGAAAATTTCCGACGGTTTTCGCATGGCAACGATGTTATGCCATTATGCTCTCATCAATTGCTAATGATCGACTAAATGCACTCCAAAGACTTGAACACGTTGAACATCTTCCACCTGCACACTGTATATTGAAAAAAAAATACAATTAGTACAACTTAAAAAACATCTTAACCACCTAAAGAAGGAAAACAAAAAAGCAGCTGCACGCCCCCTCTGCAAACACCAAATGAAATCGTAGACCATCTTCTTTTTTGACTGCCCAGAAATGTAAGACTTACGTAATATGTATCCCACAAAATGACCACATTTTTTCCAACGCCGTTTAGGCCAGTGGTTCCCAACCTTTCTAATGCCGTGACCTCTCAATACAGCTCCTAAAGTTGTGGTGACCCCCAGCCATAACATTATTTTCATCGCTACCTTATAATTTTAATTTGCTAGGCTACTATTATGCATTGTAATGTCATTATCTTATATCTAGGATGCATTTGTTACAAATTAAAGCAATGTGATAAATCACAAAAACCACAATATGTTATTATATTGTTACGAATATCGGTCATAAATGAATGACGTAGTAAGGCATTGACCTCTTAACAAGTGCGTATCAGAGTCCAAGGCGACCAAGGTTTGACCTTTGTGCCCTGAGGGCAGTTTAAATAAAATAATTCGTCCAACCCCGTGGAAATTGGAGGATAATTCTGGATCGTAGTAATTATAGAGAAAGAGGTTAAAATGCGTATTAAGACCCTATAGAATCTTCGATGATAGTTTTCTTTGTAAAGTCCCGGCCTCCTTAAAGTTAGTTCAGTTCGGAAGTTTGTCGAGTGAAGTCGCTATATTCATTTGTATATTATATGCCATTGTATTGAAACTTATGTTGCCATCAGTTGATGAAGTTTATTGATCGTTTATATTGAGTCTACAATTTAAATAAAATTGTTTATTCAACAACTGGAGTTGTTTGATCTATCATTGTTGAGAAAGGTGTTGAAGATAATTATCACGAATATAACTACATTACTGCATAGACCTGTCAGTCAAGGAACCCCTAGCTTGGGCTACAGATTAGCAGAATCTAGAGACTTCTAATAAAGATACAACTATATGCATTGAATCCGATTTAACGAGTCGTAATAATATTCATCATTATAGAGGTACATAACAATTTGCGGGCTACGTCCGATATAGTTGTATAGTGAAGCATATATTCAAGTTGGGTTGTGTTGTGTGTTGGAGCAGTGACCTACTGAGCAAGCCTAATAACGCTGAATTCATTCTTCCGATTGGAAAAACGTAAGTTGGAAAAATTTACCACTTTATAAATCTCTTAACTAAAGAATGGAATTTATTGAAAATCCAGAAGAAGAAGTTTTGAAAACTTTATCAATAAAGAAGTTAAAAGAGATCGCTGAGATCTTGAAGATAGAATTATTGGAAGCATTTAGAGATGTGATATCAAACAAACCTGGTCAGACGAATGTTATAGAACATGAAATAAAATTAAATTCAACTGAAATAATAAAAAGAAAAACGTATCCTATACCATATAATTTTGTAGAAGATGTAGAGAAAGAAATAAAGCTACTTTTGGATAGTGGGTTGATAAGATCACCAAAGTCATCTTATGTATCTCCTATAGTGATAGTAAAAAAGAAAAACGGGAAAATAAGATTATGTTGTGATTTTAGGAAACTTAATGAAATTACAGTGGTAGATAGAGAGCCATTACCAAATCCAGAGGATTTGATAAAAGAGATATCTTCCGCGAAGATATTTTCGCATTTAGATTGCACTAGAGGTTTCTATCAAATAAAAATGGAGGAAGAGTCTAAAAAATATACAGCATTTAGTGCACCTGGGGGGTTATATGAATGGAACAATATGCCGTTCGGACTTGTAAATAGTACCGCCACATTTGTAAAAATGATGAATGTAATCTTATCGAAAACAGAGGGTATAAAACATTATGTAGATGACATTTGTATATTTACTCAGGATTGGAACAGTCATGTGGAGACATTAGAAAGATTATTTAAAATATTGAGACAGTATAATATAACAGTATCGCCAGAGAAAATAAAGATAGGATATACCAGATTAGATTTTTTGGGGTATAATATAGGGAACAATGAAATAAAGCCGACACAAGAGTTAGCAAAGAAAATATTAGACATAAGTGTACCTATAACAAAGAAGAATGTGAGATCGATAATAGGATTATGTAGCTTTTATAGACAATTTATTCCGAGGTTTTCAAACATTGTGGAACCGTTAGTACAATTAACAAAGAAGAATAGTCCTAACAAAATTGAATGGAATAAAGAATGTGAAGAAGCATTGGCAAACATAAAGGCTATATTTCAATCTACACCTATTCTAGTACCCATAGATATCAGAAAAGAGCTTACGTTAGCTACTGACGCCTCAAGAAAAGGCTTAGGGGCTTGTTTGATGCAATATGATCAAGGAATTAATAAGCCTATACTGTATCTTAGTAGAAAATTAAATAAAGCTGAGGATAATTATTCAGTAATAGAATTAGAATGTTTGAGTCTCTATTGGGCCATTACTAGGCTACACAAATATTTGTTAGGCAAGAAATTCACAGTGTTAATTGATCATAAACCTTTATTAAAATTTAACAGTGATAAGGTCAAGAATGGCAGAGTGACTAGATGGGCATTAGCGTTACAGGATTATCAATTTGATATAAAATCGATAAAGGGGGAAAATAATAAGATACCTGATGTTTTATCGAGATTTACTGTTTAAAACATTGCTTGAAATTGTTTAAATATTTTGCTGATGTTTAACAATATTTTTTCTGTTGTTCCAGAAACAAAGAACTTAGAGTTTGACTGTTATGAGTGAAAGGGTAATAAAGTTTGAGATGAAGTAAGATAGTTGTAGTTTGGGATGAAAGTACGCATGTTATTTTATATTATGATTATGTTATTATTATGTACGAAATTAGTAATGGTATTGTTGTTAGTTGTAGTTTATATATATATAGTTATAATTAGTTAGTTTACTATAAATATTATAAAAAAAAAATTATTTTATAAAATTTTTAAAGTGTGGGTGGATGGTGTCACTGTTATAGATATTATAGAACGTACGCATGTTATTAGACGAGGAATAAGAATGGTGTGCATGTTATTATTATGTACGAGATTGCACCATTATATGAAAGGGAAGTACGCGTGTTATTTGTGTGATATAGCAACGCTGGATCCTAGATACAAGTCAGTTGAGATTTGGACTTTACGCAAACAAGACGTATATTAGATGGGTCTTCGTACAAGTCTATTGTTCAAGTACAGAAAGTATTGTTGTGCTGATCTAGTGCATACCAGTGTTACAGTGACTAATTGATTAAAGAATTGAGTATTATATTGAGTAGCCTTCGTTGATATCAATGTATGAAGTAACTGTGAGTCTTAGTCCTGTGACAATAACCTTCTACTAAAATTAGGACATTTTTAGTGATTTTTTAAAAATATGTCAGATTTGCGTTTTTTGTCTCCCTTGAAAAAAGCTGTAAAAAGTATGAAAAATGATTTTTACATCGATATTTTTATATTGTTCAAATGCACCACACGCACGAAATAAATATTAGGTCTCTTCTCTACAAACTTTTGTGTTTGTAAACAAAGTAACTTAGCCATAGCCAATATACTTTTTGAGATAATGACGTCTAAAAATAGGACTTTGTGAGGTGGCTAAAGGTAACCAACTTGTAAAATTTCCAAATTTCATAACTTTCTTAAAAATTAACATACAATCATAAAATTGGTATCAAAGTTTTTAGAATCATTTTGTCTTTCTATTAAACATAAAAAAAGCTCAATAGCTTTGAAAAATTAAAATCAGTTTTGAGTACTTAATTGTATACACATCAGTTCTCTCTGCATCGCTATTTATAAGTGTAATGAACTTCTCTTGTGCTGTTTCATCAACATCTTCAACTTTCGACTTTCCCCCCTCCCTCCCCTTTTTTTCCTTTTGCCCCTCTCCCCACTCCCTTTCCCCCTCCTTCTTTCCCCACCGACTTCGATTTTTCCAGACACCTGGTCCTGTGTCGACTGCTATGGGTCATTGATGAACATGACCCGAGCATAATCATGTTTTTTTAACACAAACCCTCACCCTCCCCATCATTTAAACAAACTGTGTAGCAGTTGTGTTTGTTGTTTTTTCTGTTGAAGTATCCAGTTTTAAGAACGTGTTAGTGGAAACAGCAAACTGGTAACGTTTATCTAACAGTGTGTGTGTGAGCGTACCTACGGAATACTGAGAGCTTGGTGTTTTTTATTATTTAGACATACTTTTTGTGTAAATAAACTTTATTGATTTCACAACTAAAAGTTATTAGTATTCAAGCACGAGTAAACGGCTGCTGATATTAACAACTTAAAGAAGTGTATAAGTTGTAAAGAATTTCTGGACTTTATGTTTTTCCTAAAATGTTTTCAATAAGTAAAATCTAAAAATTACATTTTAAACCGGGATAGGCCTATTTTTTGTTAAGTAAAAAGACATGCCTTTTCATTCAAGCCGATTACAATATTAGTTTTAAATTACTTTCCTAAATGTTTTCAGTAAATAATAATTATGTTTAATATAACTTTTCTCCCTGGCAACGTCGTGGAATTTAGCTTGTTCATTATAAAACGTAAAATTGGTAACATCTACTTATTTTGACCGCAGCAGGACGTTTGGGCGCAGCCGTTTTGGCTCGACCGTTTTGGCGCCGCCGTTTTGGCGCGGGACGATTTAACGCGATGGAATAAAAACATATCACATCATTTAATAAAAGTAACTAAATAACTTCATTGGAGAAAACAATATTTTTTGTACATTGAATAAAACAAATTAAATAGTATCCATTTTAAGATTGTGATACAATTATATTCCAACTTATGAATCACTGCACTGTAACACTTGAATAAATATTAAAACGGTAACAGTAATCTAATGAAAATCTAAATGACTTAATGTGTGCTTGTTGGCAACTCACAATATGTTTATTGAAATGAGGACTAAACCTTTCTTAGTGACTTAGATACAGTTGTTTCAACCTAAACTGCTTATTTACCGCTACCAATCTAGTTAACGTCAACCAAATAATTATCTCTGATTTGTACCCACGTTGTTGACTGGACTCGATGACCACTCACCATTGACCATTCCAAATAAAAAAAGTTTTTTTTTAAACTTTTTACTACCCACCCAGTATTCTAAAACATCCATTGTCATCATTAATTTTCTGACCATTAATTGTCTACGATTGACCCTGGTTTTAATCACTCCCGGCTATATTACAACAGTCAAGTTATTTGAAAGGTGTCGCCACGGAGTAACTTTAGGAACATGTGTAGTTATTAGAATTTGATTGAAAAAAAGTAGCACGCATAATTCTCGCATATAGGCCTAACGAACTAGGTGTGGAGCAAGAAACAACAACAAACAAATTCTCTATTAAGACATTAAGACGGCATATATATATAAAAAGATAAATACATTTTAATAGTCCTATATAGGCATATGCATTAAAATACACTGTTTTAAAATATTATTATTTATTATTAGTTTCATTTATTATGCAACTAAAAATATTTCCTCGCGCCAAAACGTCCCACGCCAAAACGTCCCGCGCCAAAACAAAAGCGCCAAAACGTCACGTACTGTACTTTGAGCACACCCCTTCACCCATGTCAACTACTTCCCCCCCCCCCCCCCCCCCCCCCCATATTTTCTTGAAAAAATATTTTGATTAAGTTAATTGTTTCTTGTATAAAATCTACTTGTATTAGACTTAGTTCAACCGATCTGTTAAAAGATAAAATATGATCTACAAAAATATGTTTATCTGTATTTCTTTACAGGCCGGAATGTAGAAGTGTTCTTAATTGAATATTAAAGCATACATGTTAAGGGTGAAGCGGCCAAGCTCGTTAAATGCTTTTTGATCCATTCTGGCTATGGATTGGAGATACTTAGTCGCTTTCTGTCCTGTCCAGTACTCCAGGAAAGGACTTGCAATCAACAAGTGGACAACAAAGATATATCAGGAGGAACATTGGGCGTCTTCAGAACCTCTAGCATTGTGCCTGTGATCATAACTCTAGTAGCTGCTGTGATATTTCTATTGGTGAATATGTGGTAGAAATATGGACATTGGACGTGTGGGTCGTATTGGAGTTAAACACGTGATTCCAATTATCTCTATTTAAAAAAAATAGACTTATTCATCAAACCATGCATTTTAGAAAGATGTACTTCAAACATGACATACGAAGTATTAGAGATTAAAGTATTACATACTGTATGAGTACCCGTTAATCAAAGAAAAAATTATCTCCATGTTTTTCGATCACTTTAATACATTATAAAACAAAACTTTACACTCCATTAATAGAAATTCCTACCAACTTTAACAAGAGCAAATAAAAAAAATGCTACCTAACATATATTAGACCTGTATTAGAATATGCATCTGATGTAGTGGACCCATCAAGTAAAGAAAAAAAGAAGCTAGAACAAATCCAGAAAAGAGCTGCAAGTTTCATTTCTAGTAAATATTTACATAACTGACAAGAGTAACACCAATAGTTAAATCACTAAACCTATAAAACATAAGACGAACGAAGGGCAAAGAGCATTAATAACACAACTAAAAATGTAAGATTAGACTCAGACCACTAATAAACATAGAACGTAAAGATCTGCAGTAGGAAGAAGCGATATTATACGATAGGACTATTTCATTTTGCCACTTTAAGTCTGCAGTGTGCCTTACATGTGAACGTTTATATTAACCCTTACAGTCCCGGGCGCGTATATAGCGGAACTGAAGGCAGCATAGATAGAAATAGGTCGGTACGGGAAGGGTTAAGCTTTTACCGAGTCAACACTTAAAGCGCAATCCAAGTTGTTATATTTTCTTTTATACTATTATACATATAAATACTATACCAATTTACAAATGTATTGATATATATATTTATTAAAAAACACTACAATATATTATGTTAAACTGCTAAAATGTTTAGCCTATTAACCAACATTTTGACTTTGTCACCCATGAGGTATTCATGGTACTTTCATAAAATCGAGAAATGTCAATGCATTTTTGAAATAAATTGTTTCTCATAATTTTGAATTATAATTTTTTTCTTAATCACATTGTCTATTAGATAATAAGTTTAAAAAAAAAAGGACATTCGTGCTGATAAATTAGAGAAGACATAAGCGGCAGCGCGTTCGGCTGGAACACTGAACCCTGCTAAGGGCTAGGATTTGCTACCGGGACTGGAGGGTGACCCTGAGTCTACTCAGCTCTGATGGGTACCTGACATTAGTTGGGTTGAAGTAAAGGCGGCTGGGCATTGTGCTGACCACACAATCCCCTAGTATCCGTGGCCATAGAAACTGGTTAACCCTGCTTGATCAATTTGATCTATACGGATCGTATCTTATCTTAAACATTACAGACGCACCTTCTGTAAAGAAGATTATTTTACTGTAATTACTTATAAAATAAGAATGACATTTAAGAGTTGGTATATTAAGTATTTTTGTGCAGTCAGAAGGCATGCAAAAAACTATGTTCTAATTATTTAGTAACTAGCTTACTATCAAAATAGATGTTTACTAGATTAAACTCTGCTCTTTCGTTCAATGTTATTTTTGAATTGACTTTTATTGAGCAAGTAATGAGAAATATTCTAAGAGTGAGAGAGGAGTTTAGAGAAAGAGAGAGAGAGAGAGAGAGAGAGAGAGAGAGAGAGAGGGAGAGAGAGAGAGAGAGAGAGAGAGAGAGAGAGAGAGAGAGAGAGAAAGGAATACAGAGAAAGGAAAACACAGATAGATGAATAGAGAGTGGAAGAGAGAGATAATATGAGAGTGAATAGTAGAGATATATTGAGCGACAAAGAGAGAAAGATAGTGGGAGAGGGAGAAATAGAGAAACAGCGAAAGAAGAAGAGAGTGAGACGGACATAAAGAAAGAAAGAGAGAGATAGTAAATAAAATAGAGAGAAAGATCCGTACAGGGAAATAGAGAATACAAACAACACCAAAAAAATCAATTTATACTTTTAATTATAAAATATAATATCTTTATTTGTGATTATTATTTTGACTAATTTATTTGATTAAGTCAGCTTAAAATTAATAAACTGACAGCTCTATAATTGTATAAGTTTTTTTTTTTACGGTTCAGGAATCTCACACAGGAAACGAGTTGGGAATGCGGCTGTAGTGTAATAACAAGAATCATCAACTCCATGCCAAGCCGCTTCGTCGTACAGGTAAAGGCAGTTTCGCTGATTTCCCAATTTCCTACTTTGAACCAGGAAGCTAGGTACAAACGTGTTCTTCTTCTGTCTGTACCTCCATACCTCCTCTGCACCTTCGTCGGTCCCTCCTGTCAGCACGAGCTTAAAGCCAGCGAACTTCTTGATAAAATTGATCACAAAGTTAAACTCATCAACATCCTCAATTTCCACCAGATATCCACCATAAAACACACAAGTGGCCATGGCTTCTTCAGATCTTGAAATTGGATCTTGTTGGGACAAATAGTAGCGTCTTCCTTTGTAGACTTCTGATTTCTTGAAGAACCAATTCCTAGCTTCCTCCACGTTGGAGATTGAATGTGCCGCTCTCCACTGAAGGTTAGTCACAGCGATTCGAAGATGTTTAATGTGGTTCTCTAGATCCGCATTAGAAGGGGCATCCATTCCAGTCGAAAAGTCTGAAAGCAAACAAAATATATTTCTTTACTTATGATTAAATTGAAATGTGTGAGAACTAACAAATTTCGTCCTCACAAATTTATATATATATTAAGTAAATAAGCATATTAAACAATATATACAACAACCAAGATTTTTTTTGTAATACATATACTTAAAAAAACTGTATAGCGATATCACACCTTAAAAATAAACTAGACGAGCCTTCTGGTTCTTATGTCCAGGCGTAAGATGTTCAAGAGTGAACCAAACGAGTGAGGGGCACTAATGGATATAGAAGTACATTGCGATATACCAGATAGAAACTTCCATTGACTAAAAGCAGAGACTAGTGCTCTAAACGCCGACCACGCTGTCCATTACTGCCTGAACCGATGGCTGTTTTTTCCCCCCTTTATGTTACACATGTCTAACGCGAGCAAATCTTTCTTAAAGGCAACCACCGGCAAATTTGGCTTTTTTGTTCACGAGCCATTGTTTACGCCAAGGCGAGTAGGTTTAGCAGAACTTTCTTCAAAGATCCGGAGAAAACAGCAATGTCCTGCCCGCTTGGGTCTCAGGATGCATGCGTCAAAGGCAAATAATTTATTTACGTCCTCAGACTAAAAGTTATGAACTCTCTGTTCAAAGACTAAATGTTACAATCGATAGGGAGATGAGACCTGCACGTAAAAAGGTAAGACAGTCTACATCACATCAATTACAATTTTTTGAGAAAATCCGAAAGCCACTTTACTTTACGATCTTTCACTAATTTGTTTAAACTACAAGAAAATTGTCTTTCGCGAACCAACTTATAGACACTCTCTAGGAAATTAAATATTTTAAGATTAAAGTTTAAATTTAGCGGAAAGATTTTTGAGTCAAATCTGTGTCGTTAGTAACAAAAAAAAACAGAATGTGAGCGTAATACTTTTCGTTACCTGGAAGAAAACCTGCCAAGAGAAGAAGAGATGACAACAACCAAAGAGACATTTCACTGGGAGGACAAGTTTTTCTACGTGGCTGTTTACTGACTGGTGTTGAATAAAACGTGTGTAACAATAAACAGAACTTATATATAATGTATTTCAACTGAAGATAACTAATTAGCCTAATACCCATTCGCACTCATTTATTTTGTATTTCCATTTGCTGAGTAAGCTTTCTCATTGTCTGGTAAAAAAACACCACCAGTTTTATTTAAACCCATATTTGACATTTGCACTCTCCCAGAGTGCAATGACTTGCTTCCATTTTTGTTAGCTTGCACAAAGCCGTTTTATTATATATTTAAAATAGTGGCTTTTTTTCTATTCTGGACATATTTCTTTACGTTATTTATCATCTTAAAAGTCATTTCCATTGCGTAGTTTTTTGTAGCTTGCCTTTTTTAAAAACAACCTTAAAACATTTTCAGCTATTTCAAACAGGTATGTGTAAAAAAATATTCTTACTAAACTAAGGCAAATAAGATATGTTTTTAAATACTTTCATCTATTCTGAATCCCATGAATATAAAATTGTTACTTGACTAGAAAATTTCCATTGAACTTCAGATCGAAATATAAATGCACTCCTGGAGAGTGCTGGGACACGAGAGGGCTACGGTGTTTTATAGAGAAATGCACTCTGGGGGAGTGCAAATGTCAAATACTAATATAGTATCAAAATATGCTTATATTTCTTCATATTTCTATCAAATAAACAATTGTGTCGCTTTTACTATGTAACACACTGCATAGTTAAAATGCATTTAAATCATTTACAACATAAATTTGATAAAATCATGTAGACTAATTAGCTTTAGCAGTGTACGAAAACGTTATACAATGAACAATGTGTTAAAAATGTTGGAAAGAGATGAGGACATGATAAATGTCACTGTTTTTTATAAAACCACCTGATGATAGATCAAAAATGATGGTGACAGTAAAGAAATTGAATATGATGACCACTTGGATTTTTTGTCAAGTCTTATGTGTGTACTGCTGAGCGGTAAGGATTCCTTGGACTAGGCGGTACTGTTATAATGGACCTAATCTGCTAAATAGCTGAGCTTTCTTTCCACTTGACATTTGATAACTCCTTTCTCACTTGCATTGTATTGCTGTCATGGGCGTTGGAGCCACTGAGACTATAAAACAGAAATGCCCCTTACAAGATGCGTCTAGCTTTGTTAATAAGGTATCGAGGTTCAATCAATTTTCAACTGGACACCAACCACAACTTGCATATGGCAAAAAAAAAACAACTGCGACCCTGTCCTACCAGTAGGACAATCAAGGAGATGGTATCGGCAACAATGACAACAAATAATTAATTATCAACCTGACCTAAACATCCAGTGCGATGCCATAATGGGAGGCGTGGCTAGGGCTAATCAAAACATCAAAAAAACTACACATTTCTGTGAGAACCAAATAGTGATGTTGGCATTTTATCTTTCATATCTTAGAGATGGCTTTTTAGAATGCCTGGTTACTACACAGGAAAGGGCATGCTGCTAAAGTTATTAAGCTTTTGCGCTTGTGGCCTTAAATCACAAAATATCCAATAGTTTCTGCGTGTCAGCATGATGAACAGTATTCTAAGGAATCCAACACCTACGCTACACCTACATCACAGTTTTCTAGGGTCAGCGACAGGGTCATGTTAGATATGAATGGAAACTTTTCTTTTGACTCCACTGTACAAAAAAAGTTAGCAAAATGACTTCGCAATATTAGACAATATGCCTGAAATATTATATCATCTTCCCCTGCGTTGTTTCATTTGTTATCATTGAATTGCCTATTGCCCATACACAAAGACTAAGTAAAAAGAGAAAACTCGATGGTATATATTAATTTTCAATTTAAATGTTTTTTCATGCTTCAAGAAGAATCCCAATGAAAAATAAGTATGTTAAACATTTTTTTTAGAAAAACACAACAACAGTGTTTACGGTTATATGTTGTTTTCAATAAAAGAAAATGGGACGTAACAACCATAAAATAAATAAATGCATCTGTTCTGATTTATCTTTTTTTTATGTTTTATTCTTCCAACACAGTAATAAATTATTCAATACGTTCAATTGCAAGCATGTAATGCATAATTTATCGTTAAAAAAACGTACACCTTTCGTGTCCATTGCACTCCTCTGGAGTGCATCTCAACAAAACTGCACGTACCCCACATGTGTCCCTGCATTTTCACAGTATCTTTTAAATAAAATAAACCCAATCAAAGCACATATATATATATACGCACTTTTTGATGCATTTTAACTAGGAAACGGTTCACAGTTACTTCATTCCCAGACACTTAATCCTCGTCACTTAATCCCCGTTACTTATTCCTCGACTAACATAATCCCCAGACATTTAATCCTCAGAAACTTAATCCTAAAAATGCATTTTCAGGTATAGAATTATGAAATCAGATCAAAATATAAATCATAACAAACACAAATTGTCGATCCCTATTGTCTGTCTAATTTAATCGGAAACATTGCCGCTTCAAAGACATAGATCCATTGGACATCTTGAGTCTGAGTAAGAGTGGTGTCCTATTTTTATCCACCGTCCTATTTATCCGTCGTGCTTTTTATCATCAAAGCGAACCCGGCGCACGACCGTATCAAACAAAGGTAGAGCTGACCGCGAGTTACCGGTACCACTGGTGGCCAAGTTAAATAAACCTTGTCGAGCAATCAAGCCAGGGGGCAATACTGAGATAAACGACGACGAAACTTTATCCCCATGACCGTTTTATTTTCTTTTAAACGTAGAAATCATCAATTAGAATATCACAAACTAATTAATGTTCTGTTAATTAGTATAATAGATCGTCACAGGAGGGGGCCCTTAAGTTTACCATAAGACAACTGCTAAAATTGTCCTTTAGAAAGGATTAAGTGGCTGAGGATTAAGTGTCTGGGGATTAAGGGACTCGAGGATTAATTGTCTGGGGATAAAGTAACCTGTCACCCTAAGAAACACGCAAAAAAAACAACAACACAGAAAAGTCATTAGGATATACCCTTGAGCATTAATGGGTTAAAAGGCGTCAAGAATCGTTGTATCTGTTTCTTTTCGTAATTAATTGAAGTCAAATTATGGTCAAATTATGGTCCATTTGTGGTCAAATTGTTATCAAACTGTGGCCAAATTGTAGTCAAGTGGTCGTCAAATTGAAGTCGAATTGTATTCAAGTTGTTGTCAAATTATAGTCAAATATAGTCAAATTGTGGTTAAATTTAGGTCAAATTGTGGTCAAGTTGTGTTCAAACATTGATTTGGTGAATATTTATAATAAGCTTGAAGCGAAATTTTATGCGATAGGCCTATATTTGTGTGAAAATTGTTTTTTGTTTAATTTGCATTAAATAATGTTTGTTGTTTTTTCTGAACAGTTTATCATACCATCGGGAAAAAGAAATTGAAATTAAATAATCTTTAATTATACTTTGTTGTTCACTTATATTTGTGGAGGTTTAAGTGCATATTTTTGGGGTTAGGGAACTTTTTTCTGAAAAAAGTCAAAGCCGTTAATCACGTTGACGCATAGCTTTATGTGTACATTTATTTACAGATAAGTTGCACCTTGATCTACGTTGAAGCTTTATAAGCAGTGTGTGTAGATTTATCTAAATTCAATTTTGCAAAGATGTATTAGTCTATAGCCTACTCTTTAAAAAAAAAACGAGTTTGGTTTTATTTTTGTTTTGTCTTCTAAAAGGCACGAATGATTGATGAACGCTAAAAGTCTGAAATAATTTTATTGAACCAAAGTCGAAATATGTTTTTTTGAGCGTAAATGTGCCTTACATAGCTGCTCATGCACCAAATATCTTATACAGGTAGGTGAAACAGGATGACGCCACATGTTAGAAATCGATGATGCAGGTGTTGAACAGCTTGACAAGCTTCAATGTTCCATAATGTTGATGAGAATATATAGACTGCATATCGTCAAATTGTATCGTCTGTTTGTGTAAAATAACTGAACCATTTTATGCGTGTTAAGTGCAATCTGACGCCATATTGTGTATTAAATTCTACACACATATGTAACATTGAAACGAGTCTTATTTACGGTTAAAAGGGTTATCCCTGATATTATAGGCCTACTGGATTTTTAAGATAAAATGTAAAAACTGGCTCAATTAATAATGTCTAGGGGAATGGTGGCGCATGATCTCATGAATACTGTTAACCCTTCCAGTACCGACCTACTTCTATCTATGCTGCCTTCAGTTCCGCTATATACGCGCCCGGCACTATAAGGGTTAAAATCTAATAGCTAAAGAATTAATGAACACTTATATAAGCACGATTACAAATTACAAACACTATATTAAATAGAAGAAGAAAACTCATATTAACAAAATTAACAAGTAACTTTATTTACAGAAAAAGGAAAGAAGATAATAGATTAAGAAATACAATAAGGAGACCCGACTTTAAATATATTACTGTTAAAACCGAAAGTGGTACCTAATAAACTATTAATCTTAGGACTAGGTCTAGATCTAGTAATGGAAGTAATTGAAGCTTATCGAATCCAATCAATAAAAGCAACAATCAATAAGATATAAATAAATAGTAGGAAATATAAGGGAGAAGATATCAATATATTGTGGAAGATATTGTCGTAGTGTAACATAGAAACCAAATACTTACTATTAAAATAAAAAGGGGAGGAGAAATCAAAACAAAGCCTAACCCTCCCGCTGCCTAATCTACTAAAAAACTAGGATCAATCTCCTGTTTACACTATACAATTTATTAAAAACTCTAATTGAATTTATAAAGAATGAATATTTGTAACACACCTACACTTGGAAAAGACAAAATTGACAATAATAATGGCAATGTTTTAGATATAAGAAAATCATTGATGTTAATATAAGAAAATTATTAACCTCTAGGGTTTGTAACAAACATAAAATGTGATATTATCACTTCAAGAAAACAGATGAATTAGTTTTAAAAACATGTGATATGATAAATTCAAGAAAACATAGGCCTATTATTAATACCTAAGAATATAAAAACATCACCAACTGTCAAGAATTAGATACACACAATAATTTAAAATAGTTCATGAGAAAAATTCACATTCGAGAGAGAGAGAGCGCCCACTCATACATTTTTAAAGTCACTGTAGCTTTCTCTAAATTGGCACGGGCCAATTCCCATTCACGTTGTATTTTCACTTTAAAAATGCAATGAAGTCCTTAGAAATATTTAATTAATTTAGTATTTCAAGAAATATGAACATTAATAAGTTGAAAAAAATAAAACAAGTAAGTATGAATGTTCAATTGAAAATATTAAAACAAGTCATTATCAATGTTCCATTAAAATATTAAAACAAGCCATTATGAATGTTCAACTTGAATGGCTCACTGAAAGTGTTGAAAGTGTTCTAAACTAGCTCTGTCTTCACCAACAAAAGAAAGCAATTCAGAGCTGTGCACCATCCAAACAACAAATCTTCCTGTAAGCAGCAATCTGAGAAAGTCTCATCCATACTGTCCACTGAGTTCAACCTTGCCACAATGTTTAGCATTGCCGAAATCCACATGAGACATATCAGCAGGAAGTTGTAAACCATTCAGCAGGGGGGAGTCCAAAGGACTATCCACAGGTGAAGTCACTATTATATCTTGTTCTCTGTTCATAGTTCTATTATTTAAACAGGCTTGATACAAGTCAGATTGATCTTCCTGGACTGAAAGTTCTGGAATGATGTCAGGTTTTAAGCTGGTCATTAAGCAGGCTGGATTTAGATCAAATTGACCCTCCCTGGAATCAACGGACAGCAATTGTGGCTGAGGAACATCCTGCGGAAACACATGATCTCCGGCCAGGTCACCTCCGAGCAACAATTGGACACCCTTGATTGAAGGCTCTGGTACCAAATTATGAGCTGACTGAGGTTCATGTAGAAACTCCAGAGTTTTCACTGACCCAATTTCTTGTTTCAAAATATCTGTGTCAGTGGGATCTGATAAAGACAAAATATTGTCCAATAGAAGTGATTTTGAAAATCCCGTATCTCGTAATACTGTTGTCTTTATAGAGGTACTGGGCTTATTTGAAAAAAATATCTCTGCATCAGTTGTGAATAAAGAGGATTTATCTGATGCTTAGGATGGAATACAATCATTGGATTGTATTGGAACCTGAGGTGGTATATACAAGTGGTACACTACGATAAAATGAATATGTGTAGAAAGCAGAACTTTCTGACACAAGAGTAGTAGATATAGGGATAGGACAAGACATGAAACTAACATACTCCTCTTCCAACTGTTCCATTTCCAACTTATGCTGTAACCCCAACTCTTTTCTCCTAAGACTAGCTTCTATCTCGTTCTCCTTTAGTTCTCAATCTATTTCTTTTCTCTATTTATCTCTCATTTAATTTTCTATCTTTCTCCTCTAATTTTATCTCTCTCTGCCTTAACAAATTATTCAAACACTTAGCCTGGCTACCATCTACTTCTGGTGTCACTAAACTTAGATACTTCTTATAAAAAAACTCCTTTGTTTACATAATAGAAAATTATTTGCTCTTTAAAGATCTAGGTGGGACTGGTAGCTCTATGAACTATCTCCAATTACTTAATTATTTTTTTATAAATCCTTTATTTTCAAGGAATCTAAACTCTCTAAAGTACGATTTTTAATAAAGTCAGTAAACTCCATGTCTAAAAAAAAAATGTAGTGAAAACAAGTATAAGACTTAAAAACCACAACGTCTAGTCTTAAAAGAAAATTTAGGTAAACACCACTAAACAGCTGTTTAAAAAAAACGAATCTAAAACAGGATTTCGGTCCCCCCCCCCCCACCCCCAGGCCAGAAAAGCCAAATGTACGTAGTTTTGTAGGTATATTTAAAATAGTTCAAACTTAATTAGTGTTTTCCAGGGCTGGGTTGAATTGTGTGAATGCAATTTGATTTTGTACACTTTACCATAACATTCTTTAGAACTAAAAAAATCTGAGCTAATTGATTAAAACCGATAATAGCTTTCAATAGTGATAATCAAATTTCCGATTATCGTTGCCCATTATAATGATTAAGAAGCACGTGAAAAGGATGACGATGTTAATCCAGGATGCTTCGTACGCAGTTGCGTACGCAATCCAGTGGTACTGCCACCGCTTATCTGTTGGGAACATAGTTTACACTGAGTCATCGGTAAAGAATTTTTTTCAAAGATGAGCCGAAAAGTAAGAACATTCATGTTAATTGTAACTGTTGATGTTGTTATTATTGCAAGCCATAGTTGGTATTTGGAAAATAAAAAAAAAACGTTTGTTATTATCAGCTTTTAAAAAAAAATTCATTCGTAGCTAATACGCAATTTCATTTCTCAACTTACTCATTAATAGTTATCAACATTTTAATTTAGTTGTCAAGAAATTATTCTAATCATAGATATAAAGCCTTTCATGTTTGATCTCAGAATAACTGAGATTTACTCTAACATATTATTTTAAACCAAAGGGAAAAAAATGCGATGATATGGCTATAAAAAGGAAGAGATACGTAATAATCATACCAATAGTTATTTTAATGTTTAAAAATGTGTTTGTACATTCTTTAGTCATAATATATATAATATATATATATAAACTAACTAAAGAAAACTGTAACAGTCACCCTGAGTCTACTCAGCTCTGAAGGGTACTTGATATTAGTTTGTATGAAGTAAAGGCAGCTGGACATTGTTCTGGCCACAATATCCGCTAATATGGCCACAGACGGGTACTTTACTTTGATTACTTACATAAATATGAATAACGTTTAAGTGTTGCAAAAAAACATCAACAAAAACACTATGTTCCAAATTATTTAGTAGGCCTAAGTAACTTACAAGCAAAATAGATGTGTATAAGATTACACTGTGTGCCTTGTTTATTGTTCAATGTTTGTTTCTAGTAGTCTTGTATTGACCAAGTAATGAAACATATTCTAAGAGTAAGTGAGGAGTTGAGAGAGAGAGAGAGAAAGAGAGAGAGAGAGAGAGAGAGTGGAAGACGGAGAGAGGAAATGACATTTGAAGAGTTTGGAAGAGAGTGAGAGAGAGGGAGAGATTGAGTGGGATAAATAGAGAGACAGAGAAGAAGAGAGTGAGACAGACATAAAGAGAGAGAGAGAGAAAGAGAGAGAAAGAGAGAGAGAGAGAGAGAGGTAAATAAAATATATAGAGAGATCCGTATAGGGAAATAGAGAATACAAACAGCAGAAAAGAAAAAAAACAATTCGTACTTTTACTCATAAGATAAAATATCTTATATACTGTGATTAAGTTATATTTTAATACAGTCAGCTTATAATGAAAAAACTGACAATTATATGATCATGTAAGTTATTTTTTCGGTTCAGGTATCTCACACAGGAAGCGAGTTGGGTATACGGCGAAAGTGTAATAACAATTAACATCAACTACCTGCCAAGCCGCTTCGTCGAACAGGTAATGGCAGTTGTATTGATTTCCATATTTCCTACTTTTTTACCAGGAAGCTTGGTACCAACGTGTTATTCTGTCTGTACTTCCAGACCTCCTCTTCACCTAACTTACTAGCAAACAAAATGTGTTATAGATTACACTGTGCTATTTGGTTCAATGTTATTTTCTAATTTACTTGTATTGACCAAGTAATGAGAAATATTCTAAGAGTGAGAGAGGAGTTGAGAGAGAGAGAAAGAGAGAGAGATAGAGAAAGGAAGACAGAGAAAGGAAAAGACAGATGAATAGAGAGTGGAAGAGAGAGATAATAAGAGAGATATATTGAGCGACAAAGAGAGAAAGAGAGAGTGAGTGGGAGAAATAGAGAAACAGCGAAAGAAGAAGAGAGTGAGACAGAGAGAAAGAGAGAAAGGTAAATAAAATATAGAGAATGATCCGTTTAGGGAAATAGAGAATACAAACATCAATAAAAAAAAATTCAATTTATACTTTTACTTATAAGATATAATATCTTTTATTCTGTCATTATTTGACTGAGTTATATGATTAAGTCAAATTATAATGAACAAACTGACAACTCTATAATTGTGTAAGTAATTTTTACGGTTCATGAATCTCACACAGGAAGCGAGTTGGGTATAGGGCTGAAGTGTAATAACACACATCATCAATTCCATGCCAAGTCGTTTCGTCGAACAGGTAAAGGCAGTTGTGTTTATTTCCCAATGTCCTACTTTGAACCAGGAAGCTGGGTACAACTGTGTTAGTCTGTCTGTACCTCCATACCTCCTCTGCACCTTCGTCGGTCCCCCCTGTCAGCACGAGCCTAAAGCCAACGAACTGCTTGATAAAGTTGATCACAAAGTTAAACTCGTCAAGATCCTCAATTTCCACCAGATATCCACCATAAAACACACAAGTGGCCATGGCTTCCTCAGATCTTGAAATTGGATCTTGTTGGGACAAATAGTAGCGTCTTCCTTTGTAGACTTCTGATTTCTTGAAGAACCAATTCCTTGCTTCCTCCACGCTGGAGAGTGACTTTGAAACTCTCAACTGAAGGTTGGTCATGGCGATTCGAAGATTTTTAATGCGGGTCTCGAGTACTGCAATAGAAGGGGCATCCTCTCCGGCTGAAAAGTCTGAAAGAAAACAAAATAAATTTCTATACTAATGATTATATTGAAATAAGAAATGTGTGACAACTAACTGGCCCGTCGACACATTTGGTCCTCACATAAGTTCTATAATAAACAATATCATTAACAACCAAGCATCGTATAACCATTTTATTAAATAAAACAAACTGCGTAGTGATACCACATCTTAAAAAAAAAAAAGAACGAGCCTTCTGGTTCTTATGTCTAGGACGTAATAATGTTCTGGAGTGAACCAGAAGGGTTTTGTCTTGGTGTCAGCCACACCACGGAGGTTACGTTTCCGTTTCCACCATCTTTCTCTTCCCCCCCCCCTTCGTTTCGTAATGGCTCGTCCGTATACTTGCACTATCGCCCAGTAGCGCAAATACAAGCAGCAGGTCGGGGTTGAGGCGAGAACGCTAAGGAAATTGCTTCCTCCCACCGAACCCTCGGACCTCTCGGGTGCAATTGAGGTGCTAACTTGCGTTAGCCCACTGGTGTGCTCTTAGTAGTGGTTCTCACACTTCGTCAGCGTTGAGGCTCATGGGTACCAAAGTGCATAGCGATACCGGATAGAGACTTTATTGACTAAGAGCAGAGACTAGGTCTCCTAGTGCCCTAAACGCTGACCACGCTATCCACCACACCCTGAACTGATAGCTTTTCTCTCCCTTCTTTATGCAGTTGATCTTTAATCTTCGGCATCCTTCCGTCTCGCGAGACGATGGTGGATCTTCGTGGGTTTAGGTTGCATTTTCTCGTGTGGCTGAGCAGGCCTATCCTTGAATGGCAGTCTTTATCACAGCTTTTACACACGTGTTCTGTGCTTTCCATTTTCTTCGCCTTTCATCTAGCTCTTTTTATCCCTGACAACAGTGCGCCAGGTGGATCGATCCTCTGCTTTCCACTCCCAGTCATTTGTGCTTATGCTGGCTGCTCTCATGTCCCTCTGGCAGACATCTTTGTAACGGAGGCGTGGGCGACCTGTTTTTGTCTTTCCAAATTCCAATTCTCCATATAGGAGGTCCTTAGGGATTCTACCTGGACTCATTCTTTGTACATGTCCTAGACATCATAGACATCTTTCACTAAAGACTGCGAACATGCTTTGGGTGCTGGCGCGCGTCAGTACTTAACTATTAATAATTGTGTCCTGCCATTTAATGCCAAGAATGCGACGCAGGCATCTCAGGTGGAAGCTATTTAGCTTACGCTCATGGGACACATAGGTGGTGTCCATTATTTACTTCCATAGAGCAGCGTGCTGATGACGCAGGCCTGGTAGACACACAGTTTGGTCCTCTCTGTCAGCTTGGTGTTTTCCAAAATCCGTTTACTAAGTTTAGCCATTGTGGCAGCTGCCTTGCCGATTCTACTATTTAATTCATCCTCTATGGACAGTGAGCTGGAAACCTTGGACCCCAAGTAGGTGAAGCTGTCGTTTTCGATTTCTATGATAATGTTAGAATCGGAGCATGTGTCTTGGGCCATGATATTTTTCTTCTTTATGCTCACCTGCAGGCCAAACTCTTTGCAGGCGTTTGCGAAGCTTGACACAGGCTGTTGTAGGCCTGTCTCTGTGTGTGATATCAGGGCCGCATCGTCTTCAAAAAGTAGCTCGCGAATTAGGACCTCTTTCGTTTTGGTTTTGGCTCGGAGACGGGCAGTGTTGAAATGTACTCCATCAGCTCTGGTGTGTAACCAGATTTCATCCCTGAAAGCGTATCGGAGCGGTATGGAGAAAAATATTGCGAACAGTGTTGGTGCAAGTACACAGCGTGGTTTTACTCTGCTGCTGACTGGGAAGACTTCAGAGGTGGCTCCGTTGAAGTGCAATTTATGCAGTTACACCTGTCAAATTTTTCTTCATGGCAAACACCTGCACATTAGGCTCGCCAAATAATTTATTAGCGTCCCCAGAACTCTTTAAATGTGACAAACGCTGTGAAGGTTCGACTTGCCCGTAAAAAGGTAAGACAGTCCACATCATATAAATATAAACATTTTGAGAAAATCCGAAATCCGCTTTACTTTACGATCTTTCACTAATTTGTTTAAATTACAAGAAAAGTGTGTTTCGCGAACAAAATTATAGACACTCTCTAGAAAAATAAGAGAGTTTCCGTAGAGATATATTGATCGACAAAGAGAGAGAGAGAGATTGAGTGAGAGAAAAAGAGAGACAGAGAGAGAATAAGTGAGTGAGATAGGTAGAAAGAGAGAGAGAGAGAAAGAGAGAGGAAAATACATATTTTAAGATTAAAGTTTAAATTCAGCGGAAAGATTTTTTTTTATAAAATCTGTGTGCTTAGTAAGAAAAAAAAATGTGAGCGTAAATATATTTCCTTACCTGGAAGCAAACCTGCCAAAAGAAGAAGAGATGAAAACAACCAAAGAGCCATCTAACTGAGAGTTTTCTACCAGGCGGTTTACTGACTAGTGTTGAATTGTAATTGTGTAACACTGTAACAGAACTTAAATAGAATGCATTTCAACTGACGATAGGTGATTAATTCCCAATTTTCAAACATTTATTTTGTAATTGTATTTACTTCATAGGACGAAAAATATGGTCATCGTCGAACACGACGGACGAACAACAACAACAATTGTATTTGCATTTGTTGAGTAGGCTTTCTCAGTATCTGGTAAGTAATCAACACCAGCTTAACAAAAACAAGTAATAATGACATGTGTATATCGCTACCAACAAACATAATGCAAGCTCAGAGCGCATTAACGTAACAGCTAAGAACACGGATACAATCTATTGGCCAAGGGATACAAAACTAAATGACAATTCAAAAACTTAACAAAAATAGAACAGATCAAACTAAAACAAAATTAACACAATAAAAGGCGTCAACAATTGTTGTATTGTTTCGTTTAGTAATTGAAGTCGAATTGTGGTCAAACTCTAGTCAAATTGTGGTCAAAATGCGGTCCAATTTTGGTCAAGTTGTGTTCAAATATAATTTGGTGTATATTTACAATTTTGGGGGGAATGGGAACTTTTTTTTCTAAAAAATATTAAAGCCGTTGATCATGTTGACGCATACCTTTATGTGTAGATTTATAAACAGCTAAGTTTTAACGTGATCTACGTTTGAAGCTTTATAAGCAGTGTGTTTAGATTTATCTACAAAATTCAATTGTGCAAAGATGAAAAAAAAACGAGCTGTTTCATTTTGCTTTCTAAAAAGCACTACATAGGCCATCTTCGCTGCACAAATGATTGATAAACGCTAAAATTCTGGACAGTTTGAAATAATTTTATTTAACCACATGTTAAATATCGTTAATGCGGGTGTTTCACAGCTTGACAAGCAAGAATTCTTCCTTAATGTTGATGAGAATATAAATACTGCATGAGGTCGAATGTTATCCTCTTAATTATATAAAACTACTGAACCATTTAATGCGTGTATAGTGTGAGCTTAACCTGACGCCAAATTGTGTTTTAAATGATGCGGACATGCTATTAATCATCTATTTAATGAAGATACTCATCTTTGCTCTGTTGATCTTGTAGTGTTGTAGTGATCTTCATCATCTTTTTGATCCAGCAGTCATCTGGGCACTTGCCCTTTTGAAGTTATGGTGAAGAAATCGCCCACATTTTTTAGCTGTTTGTAGTTTGAATATAAAGTGTTATTAGAGATTCACTGTTCTGGGAAGCTAGACATTTCGTATGCCCTGCAGTGGCGAGCAATCAAAAAGGTGATCGGCAACTGTTTCATTTTTGAGATAAACAATATAAACAATAAAATAAAATAATACCACATTTGAATAATAATATATGTTTTGAACTATATTTAAACCCAGCTTGTTTCGATGTTCTTACTCTGGACTATCAACACGACCATATGAGTTCACACCCTGCCAACGTCCACCCCACATCTCCCTACACGTGTTCCGGGCCAGGGGGGGTGGGCAACCTTTTGTTAATAGTGTGATACATTAGGATTTCTAATTCATTCAGTGTGCCAACATCCTAAACATTCATTCAGTGTGCCAACATCCTAAACATTCATTCAGTGTGCCAACATCCTAAACATTCATTCAGTGTGCCAACATCCTAAACATTCATTCAGTGTGCCAACATCCTAAACATTCATTCAGTGTGCCAACATTTTAAACATCATTCAGTGTGCAAACATCCTAAACATTCATTCAGTGTGCCAACATCCTAAACATTCATTCAGTGTGCCAACATCCTAAACATTCATTCAGTGTGCCAACATCCTAAACATCATTCAGTGTGCCAACATCCTAAACATCATTCAGTGTGCCAACATCCTAAACATTCATTCAGTGTGCCAACATCCTAAACATTCATTCAGTGTGCTAACATCCTAAACATTCACTCAGTGTGCCAACATCCTAAACATCATTCAGTGTGCCAACATCCTAAACATCATTCAGTGTGCCAACATCCTAAACATCACTCAGTGTGCCAACATCCTAAACATTCATTCAGTGTGCCAACATTCTAAACATTCATTCAGTGTGCCAACATCCTAAACATCTTTCAATGTGCCAACATCCTAAACATCATTCAGTGTGCCAACATCATCCTGCTATAGCACTCAATTTTCGTGTGGATGAATTTCCATTGTGTGTCTAAATGTCATTGAAAATCGCTCTGCGTGCCATGTCTGACTCGCGTTCCGTTGGTTGCCGATCCCTATCCTAGAGAATGGACGTAATAATCTTCTCACTAGAAGCAACGTCTGTAACTTAAAAGTCTTTAAGACAAAAAACAACTTGATTTTTTTTTAAATAAATCTTCCGTCATGCGACTGTCTGTTGACACTATTATTGTAACCCATATAGTACACATTAGTTCTAAAATTGTAAAAAAAAATTATTCCTTCTATATTTACATCCTTCATGGGATATAAATCAAATTATTATTGTTCGTTTTTATCAAATATTGTAAAATAATGTTTTTTTTAGCTATGTTGACGAATGTATCAAATTACTCTGTATGCCTTGGCCTTCATATCCATGGAGGGAAAAGTAAAGTCCTATTTCAGAACTGTTCAGAAAAAAAAAAGGTAATTAATGCATATTTAACAAAAACCAATATTCACAAAAGTATCTCACATTAAATCTCTCTTCTAGGTTATTGTAAATATACACCAAAACAATGTTTGAACACAACTTGACCACAACTTGACCACAATTTGGCCACAATTCGACCGTAATTTGACCACAATTTCACCACAATTTGACCTCAATTTGACCCCAATTTGACCACAACTTTACCCCAATTTGAACAAAATTTGGCCAGAATTTGACCCTAACTTTAACACAATATGTCCAGAATTTGACGACAATTTAACCACAATTTGGCTTCAATTACTAAACGAAACAGATACAATGATTCTTGCCGCCTTTTAAAATCAAACTGGTGCTATTTGTTTACCACATAATGAGAAAGCTTAGTCAGCAAATATTAATACAAAAACAAAAAACCATTCAAATACTAGTCAGCAAACAGCCACATAGAAAACTTGTCCTCATAGTGAGATGGCTCTTTAGTTGTTTTCATCTCTTCTTCACTTGGTAGGTTTGCTGCAAGGTAACGAAATATATTTACGCACACATTCTCATTTTTTTTTACAAAGCACACAGATTTCATTCAAAAATTCTTCTGCTAAATTTAAACTTTGATCTTAAAATATGTCTCTTCCTGGAGAGTGTCTATAAGATTGTTCACAAAAGAGACTTTTCTTGTAGTTTCGGATTTTCTCAAAATTCTTATATTGATGTGATGTGGACTGTTTTATTTTTTAACGGGCAAAGTTGAATCTTCCATTTTTGTAAACATTTAGAGAGTTCTTAACTATTAGTCTTGGGATGCTAATACATTATTCTCCTTGGATGCATGCATCCCGAGAGCCCAGCGGGCTGGATATTGCTTTTGTTCTCCCGGCCTTCGATAAAAAGTCATGCTAAACCCACTGGCACAAACACTGGCTCGTGCAGAAGCAAACCTAATGTACAGGGCTTTGCCTTAAAGAATGGTTTGCTTGCTTTAGACATGTGTAACTTCATAAAGGAGGGAGAGAACTGCCATCGGTTCAGAAGGTGATGGTCAGCGTATAGGTCACTAGGAGATCTAGTCTATGCTCTTAGTCAGCGTATAGGTCACTAGGAGACCTAGTCTATGTTCTTAGTCAGCGTATAAGTCACTAGGAGACCTAGTCTCTGCTCTTAGTCGATGGGAGTTCCTACCTGGCATATCGCTATGCACTTCTGTATCCATGGGCCTTAATCCTGGCGAAGTGTACAAACCACTAGTACGATTGGATAAGAGCACTCCAACGGGCTAACGCATGTGGGACAGCCCCAGCTGCGCGTTCCAGAGCCCTCGCTCTGAATTAAATACGACAGGTCTGAGGGCACGGTGGGTAGGAAGCAATGTCCGCAGCTGTCCCGCCATAACCCCGACCTTTTGTCTGGATGGCCTTATCTTAGTATGGTATTTGCGTTACTGGCCAACAGTGCAAGTATACGGGCGAGCCACCGCGAAACTGATTTGAGGGATTTCCACAAAGGGAGAAAGATGGTGTGTGCTGTCACCGAAACAGTACCCTAAGATTCACGGCACACCCTATTGACGTGCCGTGGTGTGTTTGACACAAAGACAGAACCTTGGTGAGCCCTACCCCCCCCCTCCGATTCACTCCTAAACACCATTACGCCCTGGACATAAGAATCAGACGGCTCATCCAGTTTTTGAAGGTGTTGTATCGCTACGCAGTTGTTGTTTTTAAGTAAATGGATCCCATACGATGCTTGGTTGATAGTGATATTGTTTATTATGTTAATTTACTTTATACATAGATTTATAGAACTTATGTGAGGACCAAATGTGTCAACGGGCCAGTTAGTTGTCACACAAATTTTTATTTCAATTTAATCATTAGTAATGAAATATATTTTGTTTGCTTTCAGACTTTTCAGCTGGACGAAAGGCCCTTTCTAATGCGGTTCTCAAGTCTTGCATAATAAAAAGCCTCGAATCGAAGTGAATAACGTTAAGCAGAAAGTTGCAAATATCATCTATCCAACGTTGAGGCAGCAATGAATTGGTTCTTCAAGAAAACCGAAGTCTATAAAGGAAGACGTTACCATTTGTCCCATAAAGATACAGTTAAAAAATCTGAAGAAGCGATGGCCACGTGTGTGTTTTATGGTGGATATCTGGTGGAAATTGAGGATATTGACGAGTTTAACTTTGTAAAAGCCTTTGTCAGGCATTTTGATGACTTTAAGGTCGTGCTGACAGGAGTAACCGATTTAGATGTAAAGTATGTCTGGAGGTACAGAATGACTAACGCGCGTGTACCTAGCTTCCTGGTTAGAGATACAAATTCGAACATTATATATGACTGCATTAACCTGTACAATTACTTTGATTGGTATTGGCGTACTGAACTTTGTTATCTTAATTAACTAGAATCGCTAGTGAGATTCCTGTGTGAGATTCCTGAACCTTAAAAATAACGTACACGATCATAGAATTTCAGTTTATTCATTATAAGCTGGCTTTATTAAAATATAACTTAGTCAAAATAAAAAATCACAGATTAAAAGATACGGGTAATTTATCTTATAAGTGAAAGTAGCAATTGATTTTTTTCTTTTCTGCTGTTTGAATTCTACAATTTTCCTATACGGATCTTTCTCTATATTTTATTTACCCCCCTCTCTCTCTCTCTCTCTCTCTCTCTCTCTCTTTATGTCTGTCTTACTCTCTTCTTCTCTTCTTCTCTTCTTCTCTTCTCCTCTCTCTGTTTTTCTTATTTCTCCCACTCTCACTCTCTCTCATTGTGCTCAGTATATATCTATTAAGCACTCTCTTATTCTCTCTCTTCCACACTCTATTCCTCTGTGTCTCATTTCTCTCTCAACTCCTCTCTTACTCTTATAAAAATTCTCATTACCTGGTCAATAAAAGTCAATTAGAAAATAGCATTGAACAAAGGAGCGCAGTGTAATCTAATACACATCTATTTCACTTGTAGGCTAGTTATTTAAAAATTTAGAACATTCCATGCCAGCTGTCCGCACAAAAATACTTAAACAATTCAGCAACGCTTAAATGCTATTCTCTTTTTTGTTAGTGAGTAAAGTAAAGTATCCGTTTTGATGAAATTGATCAAGCAGGTTTCACCAGTTTCTGTGGCCACGGATACTAGGGGATTTTGTGGCCAGCACAATGCCCAGCCGCCTTTACAGACGCTCCTTCTATCCTCCTACCTAAGATCATTTCGTCCTATGTTTATTACTGGTCTAAGTCTAGTCTTACGTTTTTAGTTGGGTTGTAAAAGCTCTTTGGCTTTCTTTCCTATTAGCCCTTCTTTTCTCTTTGCCCTTCTTTTCTCTTTGCCCTTCTTTTCTCTTTGCCCTTCTTTTCTCTTTGCCCTTCTTTTCTCTTTGCCCTTCTTTTCTCTTTGCCCTTCTTTTCTCTTTGCCCTTCTTTTCTCTTTGCCCTTCTTTTCTCTTTGCCCTTCTTTTCTCTTTGCCCTTCTTTTCTCTTTGCCCTTCTTTTCTCTTTGCCCTTCTTTTCTCTTTGCCCTTCTTTTCTCTTTGCCCTTCTTTTCTCTTTGCCCTTCTTTTCTCTTTGCCCTTCTTTTCTCTTTGCCCTTCTTTTCTCTTTGCCCTTCTTTTCTCTTTGCCCTTCTTTTCTCTTTGCCTTTCTTTCCTATTTGCCCTTCTTTTCTCTTTGCCTTTCTTTCCTATTTGCCCTTCTTTTCTCTTTGCCCTTCTTTTCTCTTTGCCATTCTTTTCTCTTTGCCCTTCTTTTCTCTTTGCCCTTCTTTTCTCTTTGCCATTCTTTTCTCTTTGCCCTTCTTTTCTCTTTGCCCTTCTTTTCTCTTTGCCCTTGTTTTCTTTTTGCCTTTCTTTTATCTTTGCCCTTCTTTTCTCTTTGCCCTTCTTTTCTCTTTGCCCTTCTTTTCTCTTTGCCTTTCTTTTCTCTTTGCCCTTCTTTTCTCTTTGCCTTTCTTTTCTCTTTGCCCTTCCTATCTCTTTGCCCTTCTTTTCTCTTTGCCCTTCTTTTCTCTTTGCCCTTCCTATCTCTTTGCCCTTCTTTTCTCTTTGCCCTTCTTTTCTCTTTGCCCTTCCTATCTCTTTGCCCTTCTTTTCTCTTTGCCTTTCTTTTCTCTTTGCCCTTCTTTTCTCTTTGCCTTTCTTTTCTCTTTGCCCTTCCTATCTCTTTGCCCTTCTTTTCTCTTTGCCCTTCTTTTCTCTTTGCCCTTCCTATCTCTTTGCCCTTCTTTTCTCTTTGCCCTTCTTTTCTCTTTGCCCTTCCTATCTCTTTGCCCTTCTTTTCTCTTTGCCCTTCTTTCCTCCTATGTTTTATAGGTTTAGTGATTTAACTATTGGTGTTACTCTTGTCAGTTGTAAATATTTACTAGAAATGAAACTTGCAGCTCTTTTCTGGATTTGTTCTAACATTATTTTTCTTTAGTTGATGGGTCCACTACATCAGATGCATATTCTAATACAGGTCTAAAAAATGTTAGGTAGCATTTTAGATTTTTTGCTTTTGTTCTAAAGGTAGTAGTAATTTAAATTTATGGAGTCTTAAGTTTTGTTTGATATTGTATTAAAGTGCTAGAAAAACAGATGCAGATACATTTTTCTGTTGAATTTATTCAAACCGTTTCTGGCTTATTGTGTCAGCCACCTGCGCGCGACTTTTGTATCGTGTCTCCATATAACCGTGACTCAGGTAATAGATCTACACGCAAAAGAAAACAATTCCAAGGAATTGGTCTAGGTCGTCGAGCGAAATGTTAACATGTTTATTAATGCCCTTCTGTAAACTGTACTGGTTTGACACGGAGACATTTTTTTCAAGTGTTACAGTGTTAAATATTTGAATGAAATTTTCCATTGGCTCGCGCAATAGCCCACTCCAAAAAAAAAAATATGGTACATTTGACGATCTATCACATAGGTCCTCAACCGGGGCGATATTGCCCCACGGGGGGGGGGGGGTGGTGAGAAGCTTTAGGGGGGCGCTGACATTCCCGAGGGCGATTGGGGGGGCGGTCAAGGGTTAGTGGGTGGTACAAACGTACCTGATAGCCTATATTTTAACACCTCAGCTATTTGAATCGATTAGTTTTTTGGAGGATGAAATGTGATGTAAACGCAAATGCTGCTAAATATCTGATATGCTCCAACAGTATGCCTACATATTATTATATTAATAAGAAATAGGAATCGCAGTGTGTTTTCGATGAAGTAGGGGTCTGTGTTTGGCAAATATAGTGTGCGGCCGGCTGGTCCTGTAGTTGGTTTACCGGACTGTCAACCATGCTGACCGATCACTGTCGCCATAACATCCTCTAATATTAATGATATTTTAATCTCAGTTTATCCGAGATGACCTTTGTTTGTTTGTTTGTTGTATTTTTTTTGTTTTGTTTTTATGTGTTTTAAATTGTAATGAGCATGAACAATAATGTTGTTAGGCGGTATAAAAAAAAATAATTTTTAATTAAAAAAAAAAAAATGCTAAAAAAAAAAATTTTCATAAAAAAGAAAAAAAAAAAAAAAAAAAAGAAAAAAAATTATTCATACAAACTTAGTATTTATTGTAATGCTCGAAAATATAAAAATACATTCTTTAGTCATATAATATTTATATAATTTTCAAATACTGTTTTACAGTTTGATCATTTTAAAGTTATAAATTGTAAGCCATTAATTTAAAAAAAAAAAAACAGAAATATTAGCTAAATTAAAACGGGCTGATTATCTCCTTTTAACTAAAAAAGTGTTTCAACATTTTATTCAATAGTAATGCCGAACGAGTTCTGTTTTGTAATAAAACAAATATTACTGATTATTAGAGCTAATTTTAAAGAATTTTGCAACAAAAATTGAAACAAAAATAGACAAATTGCTAGCAACACACCAGGCAAACGATTCGCATTAATATTTAATATTGATTTATTTAAACCTTTTGTTAAGGCATTTTTTTTATCTATTAATTCTTACAATATGTTTCCTTTTCAGTTTTTTTTAAGATAATTAATCACACAAAAAGTATAGTCCGCCTAAAAAAAAATGCGGAAACTATAGTCCAGATGGGCGGAAAGGGGGGGGGGGAGTGAGCGCTAAAAGAAATTTGGGGGGGGGGGCGCTGAGGAGAAAAAATGTAAAGGGGCGGTGAGCCGAAAAAGGTTGAGAACCTATGATCTATCAGAACGACCTATTCTTTCTTTCCAAATAAATGGCTGTTTGCCAAAGGTAGACCACTAGCCGAATGACCTTCTTGATCTGAAATTTAAAAAATAATGCTACCCAAAAATATATAGATCTAAGGGTGTCTTGTATTTAAGTATAAGAAGAAATTGTAAAGTGCATAAACCTTTTTTATCATTTAACAAAATAAATCTCATCTGTGATCTGAAATATTAAAGTCAGTCCAGTTGCATGTCCAAAAAAGAAAAATAAATGAATAAAAATAAGATATGTACACTTCGGACGAAATCGATATTAGGGTCGGTGAAGAAGCGTTCATCAGTTTCTGCGGCCACTGCATTCTGGGTGATTGTGTGGCAGCACAATGCATATCCACCTTTACTTTACCCAACTAAAGTAAGGTACCAATCAGAATTGGATAGACATAGGGACACGCTCTAGACCAGGGAAAAAATCCTCATCTTCATCAGAATTCGAACCCAGGACCTTCAGTACGCCAGTCGAACGCGCTGCCGCTTGGCCGTGCCCCCAATGAACTTTGTATATAAATTAATTAGATAGAAAAGTCTAAATCATAGCAAATTATAATCTGACCTGTCTGAGCTTTACAGAATATAATCCTCTTGAACTTCATCTCCTTCAGAAGACATTTCACTATACTCTGAATTTTCAAGCAGTTTTCTGATAAAGATTTTTTTTTCTTATCATTGTCGTAGGTCGTTGAACATGTCAGGATCCTTTTTGAATGAAATACCTAAAATATAAGAGTAAAAAATGCAAACAATTATAACATTTCATGTGCTTAACTTCATTGATTATAGAATGATTCTTTTTATTAGATTTACGAGAACTAAATTATAGATAGGATGATAAGGCCTAGGCGCCTTAATTTTAATGAAGTCGTAGTGTTATAGTTATAAGACCTTTAGTTTATGATTTAAATGTGTCTAATTAAATTTATTGCCAATACATAGTTTAAAGGCATAAAGGTAATCTTTCTTACCGAGTGGCACTCGGGCATGGAATGGGTTGCCTGAACAAACCAGGAAAACCAGTAACTTAACATCATTTAAAGCATGTTTAAAAATCCAAGGCTACACTCGGAGACCACGGATGAGCGTAGCACGCAATAATCAGGAGTGTTTGTAATGTATAAAATAAGATAAGATTTAACAATGTAAAACATATTTTTTATTACAATAAAATGTAAAAAAATATAATAACAGTACAATAGCTTTAAAAAGTACAAAAAGATCTATGTCAAGTTGACTGAAGTTGAGATGTTCCGAAAAAATAATATCCCATATAAATATTGCGTGATGTTGCTTTTCGGCAACCCCGTTTAAAGTCAATAGGCTTCTAAGCTTAAAATAATATGTGTATAAGTAGTATATTATAACGTATAAATACAGTAAAAAGCCTAATGAAAATGATAAAAGTTTTTTGCATGCACATCTTATTCAAAAAAGTACATAAAATATGTTTGAAAACAAATCTTTTGCAATGTTAAGAAACAGGCAACCATGCCGCAAATTCGGGATCGTAAATGAATTTTTACACAAGAAGTAATGACTTCAAATGTAAGAAAAGGTGTTTAATCAAAGGGAAACCACTGAAAAATTAAGAGTGTACCAAAACGATAGCAGTTATCTGTCCATTAATAGAGCGTTGTCATTTGGCTTCATTGTACCGCTACAGTGTCGACCGCTAGGGTAAACGGTGAACATGACTTGAGCATAATAATGTGTAGTTTTAAACACACACACCCTACACACACACAAACACACACATTCACACTTACTGTCTTGTAGATATGTTGTGTTTCTTTTTCTGTTGAAGTTTCCAGTTTAAAACTGCCCCCCCCCTCCTCCCAGTAAGCTTACAAAAAATGTACTATTCGTGAAATTCATACAGCAAGCATTGATACTCCTTGATGTCTTCCAGGGCCGTCACAAACCTTTGTAGCGCCCCATGGCCATGGCAAAAATTTTAGCGACGCCCCCTTGCATAATGTAACTGCTGTGTTTAGTGCCTGGGCTTAGTTAATTATTATGATTAAAGGAATTTCAAAATGCAAATTTTATTAAGAATATTGTAGATGAGCCAATCTTTTATGAAACAATAATTGTGAGCCAGTTAAAAGTGAAACATTTAGTTTGTATAAAACTGTTTGAGTATAAATATAAAAGAAGTTGACTTCTACTATCTTCATTAATAATTATTCCTTTTGTTCACAATTTGTGTTTCACATTTTATTTTCTCTTTCAACTCTTCTAAGATTTCTTGTATGAACTTATGTTATATTTGCCGCACCCCAAGAAGTGTCGCCCCCGGGCATACGCCCCTCTGTCCTCCCCTATGTGAGGGCACTGATGTCATCCTCCTTTCGATTCTTCTGCCTGCCTCTCTTTCTTCCACCCTGCACTGTGCCCTTTTTACGGAGGCATCTCATTTCCAGGGCACTGATTCTTTTCAGGAGATTAGCTGTAAGTCTCCATGTTTAACATCATGGAGTGGACCGACTTGTCTCTTGCAGGTTCCCAGAAGGCAGCGCAGGGCCAAGACAAATAGCATAAAATCATCCAACTGTCAAAAATAATTCCCCAAAGACCCTCATTCGGGTTGTGGGATAGGAGAAGGTGAGGTATTGATACACATGAAATTTTATTGTTTATTTTATATGCGTAACATATCTATTATTGGCGATATGAGTTAAGATGTATGAAAAGTATTTTGTTTACTAGGGTCGGGCTTGTTGGGGGAGGTGGGAGGGGGGCTGCTGCTCTCGACACATCTCCTAAGTGATAAAATGGCACATGCCTTCATCCGAAATTTGACACCCCTGATTTAGACATAATAAACTTTATAGTTCTCACAACTGAGATTTGTTAGTATCAAAGCACGAGTGAACAGCTGCTGTTATTAACAACTTGAAAAAGTAGGCCTATACAGAAGAAATAGGCTGTAGAGCAAGTTCACACATAACAATGTCAATATTGAAAAGTAAATGAAAAGTTTATTTAAGGGAGTTAAAACTTTAATGGGACACGGTGGCCAGGCTGGTAGCGCGTTCGACTGGCGTACCAAAAGGTGTTTGGTTCGAATCCTGGTTGAGGTTAGAATTTGTTCCTGGGCTGACTCCACCCAGCTCTGGTGGGTACCTGGCATTAGTTTGAGTAAAGTAAAGGCGGCTGCGCATTGTGTTGGCCACACAAACCTCTAGTATGCCGTGGTCACGAAAACTGGTGAACGCCGGTTACCTATGCATCAATTTTCTCCTACGGGAGAAATCGTTATCTATCTGTTTACAGCAGCAGATTGTCCGTCCAAATTAAGTTTGTCTTCTTGTGACGTCAAAACGGGAACTCCAATCAATGGATGCGACTGGCGTAGAAATTAGAATCATCTGCTCTCCATCTAAGTACTTATCTATTAGTACTTGTATTTGTAAAATATCCAGTCAAAGTATTTATGAAATTGACAATAGTTTATTAGGATAAAAATTATTTTTATACCTGTCTTAATGATAGATAAAAAGTATACGCCTACTTATTATGCTTAAAGATGACCTGTACACCTTTTTTTTTTAAACAAGAGCAAATAACTTAGTTGTTTGTTTTTTTAAGTAAGGAAATACATGGATTGTCTTTACTTGTAAGGGAAATAATTCCTTTTCCATTTTATTTTTCTAACAACTTTGTTTTTATGTAAATACACCTTTTTTTAAATAAAAAAAAAATAAACATAAAAGAAAAACTATAAATATGTTTTTTAATTTATAATTACTCTTATGCAAACTTCTTGATTTTTTAAAATTAATAGATGATTTTTTTAAGATATTGCAAAACATAGTATACTTACGATTAGTGTGTTTGAATTTTATTTAAATAGATACAAATATTGCATTGGTGTTAAAACGACGTTAGCGATAATGACAATATAATATGATTTGTTTTCTATTTTCTATTTTATAATTATGTTTAGTTTCATAATGTACGCTAAGAGAAGATAATTTACGATCAACTATTTTTAGAAGAAATGATACATCGATTTCATTTCTTTGGCATGTTTTTTAATAAATTGATTATTGATTGGTGAGATGAGAAATATATTTTATTTGTTTAAATATGAACTGAAGATGTATGAATTAAGTTAATACAATATCACAGTGATTGATTTGTATTGAACATATAGTGAGATATAGATTAGAAATAATGATTAATAAGATTAAACATACAGATATATATATATATATATTATATATATATATATATATATATATATATATATATATAGCCTATATATAAATATATATATATATATATTTACCGGCAGTACTGAGACTGCGATCCAGAATACATCGAGGCGGAAACACCTGCTACAACAGCCATCAGCCTTTAAGTGCGGCACGGATTGCCACTCCCGGGTTAGTCTACACAGTCATTCTCGGCATGCAGTTGGATACCTCACCCATGAAGCTACACCATCGTCTCTCGAGACGGACGGATGCCGACGGATATATATATATATATATATATAATATAATATGTAGAATGTTACACGAAGAGATTGAAATATATCTCATGTTGTTGCTTTGTGGAGTATTTTGACATGTGACATTGTGGAGATTGAAATAGATCTCGTGTTGTTGCTTTGTGGAGTATTTTGAGATGTGACATTGTGGAGATTCAAATAGATCTCGTGTTGTTGCTTTGTGAAGTATTGTGAGATGTGACATTGTGGAGATTCAAATAGATCTCGTGTTGTTGCTTTGTGGAGTATTGTGAGATGTGACATTGTGGAGATTCAAATAGATCTCGTGTTGTTGCTTTGTGGAGTATTGTGAGATGTGACATTGTGGAGATTCAAATAGATCTCGTGTTGTTGCTTTGTGAAGTATTGTGAGATGTGACATTGTGGAGATTCAAATAGATCTCGTGTTGTTGCTTTGTGGAGTATTGTGAGATGTGACATTGTGGAGATTCAAATAGATCTCGTGTATTTGCTTTGTGGAGTATTGTGAGATGTGACATTGTGGAGATTCAAATAGATCTCGTGTTGTTGCTTTGTGAAGTATTGTGAGATGTGACATTGTGGAGATTCAAATAGATCTCGTGTTGTTGCTTTGTGAAGTATTGTGAGATGTGACATTGTGGAGATTCAAATAGATCTCGTGTTGTTGCTTTTGTGAAGTATTGTGAGATGTGACATTGTGGAGATTCAAATAGATCTCGTGTTGTTGCTTTGTGAAGTATTGTGAGATGTGACATTGTGGAGATTCAAATAGATCTCGTGTTGTTGCTTTGTGAAGTATTGTGAGATGTGACATTGTGGAGATTCAAATAGATCTCGTGTTGTTGCTTTGTGAAGTATTGTGAGATGTGACATTGTGGAGATTCAAATAGATCTCGTGTTGTTGCTTTGTGAAGTATTGTGAGATGTGACATTGTGGAGATTCAAATAGATCTCGTGTTGTTGCTTTGTGAAGTATTTTGAGATGTGACATTGTGGAGATTGAAATATATTTTTATTTTTAAAATATGTCATTCGGATAGATCTCGTGTTAATATTTTTATGTCACATTTGAAGAGATTGAAATAGGATATAATATTTAGTGTTTTTTTTTAATTGAGTAGATGTAACATTTTTAGATATGATCTCGTATATTGGAAGTTGTACAAAGACTTAAGATATTTTTAACATTGTACACTATTACTAAAAGTAATATAATTCTTTTTCTTTAAAAGGTGTAAGATATTATATTTGTGTTCACTATAACATAATGTTAACAGTTAGACAGTGATTGAAGTTTTTCCCTAAATAAACAAAAGGCTTGAAGTGTTCACAAAGGGGGAATAAGTTAATAACACACAAAAGCAGGATTTTTTCTATGAATGAACATAAATTAACTAAGGAGATACAGGCGTTAGTACATGTTAGATACTCGAGATGAGAAGTGGTTTTCCTAATAAGTTCTGCTGAACTAATTATTGAACAAGTGATGAAAAATATTCTAAGAGTGAGTGAGGAGTTGAGAGAGAGAGAGAGAGAGAGAGAGAGAGACAGAAGAGAGAGTGGATGACGAAGAAAGGAAAAGACAGAGAGATTTATAAAAAGTGGAAGAGATAGAGAGAATAAGAAAGTGATTCGTAGAGATATGTTGAGCGACTGAGAGAAAGAGTTAGATAGAATTGGAGAATAAAATAAACAGTGAGAGAAGAAGAGATGTAGACAGACATAAAGAGCGAGAGAAAGAGAGAGAGAGAGTGTGTGTGTAAATGAAATACAGAGAAAGATTGGAATAAGGAAATGGAGAATACAAACAGCAGGAAAAAAAAATCAATTTACACTTTTACTTATAAGATAAAATAATCATTTATTCTGTGATTAAGTTATATTATAATAAAGTCAGCTTATAATGAAAGAAAACTGACAATTATATAATCGTGCACGTTATTTTTTCGGTTCAGGTATCTCACACAGGAAGCGAGTTGGGAATGAGGCTAAAGTGTAATAACAATAATCATCAACCCCATACCAATCCACATTTTCGTACAGGTAAAGACAGTTTCGCTGTTTTCCCCATTTCCGACTTTTAACTAGGAAGCTTGGCACAAACGTGTTATTCTGTCTGTACCTCCAGACCTCCTCTGCACCTTCGTCGGTCGCTCCTGTCGGCACGAGCTTAAAGCCATCGAACTGCTTGATAAAGTTTTTCACAAAATTAAACTCGTCAAGATCCTCAATTTCCACCAGATGTCCACCATAAAACACACAAGTTGCCATGGCTTCCTCAGATCTTGAAATTGGATCTTGTTGGGACAAATAGTAACGTCTTCCTTTGTAGACTTCTGATTTCTTGAAGAACCAATCCCTTGCTTCCTCCACGTTGGAGAGTGAAATTAAAACTCTCAACTGAAGGTTGGTCACGGCGATTTGAAGATTTTTAATGCGGGCCTCGAGTACCGCATTAGAAGGGACATCCTGTCCAGCTGAAAAGTCTGAAAGCAAACGAAATATATTTCTTTACTAATGATTAAATTGAAATAATAAAAAAAATGTGTGACAACTAACTGGCCCGTTGACACATTTGGTCCTCAAATAAATTCTATAGATCTATACTTAAAGTAAATTTGTATAATAAAAAATATCATAAAAAAACAAGCATCGTATGGGATCCATTTACTTGAATAAAACAAACTGTATAGCGATACAATACTAATTGCCTGTTCCTATGTCCAGAGCGTAGTGGTGTACAGGGGTGAACCAGAGGGGGGGGGCACATCGAGGATCTGTCCGGGTGCCAGTCACACCACTGCACGCCAATAGGGCGTGCATTATTTCTCACCCTCTGACTGTGGGATTCCTCTCGAATCACTTCTATGGTGGCTCGCCCGTATGCCTGCATTGTCGCCCGGTAGCGCAAATCCCATACTACAGGTATGGGCATCAAGGCACCAGGCCAGAGTTGAGGCGAAAACTCTGCGGACATTGCTTACTCCCCACCGAGGCCTCGGAACTGTTGGATGCAATTGAGAGCGAGGTCTCTCGGACGCTCGTATGTGTATTTTGATGCAAGCGAGATAGTTGTCTTCACACTTCGACATCGTTGAGGATCATGGGTACAAAAGTGCATAGCGATATACCAGATAAGGACTAAGAGCAGAAACTAGGTCTCTTGGTGCCCTAAACGAAGACCATGCTATCCATCACCTCCTGTACCGATGGCTCTTCTTTCCCTTCTTTATGAAGTTACACCTGTCTAAAGCAAGCAAATTTTTCTTAAAGGCAACCACCGGCACATTTTGCTTGCTTTTCTAAGAGTCATTGGTGAGTCGGCTCAGTAGGACTTTCTTGGAAGACCCAGAGGAAAAAGCAATCTCAAACCCGCTGGGCTCTTGGGGTCCATGCATCTAAGGCGATAGGGAGATGCGACTTGCCCGTAAAAGGATAAAACAGTTTACATTATTGGCCTATACAACATAAAAATTTCAAGAAAATACGAAAGCCGCTTTACTGTACGATATTTTACTAATTTGTTTAATCAAAGACTACAAAAAGATGGACCGCTTGCTCTATTTTTAGAGCGTATTATATAATATGTTCTTTTTTTGTGCCCATCAAATAACGCTGTCTTAAATGACTTCTACGCTCCTACGATTGCCTAAGTGTTCGCGCAGTACACAACTTTCGATTTTAATTTTTAATTGAGGAAATCATAGGATTAAAAAAAAGGAATTTTACAGTACAAAAGGGAAATCATAGGATTAAATAAAACGGAAGTTTACAGTACAAAAGGGAATCGGGATTTTTGAAAAGAAGTCATCAAATAGAAGAAATATTAAAGCAAGAGGTATATCTTATTATAGTCTTTGGTTTAAACTACAAATAAAGGTTCACGAACAATCTTCCTGACACTCTCTAAGAAAAGGCAAAATTTAAGATTGAAGTTAAAATTAGGCGGAAAGATTTTTGAGTTAAATCTCTGTCCTTAGTAACAACTAGCCGATTATGTGCCCGGTCCTCCGAACCGGCTAAAAGTTATGTTTACATACACTCTAACTACTCAGGCAGTTATAATGAGATTGCCCGCATGACCTACGACACGAATTTAAACGTGAGGTAATTTTTATTTGCCCGCTACAACATGAATTACCCGTTAAAATCATTACTCAACACCCATTATAACAATTACAAAATTGCCCGCTATAAATTACGACGCAAATTAAAACATGAATATATTTTGTTCTATTCATTGATAAAGAACATTCGACAGTAGCCTACTTTTATTTTTTTTTAAATGATTGTTTGATATATTTTTTTACGACAAACATTAAGTCGCAGACCTATGTTGTGTTGTTTTTGTTTATTTGCTGTTTATTTATTTATTGTTGCTTTGGAAGCGAACTTAGAATTAAATTTTCTATTCAACATGTAAAACAATAACAAATGAAACCCATATGAAATAATGTTTATAAAACGTATACGACACGAATTAAAACTTTAAAAAGTTAGTTCCGGCGATTTGAACATTGCCCGGCAAATTAAACATTGCCCGGTAATTTAAACATTGCCCGGTAATTTAAACATTGCCCGGTAATTTAAACATTGCCCGGTATTATAAACATTGCCCGGTAATTTAAACAATGGCCGTTACCTAGGCGATAAGCCTAAAGGTGCCCAGTTCTCGGAGCTGGATAAAATAACCCATGGAGTTATAAACAATAGTCTTAAGCGGGGATAAAGTATTTTCCGGTAACTTAAATCATTTAAATATTGCATTCCACAAATAACGACGCAAATTAAAACAAAATTTTGTTCCCTTCTTAAACGCATAAATACGCAAAATTTGATGACGCCATATAATTATAAGCTTAAATATAGAGTGTAACCAGGACCACTGCGTTTAAATACGCTTAGTAATGCGTCGGTATTACTTCCCGAAACAGAAAAAAAAATGCTAAATCTATTTGCTTAAAGTTTTAAATTATTAATTAGCTTTAAGTCATGTATTCACAGTGTAAAGTATTAAAGTAGTGATAGATTAAGAAAATCAACTACAGTATTGGTAGTGTAAAGAATTTATGTTGTTTACGGCACGTAGACAATTTAAACATGAAGAAAATTTGTTCCCGTCATTGAGTTGAGATAATAAAATCCATGCACATAGTTTGATGACGTCAATTTAAACATGAATGAAAAATGTTCCTTCATTGCTATAAAATCCATGCGCAAATATTGATAACGTCATAAAAATAATCTCAGCGCATCCTTTTTTTTCTAACTTTGTGACGAAAAACTATAAAAAGTTGTACTGGCAAAGACAATGTGAATCAAAAGTTGTGTTTTTTTCACGTTTTTTGACCAAACTGACCACTGCGGTCATTTTAATTTTTTTAAAACCTTGACAGTGTTCACCGCCGTAACGCAAAGAATATTTGTAGCAAATTTCACGTTTTTATGTCCAGTATTTAAAAAGATTATGCGGTATGTACATACCCAGCCACATACATACATACATACATACATATTCCTTTTGAGATTTATATATATAAAAAGTAACAATAAACAGAATGTGAGCGTAAGTATATTTCGTTACCTTGAAGCAAACCTGCCAAGAGAAAAAGTAATGAAAACAACCAAAGAGCCATTTCACTGTAAGGATACGTTTTTCTACGTGGCTGTTTACTGACTAGTGTTGAATAAAACGTGTGTGACTTTAAACAGAACTTATATAGAATGTATTTCAACTGAAGATAGCTAATGAATACCCAATTTGCCAGCATCTATTTGGTGATTGTATTTGCATTATCATTATCTGGTAAAGAAACACCAACTATTGTTTTTTAAAGGCCTCAAGAATCGTAGTATCCGTTTCGTTTAGTAATTGTGGTCCGATTGTGGTGAAATTGTGGTGAAATTGTGGTGAAATTGTGGTGACATATTGATTTGGTGCATTTTTACAATAACCTAGAAGAGAGATTTAATGCGAGATATTTGGGTGAATATTGTTTTGCTCAAAATGTGCATTAAATAATGTTTGTTTATTTGTCTGAATGGTTTTTCAGAACACCGTGGGGGAAATTGAAATTAAATAATCCTTAATTATACTTTTTAAAAATGTATCTTTGTGAGGGTTTTAGTGAATTATTTTGGGGGAGACGGGACTTTTTTTTCTGAAAAAAAGTCATAGTCGTTGATCACGTTGGCGCTTAGCTGTAGTGTAGATTTATAAACGCCTACGTTGTATCATGATCTACAATGATGTTTCACTTTATGTGTAGATTTATAAACAACTACATTTTCAATTTTGCAGAGCTGGCCAAATCACAGGAGCGCAAATCTAATCGTCTTTCGAGACTATGGAGCCAATGATGATGATGATGATGACATTTTAACGAGACCTACGTTGTAGCTTTATAAGCAGTGTGTGTAGATTTATCTTAGTATTAAAATCTAAAAAACTTCAATTTTGCAAAGATTTTTTTTACTCCTGTAGTCTTTTTAAAAATAAATCGAGCTGGGTTTTATTTATTTATCGCCTTCTATAAGGCACTACAGATGCTATCTACGCTACACGAATAACTGATGAACGCTCATTATTCTGGACAGTCTAAAAAATTATATTTTACCTAAGTAGAAAAAGGTTTATTTCAAATTAAATTTGCTTTGCTTAGCAGTCCATGGCCTGGTGATCTGGTACTGATACTGTGAAACAAGACGTGGCCACACGTTAGAAATAGTTCATGTTGGTGTTGCACAGCTTGACTCGCTTGAGTTGATGAGATGAGACTCCAAAGACTACAGTCGTCGAATTTCACCCAATCTGTTTTTATAAAACTACTGAACCATTTAATGCGTGTAAAGTACCCGCTAAGTCAAATTGTGTATTAAATACTGCAGAACCGATACTACTCATTTACTTAGTAAACACTTTTAACTTTGCTCTGTCTATCTTGTAATAAAAATGCTAAACAATTGTTCATTCTTTTACAAGTATAATTAAATTGTGTACCTACTTGTGTGAACGTTCAATAACATTATAATAGTGCACGAACTTTGACCTATATATAAAAAAAAAATTACAATTTTGTTTTAAACAAGATATTGTCATGATCATTAATCCTATCCGAATTTATATTGTCGTAAGAAAAAGCAACAATTATATTATCTTATATATTACAGACGTTCCTTCTAGATAGAAGATTATTTCGTCCACTAGGCCCGAAACTCCTGCAGGGCAGCAATGATCGGTGGGCGGCAGGGATAAAACCCGCGACGTGTCAGTTGGTTTCGGTTGACAGTCCGGTGAACTAACAGCTGGAACAGCCGGCGTCACAATTGAGGCTTCCTTCTCTTTAATCAAGGGCGTAAGGCTGTTCAGCGGGGGGGGGGGGGTACCGGGCCGTGAAAGCTAACTAACCGGGTCACAGAAAAAAGAAGACATAGTTCAAAAACTCGGTCAAAATATTGTAATGGACTTACCAAGTATATTTCACATCCAAGGTAACGTTTGAATCTTTTCGAGTATAGACATTACAAGTTTCGAAAATTATGTAGGAATCCAAACCATGTGTTAAATGTTATTTATTGGTTTGTGTAGGCGATATAAATGGGTAACACATCTGTTGTTGTAGACGAATCCTCTGGCAGACGAATTTTTGTGGTAGACTAATCCTCTGATAGACGAACTGTTTCGGTAGACAAATTTTCTAGTGGACGAATTGTTGCGGTAGACGAAATTTCTTGTAGACGAACTGTTGTGGTAGACGAGCTGTTGTGGTAGACGAGCTGTTGTGGTAGACGATATGTTGTGGTAGATGAACTGTTGTGGTAGACGAATTTTCTGGTCGACGAACTTTTGAGGTAGACGAACTGTTGTGGTGAACGTAATGTCTGTATACCTACTTCATGCAGACGAAATGTCGTAGACCGTAAGTTTGTAGACGATTTGTCGTAGAAGCATAAAATTGGTGGTGGGTTGCGAATCAAAAAGTATAAAATTTACTGGGTCATGAAGGTATAAGCTTGGGGAAACGTTGGCGTAGAAACTTTTATCTCTATTCAATGCAATCTAGGGCAGCGGTCGGTAACCTAAGGCACGCGTGCCAAACCTGGCACGCAGAGAGATTTTCAATGGAACGTGAAAGATCTCCAAGAAGTGTTTTTATTGATGAAAAACAAAAATCATTTTTCGGTTCTGAATGTTGAATACTGACTGTAGAAGCCGATGTTTGTGAATGACATAGTGACACATTTCAGTTTGTTAAACGCATTTACAAAGATCGGTTCAAACAGCACTTGAGCTGTTAGACCACTGTAATTGATTTGCAAATATCTTGAATGAAATCAATATCAAAACAGTTAACTATATCTATATTATTTACCTATATTAAGATTATAATTGGCCTTTTTCAGAAGTACATCGAAGCACTCAAAGCGGAGTTTTCTAAACAAAGGCAAGACTTTCCAGTTCATGGACTCATTTTTTCATACCTCATCAAACATAACTGGCATGTTCTTCTACACACTTCTTAGATGAAGATGTTTGATAATTTGAAGGACATTGGTGATTTTAAAATGCAGCAAGTTAAAATTTAAACATTAAAAAAAAAATGGGCATCAAAATGTGCCAATTCGCGGGAAAATCTGGAAGGAAAGTAATCTGCTATTCTCAACTGCTAGGAATTCGTTCTACTTTCAGCTATTGGTTCAACTTAAACTTGTGAACTGTATTTATTGCACATGAAAGCCGTTTTAAGCGTTCAAAAAGGTCACTTTCTCTTCATTAGTCAGAAATAACTAAATATATATCTGCAATTATAATTTAGTGATGAGCATTTAAGGACAAGGCGCTCATTGATACAGACTTATTACATTAAAAAGAGTTTTTATGTTCATCTTCAATAATTAAACATAAATATAAGTAGTTCTAAAACAAATTTATTTTTTATTAATTTAATAAATCGAAGAGACATTTTAATATAATTATATTATGTTATTGTTGTAATTATTAATGTTTTAAAGATAAGCTCCTTAAATGGACAGACAATTAATGCCTGAAATGTTTTTTTACAACTTTACAACTGTTTTACGTACATTTATTGTATACCTATAATAATTTAATCTAGTAATAAATACCATAAATCTGGATTTATATAAAGAAATAATAATCAGTCAGTAATATTTTTTATATTACAAATTAAAACTTGTTTGGCATCACCATTGAATCCAATTAAGATGCTTAATTTTCATTAAAGGGATATAATTAACCACTTTTATTTGTGCTAATATTTCTAACATTATATTTCTTATTTTTCTTTTATAAAAGACTAAATGGCCTACAACTTTTAGCTATATAATGATCGAACTGTAAAAAGTAGTTGAAAATTATATGAATATTATATGACATATAATGTATATATGTCTATTTTTTAAACATTAAATTTACTACCCAGTTAGTATGACTACTACGTATCAATTCCGCTTAACAATAACAGGACCCGTACCTATTCCATATTATATTAAATAAAGAAAATGTTGCTGAGAACTAAATATAATCAATATTAGCAGTCACTAGTTCCTTATCTTGGCAACCAAATAATGTTTACAATTTCTTACATGTCAAACTTTAGTAATAAAACTTTGTATTTGGTATAAATTCAAATAAAAAGGATGATAATCACAAAAACGTTATAATTTTGTTATTAAATATAAAACGCTTTAACGATTTTCTTTATAGATTTCCTTTGTTTTGGCCTTGCTCTTGCTATGGAGTTTTAATTAATTGTCTTATAAAAAGTAATAAGACAAGTTTAATAGAGCAGGTTGACTTTTAGGCCTTTGGCACGCTTTGCTTTAAAATGGTTTAGAAATCTTAGTTTGGCACTCTGTTAGCAAAAGGTTGCCGACCCTTGACCTAGGGCATGGGTCAATAGATTTCAACCAGAAACTGTCTCCATGCATGTGTTAACTTTCATAACACATTGATAGGAATATAATTCTAGCTTGTGTTTAACAAATAATCATACACACCTCTGAACAGCAATATATGTTTGAAACTATATTTAATTTTAAACCCATGTTGTTTTGAGGATTTTACTCTGGACTATAAACACGACGATACGAATTCAGACATTGCCGCGTCCACTCTATCGCCCTGTAGGTGTTCTGGGCCAGGGGTCGGCAACCTACGGCACGCGTGCCAAACTTGGCACGCAGAGCGATTTTCAATGGCACGTAGAATACTACCTAAAAAAAGGCGATTCAAGTACTTCTACAAGAAATTGACTTCTAAAGCAGAGTGACCTTTACGCTTTTGGCACGCTTAATGAATTATAAATCCTACTTGGCATATTGTTATCATAAGGTTGCCGACTTTCTAGAAGAAACCTCTGTAATTAAAAGTCTGTAAGACAATAAAGACTTCAAACATTTTTTTTATGAATCCCCCGTCATGTGACTGTTTGTTGACAAGTAAGTCCGCCGCTTTTTTGTGTGTGTTAAAATGTGAAAATAAATGTAAGTCTGATATATATCTAGTCTAAAGCTTTATAATAAATAGCTAATCAAAATATAGTACAGTCTTTAGCATACGGGATATTACTATACCTATTGTTTTGTTTTAACTGATAAACAATTGAAACAAAAATCCAGAACATAAAAAAAAATAGTATGGAGCAGTTCGTATTTGCCTGTTTTATGCCATATTATATTAAATAACAAAATCAAAATAAGATTCATTTTTAATATTCAATTTTTATAGTTTTCAAAATAATAATATTTAGAGTAAAAGAATTTATGTTTCTTCTTTCAAAAGAGACTGTAAAAAGTATTTCTAAATTTTAAACTCATTTTGATATAAAAGAAAAAACTGACATTGGCGTTAATGACGTCAAGTAGGATTTCTAGAGTATAAAATAAGTGAAACAAAACGCTATTGATTCCGTCCAATGAAAACCTTGGAATCATGTACATGGTCAAGCCAGGGATATGTCAGAACGACAAAAAGTAAAAAATACGGTGGTTACACAAGCCACGACTTTCATAAGTTCTCTATCCTTCGTGGACATTTTGTCGCTGTTGGTTAAAGCTGTGGTAGCTGTCCTCTCGGAAGATTTGGGTTTTGCTGTAAGGTCTGAGGCTCCAGTGGGATGCGTTCCTTTCCCCGTGACACTAGCTCTCCATCCGCTGGAGAGTTTCAACCGAGCTATCATAGTCACCGTGGAGATTGTCACTACGATCATAGCAGCTGTGGTCAGTATAGTCGATTCAACCAAGTTATTTATTCTGTACAGCGTGCTCCCTTCGGGGGTTTGAGAAATGACGGCCACTAGCGATGCGTGATTGTCCTGGTCTGTTTCCCAAACTGTTGGGCTGTGTTGACGATGAAAGGGACATGGAAAATAAACTCGCTGAGAAAAACAAAGGCCATTATTAAAGCTGTGACGTTTGTCTTAATTAAAAACCTGACTTGTAAGAGAAACTGAACACATACGGCTCTCTCTACAGATATGTACATTGTCACCCAGCATGCTATTTGTGCACATAAGAGGTCAGGGTATGTAGCCGAGATGGAGCTCAGCACAAAGCAGTTTTTCAGTAAGACATTCTGAGATTTCAGGAAATTTTCCAAATATAGAAACACACGCACTGCGGAATCAAGAAAAGACAACTCAATGTCTCCGTTAAGGTCAGTGTGAAGAGTGTAACAGTGATGCTATCCGATAGAACACCTTGCCGGAGGAATACTATTAGACTGAGCGTGTTGGTCACTACTCCTATGACGGTAAGTATTAACAAATGTACGTCAATGAGCATCATAAATAGAATGTATTCGTGGTGGGTCACTTTTGTAGATATAGTAGTTATAGACTTGTTGATTTCTTCATTAGTCATCAGCTGTTGTGTGTCAGACATTTTAAAAGAAATTTTAGGAGTACTTTAGCTTTCGCCAATGTATTCAATTCCACTTGAACAAAACCACTATTCAATGCTAATATGTTTTCTTTGTACAAGTAACCATAAGTTTCATCACAATATTGAGCATTACTTTATACCTGATCGACCTTTTCACTATAAAGTTATTGTATTTTATGAAACGTTATTACTTTGAATGTTTAAGATCTATAGCTTTTTTCTTCTTAACTTCATATTCCATGTTTTATGTGTAATGTTAAATACACAATTGTAAAAGAGCTGTTTATTTTTTTTTAATGCCTTCATATAATTTTTGTGTAGCATACTTATTCGATATAATCTCTGCATTAGATATTATTTTTTTATAACTTCAAAATATAGAATTACAAAATCAATAATAAGTTTTACAATCGCTCTTGAAGACGTTAATCAGATTCTGTGTAATAGATTGTGTGTAAGATCAACAGAAGTTCCATTCGTAATTTTACGTTTAAATACACAATTAAAATTAAATATTACCCACAACTACAGAGTCAATCAATAATACAATTATTCTTTATGGGTTTAGCAGTAACTGTTTTACTACTGAGATAGTTATTGGACGAATTAAAGTAAATTGATGCTTGCATGGTATAATTTTTAATCCAAACTTAATACTACGTCTGGAATGCTAGTTAAATCAATGTTAGTTTACTAAATATACATTATTTGAAAAAAAAAACAATTGAGTCGAAGCATTTATTGCTAGTTCTAAGTTCTCAAATGAAATCAATAAACTTGCCTTTTGAAAGTAGTTATAATCTGTTGGTCTAATGATGTTTCAAACAAGTAAAAACCTAACCTTTTTAAGTCTAAACAACAATAATGGTATTTTGTTAATTACTAGTTATATAAGTATTGGGGTTATGTATAAATTAATCTTGTGACTAGATGAGTAACCAAAATTGATCATGTATACCCATCATTTAAAACTTAGATGAATCTGTGTATGACTAGATCATTTAATTTATCGATGAGACATAGTATATCTTTAATTAAGCAGAATGTATGTTTCCTTGCATAGGCGTATCAAAGGAGTATCACAGACTGATGGCGGTCTAGGTATGACAATGTTTCCATATATCAGTGCTGTAGTTTAGGCTTGTTCGTCTCATCTACGGGCTCTGCGACCTCAACTCAATAGAGGAACGGCCAATACTGTAGCAGGCTCTCTTATCCAGTCAAGGTTTGATTACTGCAACAGTTGCCTGTGGGGGTTTGCCCCAGAACCAGCTGCCGAGACTACAGATAGTGCAGAACACTGCGGCGCGCATTGTTTCGAGGGTGAGTAAGCAGATCATATCTCCCCAATACTAAGGGCTCTTCACTGGCTCCCGGTAAAAAAAAGAATAAATCACAAAATTATGTCCTTTACGTACGGATGTATAAACGGTACTACCCCTTTCTAACTTCGAGAACTTATATTAAAGCATGAGCCATCAAAGGAACTGCGCTCTTCATCACAAGCACTCCTTAAAACTCCCGTTGCGGCTGGACACAAAAAGAAGTACCTGGGAGTGCGCTCATTTGAATCTGTGGCGCCTTCTTTATGGAACAGCTTACCTCAGACGCTGAGAGAATCTAAGCAAGAGAGTTTTTTGTATAACTTAAAGACCGTTGTCTTTGGCTAGTGGATGTGTGCCTTACATAATAATACATCTGCCACTGCAATTCTCACCAAGAGCGCACGGAGCATGGATAGAAGTGCTATAAAAATGACCATAATTATTATTATGTAGAAATTTTGGCAAATAGGAACCAAATATGACTGACGTCAGTGTAGACAGTGTAGAGCCTCGGTTTAAAACAATAAAAAAAAAACATACACTAAATAGTTTACTACATTGAACAAAACGAGTGACAGTGCATATAGTGGAGAAGTGAGTAATTCGTACCGCTTGGTAATTCGTACCTTTGCCGTTTTACCTAGTTTGACTGGTTGTAATTAACAACATGCCAGCACATTAGTTTTGACTGCTATAGAACAATGGTGGACATGGACAAGAAAATAAAACGGTAGGCTGACTTATATGTTTTTACACTACTTTATGTTATTTTTGACTAGTGCCTCTAGTCGTACTACGTAGGTCTAGTTAAACATAGCGTATTCATATTTGTTTAGTGTACTGACTATCCAGTCTGCTTCATTAATAAATAGATTTAGCTCTGTTTTCTATTGCCGATAAAAACATAGAAGCAATAAACAATGTTACGTCTGAGTCGGCTAAGTCGTACCTCGCTATGGAGGGTAATACGTACCGGTACTAATTACGTTACAATTATCGCAGAAGTACCGAGACTGCACTCGAAAAAAGACAAAAGGTCTGGAGGCAAAAAAAAATAAAGTTTTGCAATGGTACCGGGTACTGGTACGGTGTGAACATCTAGGAATACATGATATAATGTTTAATCTGTAGAGCATAGGTACATCCTGCATGCTCTGAATAAGCCTTCCAAAGTCGGTCACTGAATAATTATACTTGTGAATTAATTATTAAATACAAATGAGATATATATAGAGAGACCTCAACTTATAAATGTCAACCTTACAAACAATATTTTTTCTTCATTTCTTTTGGTACTTATTACCCTCCCTAGTGGTACGAATTGAACGCTAATGATGGCAATTCGTACCACCTTGTCTTTTTTTAAATTTTATTAATTGTGCTCTTTGTTTTCATAATAAAACGTTCAGATCATATATTTTCATTCTTTTGTCACCAATAATTGTTTTAATGTAAGAACAAACTTTTTCTACTGTTAGTTTTATTATTGTTAATTTTTTCCCTTAGGGGGTTCGAATTACCCACCTCTCCCCTATATGTCAGACATAAGAAAAGAGTTGTCGTTTGCAGCAATATGATAGAGATGGGGTCGGCAACCTACGAAGCGCGTGCCATACTTGGCGGTTGGCGCGCAGAATGATTTTCAGTGGCACGCGGAAGACACACTAAAGGCAATGCGGGCCTCCTCTACAAGAAGTTGAGCGCTAGAGTAGTATAACTTTTAAGAGTTTGACACGCAGACTAAATTAGGAATCCTATTTTTGCACATCATTGTCAAAAGGTTGCTGTCCCCTCTGATAGAAGAATTATCATACATTTCCAGTTTCCTTGGTCGCGACATTTAGGGTGATTGTGTGGTCAGAACAATGCTCAACCGACTTTTATTTCACTAACTTCACGTCATATGCCCATCTGTGATGTGTAGACGCGTGGAGCCAAAAACTAAATAGTAATCATCATACACCACTGTACTGCATCCACCGGACCCGAGTTTGATCAATAGCAATAAGTAAAGCAGCATTCACCAGTTTCCGTGGCCACGGCATACTATTCCCAGGCGCTTTTACTTTCCCACAATTTTTCAAATACCCTTCTGTCAAGGACAGCCATTAGACTTGAGTGGAGACCGGGTGGGGGGGGGGGGGGTAGGAGGTTTCACCTAGCCTTCTCCAGGATTCCCCTCCATCGACATAGTTCTCTATTTAAAATATTTTAATGTCGGGACACGACTGTTTTTATTTTCCTCGTGGACTTGCATTAAGTTAGGCTATCAACGCTTCATTCATTAAACCAGTCCAGACCGGTAAAATCCTAGATATCGTCTGCTATTTTACAACCAATAGATACTCCAATATCGCCCGCGAAAGTTATTCATATTTTTTTCTAGTCTCAAGCTGTCTGCTTAAATGCAAACTTCTGATTGGTCGTCTGCAAGGGTAGCCTCTGACGTCATATTTAGTTTTTTATTCATTGTTCCTATAGCGCCGCTTGCTTTTGTTAGCGCCGCTTGCTTTTTGGAAGGTAAAAGGGTATAAAAAGGGCAAACTACCGGCGGACGGGGCCTTTTCTTTTGCTAGCCAAGCTTTTGACAGGACAGACATATTGTTTGGACTGATCATGATACCTCTATTGTCTACATTTGCATTTTTTCACTAATACAGTTCATTCAAGTTTAAATAAAAGTTTCTGCATTTAAATAACAAGTCAAGGAGTTTGTTTTGAATGAGAATTACTGTTGAGATCCTTTGGAGAATGCCAGGCTAAATTAACCAATTTGAGGAATTGCTGCAGACTATTTATGAAGCTTAGAACAACGTGGGTTCTCGCTGGCCTTAATTAATCATACACTAGACAACCGCCAAAAAGGATTGAAGAGAGAGCTGCAATCTAACACAGTTAAAAACAAGTTAACCACGAAGCAAAGAAAAAAAATTGAAAATTATTTAACTCTAAGCTACCTGATACAACAAATACTTCATATAATAAAATCGATGTTTATATACAATACATACACTTTTTAGTTCTTTTAAGATCAGATGTTCTTTTATTTGGTATTAACCATATAATGACAAAAAATGAGTGTGAGAGACTAGTAGTTTAAAAGAAAGAAAGAGAGATAGAGAGAGGATAGCAAAATTAAAGAAGAAATAGATTAAAATGTGTACTTATAAGATATATATCATTTATTGTGTTTCTTTATATTTTTCTCGAAGCCATAAACATCTTTACGAATATGTTATTTTGTAGGTTCAGGAATCTCACACAGGAAGCGAGTTGGGTTTGAGGCTAGAGTGTAATAACAATAATCATCAACTCCATACCAATCCGCCCCTACGTACAGGTAAAGACAGTTTCGCTGTTTTCCAAATCTCCGACTTTTAACCAGGTAGCTTGGTACATAGGTGTTATTCTGTCTGTACCTCCAGACCTCCTCTACACTTTCGTCGGTCGCTCCTGTCAGCACGATCGTAAAGCCATTGTAAAGTTGCTGGATAAAGGTTTTTACAAAAAAAACTCTTCAATATCATTAATTTCCACCAGATATCCACCATAAAACACACAAGTGGCCATGGCTTCCTCAGATCTTGAAATTGGATCTTGTTGGGACAAATAGTAACGTCTTCCTTTGTAGACTTCTGATTTCTTGAAGAACCAATTCCTTGATGCCTCCATGTGAGAGTTGAGGCTATTCAATGCAAATTCAAGATTTTTTATGCGAGACTCGAAAACCGCATAAGACGATAGAATCTGTCCAGCTGAAAAGTCTGAAAGCAAACAAAAATATATTTCTTTACGTATCATTAAATTGAAATACAAAAAGGAGGGGGGTGGGTCCCTAGAATTTACCTACACTTGAATCCCTGACCACAGAGTCACTTGCGTTCAAACGTGTTATTCTGTCTGTACCTCCAGACCTACTCTGCACTTTCGTCGGTCGCTCCTGTCGGCACGAGCTTAAAGCCCTCGAACTGCTTGATAAAGGTTTTCACAAAGTAAAACTCGTAAAGATCCTTAATTTTCACCAGATATTCACCATAAAACACAAAAGTGGCCATCGATGCTTCAGACCTAAAAATCGGATCCTGTTGGGACAAATAGTAACGTTTTTCTTTATAAATCTCAGATCTTGTAAAGTACCAAAGTTTTGATGAGTCAATTCTAAAGATTGAAATTTTGACGTGAGGTCATCAACAGAAATTATAAGATTTCTCAATTCATTGGTCAGTAAACTAAAATTCATTTTAGTTGCAGTGATAGTAGTTTCCTGAGTAATTATTAAAGACCTCAGGTCCGCGTCCAGAAAATGTGCCTCACACCTGTAGTCTCCAGCCATATTATACATTGGATATAACAATTTAAGACTTATGTAAGAATCACCAGTATTATTGATGACACCATAATTGCTTTCATTTGAAGTTGGCCTTTTCTTTAAATTGGTGATTAAGAGAGCATGTTAACGAAGAATCCAAGAGCCTGTTGTATATATACAAATGTGTTTCCAGTGATAGAGTTGATGGCAGCCAGTGGCACAAATTTATTTTTTTCTTCACCATCGACTCTACGAAATATAATAATAGAAGTCAGAATCTTCAGTTTAGGAACAATACCTTTAAACAAAGTACAGTTCAGTAAAAGACTTTTGGTCATTCCAGGTTCTATAAGTGTAGGGTTGGTATCAAGTAGAATTGAAAAGACTGAAAGAAAACCGAAGTGTTTTCCTTTACTTATTGAAGATGAAATAAAATTAGATTATTTGTAAATTTGTAAATCTCTATCTGTAATAAGATGAACGGCGCGATCTATTTTTAGAGCTTTTATGTACTTTTTCCGTGCGCGAAAGGAAGTCATTAGAGTCATCAAAAAGCAGTAATATCAAAGCAAGCGGTCTATCTTTTTTTAGTTTTGTTATAAGAAATAAAATCTCTTAAATAAATTGTAATGATTTTTACTACTAATGATGTATTCATTTTCGTTTGTGTAAGTAAATGTAAAACATGTGTTACCTTGATTTAAAGTTTCTAAAAGAAGAAGAAATGAAATCCATCGTACAGCCATCTCTCTCTACCAGGACTACTGTATGGTTGTATACTGTGTGATGTTGACGTTATCTTGTGTATTGATGTACAGAACTCAAAGAGAAGGTTTATATTGTAAAGATAAGAAATTGATATCCATTCCCAGCAGTAACCTAGTAATATGTTTGCTGATAAACGTTTCACACCTACAGTAATAAATATATCTCTTATGCGCATCAAATGTACACAAACTCATTACATCCGTTTTAATCGTCTTCTATTATTGAAAACAAGTTGCAGGATTTCAAAATGTAATTTAATATTTAAAAAAAATAGGCTACATTTTTATTCACTTAAAGTACCGCCATGACTAGACTATCCTTTTTTTTTTCGTCAAACTACCTACGTAGACTGGTGGATATTGAGTGCTTTGTTTACATTAATTTTTATGTTGGCCTTAGAGCCTTCTCAGTATCCGGACCGAAGGTGTGGAATCTACTTCCCATTCAACTCAGGCAAACAAGCTCTAATGTTACTTTCAAAAAGAACTAAAAAAAAATTTTATTTCAATATTTACTTTAGATAACATTCAACATGCTTTAGACCCCTACCGTCTTACTTTAGGGTTGGGTCGGTTAATGCTACGTTTATTTGATTTGTCTTTTGTTTAAATCATGAATTACCACTGTCACCTAGCCTAGAGTAATATTCGTGTTCTCAGTTGTATGTTAAATGCGCTCTGAGCTTACATTATGTTTGTTAGCAGCGCTATATAAATATTATTATTATTATGTATAGGGCCTATCCTGTTTTCTATGCCGTGACTCAACAGTTTTCGTTGAATAATTAAGCTAAGGAATTTTGTAAGGAAATTCAATTATCAATAGTTGGGCGGACGTTATTTATTATTATTTTTTTTTAAATGTATATATTATGTCAGGTAAAACCTGGTTGGTTTTTCTTTAGGGTTTGTAAGTGATGCATGACTTGGTGTGAAGTTATAAGGAATAAGTTTGTGCAATAGGTGCGATTAATGGGTAACTAGGAAATGTGTGTTTGTCGTCATGTAATGTTTACTTGGGAGAGAGAGATGGTAAACAAGGACAGTGTATGTTAGGCCGTGGAAGAGTGATGTTCTTGGTCTTGATATGGTAGTAGTAACGAAGTGTAGAAGTGATGGTGATATACAATACGTTGATTAAAGTTATTATCCTTAAGTGAAGTCTTATCAAGTTTATTGAGTTGTGTTACTACATGTTATGAAGATCTCTCAGTTACAAAATGGTGGAGCAGCAGTAGAAATCAAGACCATAGAGAGACACATCACAGAGCCTACTTTATGTACAGTTGTTGTTTGATTGCCCTGCGAGTCATTGTATATGACTGGTGGATTTATTGATTTGTGGAGTTGCACTGTGGGTCATGGTATATGACTGGGATGTTTATTGACCAGTGGAGCTTTTTGTGAGTTGTGGAGCAACCCTGTGGAATGGTTACAGAATTGTACTGAAGCTGATGAGCTGCGAAGTCCGAAGCTGTCCTGTGGGTGTCCTGAAGTTGTACTGTCGTCTGTGAGCTGTACTGACGAGCTGGTATCTATCTGGTGTCGAAGTCTGTCAAGGTCGACGTCGTACTATCCGGTTTGCCGTGGCTACACACTATTGCCTATTGCCAGCCGTAACTGCTTACGAAAGCTTTCTGGCATAGTAAGCGGGCGTCATTGCATCGTTGCAACCGCTGATAAAGGCATACATCGTCTGCGTCCTTGTGCAGAGGGCATATTATTGCGGGCGTCATTGCATCGTTGCAACCGCTGATAAAAGTATACATCGTCTGCGTCCTTGTGCAGAGGGCATATCATCTCCTGGCGCCGGATGTGTAACTTTGCTGTTGATCTCGTTTGCTGACTGTATACAATACGTCGGTGGAAGTTAGTCAAGTTCAACTGCAATTTTGATAGGTGATTTCAAGGTCGACGCAACGGACGCTGGTTGTAGACTTGAAGGTTGGGAGGACACTCAAGGTTGATCCGTTGGATGCTGTGGAACATTTGACGTTGATTTGGTTGGACAGAGCTATCAAGGTCGAGGAATTTGGACGTTGGACAAGGGACGTGCGTGGACCTGGATTGGAGACAGCACTACTGAAAGCTAAGTTAAATATTTTTTTTAACTTGTATGATAATACCTAGGGTATAATTTATTATCATTGCTATATGTATATTCGTATATTTGTATTCTGTGTTTTGCGGGCGGTTGGATGGGATTGTCGTGAGGCCACATAGTTTATATCTGGGTGACCCCATGACAATGGTACTCTATTAGGTTACTTATATGTATTTTTCTTCATTGGGGAGATTCGTCCTTTGAAAAAAGGATTGTGCGGACTTAGACTGTGGGTTTGAGTGGGCTTCCCAACGAATTAAAGTATATGTTATTCGTTTAGTTTGTTAGCGTGCTGGTATCTTGTTTTGGGCTGTTTTGTTTATCGATTTGTGTCAAAACATTAAGTATAGTTTACTTGTGTGTATTCTTCTGTCTTTCTGCTAAACTATCTGTGTATATATATATATATTTATTTGCTTTATGATTTACAATTGATTTATAATTGCAACTATAAATGTTATATGCATCACATTGCTATATCGTAAGTATATATGATTTATGCTGGTGTGTTGGTTGAGGTAATGTGCTATATGGTCAACGTTTACACGCCTTTATGTTAATCAAAACTTAAAGATTTTAAATTAAAAACATTGCACATATTAGGACGGTATTTGTGCTGATTTGGAGGTTGTGCATACATTTATTTTGGTACACATATTGCATTGTATTATAATATCGCGTATAGTGGTATTAGAACGATACTTGTGCTATATGCACACGCATAGATTTTCTTTATAGTATATGCTTTTTAGTATAGTATAAATAGCGATAATGTCGGACATGGATCCGTTGAGGCTATGGGTGGACATTGCCAAGAGCATGGGATTAAAAGGGGATGCCTTGGGTGATTTCTTGGAGAAAAAAGGGCAGGAGTTTAAGGAAGCGAGGGAGAAGGAGATACAGAGGGAATTGGAAAAGGAACAAAGACAAAAAGAAGATAGGGAGAAGGAGATACAGAGGGAATTGGAAAAGGAACAAAGACAAAAAGAAGATAGGGAGAAGGAGATACAGAGGGAGAGAGAAGATAGGGAGAAGGAGATACAGAGGGAATTGGAAAAAGAACAAAGACAAAGAGAAGAGAGGGAGAGAGACAAAGAGAGGGAGCATGTATTGAAAATGAGGGCACAGGAACTAGAAATAGAATTGGCTAGGCAGCGTGCAGCACCAGTGCATAATACTAATGAACATAATGGTGCGATTAAGAACATTAAGATACAACCTTTTGATGCTAAGACTGAAAGCATTGAGAAGTTTATAAGAGTTTTTGAGACTCACATGAAGATGGTAGGAGTCGCTGAGAACCAGTGGAGTATCCACTTATACCAGGCTATGAGAGGGGGTGCGCGTGAGGCACTCGCGTGTATAGAGAACTCTGAGGGATTAGCTTACAGTGAGTTAAAAAAAAAGTTGTTAGTATACTTTAATAAAACCGAAGATTATTACAGGATCCAATTTAATACTAGGGTAATTAATAAATCGGATGATCCGCAAAACTTTGTCGCGAATTTAAAGTCTGATCTAATGAATTGGATTGAAATGTCTGAAATTAAGCATGAGTTTGGTAGCATGTTAGAACTCTTATTAGTAGACAAAGTGCTGAATATGGTGACACCTGAATTATATGCATTTATAAAGGGGAGAAAGATATATAAAGAAAAAGATCTAGTAAAGGCATTGGCTGATTTTAAAGATAGCCACCCAAATTCAAATTTAGCTAAAAATGAGACCAGTAGTGGAGAGCTATTTGTTATGAGAGGTGTAAGACAGAGACATAGTAGTTTACCTTCCCGGATGGATAGGTTTAGAAAACATAGGTTTTTAAGACAACTTGATGTAGGGGATAAGGTATTAGTGTACTTGCCGAATGGAAGTAGTGGAGGACAATCGTGGCAAGGACCTTACACAGTAGAAGAAAAACTCAGTCATGTAGACTACAGAGTTAATATAAAGGGAAATAGCAAAACTTTTCACATAGATTTACTGAGACAATATTATATTGATCTTGTGATGTCCAATATTGCAGTGGAAGAGAATAGTGATAATGTGACAATACACACTGTAGAAATGGGAAATAGTAAAGATAGCGATATAGTGAATGCTATAAAGTTTAATAAAGATATTGCCAGTGAAGTTAAGAAGGAATTAATACAATTGATTGGAGAATATAAGGATGTAATTTCTGAATTACCAGGACAAACTAATGTCATTCAACATGAAATTAAGGTGAATAGTGACAGTTATTTGAAGCAGAAGCCATATCAAGTACCATATCATTATAGAAAAGATGTAGAAAAAGAGATACAATTGTTGCTAGATAATGGTCTAATACAGAAATCGCAATCGCCTTATGCATCGCCTATAGTCATAGTCAAGAAGAAGAATGGCAAGATTAGGTTATGCTGCGATTTCAGAAAAATTAACCAGATAACGGTAATTGATAGGGAACCGTTACCTAATCCAGAAGACTTGGTAAACAATATGGCGGATGCAAACATATTTTCACACTTAGATTGTACAAGAGGATTTTATCAGATTAGAATGAAAGAAAGTTCTAAGAAGTATACTGCGTTCACTACGCATGAAGGCTTGTATGAATGGAACGTGATGCCGTTCGGTTTGGTAAACAGTACGGCAACGTTTGTGAAAATGATGAATATCATTCTACATAAAGAACCATGTATCAGACATTATGTGGATGATATATGTGTGTATACTAGGTCCTGGGGAGAACATATTAAAACTTTGAAACGGTTATTTGGGATACTTAGAAAATATAATATTACAGTGTCGCCAGAGAAAGTAAAAATTGGATTAAATAGACTGGATTTTTTGGGCTATAATATTGGGCAGGGACAAATACAACCTACAAAAGAATTAGCTAAGAAAATTCTTGATATTGAGAAACCAAAAACTAAGAAAAATGTTAGATCGCTTATTGGATTGTGCAGTTTTTATAGATCGTTCATACCTAACTTTGCAGAGGTAGTTGAACCTTTAGGAAAATTAGCTAATAAGGACAGTCCTGCAAACATTGTTTGGACGGAGGAATGTGAGGTAGCTTTAAGTAAAATTAAGGCTGTTTTTCAAAATGAAGCTATACTAAAACCCATAGATCTGAATAGGCACATTACTTTAGCTACAGATGCCTCGAGGATAGGGGTTGGGGCTTGTCTTATGCAGTTACATAATGGGCAATTTCAGCCTGTATTATACTTAAGTAGGAAGCTCTCAGAAGCGGAAAAGAGGTATTCGGTGATTGAGATTGAATGTTTGGCAATTTTCTGGGCAGTAACGCGGTTACAAAAATACCTACTGGGAACTCAGTTTGATATATTGGTAGATCACAAGCCTTTGGTAAAGTTTAATTGTGACAAAGTTAAAAACAATAGGGTAACCAGGTGGGCACTGGTATTGCAGGATTACAAGTTTCAGATTAGGTCAATAAAAGGTTGTGATAATCATATTCCGGATATACTATCTAGAATGGGTAATGATTATGTGTAAATTTGGTTTAAGGATAGGGATTGTTGTAGATAATATTGTAAATAGTGTTTTTTATATTATTATTTTGAGATATTAACAAATGTTACATTTTTCACAGATTTTGATTTGGTTATTATGATGATGATATTTTGATGATGATGATGATGATGATGATGATGATGATGATGTTATATTGCCACACATTGTACCCAAGTCAAGTTATATGTTCTATATTGGTGTTGTGGTTAAGTGGAAATAAAATGGGTGAACATGAGTAAATGAGTGAATGAATTAGATGTAATCATTTTTTATTTAAGTAATGACAGTTATATTGATAAGTTTGATGACTGCTTGGGATACAGGATAGACATCATTTTTCAGTGTTATTATTATTATATTATTCATGATTAGTTATTTTTATATGATAATAGTTGTTGTCTTGTGGAGAACATATGTTGGTGTGCAATTTACATTTTACAATACTTTGTTTACTAGGTGCGTAATGGATGTATTGAAAGGAAGTGCATATTTGTTATGATTTGTTGAAAATTTTAATTAAATAGAGTTGGAGCATTTGTATAATAGCAGATGTATATTTATAAGTTTTTTTTAAAAAAAAAAAAAAAAAAAAATACTAAAGGTATTTTTAAATGTGAGAAGGAGGGTGTAAGTGATGCATGACTTGGTGTGAAGTTATAAGGAATAAGTTTGTGCAATAGGTGCGATTAATGGGTAACTAGGAAATGTGTGTTTGACGTCATGTAATGTTTACTTGGGAGAGAGAGATGGTAAACAAAGTCAGTGTATGTTAGGCCGTGGAAGAGTGATGTTCTTGGTCTTGATATGGTAGTAGTAACGAAGTGTAGAAGTGATGGTGATATACAATGCGTTGATTAAAGTTATTATCCTCAAGTGAAGTCTTATCAAGTTTATTGAGTTGTGTTACTACATGTTATGAAGATCTCTCAGTTACAAAATGGTGGAGCAGCAGGGTATATTATTGCGGGCGTCATTGCATCGTTGCAACCGCTGATAAAAGTATACATCGTCTGCGTCCTTGTGCAGAGGGCATATCATCTCCTGGCGCCGGATGTGTAACTTTGCTGTTGATCTCGTTTGCTGACTGTATACAATACGTCGGTGGAAGTTAGTCAAGTTCAACTGCAATTTTGATAGGTGATTTCAAGGTCGACGCAACGGACGCTGGTTGTAGACTTGAAGGTTGGGAGGACACTCAAGGTTGATCCGTTGGATGCTGTGGAACATTTGACGTTGATTTGGTTGGACAGAGCTATCAAGGTCGAGGAATTTGGACGTTGGACAAGGGACGTGCGTGGACCTGGATTGGAGACAGCACTACTGAAAGCTAAGTTAAATATTTTTTTTAACTTGTATGATAATACCTAGGGTATAATTTATTATCATTGCTATATGTATATTCGTATATTTGTATTCTGTGTTTTGCGGGCGGTTGGATGGGATTGTCGTGAGGCCACATAGTTTATATCTGGGTGACCCCATGACAATGGTACTCTATTAGGTTACTTATATGTATTTTTCTTCATTGGGGAGATTCGTCCTTTGAAAAAAGGATTGTGCGGACTTAGACTGTGGGTTTGAGTGGGCTTCCCAACGAATTAAAGTATATGTTATTCGTTTAGTTTGTTAGCGTGCTGGTATCTTGTTTTGGGCTGTTTTGTTTATCGATTTGTGTCAAAACATTAAGTATAGTTTACTTGTGTGTATTCTTCTGTCTTTCTGCTAAACTATCTGTGTATATATATATATATATATATTTGCTTTATGATTTACAATTGATTTATAATTGCAACTATAAATGTTATATGCATCACATTGCTATATCGTAAGTATATATGATTTATGCTGGTGTGTTGGTTGAGGTAATGTGCTATATGGTCAACGTTTACACGCCTTTATGTTAATCAAAACTTAAAGATTTTAAATTAAAAACATTGCACATATTAGGACGGTATTTGTGCTGATTTGGAGGGTGTGCATACATTTATTTTGGTACACATATTGCATTGTATTATAATATCGCGTATAGTGGTATTAGAACGATACTTGTGCTATATGCACACGCATAGATTTTCTTTATAGTATATGCTTTTTAGTATAGTATAAATAGCGATAATGTCGGACATGGATCCGTTGAGGCTATGGGTGGACATTGCCAAGAGCATGGGATTAAAAGGGGATGCCTTGGGTGATTTCTTGGAGAAAAAAGGGCAGGAGTTTAAGGAAGCGAGGGAGAAGGAGATACAGAGGGAATTGGAAAAGGAACAAAGACAAAAAGAAGATAGGGAGAAAGAGATACAGAGGGAATTGGAAAAGGAACAAAGACAAAAAGAAGATAGGGAGAAGGAGATACAGAGGGAGAGAGAAGATAGGGAGAAGGAGATACAGAGGGAATTGGAAAAAGAACAAAGACAAAGAGAAGAGAGGGAGAGAGACAAAGAGAGGGAGCATGTATTGAAAATGAGGGCACAGGAACTAGAAATAGAATTGGCTAGGCAGCGTGCAGCACCAGTGCATAATACTAATGAACATAATGGTGCGATTAAGAACATTAAGATACAACCTTTTGATGCTAAGACTGAAAGCATTGAGAAGTTTATAAGAGTTTTTGAGACTCACATGAAGATGGTAGGAGTCGCTGAGAACCAGTGGAGTATCCACTTATACCAGGCTATGAGAGGGGGTGCGCGTGAGGCACTCGCGTGTATAGAGAACTCTGAGGGATTAGCTTACAGTGAGTTAAAAAAAAAGTTGTTAGTATACTTTAATAAAACCGAAGATTATTACAGGATCCAATTTAATACTAGGGTAATTAATAAATCGGATGATCCGCAAAACTTTGTCGCGAATTTAAAGTCTGATCTAATGAATTGGATTGAAATGTCTGAAATTAAGCATGAGTTTGGTAGCATGTTAGAACTCTTATTAGTAGACAAAGTGCTGAATATGGTGACACCTGAATTATATGCATTTATAAAGGGGAGAAAGATATATAAAGAAAAAGATCTAGTAAAGGCATTGGCTGATTTTAAAGATAGCCACCCAAATTCAAATTTAGCTAAAAATGAGACCAGTAGTGGAGAGCTATTTGTTATGAGAGGTGTAAGACAGAGACATAGTAGTTTACCTTCCCGGATGGATAGGTTTAGAAAACCTGGTACTTTTGGTATTAAATGTTGGTCATGTGGTGATGTGGGTCACACTCAGGCTAGGTGTAATAAAAAAAATCAGAATGACAACTGGCACAGGAATAATCAGAGAGGTTTTAGAAGGGGTGGATGGTTTAATAGGTCGGGAAGAGGCCGGATTAATAACAATAGAGATTGCCATGTTATAATTCAAAGTGACCGGACATCAGACTATAGTCCAGAGTCCAGAGGTGACAGAGGTAGATCTAGAGATAGGGAAGAGTCCAGAGGTGTCAGGGATAGATCTAGAGATAGGGAAGACTCGAGGTCTGGACATAGGGAAGTTTCGAGAGATGCTAGAAATAGATCTAGAAATAGGGAGGAGATTGTATCTACGGTTTTGGATAATACAGGAACATTGGTCCTTTATCCCGCTTTTGTGAATAATCAGATTACACATATGCTGAAGGATTCTGGGTGTAGTACGGTCGCGGTGCGGAATAGTTTAATTAAACGAGAAGATATGACTGACAATAGAAGAAGAGTTAGGTTAGGAGATGGTTCTGTGGTTGATTGTAGAACCTCATTTATTGATATTGACACACCTTGGGTTAAGGGACGAGTGGAGGCATTGGTTATGGAGTCGCTTCCAGCACCATTGGTATTGGGAAATATTCCAGAAATGATTCAAGACAATTATGACAAATTATTAACGGACTGGATGGATAGAAAGCAGGCACAATTTAAAATTATGTTGCCTGGTAAACATGTACTGTGTGGTATGAGTGAGCCGGAAACAGACGTTAGGGAAGTTAGTTTAGTGCATGAATATAATATGGTAGATAGTTGTAGCGTGATGACTAGGGCACAACAGAAGTACGAAAATAAAGAAAGAAAGGTAGAGATGGGTGTGAGTGTGGAAACTATAATGAATGTTACTAAAGAGCAAATAATTGCTCAGCAACAAGATGATGCTGAATTAAATGTGGTAAAAGAAAAGGCTAGAGTGAGTAAGAATAAAGGTTTTTTTTATATACAGGGAGTGTTAGCTAAACGTAACTATAACATAGGGCGTGATAATAAACCCGAGTATAGAGTGGTGGTTCCGAGGACTTTAAAAAAGTTAGTTCTAAAAGCAGCACATGAGATTCCGTTAGCTGCGCACATGGGTCATAATAAGACGTGGCAAAGACTTAGCCGACATTTCTATTGGCCAAAGATGCATGAAGATATAAAGTCCTATGTAAAGGCATGTCAAATATGTTGCAGACATAATAGTCTGGATGCAAAACACAAGGCTCCATTACAACCGATGGATTACTAGGTGCGTAATGGATGTATTGAAAGGAAGTGCATATTTGTTATGATTTGTTGAAAATTTTAATTAAATAGAGTTGGAGCATTTGTATAATAGCAGATGTATATTTATAAGTTTTTTTAAAAAAAAAAAAAAAAAAAAAATACTAAAGGTATTTTTAAATGTGAGAAGGAGGGTGTAAGTGATGCATGACTTGGTGTGAAGTTATAAGGAATAAGTTTGTGCAATAGGTGCGATTAATGGGTAACTAGGAAATGTGTGTTTGTCGTCATGTAATGTTTACTTGGGAGAGAGAGATGGTAAACAAGGACAGTGTATGTTAGGCCGTGGAAGAGTGATGTTCTTGGTCTTGATATGGTAGTAGTAACGAAGTGTAGAAGTGATGGTGATATACAATACGTTGATTAAAGTTATTATCCTTAAGTGAAGTCTTATCAAGTTTATTGAGTTGTGTTACTACATGTTATGAAGATCTCTCAGTTACAGGGTTAAAAATATGTTCTCTTCTATAGAAATTGTTCTTCGTATTTAGAATTTGGTATTATAATGTAGACTTAGAAATGTTAATTTATAGCCTATGAGATGTGAAAAGAATTATTTATGTTGTTATGTTGAATCGAGGTTGATGGCAGATATGTTACTAACTGAGTTAAGAGGTGTGCATATGAGATTTGAAAGTAGAGTGGTTATGAATTGATTTACTTAATCAATACTCAATATTATTAATTTAGTATTATTAGGTTATGTGAATAATTTTGTTTGTATTGCTTTAAATTGATTTTGTTGATATTAACCCATATCTTTATTTGAGGACACTTCGTAAAATGCGAATTAATACATAAAATTAAGTTAATAGTTTATAATTTTTCATTGAATGTTACGAACATATACTGATCTAATTATTATCTTCATTTGTCTTCTTTGATTTTTTTTTTGCGCTCGAAACAAATTTATGTCGTGAGTTTGATAAAATTGCAGAAAAAAAAGTCAAGTCTGAAAAAGTGATACTTTTTACTCCCTTTATTTTAACTCATACCGTCTGTCTGTCTGTCTGCTTGGATGAATGTTTGTTAGCAAAACTTTGCATCGATTTTTCGACCACTTCCCGTCGTCCAATCGAGATGAAACTTGGACAGCAGACTTGTCCAGACTAACAATACATTCTATCAAATTTTCAGCATCATAGCCTTTGGAATAGTCACTAATACTTTCAACCAATTTGCGAATTGAAAAAAAAAAAACATGGCTGCCTCTACCGGAAGAGACGGTAGTAAAAAAACTTTTCGGATATGTTCGTTTACATGAAATAAATAGAATGAAAACGACACACTATAGCCGAAACAAAGCGAGTTATCTTTTTATGTTTTTTTAAGGCCAAAGCTAGAAAAAAAAAGGATGCGCAAAATTTTTTTGTGGAAATTCATAAGGTATGATATCACTTATATTTTTTTTTCATTTATCAAAATATAAATTAAATATAAACTTTTACAAAGACGGGGGGTTAGTTTATTTTTTATGAAAATGATAAAAATTGACTTGAGCTTTAACATAACTTTGTTAATTAATGTTCGTAGAAGGCATACACATAGAAATTTAGTTTAAAACAGTAATAATAATTACACAGGGGTGTTAAAACCAACTGTCTTTTTTTAGGGACGCCAGCAACAAATGATACCGTGATTTAAATATTTTATTTTTGTGTTTGATTGCTAAAAAATAGAAAATCGTTTTTTGTTTGGATTTTTTTGTGAATATATTATGTAGTCTTTTACATTTGAAGCACGTTGAGTAGGAATGACGTTTTTTTTGTCCATATTAACTAGTTTTAAAACCACATTGTGCATTTATATACATAAATATACATTATTAGACTACTTCTAGTATATATTTCAATTTTATTCTCAGCATCTGTCACAAACTTTACTCAATTCAACATGCTATTAATTAAAATAAGACGAAGATTATATAATGCACTCAATATATTTATTCAGCCGCCATGTATGTAATAAATAGGATGTAACTAAAGACATTCTAGTGAATTTCTTGATTCAAGGTCTCCTAATTATCTAAAAATAAATACAAATGATGTTGAATCTGAGATTAGACTATTCAGCTTTGCAGATTGTTTTAAGCAAATTTATGTTGACCAAATTCTAGAATACATCATACAGGCGACAAAGAAAGGGTTCTCCTTTTCTAAGAAAAGCCACTCTTTTTCAATAATAGGATCGACACAAACCTTTTGTGCTTGTTTGGTTCTTTGCTGGCACCAATACATTGCCCATAAGTCAGACATGATGCTTGTAATACTATCCGAAACCCATAAGACCAATATAATGTCCAAAAGAACAATTTGTTGCCCACAAAATCTGTCCAATGCCCTGACACAAATCCTCTGCTTTGCAGATTGTTTTAAGGAAATTTATGTTGACTAAATCCTAGAATACATCATATCGCTGACAAAGACAGGGTTCCTCCTTTCTAAAGCTGGCTACTCTTTTTCTATTACAATAGGATCGACGCAAACATTTCTTGCCTTTTTTTTCTTTTGCTGGCTCCGATACATTGCCCAAAAGACAAACTCAATGCTTATAAGACTATTCGCTACACATAATAACAATATTATGTCCAAAAGAACAATTTGTTACCCACAAAATCTGTCCAATGTGCCTAACACAAATCCTCTTCCAAGAAGACACATTAGCTGCTCAAAATACAAATACAATGCCCTAAAGACGAATGCGCTGTCCTTTGAACCTATCCGCTACACATAAGACCAATTCAGTGCCCATGAGACCTATCTGATGCCCATAAGATCAATATGTTGCCCATAAGACACATATGCTGCCCAGAAGACGAATCAGCTCCCCAAACAATGAATCTGATGCCCAGAGGACCTGTCGGCTACACAGAAGACTAATCTGGTGCCCCCCGCAGCATGTCCGAGATCCATTGCACTGCCGAGAGGACACGGGGTCTTCTGGGGAGGAAGCAATGGATGCTGCAACCCAGTCTCACGACCCACCCGGTGCCTGGATGCCTGTGCCTATAGTACAGGATTTGTGCTACAGGGTGACAATGCAGATATACGGGAGAGCCACCACGATAATGATCCTTAGGGGAACCGCAGAAAACGGTCGCTAGCCTGCGGAAATCTTCCCTTTTACATGGCACGCCACGCCTTCGGCGTGCCGTGGGGTGGCTAGATCCTGGACAGAGTTTTAAACTCAATTCTAATGCGTTACGCCCCGGAGTAAGAGCTTCGGCTCGTCCGGGTTTTTGAGACTTATAGTATGGTGCCCAGAAGACCAATTTGCTGCCCAGAAAACCAATACGTTGTCCTGAAGACTTATCCGATGCCCAGAATACAAATCCGCTGCCCAGAATACCAATCCGCTGCCCATACGACCTATCCAATGCCCAGAATACCAATACGGAATAATATATTTACAATGCAGTATGATGAAAACCATACGAGGAGATGCCATCATAGACTATATTTCTTTGGACCAATATAATATATTATCGGATAGAATATCAGATTTCGTTATAAGTAATGAGTGATATCAACTACAGTTGGTTTAGCTGCCTATAAGTATATATATAATATATTATTATATATTGGCATATTTACCTAGGCGCTTACGCCGAGTATCACAATATCTACAGCATATTATGCAAACAAACAAAGATATATTATAAAAAGCATGCTTTTTAAAAATTAAATATGATTGATATAATCTTATCTATATATATAAAAAGACAGTGTTAAGCCCCGCGAGGATCCCCATTGGTCAATTTGAAAACACGTGTGTCACTGACCTATCTAGGCTAGCCCAATATACCGTCTAATAATTTTTCACATCGGATATGTGTCCTCGATAGCTCAGTGGTAAACGTAGTGGACTGCTATACGGGCGACCAGGGTTCGATTCTCCAGTTAGACAATTTTTTTTTCGACAATTAATTTTTCAAACTTTTAAAAACAAAAGACATTGTAAATCTATAGGCAATATAGATTTTGTTAAATAAAAATATTTGACTATTTTTTTTACCCTATTACAATATTTATTTACGTTCCTAAAAGTATTCAGTAAGTGTAGTTTATAAATTTGTTATCTGCACCCCAGACAGTCCTTTTTTTTTTCACCCGGGCAACGCCGGGCAATGTAGCTTGTATTATATATTACACACGCTCCTTCTGTAAAGAATATTATTGCGTCCTACGCTTATCTGTGGCCAGAGTCTATCTAGTCTTGCATTTTTATTAGTTTTTTAATTGCTGTTATTGGTTTTTCTGGTTCGTTCAGTTAACCCATTCAGTGCCCGGATGCCACTCGAATGCCAATGTTATATTACGCTATTTTCTTATCTTATTGTTTTGAAAAGCTATTAATTAAACATTCTAACATGCAATGGCACGGAATCATTTCTTACTGGCGTCATTTTTTGAGGACATTTTGAAAAATCTCAATAATTCACAAACACGTTTTTTTTTTCTAAAAATAACTATCATTTGTTTATTACATCATGACAAACTTTTTATTACAGATATAAAAATCACGAAAAAAAAAACTTCAGCAAGATATATTGTTAATAGTTAAGCTTCAGTTAGTTGTGGTTTATATTGTTTGTGACTTAATTTACTTTTAGTTTACAGCATGGGTCTGTCCAGGTAGCTAATAATAACCCGTCGGTATCAACGGAGATGCGCAGACGACCCTTGCTCCTCCCTTTCCCCCCAATCCTTAAGCTATCCCCTCCATAAATAAAAATGTATTATAAATGAATACTGGTATATAATTTAATAATGTAATTTTAATACATTAATTATTACGCCTTACTGTACCCCCCCCCTCCCTTTTACACATACTTTTAATAGTTATTGTTTAAAAATAAAAAGGAGAGGTTGACTATTTAGCTTTAGGCACGCCGAATGAGTTAGAAATTTTACTTCGGCACGCTGTTATCAAAAGATTGCAGACCCTCTGGTTTAGACAATAAAAACCGTTATAATAATAGAAGGAGCGTCTGCTTTATATATATAATGAGATAACATTGCGGTCTCTTGTCGTAAGAGTCATGCAATTAGCTTATAGACGAGTTTTAGTATTTTTGTATACAAATCTCTAAAGTTTTAAATCCCTTATTTGTTTATTAACTTATCTTGTTTGTGTGTGTGCTGCTATTTACGAACAATATGTTAATCTAGCGAAATTTATCGTAGTAATTCATTAAGCGGTTTTTACTATTGCTAATTTGAGACTACATTTCCAGTAGAAGCCTTGCATTTCAGTGTTTTGTTTTCATTGTAAATGATGTGTACAGTGGATGTAAAATTCAATGTTGACCTTTTTTTTTTATAGAATAACGAGTCTCGTAGTGTTAGCATGACTTGTTATTGGCACTAACCTTAAGTCGTTAGAAACATTATACCAAGAGCGCTTAACAGGTAAAATGACTAACATTATGAAAGATAAATCCCACCCCTCGAGACACTATTTTGAATTTCTTCCACATGGCCGTCGCCTTCGAGCATTTAGAGGTAGCAGCAGATTTGTTAACAGCTGTTATCCGCAAGCAGTTAAACTGTTCAATAATACAAGACAGAAGCGTCTTATAACATCATAACTGTAATAATTTTCCTTATATTCTGTATATTATCATAATGTACATTGATATAATAGTTTGTTTTTTTTTCATTAATTTTCATTGTTGTGTCTTACTATTATTGTAATGTAATTTTTTTCTTTTTTTTTGTAGATGTCACATTCAACATCACATATTTTCAATGTAAAACGCATTGACTGAATAAAATTGAATTGAATTGAATTGAATTGAATTGAATATATCATGCTTTATTATGGATTATGTTTACGTCACCCATCAACAACCATGCGAAACTAACCTATTGATCACATAAGGTTTTAGAAACTACCTTTTGATTTGTCACCAGACTTGAACCTCACTTCTCTGTGATTAAGAGCATCAGCCGAGACGTCTCCGTTTTCCTGCTCGGAGAACGAACTCTGCTGTATCACGCAATATTGACAACGTAAAGTTTTTTTTGGCCACAAATGGTTTGGTGGTGCCCATCCACGTAAACAACTCTGGCAAATCCGGATAGTCAAATAGCACCTGCTGGACCACCGTTTCTTCATTTTTCACACTGCGAATTAAATGTAGGGTCTACGCTTACTAAAAGGCTTCTTATCGGACAGTGCCCATTGCAGAATAGGGCAATTTCAGTTCTTTGGGCTTGGGGCCTACATTACGGATCAACTCGATTTTGCCGTTTTAGATGCTACCACTCACCGCGTCCCAAATCTTGTATTACGCGCGGAATTTTTTTCGAAGACTGTCTCTATGTCAGCAGATGATCATAAAATCAATATGGTGAGAATCGTGGATGGCAATTTTGGCGATTCATTGGCTAAATCTCTTTTTACATTGACACAAAAATATACACAATTTTACCTATTTATTGACACAACAATAAAAATATGTAGGCTATATTACATATTCAACATATTGACACATTACTGGCGAATCTATGCAATATGTCGGCCCAAAACCTGTTCAAATATTGGACATAATATATTGGAACAATATCATTGTCTCTATCAGTGAATCATTTCTCTCCGTCCCTATTACACATTAATTTTAGTACCAAGTAGAAACCGACCGAAACCAATTTTTTTTTTATTTGGCCGAAAACGAAACCATACCGAATTTTATACATTGACTTTCGTCCGAAAGCGAAGCTGAAACCAAAAGTTTAACTACGACTTCGGCCAAAACCCCCCACAAAATACGAAAATACGAAACAAATGAATTCAAAAGACTGAACATTTATGTGTAATATTAACTACGGTAGTTTATGGGCACTTTATTTTATTAAACCATTCTTTGGAGATTAAATAATCCGTTATTATTAACTTCAGTCTTCTAATTCACATTAGGGATGTTAATTTTTTTTTTCTTCAAAACTATTTTCGGTTTAAAATATTTCATTCTTTACCCATTTTCTTTCCCCCCTCTCCGCCCCCGGGCAAAGTAAGTTATAGTTTGCAAAAGACAAATTTTCACTGATTATACTAAAAAGATAATACTAAGGACCATTGATCTATAGAACGTGGTGAAATCTTTGTAAAAAAAATAGTTGATTTTTAGATTAGCAGAAATCAAAAGCTGTATTGTCATGAATTTAGACCTTTATAATTATTCGAGCAAGAATTGGGACTGCGATGGCGGTATTGGCTCGCCTAAACAGAATCTTATCTAAGCTCCAACATTAACCCTATTCTATATTGCACTTACAAATTAGTGAAACTTGCCGTAAGGAATCTTATTTGTCCACTATCATTTAGAAGTATGAAATGTTTCATATAAATGTTACATATAATGTGAACAACTTAATAGGCATGGAATAGTTTTTTGTTCATTTACTAATTTTCAAACCAATTGATAAAGTTTAAAATTTGAGAATCAGTGTGCTGTCGTCAATGCATCAGGGTGAATAACTATGTACAATAAGTCAGAATAATATCTTTTTCGATTCACTACTAGCTATATTATCTCCCATTTATATACTTTTAATTCAACGAACTAGTATATTGATTCTTCTATGATGTGACGTCATTATTTTAAAGAGTTAATAGTTGATTTTTTTTTCCCAGCCTAGCTTGATGTTAACATATCAATACGCACGATATGGAAAACACAGGTGATAATGAACCTTGGAGCTCTTTAATGAATTTGTTTTAGTTTTTAAAATGTCCTTTACACCATTCAGAAGTATATTGTGGCATAGCTCTAATGCTAGAAAACATTAAAATTTAAACGTTTTCTCTTCTTGTTAAAATAATATTGATGTTTAAAAAAGTTAAGAGTTTGGCTGCATGCTTAAATTACTCCATGAACATATACGGCATCCTTCCATCTTAAAGGGAACGATGGCGCAGTCTCCTTTTCCTCTGCTCCTAGCCTTTCTCCTGGCTCGCTTCTCTTCACTCCTTTCAGCGAAGCTTGAATGACCTCTCCAGGTTGGGGCGAGGGAAGTCGAAAGGTCACGATGGCCTGGGCGGTGCTTTAGACGGCCAGCTGTTCTCACTCTACGCTGATGGTAATTCCAGGGGAACAGCTGGCTGATACAACGAGGGACCATCTGCGTCGCATGATTTGCCAGAGAGATAGAGCGTTGGCTATAAAACTGCCTGAAAGACTCCATCTCCCGATTTTCTGTTAGGGTTTACTCCCTTGGCCTCTCCTTGAACAGGTGTAGCTGCGAGGCAGCGGAGGTTTGAGATCAGAGTTTCCCTATCCTAGATGAGTTACCTATCAAGGTTTACGAGCCCCATCTGCCCGAAGCTACTGGGTCTAAGGCGCCATCGGCCCGCCTTCGCCCCTTATCCTGTTAGATCTAGTTTAACATGATCCGCCAGACTTGTTTTCGAGTCATTCGAGAAGGCATGGAGTTGGACTTAGCAGAGGTTATTTGACACGTAAGCCATGAGGATATTTCGAGAGGAGTGGGTGCTTATTTCCCACCCCCATCCCCGGGAGTACTAACCTTGGACCACATCAACATATGGAGTCCATGATAATATTGTTTTTCATATGTTACTCATTTTAAAGTACTCTAGTTTGAGCTAATTGTTTTTCATGTATGAAATTGAATGTATCTCTTTATTTGTTTTTTATACTTTTAACAGTCGGCACCTTTCTGTAGGGAAATGGCATAATCTCATTCGTTTCTCATCATTGTAATTCTTCTAGATCTTTATGTAAATTTGATGATGTTTTGTTGTCTTTATTGTTCTATAGATTATAAAATTATCTGCAAATAACCTTACTTTGTCCTGTATCGATGTGTCTCAAGTGAATCATTTACATACATTTGAAATATTGGAGTGTCAAGATCAGTTCATTGTAGAATTTTTCAATTTTCTGATATTAGTGCTGATTTCGAAACATTTATTATTAAAGTTTGTTTAGATGACAATAACAAAAAATATTGAATCCATTGATGTAAATAGGTGAAGACTTAAGTTGTTGTATTTTTAATAAACAAAATGCTGAACTTTATCAATTTTATTTACTTTATGAAATTATGAAACACACTACTTTGTTAATATAAACTGTGCTATATCTTATCTTATGTCCTTCACTAGACGGATACCATTCAGAAGCATATTATAGCACAGCTCCTTCTATAGGCCTACAGAAGATTATTGCGTCCTACGCTCATCCGTGCCCAAGTCTAGTCTTGCATTTTGATAAGTGTTTTAAATGATGTTAAGTTACTGGTTTTCCTGGTTTGTTCAGGTAACCCATTCCATGTCCGAATGCCACTCGGTAAGAAAGATTACTTATTTATTGATTTAAAGATTGATTTGTAGTTTTGTTTTCAAGAAATAGTGATATAATCAAAGACCATGTGAAATTGTAGCACGTTGGTATGATTTTATAAACAAGTAAATTATAATAACAACAGGTGTTTTATTACAAGAAGGCTTGGGGAACATAAATCTATGACCAAAAAAAAAATAAAAAGAATGTATCGCCAGCCCCTCCCTTCAGCAGCGCAACTATTGTTGTTCTAAAGCAGGCGTGTGCAACATTTATAAACAATTGTATACAACAAGATGGACCACACAGACCAACGAATTTTTAAAAATGCCGTTAGAACCTCTTCGGGGGGTCACACTAAAAGGCTTTGCGGTCTAGTTATGGTCATGTATTTATCCACTGCCGGGGCGAGTATGTGCCAGGCTCCTATTGTACATACAATAAGGCTCAGATCAAGCCACAGCTCACAAAGAGTCGGCCCTAAAATCCAGGGACCGTTAGTGAAGAACGGTAGAATCTGATTTGGCACTACAAGCACCGACAGTAGCAGATCGCTGGTTGCCATGGACGCCATCAAGAGCTTCGTGATGTTGTTATGGACGCTGTTTCTCCAAGATAGAAGTATAGCCCATAAGACCAATATATTGGCAGCTATAGTGTAAGCCACCAGTGAAATAGCGATCACAGAGCAGGCCACCAAAATGTGCAAATTGGATGTTAGGACTTGTTCCATGTTCGTCGATGAGATGTAAATTTCAAAGAAATCTTACACTAGACAATATTTTCCTATTCTCCGTCTAATTTGAAATCATGACGACAAATATATACTAATAATATATGTTTCACCAAAAAATCGCATCACTTATATCATATCAGTGAAAGAACATATTTAAAATGATCCAACAGCTTAGCGTTGGCTAGTTTGTGACAATGGTATCGATTTACTAGATCTAACAATGGTAGCGATTTCACAATTTCTATTTACTCTGACTCTGACGTCCAATAGCACAAATCAAAATGTTGTCTTAAATGTAGTATACCTGGCTCGCGCAGACACGTCGTGGACAGATTCCGTCTACCAACCATCCGCCCGTGTCAAATATACACACGCGTCGTGGACAGGTCCATCTACCAACCATCCGCCCGTGTCAAATATACACACGCGTCGTGGACAGGTCCATCTACCAACCATCCGCCCGTGTCAAATATACACACGCGTCGTGGACAGATTCATCTACCAACCATCCGCCCGTGTCAAATATACACAAACGTCAATACAATGAATGTTAGACGGGAAATCAAAATAATACATTATATTAACATTGAGAAACTGTTTCTGTTTGAGAAAGTATATTGGATCGTAACGATGGGAAAAAATTACAGTAATATCTAGTTAAAGTATGTGTTATGCTTAAATGCCAACCTGATATTAAGTCAAAACGTAATTAAACAAATAATAAAAGCATATCATGATGATTTAACAAAATTCGATGTACATGTTACTGTTACAGTTCAGAATAGCGTTCACTGTAACATGGACACATTAACGTGTCACAAGCTATAAATAGATGAATAGAAAAATGCATTACTAAATGAATAAAAGTACTAAGATGTTTTCAAGTGGAGATAATTTAGGGATTACATGTATGCAAAAGTCTTGGGCGATGTTGGGAGTGATCATTTGCCCGTGTTGGTCACTATCAATATAGGAAAAGCAAGCAGCGAACCTTCCGGGCCCAGGAAGTGGATCTACTCGAAGGCACGATGGGACGAGTACAGAGTGCGCACCGATCGCGCTCTTGAAGAAGTGCTTATCGAGACTGGGCCTATCGACTCAGTGTATGGTACGATGGTTAAAGCCATACTAAGGGTTGCCAGGAAGACGATACCAAGGTCACATGAGAAGCGCAAGTTCAGACCGTTTTGGACAAAAGCCCTAGGAGAGTTGGTCCGCAAAAGGAGGGCTGCTCGCAAGCTCGCGAGCAGGCGGAAGACGGCCGAGAGCCGTCGAGAGTACAACCGTTTAACGGCGGAAGTGAAAAGGGCTATCGCGGAGGCAAAGTTGTCGAAATGGACTGATACATGTGCTGGATTGGACCTTGCGGAAAGCCGGCAGGCATGGAACCTAATCAACCACCTTGAGCGAGCTGAGGTAGCTAGCAGAGCACCAGCTTCGTTGGCAAGAGCAGGGGCAGGCCTCATGGTATCAGATACCAAGCGGGCTGAGATGCTCAACCGTCACTTCGTAAGTGTCGGAAAACTGGGTGGAAGAACGAGTGTGTCTGCTGGACTTGATAAAGTCCGAAAGGCAAACGAACGCCACATGACGGGAGAGGGTGAGGTTAGCACATTCACGGTGCCCTTCACTCGGCAAGAACTGGAGTATGTTTTGAGACGGTGCAAAGCAAAGAAGGCCCCAGGGCTGGATGGGATTAGCAACGAGCTGATCACTCACCTTGGGGCTGGTGGCAAGGGCAAACTCTTGGAGCTCGTAAATCGAACATGGTCTGAAGGTGTCCTACCGAAACAGTGGAGAGAGGCCTTGGTGGTACCCATCTTGAAGAGGAGTAAAGACCCGGGTCAGGCCGAAAGCTACCGACCGATTTCCCTAACATCGTGTGTAGGGAAGGTAGCTGAGAGATTAATCAATAGGAGGCTTGTGAGGTTCCTAGAGGATAATGGACTGGTCACCCCCACTCAAGCAGGCTTTCGTAGTGGAAGAAGCTCGATGGACCAGGTGACGCTCTTGGTCCAGAAAATGGCTGACGGGTTTCAGCGGAAAGAGTCTACACTAGCAGTGTTCCTGGATTTTAAACAGGCCTATGACAAGGTCTGGCGGCCGGGGTTGTTGTTGAAGCTACAGAGGCTAGGAATAGCCTCTAACATGTACAATTGGATCAAAGGGTTCTTATCCCGAAGAACAGTTGCAACTCGTTACGGGAAAGCGGTTTCTCGGAAGCGCGTCCTGGAGCAGGGATTGCCCCAGTGCTCAGCACTGTCCTGTACATTGTTCCTGGCTTTTATCAACGACCTGCCGAACTATCTGGGAAGCTCGTCGCTGCTTTTCGCAGACGATCTTGTGGTCTGGTCGACCGGGAGGGAAGCGCGTGCTCTCGAGCGGGCCCTCCAGCAGGATTTGAACGCAGTAGCCTGTTACGCCAAGCTTTGGGGTATGGAAGTAAACTGCCTAAAAACAGTTTATTCGCTCTTTACCCTTGGAATCGATATCCTCAAAGTTCCGATCGAGCTGAACATTGACGGCCGCGCTCTGGCATGCGACCAGAAGCCGGTCTATCTCGGAGTGACACTGGACCGAAAGCTAACGATGTATGACCATGTGAGGTTAGTCCAAGAGAAAGCATCTTCTAAGCTGAACATTGTCAAGAGACTGGCCAGTACTGGCTGGGGTGCGAAGGCGAGTGTGTTGAGGAATCTTTACCTAGGAGCGGTAAGATCCCAGATCGATTACAGCCTCCCGGTGCAAATCTATGCGTCTGATACTGCTTTGAAGACGTTGGACTCTGTACAAAATCAAGCCCTCAGACTAATATGTGGAACGTTCAAAACCGCCCCGACATCGGCTGTTGAAATCATGGCAAACGTGCCGCCTCTGAATGGGAGAAGGAAAAGGGCCATTATTACTGCTTACGAGCGGTAAAAGCGGTTGGAGGAAAGTTCCCCCCTCAGGATGCTCGTGGATTCCTGGGTGGGAAGGGGCCGGATCTCAATGCAGTCCTTCATGCACCACGCATTGAAGCTCAGCGCAGAGATTGGACTCCCGGTCGACCGCATGCCCATGCGGACGGGAGTGGAACCTCCCCCTCACCTATCCTTCAACCTACCAGAGATACGGACGAACCTGATGGATGCAGTCGGACCCAGCGCTTGCCTGACTGAGAGGCGCGCAGCTGCTCTAAGGACGGTACGGGCATACTCGGGACTCGTTGAGGCATACACTGATGGGAGCGCGATCAGTGGGACCGAAGCGCGTTCTGGGTATGGTGCTCTTGTGTCGTACCCGAAGGCAGAAGAAAAACGGGCTGAGCTAAGTGGGCCGTGTGGAGCAATCTGCATCTTTGATGCGGAGATGGAAGCCATCAGAATTGCCGTTGAGGCGATTGGGAAAACGTTCGAAGAAACACCATCTGCTCGTGATGATGTGGTTATCTTCACTGATGCACTTTCAGTTCTCCAAGCCATCGACGGCCTGGGGAGTTGGCCCGAACTACTTGTCCGACTATTAGCTGCTATTTCCGATCTGATCCTCAGGTACGAGGTGAAGGTCATATTGCAGTGGATTCCAGGTCATGCAGGAGTCCCTGGCAATGAGATAGTGGATGCCTTGGCCAAGAAGGGATCCCTGACACCCACTCCGGAGGGTCCGTCCACCTTCGCGAGTGCCCGCAGATCAATACGTGAGTGGGAGACAAGACAATGGAATAAGAGTTGGGACGAGTCTGACAAGGGTCGAGGTGTGTGGCAGCAACTAAAACGGCCAAATCGAGCTGATCCGTGGTGGAAGCTCCGCAGGAGAGAACAGGCTACGATAGCCCAGTTCCGTACAGGGCACTGCCCTATTGGTGCCTATTTCGGACGATTTAGGCCCAATTTCGATTCGCGGTGCCGACATTGCTTTGAAGCAGAAGAGACGGTCGAGCATCTGCTTTTAGACTGCCCTGCCTTGCAGGAGGAAAGAGTGGATGGGAATGGTCAACAGTTTGCACCATCCCTTTATGGGAACCTGGCTGTGCTACGTAGTACAAGTGTGTTTGTCCTCCGAATCCTAAGAGATTAGTCTCGATTCGATCACTCCGGTGAGTGAGGTTTAAAGTCTGTATGCAAAAGCATGATTTTAAAGTGAACTGAAAACTGTAATAAAAAGGTAAATCGAATAGAGAAATCGGTACACATGGGATATTCAAGATGTACGCTTGTAAGCTCTTATAAGAGTTTTATGGATTTTTTATTTTCAAGTATTAAATTATTAAATGATATACTTAGTAAAAAGTTTTATTGAAGTTGTATGGAAGATAAATGGTTTGTAATATTGAGAATCGTATGATAAAAGAATTAATAGTTGAGTTATTTTATATTGATTGCATACACATTCAAATCAATGCTTTGAAGAATTACTTCATGTTATATCATTTGTGAATATTGTGCTGTTCATTGACTCTGTGGTCTACATGTATTGTCATGAATAAATATTCATCTGAGCTTACAGCAACTAGTTTACTTCATGCTTATAAGCTTACAACCTACAACATAGACATTTTGTGGTATCAACATTGTTTCAGCGATGTATTAGAATGCTCTGGTCTCAACAAAATACACACGAAGCTTTTCTTTTAACATGATGGTAATTGTGTTATCCAAATTCCAATCCGGCGTAGTTTTGTGAATTTTTCAAATTATTTTTTTCAAATTAGATTTCTATTAGCATATCAAGACAGCTTTCTAAATCTCGAAAACGCTGTTATTGTTGTTGTACAAGATTATATAAACATCTTTATACTGCAATCAATGTTTGTAGTTTTAGAGTTTAAAAATTATTATGAATATTTCCCACCAAAATTAAAAAGATTTTATAAAAAAAAAATTTCAATATTGCAGTCTATTTTTAAAACTAATATTACAAATGAGGTTAATGATATTTTTATTATTTTAAATTATCATTTTCTTGACAATGTTTTCCAGTAAAATGTGCAATTATTCTCGAGTAAATTTTAAAACATAATGCAGCAAGTGCATAGTACATGGCTAGTTATAACTGAACTGATGCAAGATGTTAAAAGAACTTTTGTTGGAATAGCATAAGTATCATACTTTAGAAAAAGCTTAAATTGCCATTAATGTATATGATATGAAATGAATACATGAAAAAGTTAATTCAATTATTTCAAGTATAATGAGGTAAATGCACACACAATCAAACGATTCATTTTAACTCTGTCTAGCTTTCTTTAATAATAATGCTTGAACAATTTTAATGCTATTCTGTAATTTATGCAAATACCTCGTATAATTATGAGCTGTGATTGTTATAGTTTGTATCAGAGTATTATTCAACCCAAGACAGAGGACAAGTTAATATAGCATTAAGAAAAGATTTCAAATATTATTATCACTTTATTATATAGGCCTAAATCAGTAGACCGATGTAAGGAGTAGTTTATTCATCTATAATATAAGCTAATAGAATGCATTGATACAACAAATTATTTTACAGCTGCTTGCAAATATTTATTTTGTTTGGTGTCATAAATCTATAAGAAGTTTTTTCCTAAATTAATTTGTAATAAAATTTCGCTCAATCTTAGTGTGACTGTATAGTTGCAATATTGTTATTATACTTCGATGCCGAGTTCGTAAAGTATGTTTAATTGTTTCTTAACATGAAAATATAACATCTATAATATACCTAAAAGATAATATATCATAACACGATGTCATGATAGCATTTTCTAATAGTTCATTTACAGTTTTAACTATTTAAACAATTTTATAATTTCAGAAAAAAAAATGACTAACACTTATTCTACAGTTAACATTTTCATAAGTAGCTTAATAACAATAAAATGATGTTGGGTAAAATAGGCATATTCAACGAAATGTCTTATTGTAATATTCTCAGTAACATATAGGTTGTTATTATATATAGGTTGTATATAGGTTGTTATTATATATAGGTTGTATATAGGTTGTTATTATATATAGGTTGTATATAGGTTGTTATTATATATAGGTTGTATATAGGTTGTTATTATATATAGGTTGTATATAGGTTGTTATTATATATAGGTTGTATATAGGTTGTTATTATATATAGGTTGTATATAGGTTGTTATTATATATAAGTTGTATATAGGTTGTTATTAAGATATATAGTACATGAAATCTTTTTAAAGAAAAACTAGACATTTAATTTAATAATGACACAAAGTTTTTAAAAGTTACGTCAAGCTAAGTGGCTATGCATTAATTCCTAATTATGATGAAGGAACACAATAGTGATTCAATTAGTCAATCAGCTTGTACTAAGCACTCTGTTATAGTACATATTGAAGATATCATTGCACTTACGAATTTTAAAATGGAATTTCCAGACATCTTCAGAGACGTGGTAAATTAAAGATTTCACTCAATTTGAAGAATGTAAAAATTGCTATTTCACCCAATGACGATGTTGTGTTTCTGAAAGTTTAAATAAAATCGTTCATAAATAAATTGTTATTGCCATTTCAACAATAAACAAAACATCTTTACATGAATATCAACATTGATTTTTAAAAACAATAAACACATTTGAAATAAAAAAAATATATTACAATATAACATTTAATTGTAAAACATTGTAATTGTAAGCTTTATTAGCTACCAGTTAAGAAAATATTCAAGTTGGCTAATACATCTAAGTCTATGAAAATTTATTCATGATAATTTTAACAAAAGTATTTTTTTTTTTACGACTGCATAGGTTTGTTACAGTTTAATGATGTACAAAGTTATAAATAATTTCAATTAGTTTTGTTTACATTTTTTTAAAAATGCAAATTGCAAATTGAAAAGATTTTTTAAAAGTTAATCTCTAAATGTGCTTTACCTTTATTGCTGCTGTTTTCAACTGAATATTTTTTACATTTTAATTTTTATTTTTTAAAATGCCAATACCATCCGCTTGTTTTATAGTGTTTGGAAGTTCATTTCACCGCCGATGTGATACACCACTATAGAAGCAAGCTGCCAATGTTTCTCATTTTACTGATGGCACTTTGAATTGTTCAAATATATTTTATTTGAACACATAGTCCAGTTTTCTCTAATGTGTAAAGTTAAACAATGCTCTTAACCCTTCCCGTACCGACCTACTTCTATCTATGCTGCCTTCAGTTCCGCTATATACGCGCCCGGGACTGTAAGGGTTAATGTATTTTGGAGATTGTCCTGGAACATTTGTTTTATAGACCAGGGTCAAAACTTTAAATGTTATCCAGTGTGTAATTATTACGATCACACACAGGTAGTCAATACATTGCGAGTTTACAAGAGCTATTACTAGTGCCTCTTGTGTTATCATCATACGCTGTCTATTTATATTTGATTTTATATATGAGTACGATTATCGTCTAAATATACTCCAAGACATTTGATTTGTGTTGTTTGATCTATTTTTTAAATTGTTTACTAATATATTATTTGTTACTCATTGTTTTGGTTGATGCTTTACTCACAATATAATATATTCAGTCCACTAAAACTAACTAAACGGCTGAGCTGGAAACTTTTTTCTTCTTGACAATGCCAGGTAAACATATTTACAGGTGTTTGATTTCTCAAATCCACACTACGCTGTTTTCAATAAAGAAGGTCAATTAATAAATGATGATGATTTTATAAAATAATCTTTTTTTATAATCTAAATTCTTGAACTTTAAAAAAGTCTCCGTAAGAAATAAACATCGATATATTAGATAAAGTTATATATCATTGTTTACTAATCACCATTTAAGCAGATAGTGTTAATTTATTTCAATTTTATATATATAATTCTGTATTTAATAAAGGTTATTTGCCATGAAAAAAGAAATTGATTTTTTGTTCTATTCTCCTTTCTAGAAATCAAACTAGGGCTAAACAAAACTACAAAGAAGCTACACCTTATTTTAGGTTTAAGAAAATATTGTAAAATGGCTTTGTATTATTAGGTACTTATCTTATTTAATTTACTGGTTGACTTGTTAAGTATTTCAAATTATCAACAAAGAAAAACTGACAAAAAAAATACGAAGGAAGTCAAGTGTTAAGATAGTATAACAATAACAGTGTAAACTTAACAAAAAGAAATACAAAAATATTCACGGCCTTGTTAAAGTAATAAAATCAAAATTAAGGATCGCAAAAAAACAACAACAACTAATAGTACTATGTTCAAAGTTTTACAACACCGAGATCTGGTACTAAAGCTAAAAACCCGTTAATAGACTCATGGGCGCCCGCAGAAAATTTTCTAGGGGGGGGCAAAATATTTTTAGTAATGTTTTAATGTAGTTTTAATTTACTGAGCGTATTTGTATGGTGAACGAACGGACAGAACACTGTAGTAATGAAGGGCATACTGTAGCAACACATTTTTTATTAGCACAATAATATATGTATATAATAGACGTAAACCATACAACAAACCTTACTTTAAACAAACAATATTACAACGTAAATTTAAAATAAAATGTATTCTTAATTCAAGAACTGGAGTCGTCTGTTGTCGCTACCAAACATATCTCCGATTTTGTCCATAAACTCTTTTGTGTTGCAGTTCACTTTGTCTCTGTGTACGCACAATATGCACATTCTTGACAGACGTTCATCTGACATTGTAGATCTAAGCCATAGGTTTTCAACCTTTTTCGGCTCACCGCCCCCTTTTACACTTTTCCGCTCACGCCCCCCAACTTAATTTTAATTAAACATGTATAGGCCTATAGCACTATATCATGTAATTTCTGTAATTATTAATGTTTTAAATATAAACTCCTTAAATGGACAAAACAATTAATGCATGAAATGTTTATTTACAACTGTTTAACGTAAATTATTTTAATTCTCTAATAATTAAATCTTGTTATGAATACCACAATGTTGAATGTATATAATGTATATAAATAGAAATAATAATCAGTAAAATTTGTTATATCACAAAACAGAATTTTTTTCGGCATCACTATTGAATCAAACGTGGAAACATTTGTTAATTAAAGGGAGATAATTAATTCGTTTCATTTGAACTAATATTTCTGTATTTTTTTCTTTTATATAAAAAATTAATGGCTTACACTTTTAACTTTAAAATGATCAAACTGTAAAAAATATTTGAAAATTATATAAATATTATATGACTAAATAATTTATATGTATATTTGTAAGCATCACAATAACTACTCAGTTTGTATGATTGCTACATATCTATACCATTTAACGATAGCTTTGACATTAATTTAAAGGATTCAAAACTGATATCAAAATATAATTAATATTAACATGTGTTAGGGCGACAGTGAACGGTCAGCAGGGTTGACAGTCTGGTGAATCAACAATAGGACCAGCCGGCCGCACACCATATTTACCAAATACTAACCCCTACTTTATCGAAAAGTCATTGCGATTCCTATTCCTTATTAGTTGAATAACCCCGTTGAGAACCTATGATCTAAGCCATGTTTTTACACGACGTAATGTGCTACCATACCTGCCTCACATCTAGGGGACAAACCTCCTCCAAGATCATTTCAGTTCAGCTTGGAGCCTCGCAGCTCCAGTGTACATCCGCCACCACGAGGTACTGCATAGGATTTGTTGTGGAAAGGCTATATACTAGCCAGAGAGACTTACTAATTGCACACCTTTTACAGTTACACTGCTAGCCAGCGGTGACTGCTAGCATAGTGTTGTCACACTAGACGCATCACACAGCCATTTAGCAGATTTCGTTACATTATATAAGAACAAAGGGGACCGCAGCGACTGCAAAAAGACAGAGGAATCTCCCTCTTGAGCATAGTTGGTAAGATCTTTGCAAGAGGCACTATCAAGGCTGCAGGTGCTGTCATCTAGAGTCTATCCAGAGTCTCAGTGCGGTTTCAGAAGCGGCAGATCCACTATAGACATGATCTCCTTCCTTCGACTGCTACAAGAGACATTCCGCGAGATGAATAAGCCATTATACATTGTTTTCGTTGATCTCACTAAAGCATTTGATATGGTCAGCAGAAGTGGACTCCTCAAACTCCTGGCAAAAATAGGATTCCCTCCAAAAACTGCTCTCTTTCATTGCCTGTTTTTTTTTAAGAAAACCAGGTGCACAGTGAAGTTTAATCAGACTCCTTTGAAGTCTGCAGTGTACTTGCACCCACCTTGTTTGGAATATTCTTCTCGTGTCTACTGCACTATGCTTATGGAGACTGCAACGAGGGTGTCTACCTTGACACAAGGAGATCTGGAAAGCTTTTCAATCTAAACAGGCTCAAAGCCAAAATCTCAAGCAGTGTGCTCCTAGATGTGGAGATTAATAGTAGAATAGCTAAAGGCATGGGCACTATGGCAAGATTTAAAAAAAAACGAGTCTGGATTAACCCGCTGCTTACACGCTTCACTAAGTCACTAGTTTATCGAACATGCGTTCTGAGTACCCTGCTGTACGGCATTGAAACATGGAGCACATATTCCTGGGAAGAGAGAAACCTGAACACCTTTCACCTCAGGTGTCTCAGACGCATTTTAGATATAAGATGGCAGGACAGGGTTTCAAACGCAGAGGTCTTACGAAGAGCAGAGTGTCAAGACATCCGCATTACTCTCAGTAACAGACGTCTCAGCTGGCTAGGTCATGTACGCCGAATGCCACTGGATCGACTTCCACAGGACATTCTATATGGAACGTTAGCTTCGGAACAGAGACCTGCTGGACGTCCAAATTGGAGATCATGGCGCAGGATAGACCCACTTGGAGGGCAGGAATCAAAGAAGGTTCCAGGCTTGCGGGAGAGGAGCGCGCCAGGAAAAAGACGGTGGAGAAATATGTGGTCCACTCCGCTACATTCAACTGCAGCAAGTGTGACCGTGCCTGTACGTCCAGGATTGGCCTCTTTAGCCACATGAGGGCCTGCAAGGGAAATGGATCGTCTCTCGAGACGTAAAATGCCGACGAATTTACTGAACGATTGCTCCACCGTACATGTTGTTGCTGGTAATGTTAGCAAAACTAGTAATGCATTCCTGACATCCGGATAAAACTTTGTAAAAGGTAACAAATCGATGAAATCTTGGCTACTTTTGTATTCTCGCGTTTTCCAAAAATCAAACTAACTCAAGGCTTCACTATCAAAATTATCAATGTGGTATACCTGATTAATCCCCAAAGATAATGAGATCGATATGACAATGGAAATAGTCACAGTTGTTACAATTAATTATACATTTTTTAAATATTAATTTTTTTTCTATTTTAGTAAAAAAAATATTTTTATCTATCAATCCAGGAGGGGGGGCAACTTTTCCAGGGGGGGGCAAGTGCCCCCCCTTGCCCCCCCCTGCGGGCGCCCATGATTATAGACTGGTCCTTATGTACTATCTATCTGAGTAATTTCGGGAAAAATAGATCCCTCTGGATGTCACATAGATATAAACAACTTCAAGTTCATTACAAAAAATAATACTCTACTTAAATGAGCATAAACAAAGGATTTTAGAATCTCTAGAAATAACTACAAGTCGAAAGATAGCTTTTGTGTGCGCTGAAACGTGACAAAAATAAAGTCGCAATACAATAGACCAGTGGACGGCAACTTTTTGCTCACTGTGTACCAAACTAGGATTTATAAATCATTCATTGTGCCAATTGCCTAAAAGTCAACCTGCTCTTGATTTATATTAGAGTATACTTGTTTTATTATTTTTTTATTAGAATAAATTCAACTCCGTAGCTAGACCAAGGCCAAAAGCAAAGAAGATTTGTAGAGAAAATCGTTAAAGAGTCTATTTATTTATTTATTTTTAAATTACGTGTTTGTGATTATCATCCTTTTCATTTCCATTTATACCAAATATATAGAATCTAATGTTATTACCAAACTTTCATATTTATGGAAATTATTTTGTAAACATTATAAAGATAAGTCTCTAACACAGCGGTTGCCAACCTGTGGGTCGCGACCCCTTTGGCGGTCGAATGACCATTTCAAGGGAGTCTAAAAAAAACATCGAAAATAAAAACATATTTTCGAAGGTCTTAGGAACAGAGACACCGCTTATCTATTCGGCTCCAGGCGGGTCCGTCCACATGCAGATATATCCAAATATGAGTAGCCAGCGTGATGACATCCTCGTACCAACCTCATCAACCACTCCCCGTACAAATTCAAGTGTATGTGTACGTATGCGGCTTATGCCAACCAGTTACACATGTGTTCAAACCATCTTATCTGCAGCTACTGTGTAGGAAGCAGCAGTATTATTGGCAGTAAAACCACACTTCATGAATAGGCCTATACAGGAACTTTAATCTAGTTTGGTCTGGATTTCCACGTTTGGTACTGAATGAGTCATCCAAAGTAATCAGAATTCACTAAATGATACATCGGCAAATATTAGCAACAAAGACGTTGCCACAATATCTACAAGACGTAATTAAAAGTAAACGCGTCATAAGTTGTGTCAATTTTTTTAAAGTGAGCACTTAAAACGATTTAATGTTTTTGCAACTGTACAATGTGCTGGATGCGATGAATAAACTATTTTATTTCACACTGAAGTGAGCTGCTTGTCGAGAGGGAAAGTTTTAAAACTAGATTTTGATCTTTGTGGTAAACTCAAAATTTTTTTTTTAAATCAGAAAGCGAAACCGTAATTTGAAGAACTTTTTAGCGATAAAAGTGAAGTGCAGAAAGTAACTTACTTGGTTGACATCTTAACCATCTTAAATGACTTAAATTTTCGCTGCAAGGACCAAATTTAAAATGCATTAAACCAAATTAAACTTCAGCTTTGGCATGAAACATTGTTCGAAAATTAAATTTACATTTTTCCTATACCTTATCTGCTTTCTTTGAAATACATTACAGTGAACCATTTAATAGGGTTGCTATAAAAAATGTATCTGATAGAACACATGCTTGCAGACGACATTTTATCGTCATACTTTTCAAATCTACCTGACACTCCATTTGCACTTGCCATAAGTCTGCATGCATTGTCAAAGTTGAAGATCTTTTTGAAACAACACAATAGGAGTGCACTGAACTTACTAACTGGATCAAGTGTTTGTAGTAATATTCTATATTGATTGAGACTGTTGCGCCTTCTTCTTCCATTGCCAACAACACATCTTTGTGAAACAGGGTTTTTCTTCTTGTTGGTTATCAAGTTTAAATACAGAAGTAGACGTGTGTGTGGTCAAAAAAATGTCTTTGAGCCAATGCAAAGACTGCTCTGAAAATTTCTGATCCAATGAGAAAGACGAAATTTAAATATTAGCATTGACGTTCGTGTTGTAATTAGAAATATAGTTCTAGATCTCACATTCTAATATAAATACAATTTTGTGTGTGTGTGATCAATAACTATAATATAATTATGTTCAATTTATAAAAATGAAAATACATCCTGTATAAATTTACATTACAATTCATAACAGTAGCAATGAAGGTACCAGTAGCGCCGATAATAATTTTATGGTTGGGGGTCGCCCCAACGTGAGATTCTGTATTTAGGAGTCGCGGCTTTAGATAGGTCGGAAACCCCAGCTCTAGCACCTGCCACTAAAATTAATATTTTTTGTTCTCAGTTTATCTGAGATTTTTTTTTAATTTTATTAATTAGAAGAAAGAACAATTCGGAACCAAAGACATTTGCAAATTGATGCGAAGTAATCATACAACCTAGGTATTAAATGTTATGTTTAGAAAATGTGCATAAAATTTATTAGTTATAAAATATTTATATAATTTTCAACTATATCTACTTTTTACAGTTAGGTCATTATAAAATTATAATTTGTAGATCAATTAATTTTCTACAAAAGAAAAACAAGAAACATAATAATATTATAAATGTTAGCGCAAATAGAACGAGTTAATTATCTCCCTTCAATGAAAATAAAGTTTCTAATTTTGATTCAAAAGTGATGCCAAACATGTATGTTTTGAAATATAACAGATATATTGACTAATTATTAATTCTCTGTATAAATCCAGCATTATGGTATTCGGTACAAGATTTAATTATTAGAGGTATACAATTAATTTACGTTGAACAGCTGTAAATAAACATTTCCTGCATTAATTGTTTGTCCATTTAGCATTAAGGAGTTTATCTATTTAACATTACCCTCATAATTACAACAATTGCATAATATAATGCTATTAAAAAGTCTCTTAGATTATTTTAAATTAAAAAAAAATAAAAAAATAAAAATGTGTGCTTTCGAATTTCTTATATGTGTGGTTAATTAAAGAAGATGATCATAAAAACTCTTTTAAATTTAATTAGTCTGTGTCAATTAATGAGTGCCTTGTCTTGCACTTCGCTAATTTATAATAGCAGATACATATTTTTAGTCGCCACTGAGTAGTGAAGTCTAAGTGACTTCTTTGAATGCTTAAAACAGCTTTTATGTGATTTAAATAATGTACACAAGTGTACGTTCAACCAAAAGCTGAAAGTTGAGTAAATGCCTGGCAATTGAGCATAGCAGATGATTTTCTTAACCAGCTTCCTTCCACAATTTGTCACATTTCGATACCCATTTTTCGCATTCCATTCAACTGGCTGCGTTTTAAAACGACCTATATCCCTCCATTTAATGTAAAAAAAACATCTACATCTGTGAAATCAAGGCGGTTAGGCTTGAAGGGGATATGTAAAATGAGTCAAAGAATATGAAAGTCTCGCCTTTGTTTGTAAACTCCGCTTTGAGTGCTTCGATATACCTCTGAAAAAGCCCAACCATCTATCTTGTTATATAGGAAGGCACATATAGTTTAATGTTTTGAGATTGACTTCACTCAAGAGATATGCAAATCCAATCCAGTGGTCTTAAAGTTCAAGTGTTTTTTTGGATCCTTGCAAAGGCGTTGAACTCACTAAAATGTGTTGCTCTGTCATTCAGAGACATCGGCTTTAAAAGTCAGTTTTCCTCAATGTTTTTTTTTATCAATAAAAGATACCTCTTGAAGGTCTTTCGCGTGCCATTCACAATCGCTCTGCGTGCCAAGGATGGCACGCGTTCCTCAGGTTGCTGAACCTTGCAAAATATAATAAAATAACATCGGAAAGAGGGGCGCTGAAGCGTGACGGCACAAAACAGATACAATCAATGAAATACCAGAAAGTACTAGATAGACGTAACAAGACTCAACCTTTTTGTTTTGAAGTTACTTCCGGACATTATTGATTTCTGGAAGTCACAGAAACGAAATAAAGAAATATGACAGTCCTGATGAGCACTGAGAAACTAAAGCAGCATCTGATATTTTTGCTTGCATTTTTTTAGATGTATCAGGCCAGTTACAAATTATCATATACTCTTTACTATAGCATTTACAGTTACAGCGTCTGTTTAGCTACTCAGTTCCACAGCCCGCTTGTTACTTTGACCAGAAACCCGAAACAAGACGTTTCAGTGATATTTTGGATGTTGAGACAAACGAAAATAACCTGTTCAATTCAATTCAATTCAATTCAATTTTATTCAGTCAATGCGTTTTACATCGAAAATATGTGATGTTGAATGTGACATCTACAAAAAAGAAAATTACATTACAATAATAGTAAGACACAACAATGAAAATTAATGAAAATTAATGAAAAAAAAAACTATTATAACAATGTACATTATGATAATATACAGAATATAAGGAAAATTATTACAATTATGATCTTATAAGACGCTTCTGTCTTATATTATTGAACAGTTTAACTGCTTGCGGATAACAGCTGTTAACAAATCTGCTGCTACCTCTAAATGCTCGAAGGCGACGGCCATGTGGAAGAAATTCAAAATAATGTCTCGAGGGGTGGGATTTATCCTTCATAATGTTAGTCATTTTACCTGTTAAGCGCTCTTGGTATAATGTTTCTAACGACTTAAGGTTAGTGCCAATAATTTTTTCTGCATTTTTGACAACTGATTCTAGCTTGTGTAAATTAACTACAGGTAGCCTGTCAAACCAAACTTCAATAGATCTTGTCAGTATGCTTTCAATAATAGCCCTATAGAAATTAGTCATTATCACTTTATTGACCCCACAGGACTTCAGCTTTCTAAGAAAATACATTCTCTGCCTTGCTTTCTTAAGGATATCAGTGCAGTTAATATCCCATGTTAGTTCATTGGATAAGACAGTGCCAAGAAACTTAAAATCATAAACTCGTTCTACATTTGATCCCTGTATAACCAAGGGTGGGGGTGGGGGTTCGTTTCTCCTAAAATCTATGATCATTTCTTTTGTCTTCGATACATTAAGGTGTAAGTTGTTCTGGCTACACCAGCTCACGATAGTGTCTATTTGGCTACGATATGCGTGCTCATCTGCGTTTTTGATTAGGCCAGTGACCGTCGTATCATCGGCATATTTTATAACCAGACAGCCAGGCTGTTCTGCTTTACAGTCATAAGTGAAAATAGAATATAGTTTAGGTGATAATGGACAACCTTGGGGGGTCCCAGTATTTAACGTTATACTGGTTGACACATTGTTACTAATTTTAACCTCCTGTGGACGTTCTAATAAGAAGTCTAAAATCCAGTTACATATGTTAACAGGAAAAGAGAGTTGGTAGTAAAGTTTGTTGTACAATTGTTGTGGTATAATGGTATTAAAGGCTGAGCTATAGTCTATAAATAATATTCTTGCATATGACTTGCTTAACTCTAAGTGGTTTAATACCTCATGCACATTTATTGCAATAGCGTCATCTACTGATCTATTAGACCTGTACGCGAATTGAAAATTATCGAAGTCTGATGGTAGTAAAGTATTTAAAAATTTCAAAACAATTGATTCAAAACATTTCATAGCCACAGATGTTAAGGCTACTGGTCTGTAATCATTTAATGTTTGTGGGGACTGCTTTTTAGGCACAGGCACAATGGTAGACTTTTTAAGGCATGTAGGGACCGAGCATGTTTCTAGCGACCAATTAAAAATAACAGTGAATACAGGTGCCAGCTCTGCACTACACACTTTTAGTAGTTTTGTTGTTAACTTGTCTGGTCCAGCGGCTTTGTTAACTTTCAGTTTACTAAACGAGCGCCTTACGTCATGCTCGTCTACGACGAATGGTGGCGAGTCATTGGATGGCAATGGGACAGGGCTAGTTTTGTTGTCTTTATCAAACCTTGCGTAGAATACGTTTAACCTGTCAGGCAGGGTGGGGTCATCACACTCGGTGGTCTTAGGTGTGCCCTTGTATTGTGTTATGGTGTTCATATTGGCCCACATTTGCCTACTTTGCCCTGAGGAGAAAAGATCTTCAATTTTGTCTTTATATTTATTTTTTGCTTCTTTAATTGCTTTTTTCAACTTCGCCTTCGTTTGACGAAACAGTGTTGGTTCTTCTTGTCTGTTTCTGTAGGCTTTGTCCTTCTCACTTATTAATCTTTTAATGTCTTTGTCAACCCATGCTTTTGAATTCGGGTAAAAAGTAACTGTTTTTTTCGGCACACACACATCTTCGCAAAATTTTATGTATTCAGAAACCGTGTCTGTGTACTCATGAATTGTTGTGTGTTCATCACGGAAAATGTCCCATTCGGTGGTTTCAAAACAGTCTTGCAACTGTTCTGTCGCCATAACTGTCCATTGTTTTATTATTTTCTTTACAGGTTCAATAGATTTTGATTTTTGTTGGTACATTGGTATCAACAAAACCACAGAATGGTCACTATTACCAAGGCCAGGCCGTTCAACAGACTTGTACGCGTGTTTGATCTTGCAATAACAGTGGTCAAGTGTGTTATCGCGCCGTGTTGGGCAGGTGACAAGCTGGTTGAAATCTGGGAGCACAGACCTTAGATTTGCCTGGTTGAAATCGCCGCTAATAATAGAGACCGAATCTGGGTCATCATTCTCTTGTTTAGCTATAATGCCTCGTAGCTCATTAAGGCTTTCTTTACTGTCAGCTTTGGGGTGAATGTATACGGCTGTCAAAGTTATGGAAGAGAACTCCCTTGGTAGATAAAAAGGTCTACATTTTAGCGATAAATGTTCTAAATTCTGAGAACAACCTTTTGATAACACTTTAACGTTGGTGCACCAGTTATTATTTATCATGAAACACACACCCCCTCCATCTTTCTTTCCTGTGGCTTTTTTGTCTCTATCACATCTATGAATAGAGAAATTCGGGGGTTTAACTAAATCATCAGGGTGTTTATCTAACCAGGTTTCTGTGAAACAGAATATCTGGCTGTTCCTAAAGTCTTGGTGGTTTGCTATTTTTGAAAACAGCTCATCGGTTTTGTTGTACAGTCTGTTCACATTTGAAAGAATAATTGTAGGTAGTGGCAAGTAGCCATTCTGTATATAACAGAAGGAACTGCCACAGAAACTTCACGTACACAAGCCGTTGGACAGGGAGTGGTTTGTACATGGTAACTATGAAACTTTTTATTTTCAAAGATGCACATCTGCGCACTCGATCGGTTGTCTGTCATAACCAGAATGTTATTGCCGCGGAAGTCAGTTTATCTGAATTCTTCAATTTTCTCAAAACTAGGCTAGATCTTCAAATGTCCCGCTGAGCATTTAACCTTTGTCTCGGTGAATCGGAGAAATCATAACCAAACGATGTTCCCATACTTATATTTCAATTTCGACCACGTTTACATCATTTAGATCGACTCTGTAAGATACGCCAGGAGTGCAACCAAAAAGTAAAAGAATGCAAATAATAACTTGATTTCATTCACTTTTTTTCTTCTTTTTTCTTAACTGTTTTGTCAAAATGCTTTTGGCGGGCTGAGTGAATGGTTAGAGCTCATTCAATTGTAGCAAAGGAGCTTTAAACAGACATGACGTATCAGTTTTAAAATACGTCTGAAATAAATACTATTATATTACAACTATCGAAAAAACAACAATTCATTTTCATATGCAATTTTACATTTTTTTGTGGTTTTTTCGTTTTCCTTTGTTTAATGTTCTTTTAGATTTGTCTTTTCTTACTATGCCCCTTAAAATGCCTTCTACTTTGGGCGGATCGTTCCCCACTCCCTTCCTACGTCAACGAGTCTGCTTATCATATCATTAATGTGCATTTAATTTTCTATTTAACTGCCTCACTGATTTTAATTTACAACGTAAGGGACGCAATGAAATTTAAAAAAAAATACTTTTTTTAATAAACTATTAACTCCCTTGAAACGTTTGTTTTAACTATATTGAAGACAACTTAGGTTCTTTTATAAAGGTTAAACTGTATAGATCTAATACGAATTAATATAGATTGAACTCACTCCTATCTCTCTCTGCCCCTCTCTCTTTATTATATCTATCTCGTTGTTTATATATAATATGTTTGTATGTGTGTGTGTTTTCAAAGATTGACATTGAATTATAGACAGAGAGATACTTATAATTAAATAGGTAAATAGATATAAAGACAGATAATTAAAGATACAGACATGGTATCGTATAGATAATTCTAATTAAAGGTGTTTTATTCCTATATTATATGGATACTTGATTAGTGTAAACAGTCTAATCCATTCTAGCCTCAATGTGTGCATACACATAATTTATTTTGGAGACGATATCAATTAATTTTCCAGTGGTTTATGCATTGACTGTTTAGGGTACCCTGGTTAGGGACTGTAAGTACCGAAGGATGCCCTATAATATAATCAATTAAAACGATGGTTCAAGTCTCTTTTACTAATTACTTCAAATTAATAGCCATGCTGCGGGGGGGGGGGGGGTAAAAATCAACAGAGATGAACAAATAGAGAGAGAGAGAGAAAGAGCAAGATGAAGAGAAAAGAGGAGGGTGAATGGTGTGTATAATATGTATGATCTATATCTAATATACAAGCTAAATTCTACGGCGTTGCCCGGGGAGGGGGGAATAAAACAGGCCAGTATAACCTACCGATAAAATTGAATAAACTACGGTATTAACAATTAACAGAAAGCTATAGATCTAATAATAATAAATAATAATAATGAAGACATTTGGGAAAGTATTTAAAAATAAAAATATTGTAATCGGTATTAAAAATAAGCAAATCGTTTTTATTTAACAAAAAGCTAAATTGTCCAGTATTGCCCGGGGATTTACAATCTTTAAAAAAAATATATTAATTGAATTTTCTTTTATATAAAACAAATAAGGTATAGACGAAATGAAGAATCAAACCCGAATCGACCGCATGGCAGTCCACACAAACACAGAGCTACGCTTTTACATCGGGTCATTATCTAGGTCATCATACTTCTCCTTGACTCATTTTGCACATACAAAACAAAAACTAAACTTTCCACATCCTCACATATTACTACGACAAGCAAGTACATACAAACAAACTCAATGACATACACTCTATTCTCATTGCATTGGAACATTTATGACACAATTTACAACAAAGGGCGAAGTCATTAAGGTGGAATGTGTGAGGATGTCGGAAAAATGGTGATGGTACTTGTGATGGTACTTGTGATGGTACTTGTGATGGTACTTGTGATGGTACTTGTGATGGTACTTGTGATGGTACTAGGGATGTTACTTGTGATGGTAGTTATGATGGTACTTGTGATGGTACTTGTGATGGTACTTGTGATGGCACTTGTGATGATACTTGTGATGGTACTTGTGATGGTACTAGTGATGGTACTTGTGATGGTACTTGTGATGGTACTTGTGATGGTACTTGTGATGATACTTGTGATGGTACTTGTGATGATACTTGTGATGGTACTTGTGATGGTACTAGTGATGGTACTTGTGATGGTAGTTATGATGGTACTTGTGATGGTACTTGTGATGGTACTTGTGATGGTACTTGTGATGGTACTTGTGATGGTACTTGTGATGGTACTTGTGATGGTACTTGTGATGGTACTTGTGATGGTACTTGTGATGTTACTTGTGATGGTAGTTGTGATGGTACTTGTGATGGTTCTTGTGATGGTACTTGTGATGGTACCTGTGATGGTATTTGTCGACGTCCACCCAAATATTTTGTTATAAAAGCGAACAAAATAATGTTTTCATTTAGCTGATTTTTGTTTTATAATAAAAAATTATAAAATTCTAAAGACAGTTATTTAGAATTAATTAATTTTTAAATTTTGTTAGCATTCATTGCGCATTTACAAAATACTATAAAATACGGAACGCAAGGAATAACACTTGGTAATACCAGCAAAGAGATAGAGAGTTGTGAGCATTGAAGGAAGATTTCGTCCTACAGGCGAAAAAAAACATTTAGGATTTTTTTAAAAGGTATACCAGTCCTGTATAACGGTAGGTATAATGTGGACAGGTTGGCGCTAACCTAAAAAAACAACAACAACCGTTGATAGCGGCAGAAATCAAACAAAAAGTGATGGAATAGAAAAACTACGTTTGTCTGTTTATGTTTATGTCTGTAAGCTATTTAAAACCAGATTAAAATCGTATAATATTGGGATACGAGAAAAAAAAGCATGTTTAAAGCCGCTAGTTTAGTATAAAAGGGGCCGTTCATAAATGACATCACGCGAATTCAGCCAACTTTTCACCCCCCCCCACCCCTTCTCCCAACACCACAAGTTGTTTCAGATTTCCTTTCAAATATGGCGTCACAAAAGCTCTAAAAAAATAAACAGCACCATATAATTTATTATTTCAGAATTAGCATTTTAAAATTTACTTTTATTCTCATTACTGTATAAGTATTTCAATAAATCCATATATCTGATGAAGTTAACTACGTGAAACACGTGAGAATATCAAATAAAGATGCACCTTTTTTTATAGGACTTCACATTGTTAAGACACCCCTTTTTCCCACTCCCCACAAATGTTTGATCCCCTCTCTCCCATAAATAGTGACCTCATTCATCAGCGGCTCCTTACAGAGATATTTAACAAAATGAGGTCATTGTACTATGCGATATCAAATTTCTATATTATTAAAAACAAATGTTTGCAATGGTTCCAAACTTTTGGTACCAATTGGTTTTGTTTTAAACATTTTATCAACATTTTATCAACATGCAAACTGTATCGACTTATCAACATTCCATTGAGTACAAATGTTAGCAGTTTTTTACGCTGGCTGGTACGTGTGGACTAATTGAAAGCTCACATTGCGGTTAAAAGACTTGAGCTGCGCGTCCAACATAGATTCCATAGATATAATAATTTAGGCCTAAGCCAGTGGCGTAGCCAGGTTTTGACGCTAGGGGGAGCGAACTTTTGGGAAAAAGCCTTACTTTTAGAAAGAAAGAAAGTTATAGAAGAACTAAGAATTCGTACGTATCAAGTGTTATGAGAAAATCCTGTGCCTCAGGATACACACACTGTATAATAGAGCCGTATTTTTTTAAACCATTCACGATTTTTACTAGCAAGTATTAGTGATTGGAATTTCTGCAAAATTGATTGCATCTACTGCTCATTTTCAGGATGAGTATCGAGTGTCGAAAAATATCTATAGGACTGAATTCTTCTTCGTCTTCTTCGAGATAAATCGCCAATAATATAGACATTTTTAAAGAGATTTTTTTTTATTTACTGTATCTATGTATCAATTACAAATATAATACGTTATATAAACGCTCTATTCTTTTCTTTTTTTTTCTCTCAGCTATTAAAACACCACACCCGATGGCTATATCCTCAGCAAATGGACTCTTCTTTTCTTCTTTCTTTTAAATTCTGTGGGTGTCGTTTTTTTTTTTTTTTTTTTTTTTGCGAAGTTCAAGTAACCATGTTTTCGATCACTACACATATACGGCCCGAGAAGGAGCTAGCCAGCGCGCTTTAAGTCACATTATTACTTTTCGGTGAGTAGGCTACACCAGACTTGAACCCCACCTTTTTTGGAGAATGCGAGCGAGCGTACTCTTTTGGGGCTCGGAGAACTAGCTCTGCTGTGTCCAAGCACGTCTGATACATCACCGTATAAGTTAGGCACAAACTGTTGGCCGTTCCTGTCCACTCTAAGTTCCTGCTTATGACCTGGTAGCCACAAGAAAAGGGGTCGGCAACCTAAGGCACGCGTGACAAATTTGGCACGCAGGGCGAGTTTCAATGGCACGCGATAGACCTCAAAGTGGTGTTTTGTTATTGATGAAAGCAAAAACAACTATATTTTTCAGTAATATTTATATTGAGCGAAATCAATTTCACAACATTTAACTATATGTACTTCCCTTTACAAAGGCATATATTAAGATAGATTGTTGGGCTTTTTCAGATGCACATCGAATCACCCAAAGCGGAAATTCAAGACTTTAAAATTGATTTTTTCATACCTAATCAAGCATAACTGGCTTAATCTTACTACGACCTTCTTAGATGTAGATACTTTTTCTAATAAAGTATAGGGATATTGGCAATGAGAAAACGTAGCCAGTTGAATTTTAAACCTTTAATGAAATGGGCATCGAAATGTGCCAAATTGTTTAAGAGATAAACTCCTCAAGGTTGAATGTACAAATAATGAATGCAGGAAATGGAAAAAAAAAGAGATGCCTTAGGGGGGCGCCGACATTCCCGGGGGCGATTGGGGGGCGGTGAAGGGCAAGTGGGCGGTACAACTACAAACGTGCTTGATATACTTTAACACCTCATCTATTTGAATCGATTAGTTTTTGGAGGATGAAATGTGATATAAACGCATGTGCCGCTAAATATCTAATATCCCCCAACAGTAGGCCTACATATTATTATATTATTAAGAAATAGGAATCGGAATGACTTTTAGATGAAGTAGAGGCCTGTATTTAGAAAATATAGTAATAGTGTGCGGCCGGCTGGTCTTGTGGTTGGACTGTCAACACTGCTGACCGATCACTGTCGCCCTAACATATGCTAATATTAATAATATTTTAATATCTTTTTTTGTTTTCACAGAAGTTTATTCGTTGAAATTGCATAACAATATCAAAATTTCATTGAATTTTAACTAAGGGGAAAGGAAAGAAGAAAAATTTGTACATTTTTTACAAAACAAAAGAGATAGAAGACAGTATAGAATTTATTTAAATCACTTAATGGGAAATAGAGAGAAAAACAGGAATTTTTTGGAGTTAGTACATATTCATATTGTTTCATTTTGCGTATAGAGAGGATAGAAGAGCATGATTTTAATTTGTACACATATAAAGGATAGAAGACAAATGTGGAGTATTTGGAGTTATTTCTTTTTATTACAAATTTCCAACTTAAAAAGGCTATTCGTACGATACTCTTTTGTTTTAATATAATATGTTTTCAAATGAGAAGGAAGGATAGGAGGCATTTAATTTCATCATTTAACAATTCCAAGGGATAGAAGACATTTTAAAATCATTTATTCCTCACTTATTTATTTAAAAGGATTGTAAAGGGGAGGGCAGTGATTTGCTGGGCGCGTGCTGTTCCCCTTGCAGCACTGCCCCATGTAGTTGGGAAAGTGTGTTATAAGTTGACTGGTTTGAGTTGAACACGAACTCAGAACTGACGCTGGTATGGTGGGGATTTTAGTAGTTAATGATGAAACTTACGGGAAGGGAAGGAGGTGAGAGAGAGAGAGAGACAAAGTAAAACTAGGGGTAGGGTGGGAGTGATTTTACTTCGGTTCAGCGAACCGCAGCAAGAAGCGGAGATTAAGGAAAGGAGGGGAGCTGAGAAGAAAGGGGAGAGTGAAGGGGGCCTGTATTAGTTACTGTCGTCTTAAGACGGAGTTGTCAAAAGAGGTGACTATCGCTACAAACGACCATTTTAGAACTTAAAGAGTTTTGCCCCTTATGGCATACATTATGGAAAAACGTGTTATAATACAATATTATGATGTAGGCCCTATTGGCTGTATATTAGTCATTGTGATACAAACAGTAAAACAGAAAAAGGTTATATGCCGTTCATTGGAAAGCAATGTATAAAACAATGTATAAAACAATGTATAAAACACATATAAATAGTAAAGAAACTATGTAGTATGATGAGGGTAGTCCACCTACTCAAAGACTTAACAAATTGCCACGTATAAGTGCCGGTATCACGAACAGAAAGGAAGTGTACACAAGAACTAACATAATTAGAAATAGTACAAAATGAAAACAGTAGTGGGCCTTGTACTTACAAGGGAAACAAAATTGTATTCACATCTTTTAAGGAATTGCATATTATATAATAATCCCTATTCATGATGTAAAGGTGCATATTTGACAAGTGGTAAGGTTTAAAGGAAGTACATATCAATAAGAACATTCCTCGTAGAAAAAAAATACTAAATTGTTCAGTTGTAGTTTCTTTGGATGGGTACATATTATATATGAACATTCAGGGTAGGAAATACAACATTGGTAGGAAGGTTTAATAGGGGACTCAGCGTGTTGCCGGGTGTCCCTTAGAATTTATGGTTAAATCATGGATATTCACAATTATATTAACTGTGTAGGACATGTAATATTGTGTAATTTCTGGCAAAATGAAAAATAACATGAACGAAATGTAAGGGGGGACAGAAAGGGGGAACTCAAGTGTGCTACGAAGTCTGCCCCATGCTTGACCTGGCAACCGGCATGTTATGGCTTTAACGCAGGCGGTCGTTGTGTTATAAGTCTTGTCCAGTCCCTGTGTTGTTTGTTCAGTCATGCGTCGTTGGTTTTGAACATTGGAAAATGTTTAAATATAGCTATTTTATAGAGAGAATTCGTCTTTTGTCTTGTTTTTAACGTTGGTTTGAATGATGGGGTTTTATTTTGTAATTTAGGGTGGTGTGTTTAGTAGTTCACGTCTTATTTGTCCATGTCTATCTCGAGACGGGTGGTGTCTGGTCGGGGTCTAGATAGTCGGAGTCGTCGATGTCTTCTGGCGAAAGAGGTTTTCTTCCAGTCACTTGTTCATATGCACTGAAAGTATAGTTTTCGTTGTCTTGATCGTCTTTTTCAGCGAGAACATAATAGCCATCATCGGGTTTTGTCATATCTTGCCCTGGGTATAGGTCACCACGTAGCCATCAATATATGCCACCTCGCAGGGTTCTAGGGGGGAGACATAATTAGGGTCTCGGTTTAACTGATATTAAAATTATGCTTCAGACGTAGCACAACCCCTTCGCACTAATATTAAGCGGTATTGATAAGTAGTAATCATACAATCTGGGTAGTTATTGTAATGTTTGAAAATATACATATAAATTCTTTAGTCATATAATATTTATATAATTTTCAAATACTTTTTACAGTTTGATCATTTCAAAGTTATAAACTGTAAGCCATTTATTATTTATAAAAGAAAAAAAAAACAGAAATATTAGTTCAAATAAAACGGGCTTATTATCTCCCTTTAACAAAAAAAAATGTATTCCACATTTGATTCAATAGTGATGCCGAGCAAGTTCTGTTTTGTAATATAGCAAATATTACTGATTATTAGACCTAAGGCTTTTGCAACCAAAATTGAAACAAAAATGGACAAATTGCTAGCAACACACCAGGAAAACTATTCGCATTAATATTGATTTATTTAAACCTTTTGTTAAAGCAATATTTTGATTTATTAATTCTTACAATATTTATATATGTTCCCTTTTCAAATTTTCTAAAGGTAATTTATCACACAAAAAGTCTAGTCCGCCTAAAAAAAAATTGCGGAAACTATAGTCCTTATGGGCGGGAGGGGGGTGGTCGCTAAAAGAAAGTTGGGGGGGGGGGGGGCGGTGAGCGGAAAAAAATTGTAAAAGGTGGCGGTGAGCCAAAAAAGGTTGAGAACCTATGCGCTAAACGAAGTTTTTGTGGCAAATATATATATATGGAAATAAAGAATATCTCAGTTAAACTGAGAACGAAATATTATAATCAATTGTATCAGTAGATAGATAATAATATGTATCTTGACAACTAAATGATAATTTTTACAAAATAGTTACCATAAGTGTGAAAGTTTGGTAATATAATTTTGTATTTGGTATAAAAGCTAATATAAAGGATGATACTCGCATACACATTATTATAAAATATAAAACGCTTTAACGATTTTCTTTATATAGTTCCTTTGCTTTTGGCCATTGTCTAGTTACGGATTTTAAATTACCTACTTGTCTTATAAGAAAATAAGTATAATAGTGCAGGTTGACGTTTAGGCACTTGGCACGCTGAATGACTGAAATCCTAGCTTGGCACACCATTAGCAAAATGTTGCCGACCCCTGCCCTAGAGTGTGACCTTCACTTCGTATCAAATGAAATTAAACTAAAATTAACTAGTCTAGATCTAACACGGTTTATTAATCGTTATGTAAAAAATTGAATTGTTAAAATGTAATAAAAAAAAAAAATATTAGAAACAGTATAAATTGTTCTACATGGTTTGTTAAAATTATTAAATTATTTTTTCCCGAAGAGGCCCTTTTTTTTTTGAAAATGGTCGTAGGAAGAGCGGACGCTCCCCCTGCTCCCCCCCCCCCCCTCTGGCTACGCTACTGGCCTAAGCACGATAAGTACTGATACGATAACGCTTATCAGAAAAAGAATAAAATAAAACGAAAGTTATCTTTGTTTTAAACATACGTGCAAATATTGTTTGATTAAATAAATGTGTGTTGGCAGACATAGGCGTTGAATACAGTGTTTGTGTATGTGGGTGGGGGAGATATGTCAGTGTCACATGTAGGCCAGGGAGAATTAATTGGATAATATTTAATGACATTAAGAACTAGATAGTTTAAATAATTAGAGTGTCTCAATGTTACATATAGAGGGCCACCAATAGGATTGTAATATGCTGAGGATAAACTGACATAACGCTGCAAGGTTAGAGCTGAAGATTTTTGTATATGTACTTCCACCTTTATGGGTTCCATTTAATCTTTATGGGCCGCTTATATATATATATATATATATATATATATATATATATATATATATATATATATATATATATATATTATATATATTATAGTTTGTTTTATGTTCAATTTATACCGTACTTATTTAACTAGTAAAGTCCAGGTTGTGTAAAGTTTTGTGTCATTTGAACACCCATCAAGGTCTACGCCTACGGCAATCATAAAAGCAACAAAAAAAAAAGTTGAAAGTGTCCAGAACTAGAACAGAACACTATTTCAAAAAAGTTGAACAAAGATTACAAAGATTACGATTGAATCCCACGGATTATGTAGACTAGATGTAAAGTATAATCTAAAAGGAGAATCATAGGACAACGCTACACGGAGACATGTAACGTGATGGAATTTGCGTGTTTCATTAAATGACCATATAATTCAATTAGAGTGTGTTTGGCTTATTTTAATATCATTTGTACAGCTGACGTTCATTCAACAATACTGTATGGAATTATGTTTTTCAATACCGTATCAAGTCATCGACCCTATAATATCAAACACAAACACAGTATAGCTGCATAATTGAATCAATGTTTTATTGTTCTAATTTACCAGCTCAATAGTTTGTGTGTCTGAACAGATTCAGTCCTCAGTAGTTTCTACCTTTATCAATTCATTTATGTCTAGTTTCCGGTATTTAATTTCTTTCTGGTTTTAGTTAAATTCCTAAATTTGGAGTTTCAATTTTCCAAGAGACCATGAAATATGATGAATTGATAGAAAATATTGGCGAGTTCGGACCATACCAGAAAAGAATTTTTATTTTGACGTGTTTGCCAGCGTTTTCCACCGCTGTTCAGACTATGATCTCAATATTTATATTAGCCGTTCCGAACTACAGGTAATGAAACATTTTCTTTCAATATTTTTTTTATTACATTAGCATATCTTGAAAAAAACTTCCTGGCCTCTAGACCTACGTATCAGTATACATAGCTTCCTACCTACTTTCCTTTCTACCTATATATCTGTCTATCATCCTACTAGCCTATGTACCTACTTACTGTGCAAATCAAACTATAAACATATCAATATATATATATATATATATATATAAGTAAGGACTGTGGTGATCATATGGGCTAGAATCAGAACTTCTGATTTTCATCAAAGTATTTATATCTTGGACACATCTACAAAATCTAAAGATAAATCAACATTACGTCAAGTTTACACTAAATCAAAGACTGATTATCATCGTCTAGTAACTGTTGGCAAGCGTCATATTATGTATTAATTGGAAGGGTTCGTACAGCATAACAACATGCAGGCGCCATAACAATTCTTTTATGTAATACTATCCATATTTTATCTATTTGTCGGTCAGTCTGTATGCATGCATGTTCTCCTTTAGATCGTTAAACATAATAGGGATACAAGAAATGTGTTTTTCTTAATTAATAATCTTAAATTATAAATTTTTATATCATTTATTATCGATATTTATAAACTGTATGTATTTTTCTTTTTATTATGACATAATTATTACATATATTTTTTATTCATTTTCTTTTTTTTCTTTTTGAAATAATACTATTATCATATTGTCAGTTATTGATATTGTAACCGATTCACCTCATAACTGTTGACCACAGGTGTGCTATACCTGGATTAGAAAACGATACCTATTCTATAGACACTGATGCCCACTGGGCACTGTTAAACCACACAATCTGGTGGACGGATGCCGACCCTAATGATGCCAGTAATGCATGGGGCTCTGGTCAGTGCCAAGTTCTAGAAAACAGGTAAAGACAATGAATTAATTATTATTTGTCTGACCAGTGGATTTGAATGAAATAGTATCTCCGTCAATTGTCTTAGTAATATAAAGTTTGCAGTTGACCTTTTATATGTGTATAGCCTGTTTTAATAGTTTTCATGTTGTATTTAAAGTTGTCTCGACATTTCATTTTGAGTTATTTATTAATATTTCATTATGTCTTCCAGAGAATGTGTGTACAAATGTATGGATAGTTATTTATTATGACGTAATAACACCACTATGTTTTCTCGTAGTCTCTAAAACTTTTTAGTACAAATCTTCTTTTGCATTCTGAAATCTTGGAAAAAATCTATTATAGCACTTTAGATGGCCAGCAGAGAATCGGTCCTTTAGCTTTTTTTGTTTTGCATAGCGATAATTAAGTTACTTATTATAGTCCAGTAAATAAGTACGGTACATTAGATCAGGCGTTTTGTTTTCTTCTTTGAACGTTCATCGAGGGGCTTGAGTGTATTCTTCTATATATTGAAACAGGTTATATACAGACTACAGAAGACACGGGTCAGTGGCAATACATTTTGTCCCTTTGGCCTATACTCAAGACTGAGCAGCTACCTTCATGGTGGTATTTCTGAACGTCACACCACAGTTTAATAATTATTATACCATTATAATATTACAAATCATACTTATCAGATTATATATATATATATAAACAGTTCGAACAAAGTTTAGATATGTTGAAATGTAACAATAAATAAAGACTTGCTTAAGCACTATACGTTTGTAAAGCCCTCGAAGATTCTCGGCCACTTCTTACCACTTTGCTCTATCGTGTGCTGGTTTCTTTCATTCTTGGCTTTAGGGCCTGAAGCTGCCGTTGATCCTACCACTCAACCTCCATCCGATTGAGGGTTTAGTATTCAACAATTTTTATCTAACATATAAATTGCAGATGGGAATCGACCCGAGCCCGAGCCGAACACGCCGAACTCGTACACTGATTGCCACCACATTGAACCGTAACTCTGCTCTCTACGAACCGCACCCGAAATTCTAAAACTGGGTTCTTTTGCCATCTCTAATATAGATGATACATCGCCATTACATCTTAGTTGTTTCCTGTGCTTTCTATCTGATCCATCTATGGTAGCACTCAATTAGTCTAATTTTAAATGTCTGTTAATATTGTAGAAGTATGCCCCTTCAACTATTCCGAATCTTTAGGGCCTATGAAGCCGCGTTTATATTCTTTTCCGTGACCATGGTATACAAAGTGATTGTCTGGCCAGCAAAAATTCTAGATGCCTTTACTTATCATCAGGTACTTCTAAGTACCCAATCAGAGCTGGCTAGATTGAGGGACACCCTCTGATCCAGGGAACAGATCTTAGCCTTAACCGGGATTCGAACCCGGGGCCATCGTTACGCCAGCAAAAAGAGTTCATAATTTTTTTTTGTTAGAGCATATTCTCCATCCGTTTTCATCATTCGTAGTTCGAAATATTTTTTCTGAGGCCTTTCTTACATGGTTTTTCTGTGTTTTTTGTGTTCAGTGTCCTGGTCTCACTGCCGTAAATAACAAAGGGAATAATTATAATTGTATAAAATATATGTTTTTTAACTAAAGGTTTCCTTGTCATGTTCTTACATTTTAAATGCATACATGAATGTTTAATACAATTTCAGGTCAGCTACAGATGTTGGTGCCAGCCTAGGCAATGTCCCAGTGTTAAATAAAACAGTTGCATGTGACAGATGGACATATGATAAATCTGTATTCACAGAGACTTTTGTTTCACAGGTAATGACAGATTCATATATATACACACACACATATTTCATACTATAATGCACTATGAAATATTTAGTTAATCTTAAGTTTCATTTTGTGTTATAAGGTAATACCAGGTATGGGGAGAAAATATTGTCGTTTTAGCTTTTATCATTTACTTAATGGGCCGTATTGCTGCTGAGAGTTAACACCCTTGATTGACTTGTATAAGGGGCAAGGGTGTTAACTCTCAGCAGCAATACGGCCCATTTAGTTTGCTTTTTAGTTTATCTTCTTAAATTCTTTATATACTTTTTGGCCTTTTTTTTTGCGAGATATCCTGTAAACTATGATCCCTTAATGCGTCGTAAATTTATCGAGCTGGAAATTCGAATAGAGACAAGTTATCAATGACAACACATTTTTCATATTTTCAGCCCCATCCTTTATTCTTTCCACCGAAAATCATTATTTGTTTTTCTTTCACTTAACTTTGCGCATTCTTAATGATGCATACAGATGATGCATATTTTAGGATAGGTATAACTTACATTTTGAGCTATTGTTTACATTCTTCGGAGGTGTTCTAATATCCTTACGTGTATTTCCTTTAAATGAAATTGATTAAATGCATACGCCTATGTCTAAATATTTACTAACTCGATAAAAATTATTTTTAAGCATACGGAAATGTCAACTTTATTTTGTTTCTATTTGAAGAATGATTGGGTGTGTGAGCGGAAGGATCTAAGGTCCCACAGCAACATGCTTTACATGGCCGGTGTTTTGATTGGTTCATTTCTGAGCGGAATAATCTCTGACAGGTATTTCATTGGTCTGCCCTTCACTGTTAATTTGTTTAAGGGGCCGAAAAATCGTCGGAAGGTCAACTGACCCTCTTTCATGCATTACTTCGAGCTGAACTTTATCACATAGACCCATTGCAGAGGAAAAGACATTCTCTCTATATTGCAACCCTACCCCACCGATACCAAATAAACACATATTCATATTTTTAATATGTTTTCAAATGTACAAAATTAAGAAAAAAATATTTTTTTTTACTGACCCATCAGAGCTAAAGAGACTCATGGATACCGCCCAATTCTGAAAACAAAAACTGGCGTCAAAGACCAAGCGAAGAGATTTGTTTTCAAAATATAATGAACGTTAGATTTTGATAGTAAATAGTGTATTCCAAAGAAATCCAAATCTCAGAGTCATTTGCGAAGTTTAATTTTCTGCAACAAAGAGACGTAACGTCATTTAATGAGAACTCAACTAGGATATGTTTAGTATTGTCACGTGTCTGAATCTAGAGACACGTGTTTCGATATTTTTAATCAGTTCCTATTTTTTTACGAAAAGTTAAATATAGATTTAGTAGGCCATGCTTTGTTTATTATGTTCCCTTGCAAAAAGTCACTCCCGTATAAGACTATTCTGAATTTAGGCCCTTCAGTGTTGATTTTGAAACCTCAATCGCAACCTGAAACCTTTCATATTGTAAACGGAACGCGCAATGGCTAAATCCAATTGACTCAATCGCAACCTGAAACCTTTCATATTGTAAACGGAACGCGCAATGGCTAAATCCAATTGACTCAATCGCAAACCTTCTCTAAGTATAACTCAGTAAATTTAAACTTATGTTTATTAACTAATAATATCTAGGAGTAATAATAAATGATAAGTTATCCTGGAATCCTCATATTGATGAAGTAATTAAAAATCATTCCAAACATTAGGATTAATAAAAAGGAACTTTTACAAATGTAATAAGAATATATAACTAAGTATGATATCTCACATTAGTTAGGCCTATCCTAGAATAATCTACATGGGACCCATCAACTAAACGAAACATTAAAAAATTGGAACAAATTCAAAAAAGAGCGGCATGGTTCATTTTAGTGAATATTCACAACTAACAAGAGTAACAGCATTAGTGAAATCACTATACCTAGAAACACTTGAGGACAGAAGGGCAAAGAGTAAATTAGTAATAATACACAAGGCAGTAAACTCTAATTTATAAATACAACCCAATTAAAACCCGTTGCAATGCTCACATAAACATAAAGACAAAAACACTTTCCTTATCCCTGATAAGATAAAAATGCATATAAGTACTCTTTATTCCCGAGTGGCATGCGGGAATGTAATGAACAAACCAGGAAATCCAGTAACATTATTTAAAACATTAATATAAATGTAAGACTATACTCGACCACGGATGAGCGTAGGACGCAATAATCTTCTTTATAGAAGAGCGTATCAGCGTCTGTAATATATAAGATACGATAAGATACTTTTAAAATGCGCGGATTACCGTAACTACATTACATGTTTAATAGGTTTATTTTTAAATAAATACTTAATGGCTATAATATGTAGGCTTTAAAAAAAATGTAGAAAACTTTTTATTAATTGTATGAATTGTTATTAATTGTAATCTGTTTGTTTTTTCTCTTCTGTAATATTTAGACTGGGACGAAAGATTGCACTTCTGATGTCTACAGTTATTCATGTTGTCTGTTGTATAAGTGTAGCGTTCGCGCCAAATTTCATAGCCTTCGCTATCCTGCGGTTTTTTATTGGTGTTGGTGACACTGGAATATACTTAACTGGATTTGTGTTAGGTGAGTAGAAGATTTGACACAAGCATACACACGAGTTCTTCTTCTTCTTCATTGTATTGTGGAGAGCCCGTTGGACCCAAGAAAAAGTAGCAAAGAAAAAACATTTACGATGGAAAAAAGAGGCAAAGTCCTTTGTTAAAAGTGGAAGAACTCTAAACTACAAGAGTGTGACTCTGCTGTTTTTTGTCCAGTGTGGCAAAACGTTGTGATATAAATAGCTAGCTATATTTGAACTGTGATATAAATAGCTAGCTATATTTGAACTGTGATATAAATAGATAGCTATATTTCAACTTTGATATAAATAGCTAGCTATATTTGAACTGTGATATAAATAGCTAGCTATATTTGAACTGTGATATAAATAGCTAGCTATATTTGAACTGTGATATAAATAGCTAGCTATATTTGAACTGTGATATAAATAGCTAGCTTTATTTGAACTGTGATATTAATAGCTAGCTATATTTGAACTGTGATATAAATAGTTAGCTATATTTCAACTTTGATATAAATAGCTAGCTATATTTGAACTGTGATATAAATAGCTAGCTATATTTGAACTGTGATATAAATAGATAGCTATATTTGAACTGTGATATTAATAGCTAGCTTTATTTGAAATGTGATATAAATAGCTAGCTATATTTGAACTGTGATTTAAATAGCTAGCTATATTTGAACTGTGATATTAATAGCTAGCTATATTTGAACTGTGATATAAATAGCTAGCTATATTTAAACTGTGATATAAATAGCTAGCTGTAAACTTGTTTATTGTATTATTATTATTAGCAATTTTATAGTAGAGTTGAAAGCAAGTGCAAGTCACTTTTGTTATTATGACTTATTATTACTATATAGGTTGCAACAATTATTTTCCGCAAAGCAACGTATAATCTTATTATTACTAATGGTAGCACATATACAATATTATTAACAGGAATGATGGCACATACCAATTAGATTAATGTTATTATAAGCAGGTATCCTATTATTATTTATTGCAATATCAATTAGCTAGTATTCTATTTTATAAGCACTGCAAAGCACAATATTATTGTTATATAGTCTATGTCATTTGTTATATTGTGTATATTATATACATTTGTAGTTACATGTATTAGATATCAATTATTATTTTGTTAATTGTAATTACATGTATTTGGGCACTACTTAAATCATATAGTTGCACTACTGATTATTCATATTATTATTATATTGGTGAATAACTTATTATTGTTATTATTCTTACCATAGACCATTATACTCAGAGATCACATTGAATATTTCAAAAACTAACTAATGCATATTAATGATATTTCAAAAAATACACAAAAAATTTTTTTTATCAAGTAACAATAAAAAAAACAATGACAATACTTTAACACACTAATGCTGCTTGGACCACAAATGATAGAGGAATTTATGACAAAGAATCACAACATGTAAAACATTGACAAGACTATAGTAATTTTACTTTAATAAATCTTAACAAAAACAAACAAAGTCAAAACAACTAACAGAAATAACCCTAACAAAGAATCATTTCTAATCAATCTCTTTTAAGAAACAAAAATAGATTATAGACAGAATAAGAATAGACAAGAGATTTGATTAAAAACTACCGCCAACCAAAGCCCGCTTTATACATATATATATATAATTCATACACATGAATGTAAAGAATATGATTAAATTAAAGATTACTTAATAATCCAAATGAATACACATTCACTGTATGAAATCACTGTAATGTAAATCCAGAGTAGAAATCCAGGAGAAACTTAATTAATTATTTAATAATCCAATGAATGTTTACACTGTTTCAAGTTGAGTTGCTTCAAGTTTCTACTTCAGTATGGTATAATCCAATTTTAGAATTAACACAAGAAAAAAAATGTATACCATTAATTAAAATTAATGTCAAATGTCTTTGGTATACAGATGAAATATTAATTATATTTAAAGTTATTTAATGTTATTTATTTATCTTCCGGTAAGCACATCGGACTTCAACATATGGTTATGTCACATCAGATTTCAACATATGGTTATGTCACATCGGATTTGAATATATATATAGTTTAGGTTCCTTGTTGATAACATGTGGTAACGAAACTTTTTCCGGTTGCAAACAATGACCTATGTACAGTCACTCCTTTTTCGATTTTATGTATCGAATTTTCCAATATCCCACCGCTGCCACCAAATCTGTTGATGTCCTAAATTACTGTTGGACCATCAAACAGTATTATCAGTCTCTTCAGAGTGTTTCAGTTGCAGTAGCTGAATTATTTGCTATCAAACATCAAAACAGACGACTTCACCACAATATAAATTCTAACTTGTAATCAATAAGAGAACGCCTTGTTGCAGCATATGATTTAATAACAATTCATTAACAGTTCACACTTTCACATTTAGGAAATAATCCTTAATACTTATGGTTATAGTATTGATATAAAATATTTTCATAGTGGTCTCTGAGTCTCCATATTTATACATGTGATGATTACAAGAACAAGAAATAGACTGAAGAAATAAGCGTGGGCAATCACATGACCTTACACTTCCGATATAGGTTTTCTTAATATCCAAAAATGGGTTTTATTTCGACTTTTTAATTGTTAATTTAGTCACTACCTATATATTATTTTCTTACTCCATAGTACTAGCTATATTTGAACTGTGATATAAATAGCTAGCTATATTTCAACTTTGATATCAATAGCTAGCTATATTTAAACTTTGATATAAATAGCTAGCTATATTTCAACATTCGAAGTGACAAGACTGGGCCATTTAATATTGTTTTACTTTTTATAATATCTGTATTGTTTTAGAAAATATTTTAGCTGTGTTTTTTAAATTATATTTCCTCTTTAAATTTACAGCCGTTGAAATGGTAGGCCCCAAATGGCGTGCCCAAGTGGGCGTTATTGTGACGTACTTCTGGTGTCTTGGCTTATTTATCCTGTGCGGTGTCGCCTATGCCTTCAGAAATTGGAAAACTTTACAGTTGGTGACAGCAGGAGCCAGTGCATCTCTGCTTGTTATTTGGTGGTAAGAACCTTTTAAATATAATTTATTGTTTATTTGGCGCACAACTATTAGCAAGATTATCATTACAGTGCGGAATATAACATCAGGTAAGAATATGTGATAAAAGCAAAATGTAAAGTATGCCCATCAAGCCAATTTGATCCATAGGGTCAGTGAAGCAGCATTCACGTTTCGGTCTCACTGGCATACTAGGCGATGGTGTGGACAGCTTTTCAATGTCTCAAAACAATATCAGAATTAAAATCTAATGTTAGGCAGCATTTAAGTTTTATGTTATTTTAGCGTTTGTAAAAGAGTCATTAAAAATAATGTAAATTGTATGTAAAGCATTATATAATGTACACTATATTTGAACTAATTATGGAGCTAATCATTAAACAATGAGTACAACACAAAACATTTCTCAGATCATTTCTATAATATCTGTAGCCGACATTGGTAGGCAATAAAATGCTGCGTTGAAGTGATATTTATAATGAAATAAAAGAAATAGTATTTTGAATTCATAAAGTGTAAACATCCAAAGCTGAGTGTCTCATAGTGTCATAATTAATTCAGTTCACATAAAATAATTGCAAGAATAAAATCATTGATACTTAAACATAAAGTGATGACCTTAATTTATAGTACTGTTAAATATGTTTCCTTTCTGCTAACAATTTCAGGTTTATTCCAGAATCTCCAAGATGGCTGATCAGTAAAGGCAAACACAAAGAAGCGAAAGTTATATTGGAGAAAATTGCACGTTCCAACAAGAGAACTTTACCAAAATATTTCATAGAGAATGAAAATGCAGAGAAATCTGAAGGAAAATTTATTGACGTTTTTAAACATCCGGTTCTAGCCTTCAGGGCAATCATAGTCTTTATCAACTGGTAAATTGAACTTTTATATGGAAATAAACTAAACTTTGCACGAGACGGGCTGGTGACGTAACAATGTATGTGGGTCTTGTATTAACATTTTGAGGGCCTCGGTTTTTAAGCACTTGTAATCATTTTCAGTGTAATTAGTTAAGATGGATAAAACAGGTATGTGGTCAAACTGGTCACTTCTTCTTCGCCAGCGCTATACAATAATGCGTATGTCCAGCTACTGAATTTAACATGCCCACTATAGTACCTTTTCACCAATAACACAGATATATTCACATGCCGTTATTTTATTACTTCTTTTGCAGTCGTTATTGCTGTTCAGAACATTAAACTAATCTTACCGTTTATTCCTTCACTGCAAAAACTGTGTCGGCTACGTCTTGAATTAACAGCTCATTTGTATTACACTGTGACAAAATACTTTTATAAAAGAAAAATAGTTAAATACTTCTTCACCTGTTAATATTCTAAATATTATTGCTAACATTTTTTACACTACATATTATACATAACAAAAAAAAGTTGTATCGTAATAAAAGCTTTATAGTTTATTCTACCATGTGAAATCGGCATGCTGCCTAAAAAACGTGTGCCTACGCTCAGTTTTTTTTATTTGCCTAATTGGTATATTTGGATAAAATTAACAACAATATCGATTCAAATGTGATAAACTATTGTTGAATTGATCAAAACATGTATAAAAAGCAACTTTTGTCTGTGTCCTCTTGACATTAAAATTTAGATTCTCAGAAAATAAATTCCATAATTTAAAAAAAATAAAGTACTCGTCGGATCAAATTGATCATATTATGGCCCGTGAAGCATAGGTAACATGTTGCTGTGGCCATGACGTAATAAGGGGATTGTGTGGCCATCGCATTCCCTAGCCTCCTTTTACTTTACCCCAAATAATGTCAGATACCCATCAAAGCGGGGTAGACTCAAAGACACTCATACGGATTCGAACTCAGAGCCTCCACTAGGCCGCCGTGCTCCCCCATATTCTATAGTGGTTTCAAATTTACACTCTTGGCTCTGTATTGAGTTTACCGGCAGTATGGAGAGATACATGGGCAGATACATTCCAGGCGTATCAAATGTAGACGTTTTACGTTGAAAACCCAATGAACATTTATCTCTATGGAGACTTAAAACGTGAAAATTTTAGCTCTCTCCGGCTCTTCGTAAAATAGGTCCAACGTTATAATAGGATAGGGGCACGGTGGCCTTGAGGCAGCGCGTTCTGATGGCATACAGAAGGCCCCGGGTTCGAATCTTGGTGCAGGCTATGATTATTTTTCCCCGGATCTGGAGGGTATCCCCGAGTTTACCCACCTGACATTAGTTGGGGTAAAGTAAAGGCGCTGTACATAGTGCTGGCCACACAATCACCTAGCATGCCGTGGCCACAGAAACTGATGAGCGCTGCTTTACCAGACCTATGGATCAATTCGGTCCGACGGGTTCTTTTTAACTTACTTTTTACTAGGATCCACATCAGTTAGGTCCTTCTGTTGTTGTTTTTTTACATTTCTATTGGTGACTACGCCTGCTACTAACGTTATTTTGCAGAATTGAAATCCATAATGTGTAAGCAAAAAATAAAATGACTGATTTTAACATGATAATGAAAGATTAGGTTTTGTCAACTTTCATCATATTATAGGTTAGTGATTAATGTGGTGTTCTTCGGGTTGACCTTCAATGTGGCTACACTGGACGGAAACATTTACCTGAACTTCTTCATCAGCAGTCTGGTGGAAGCCCTGGGGTACACCTTGTGTCTCTTTGCCATACCTCGCATTGGGAGGAAGAAGTTTCACTTCCTGGCCATGCTTCTTAGTGGCCTTGCCTGCCTTAGTCTTCTCATCCCGGCATTTTTAAAAGTTCGAGGTGAATAATTATATTTTGAAAATATCAGTTTACATGTATTTGTGTGTATATAGGTGTATCCATGTGAATGGGTATGTGTGTTCTCTTTGACTAAAGTCTGCATTTAATACTGTACAAGTTATATAACATACCTAAAGTGTGATAAGTAAGCCAATGCACGCCCATGGCAAGGCTCATTACTAGCAAATATTCACAACTGACAAGAGTAACAACAATAGTCAAATCACTAAACCTAGAAACACTAGAGGACAGAAGAGCAAATTGTCAATAAGTACTAATACATAAGTCATTAAATTATAATATAGAAATACATAAGGACAAAAAAACTTTATTATCCCTTATGCGAGAACAAATGTAGCCTATATAAGTACTCTTTCTTCCTGAGTGGCATGCGGGCATGGAATGGGTTGCCTGAACAAACCAGGAAAACCAGTAACTTAACATGATTTAAAGCACTAATAGAAATGCAGGAAATGCAGCGTAAGACACAAAAATCTTCTTTATAGATGGAGCGTTTATAATGTATGGATAATATAATTAATATAAATTAATGTTATTTCTCAATAAATATTTAAAGTGCAAAGGATATAATTTTCGCTTTGTATATTTGACAAAATTAATTTATTTTTGTATGTTTAAAATTTTGAAACCAATATTACAATTTTATTCTTTAATTATAATCTAATGCTTTTAAAATTAATTTGTGAAAATGAATGTATTTTACAAAAAATGATAATTGACGGTGTTCCTTCATCCATCAGAATCCTGGATGTCCGTTTTTCTGTCCAGTGTCGGCAAGCTGGGCGCTTCCGGAGGCTTCAGCACCGTTTTCGTGCTGTCCGCCGAGCTGTTCCCCACACAGCTGAGGAACAGCATGGTCGGCACCAGCTCCATGATGGGTAGAATAGGAGGGATGATCTCCCCTTACATCGCAGATCTGGTAACGTTCGCGTGACTTGTGTATAAAATAGGCTAAGTGTCATTTATTTCACAGTAGTATTTTTTTAAAAAAAGGTATCATGGCATTTTATTAATGTGTCTAATTGTTGTAATTTTAATGGCTTAAACTGATATTTGTCATTTAAATTATATAAAAATACCACACAGCCTATAGAGTCTAAAGAACATAAAAAAATTAACAACTTAATTTTCTTAATAACCAATCTTAAGTACAAATGGTTTTATTGTAGGCTTATTGTTTTAAATATGCTGAAAGACGGAATTTATGTAAACAAGTCGACTTTACACTTGTTTTATGTTGTTAAACACTTCCATAGATCCTGTTTATTTGTACCCCATGTTTTATATAATATTATATGCTTTCGAATAAATTATCATTTTTCTCCAAGAGTATTTAGAATATTAACTCTATTTGACTCATCGCATTGTTCAGGGTATCCTAGTTGGTGGGGCGTCTGGTACGGCGCTGCCTTTCATTGTATTTGGATCCTGTGGAATTATTGCAGCTCTGTTGACACTTCTACTGCCGGAGACTTTGAACCAAAGGTTGCCGGAGACTATAGAGGAAGCTATTCACTTTGGGAGGTAAATTATATTTTAATAAACATAGAGAAATAGTGTTTCTTTTTCTGAAAAATATTTTAGTCATCTTATTTAAGTTATGTTTAAAATGATTTGATAAAATACTCGTATTCGAAAAATCGTATAAGACGCAGTTTTCTAATTCAAGTGGGTACAGATTGTCATTCAATACGTTCAAATCAATGTTGAATGACTGAATTTTTTCTTCTTGGATTTACACGCTGTCTCTTAATTTAGCGCTAGCCACAGAGTCTCTTTGTACTTAATGGCCACAGAAAATGTTGAACGCTGATCATAGCATAGTCAGGAAGAGTTAGTGAAAGCAGAATTTCTAGACGATTGCTTGTTTTATTTAGACTATTATGTTATAATTTATGCTTAAATGATTACAAAGGTGAATGATTATTATGATCTTTTTTTTTTTTGTTGTTGTTGACAGGTCAAAAAAAGTGTATGCCAAGTGCATTCCAAGAGAAGACAACAGAACCGTGGATGATTCTCTCAAAGAAAAAGACAAATTAAATCTGGACAGCAATATAAACCAGAAAATTTGGATCCAAGAAAATGGCGTCAACGATTTGCCACCAAAAAAACTCCATGACACAAAAGAAAGTCACTACAATGGAAAACCGTTTACAGCTGAAACGTTGATTAATGAAAGATTGTAAATGCTATGTCATGGGAAAAAACAACTATTTCGTTAACTTATAAAAATCAATTTTTAGTTTAAGTTTTTTTTAGATCATTTATAAAATAGTAGTAGTAAGGAGGCATGGTGGTCGTGCGGCAGCGCCTTCGGCTGGCGTACCGAAGGTCCTGGGTTCGAATTCTGGTGCAGTTCCCGGGTCTGGAGGGTGTCCCTGAGTCTACCCAGCTTTGATGGGTACCTGAGCTTAGTTGGGGTAAAGTAAACGCGTTTGTGCATAGTGCTGGCCACACAATCACCTAGTATGATGTGGCCACAGAAACTGGTGAACGCTGCTTCACGAGACCTATGGATCAATTCGCTCTGACGGTACTTTACTTATAAAATAGTAAACTTATATTAATATTCAATAGAAACCTAACTGTTACATGTAAAGATAAAACTGAAATTCCGCATGTACAAAGTATTAAAGGTTTTTCTTGAATGTAATGCGCTGACTCATTTAAGTGCTTTACACAATGGGAGCAGTTTGTCCAAAACATATTCTCACTTAGATCTATAGCCTATATATTAATGTTGGAGAGACTAACACCATTGTATAGCCTATACAGACACGACTTTTTAATAATCACTAATATATTTAAATAATTTACCGTTGTTTCCTCTAAATTAACATGTATTTACACAAGTGCAGAATTCAACTTTTGTAATATTGATTGTCATGTAATAAACTAGTTGAAAGTTTCCTTTGGTATTGTTGAATTATTTTTAGCTATACAAGAAAACCATGTAATAAATACAAATACAACAAAGTTTGTATCAATAAATGTTTTTGTATGACAACTTTTTTTGTGCTTTTAGTAGGCTATAATAAAGTAAACAATCGTGTTTCACTTCTAAGCAAGTTTTTTTTTTTTACCAAACGATAACCTAGCGTGAAATCAATTAATTAAGATATAGAATAACTACTTAATAGTCTTATCTAGGAGCCCCTACACTGTCGAAAACCGCCCTCTTTTTTACACCCTATAGTTAAACACACGTTAAATCGATTCACAACGTCGCCCAAACAGCACTAGCACACAACATACATCCTGCAAACACACACACACACTCTTACACTAGATAAAGCCATTATCAAACACGTCATTACAATGAGGGGTTATTTAAAAATAGAAATGTTAGAGCCCACAGTGAAATGGAGATAACATTTGACTAGGGATGATGAGATTCAATTGCACGATGGCTAGAGAGTTAGCTTTTAGTGTCATAATGTTGATAACTAAATTAAAAAAAAAAACAGTTTAAACAATCGATACGTGAGCAAACAAGTCTTCAGTGGAATCCATGTAGTGATGATTTGAATGCATGCGGTACAACGTTAAAACTTCAGAACTAACAGCACTAGTTGCAGGCTAGTAGACTAACTACCTGGTATTAATGCTGTGAGACTAACTACCCAGCCTCATTAGGTATGGCTAACTAAAGTCGCTCCTAGCTGCGAGACCAATTACACCAGCTCCTTGTTGTATGAAATAAAACCTGGACGCTGATAGTAATATGGATGAGTTTTACAACAAGCCTAAAATAATTCAAGATAATCGGATTCTTGTAGCTGTAGCTGTGATTTTGGTAGCTGTGGCGGCTTTAACGTTCTTGTCCAACGGAGCAGTGTTGGTGGCCATGTTTCAAACGCTGTGGAACAACGGCGAAGTTCGGCGAGTGAACAATCACAACAACAACAGCTACATCACCAAAATGTTGATGTTGTCGATGACAGTCGCTGGTGTTTTGGTCGGCGGGTTCATCATGCCTCTTGCTCTCGTGGAAATTATCGGCAACGGCGACTGGATAGCTGGTGAATTCTTGTTTAAAGTCCGGATTTACGCCGATTACCTTCTGTCCGCCATCTCATCAATTCACATCGCCTTTATGGCTCTCGACACCTACCTCGTTGTGTGCAAGCCCTTACATTATCGTTTGTTGACTGCTAGAGCTGGATACATAATGATTGCTGTTGCTTGGATGTTGCCAACACTTGTAATACTTATATGGTGTTTGGTGGAAGATGATCAACTACACAAATATAATATGGTTTCATATACAACAGACAAGAGTTCGTTCCTTACTAATTTAAGTTTAGCATTCGGGTCTTTCTTTGGTGTACTGTTTATATGCACCTGGGTTTTATATGCCCTTGTTTTAAAAAGAGTACGTTGCTTTCGCTCTAGAAAAGCTCAGCAGGATTTTAATGTGCAAAGCAATACTGCGAATAGCTCAGCTCCTAAAACAAAACGCTATTCTATATTTATTACAAATGCACAAGATATTTCTGCGAATAATCAAACCAACGGAGTTTCCCGGAAAAACATTAGGTCTAACTTGAAATGTTTTCGCTGCATCGGGACTGTCCTGGTGTGTTTCAATTTCTGCTGGGTGCCGGGTTTTATTCTAATTGTATTTTACACACCAAAAAACGTAGACATACCTCAATGGGTTTTTATCTGTTTAGCTTGGCTGACCTATATTAGTTCCACAATCAACCCAATCGTCTATTGTTCTAACCAAGCCATCAAAATTGCAGTGAGTAACCTGTTGTGTACTAAGTCCTGAAAAAAACAGGTGACGACGTATGTGGAATGAACCTTACCTCTTATCCTAGATTTTACAGACGAACCTTTTATAGCAAAGAAAATATTATTTTGTCCTACGCTCATCCGTGGTCAGTGTCTAGTCTTGCATTTTGATTAGCGTTTTACATGATGTTACGTTACTGGTTTTCTGATTTGTTTAACCCATTCTATGCCGGGATGCCGCTCGGGAAGAGAGAGAGCCTGCAAATGTAATAATAAAAGTGTCTGTATCCTTGTGTCTATCTAAGCATTATTTATTGTATTAGATAGCTATTGCGTTATGTTTATAAGTTAGAATTTAATGTATTTGTATTATTACTACTTTACTCTTTGCCCTTCTTTGCGTCTTCTAGTGTTTCTAGTTTATTTATCTATTAATGTTACTCTGGTCAGTTGTGAATATTCACTAGCAATGAATTTGTGTATTATGAACAACTATAACTATAATGACCGCTTGCTCTAATTTTAGCGCGGAAGAGATGTGTTTGTCACGCACAGCCCATTGAACTTCCCACAAGACTTCTGATGTACACAACTATGAAGCTTTTTACTTTGTATTGCATGTTACCGTAAATATTTACGGACGATATAAAGTAGATATATGAGGATTAAAAATTATAAGCCTGGTAACAATTGTGCACTTTTTGATATAGTCTTTGGTATGGATGGCATTATTTATTTTTTTTTTTTTTTTTTTTTTGGGGGGGGGAGGTTATTTCTATAATAATAAAGACATATTAAAATCAAAATTATTAGAATATTAACTTTTTAGAAATACATAGTCTATCTAATTACTTGAAACATTTTAATGCTAAAGACATTTTACATGATTTATTTGTATTTAAAATGTTTTTATAACTTAGATGACCCAATGCATCATTATTAGAAAAAAATTAATTTACATATATTGTTAAATATGCACTTTTTACTTAGAAATATTTTTTTTCAAATTCCTTTTATTTTAATGTATGCTAATATCTAAGCGGATTAAATGGCCGTATTGTAATAGAACATGAAACATTATTCCAACTTAGAAATATAACTCAGAAAATCAAAGACCTAAAAACCTTTTTTTCTAATTCAGTATTATTGTAAGTTTTATCGAAGTGTATGAGTTAGAAAAATCACAGACTTAACATAATTTAAAACACATCCAAATGCAAGACTGAGATAAATTCAAGCCACGGATCTGTAAACGATAAAGTATTCTGGATAGAAGGAACGTCTATAATGTATAAGGGAATTTCATTAGCTGACATGTACATATAGAATTCACTGAAGATGTTGCAGCAATGTAGACAGAAGTTAATTTAAATGATGGTCCATAAACAGTGTATTAAAATTACAATAGTACAAATGCCATTTTCGATGCCAAGTGGTAATTTGACATTGTAATGCATTACTTTACAATAGTTGCCTATCTAATAACGGTTTCAATGCCATCATTTTGATTCGTAATTTGTAAAGTTTAGTTGACACAACTTTATCGTCCGTGTAAATAAAGCTTGTTAGATCGATACTGTTAGATCGATACCATTATACAAACGAGTTCATCAATACCATTCTCACAATTTTAAAAAGCCTTTAAATGTGCTAGATTTGTGACTGTGCTCAACAAGAACGTAGGATGATTTCATTATATTCCTGTCATTACGCTATTGTTTATGAATTAATGTGAAATTATAAAAGTTATAAGACTGTGAAATACAATTGTTGATACTTTTTAAGCATAATTATTATTGATGTGTGCTTACGCAGTCATACAATCTGTACTCAATTCGAGGATGACTAATTGTGGCATATACACATATCTTAAAGGTAGGCGTGACTAAAAGTCCAAACTTGACATCCAATTTGCAACTTTGAATGGCATTGTCTTTGGTCGCTATCTCCATGATGGTGTACACAATAGCTGCCAATATATTGGTCCTATGCGCTACACTTCTATCTAGCGCCTAGCACAAACTCGCCATGGCGGTGGACAAATACGTAGCCATCTGCAGAAGCTGGCGGGCTATAATTCTCTTTCAATTCAATTATTTATACTGAATCAGTACTTTTATAAGTTTACCATTTTATAAAAGAAAAAAAGAAAACATAGACATCAATAAAAATCGATTATTATGGGGCAAAAAAGGATTTATTTCTTAGACATAATATTTAAAATCTTTCATTAATCAACGTTTCAGCTATAAAGGGTTTTTCATTGTTGTAACTTTCTTTTGTGTCATGGAGTTTTGTTGGTGGCAAATCGTTGACGCCATTTTCTTGGATCCAAATTTTCTGGTCTCTATTGTTTTGAAGATTTAAATTGTCTTTTTCTTTGAGAGAATCATCAACGGTTCTGTTGTTTTCACTTGGAACATTAATGGGATGAACTTTATTATTTGACCTGTCAACAACAACAAAATAAAGAGATCATATTAATACTTTACCTTTCTCATATACTAAGCATACATTATAATAAAATAGTCTAAATGAACTAAACAATTGATCAGCAACCTTTTGATACTATTTTGCCAAAGTATAACATTCAGGTGCCAAGAGTTTAAATTTTATTCATTCTAATACTGAATTTCTTGTATAAAAAAACTTGGATTGTCTTTTTGGAGTGTAAGGCGTGATATTGAAAATCGCTCTGCGTGCCAGGTCTGGCGCTCGTCCCGTAGGTTGCCGATCCCTAAACTAAGCGATCCTCTAGAAATTCTTCTTTAAGTATCTCTTCCTGACTGTGCTTTGGTCCGTGAGACTTGTGTTGCACCGTTCAAAAGTTTTTGTGGCCGCAGCGTACAAGGTGATTGTGTGGTTAGCCAAAACTCAAAGATGTCTTGTAGAACGAAGCAAATAAAAGTAGGTCGTTTAATCTTGATTTTAACCTATTAACCCTTACAGTCCCGGGCGCGTATATAGCGGAACTGAGGGCAGCATAGATAGAAGTAGATCGGTACGGGAAGGGTTAAATGGCAATCTGTGCAAACGTGAATTAGAACACTGTGTCTTATAGGAATTTTCGAATACGATTTTTTTATCAAATTGATTGGAACATAACTCAAGGTAAAGAAACTGTTGATTACCTCCCAAAGTGAATAGCTTCCTCTATAGTCTCCGGCAACTTTTGATTCAAAGTCTCGGGCAGTAGAAGTGTCAGCAGAGCTGCAATGATTCCACAGGATCCAAACACAATGAAAGGCAGGGCCGTACCAGACGCCCCACCAACTAGGATACCCTGAACAATGTGATGAAGAGATTACGTTAAGATTAATAGAATTAAATAATGTATTTTACTGAATAAGATACATTAATGAAACACAGAAATTTAAGTACACACGCTAAGCGAACGTTACCAGATCTGCGATATAAGGAGATATCATCCCTCCTATTCTACCCATCATGGAGCTGGTGCCGACCATGCTGTTCCTCAGCTGTGTGGGGAACAGCTCGGCGGACAGCACGAACACGGTGCTGAAGCCTCCGGAAGCGCCCAGCTTGCCGACGCTGGACAGAAAAACGGACATCCAGGATTCTGATGGATAAAAGAAAAACGACCACGTGATGTGGAAAACAAGAAGCATTGATGTACGACCTAATCATTATAACATCATTATAACATCATTATAACATCATTATAACAGCATTATAACAGCGTAATAACATAATTTTTAACCAAATATTCGTTACTGGTTTAATTTACGACTTTCAAAATGCATGGCAAATTGACATGCGTCAGAGTTTCTCCTGTTTATGAAATTCCTAAATGAAATGCATTAGCTGTATTATACAGTCAAGTTTAGTCTTTGTAATTGACACACTACTTTTTTTTTAAATAGTAAGATCTTAAACGCCGTTTCAGACACATTTATTTTGCAACATTATACGATATGGAAATAATTGATTTCCTCCTCATTTAATTGGTAAGTAAAACAATTCGAGGTCGAGGGTTGGGTAGTCTTCGCCTACCATATCACATTTTATGCGTGTCATATAAATTGTATGATAATTACAATAATTTCAATATTTACATTAGTAAAAGAAAAAACATACACAAAAACGTACACAAAAAAACGCAAATAAACATACACTTACACCTACATACACAAATATACACGCATTTACACACACACTCATGCATACATATATGCACATAAATATGCACACACTCATAGACACATATATATATATAAATACACGCATATACATGCATACACACATATTTGAAATGTATCTTACCTCGAACTTTAAAAAATTCCGGGATGATAAGACTAAGGCAGGCGAGGCCACTGAGGAACATTGCCAGGAAGTGAAACTTCTTCCTTCCAATGCGAGGTATGGCAAAGAGACACAAGGTGTACCCCAGGGCTTCCACCAGACTGCTGATGAAGAAGTTCAGGTAAATGTTTCCGTCCAGTGTAGCCACATTAAATGACAACCCGAAGAACACCACAGTGACCACAAACCTGGAAAATGAAATTATCAAAATGTCATCTTTCATTGTCTTGGATTAGACAAGCAATTATTTTCAGTTACCAAGAACACATTAAGCGCTATTAGAATACTTGTTTGATATTATTTATTTAAGTACATTGTTTTATACTATTTTTTTTTATTTATTGGTTTCATCGATTTAAAAAAAAATAGTTTTCCTCGATTGAATTAGTTTTATTACGTTTATTGAATGATGAGATAGAATTTATTTCATCGCGCCAAAACGTCCAGCCCCATAACGTCACGCCTCGATATTAGAAGGTGTACCCAGATTGTCAAGATGCCTATGTTTTATCCTTCAGAGCCCAATGAGATCTAACGTGATTTCACGAGGCTTAAAAGAAGCTTAATACAAGACCCAAATACATTGTTACGTCACCAGCCCGTCTCGTTTAAGTTTAGTTTATTTCCATTATACAAGTTCAATTTACCAGTTGATGAAGACTATGATTGCTCTGAAGGCCAGAACCGGATGTTTAAAAACGTCAATAAATTTTCCTTCAGATGTCTCTCTATGTCCATTCTCTATTAAATATTTCGGTAAAGTTCTCTTGTTGGAACGTGCAATTTTCTCCAGTATAACTTCCGCTTCTTTGTGTTTGCCTTTACTGATCAGCCATCTTGGAGATTCTGGAATAAACCTGAAATTGTTGGCAGAAAGGAAACATATTTAAGAGTAATATATATATCACACTATGATTTAGTATAAATGATTTTATTCGTGCAATAATTTTATGATAACTGAATTAATTATGGCATTATGAGACACTCAGCTTTTGATGTTTACACATGAATTCAAAATACTATTTCTTTTATTCTATTACAATATCACTTCAGCACAGCATTTTAATGCCTACCCAATGTAGGCAACAGATGTTATAGAAATTATCTGAGAAATGGTGTCTGCTGAAATCACTTATTAATTATTATTACCATAATTTGTCCAAATATAGTGTACATTTGGTATACTGAATATACAATTTACATTATGTTGAATGACTCTTTTACAAAAGTAACAAGAACGTAAAACGTTAAATGCTCCCTAGCATTAATTCTGACATTAGTTAAAAATATATATATACTATCCAATAGTATGCCATGGCACTGAAACTTAAACGTTGCTTTACTGATACTATGGATCAAATTAGTCCGACGAGCAGGCTTTACATTTTATATTGCATGCTTTATATTACATAGTTCTATCTAAAGCTAGATCCCGCGCTGTAATGATAAGCACAAGAACCAAAAATAACTGCAATAAAACGTGTAGATATATAGTATATAGACTAATGTTCTAAATGTTCTCACCACCAGATGAAAAGCAGAGATGCACTGGCTCCCGCTGACACCAACTGTAAGGTTTTCCAATTTCTGAAGGCATAGGCGACACCGCACAGAAAAAATAAGCCAAAACACCAGAAGTACGTCACAGAAACGCCCACTTGTGCGCGCCATTTTGGGCCTACCATTTCAACGGCTGTAAATTTGGAGGGGAAATATATATTTCTTTAAAACCAGCTAAAATATTTTCTAAACGAATACAAATATAATCAAAGCAGTGAAACAATATTAAATTGCCCAGTCCTGCTACGTCTATAATTTAAACCTCGCTACTTATATCGCAACATATTAAACATTACATTTTAGAATATACATTATTCACTGTGTACAAATATAAAATAGTGAGTGACTAAACTGTTTATTAATACCCAATACCATGGCTTCATTGGCTTTAGACTTGATTCAGAATTTAAAATTTATACTTTACCAGGTATCGGTAACCTACGACACGCGTGCAAGACTTACTTGGCATGCAGAGCGATTTTCAACAACACAGAGAACACATATACACAAATGCGATTGAATACTATTTTTTAAGACATTGGTCGGTAGAGCAGGATGATTTGTAGGCTTTTGGGGAATGAATTAGAAATCTTACTTCAAAGGGTTGCCGAGCCTTGTACTATACCACACTAACGAATTCCAATAATAAATTGTAAAAGTTCAATAAGAGAATGTCCAGCATACACTCTGACAGCTATAGATATGTCCAGCATACACTCTGACAGCTATAGATATGTCCAGTATACACTCTGACAGCTATAGATATGTCCAGCATACACTCTGACAGCTATAGATATGTCCAGCATACACTCTGACAGCTATAGATATGTCCAGCATACACTCTGACAGCTATAAATATGTCCAGCATACACTCTGACAGCTATAGATATGCAATATACATACATTGTTATGAATTCCCTAGTTTAATAGAATGCAGTATATTATATTCCACTATTTCGAAATGATCTACGCCAGACTCTTTTTTTTTTAAACTTACACGAAAAAAAATGATTATACCATGTGACGTCAAGTTTCAACAACAGTACTCTTTTCTCTATATATTATTGTGGAAATTTCTACACGTATGACGACAAAATCCATAAGCTCAATCTGTTTCTCATAAAACGTATATAAAGCAAAGCCTTAATTGAAATAATGACCATTTTAATAAATATTCACAAATGTATAAGCTTATGTCGATGATCCACAAACCTAGCACAAACCCAGTCAAGTATATTCCAGTGTCACCAATCCCAGTACAAAATCGCAGAATACCGAAGGCGATGAAATTTGGCGCGAACGCAACACTTGTACAAGAGACAACATGGATAACTGTAGACAGCAGAAGTGCAAACTTTCGTCCCAGTCTGAATATTACAGGAGATAAAATAACAAACATATTACAATTAATTAATGTATAATATCAAGCAACGTTTCCACGTTACATATAAATATATTGTAGCCGTCAAGTTTCATGAAAATTAGACGTTATAAAGATTGTTTTTATGGTGATATGAGCATTGTTGTGTATTAGTGAACAAATAAAAGTTAACATTTCCTGAGTTAGTAGTTAGAGACAAACGAGTTTGGGTCAATGGGATTTAGTGCAGTGCGTTTGGATTGCAATGTGCAAGGTTTCGAGTTGCAATTAATGAACAATATGGCAAGGAAATACCTGTCAGAGATTACTCCGCTCACAAATGAACCAATCAAAACGCCGGCCATGTAAAGCATGTTGCTGTGAGACCTTAGATCATTCCGCTCACACACCCAATTATGCTTCAAATAGAAACAAAATATATTGGACATTGCCGTATGCCTAAATAGAATTTGTATTGTCTTAAGAATTATTTTAGACATATGCGTACGCATTCATCAATTTACAATAGTTAAATCACTGAACCTTGAAACAATAGAGGAACGAAGGGCATAGAGTAAAGTTGGTATAGTTCCAAAGACATTCAATTCTAACGTAGAAGTATATTACAATGTTAAGATTAACATAAGGATGAAAATAAATGTATCATCCCAAATGCCTAAACAAAAGCATGTAAGTACTCTTTCTTCCCAAGGTAGGATCTGGGCATGGAATCGGTTGCCTGAACAAACTAAGAAAACCAGTAACCTGGCAATATCTAAAACACTTATTAAAATGCAAGCCTAATAGACTCAAACCACGGAGAATCGTCGGACGCAATAATTGTATGTAGAGCAGGAACAACTAAAACATATATTTTGAGGATAATGTAAAAGAAATAAAAAAAAATAAACACACCAATAATCAATAACAAAGACGATGATGGGACATCAATCAATTTTACATTAGGCACTATATAGCAGGAGTCGGCAACATACCGAACGCGTGCCAGTCTTGGCACGCAGAGCGATTTTAAATGACAAGCGGAAGTATCGTCTACGAAAACAGAGTGCTAAATCAGGATGGCTTTTGGTTGTTGGCACACTGAATGAATTAGAAATCCTACTTTAGCCCACTGTTATCAAAAGGTTGCCGACCCCTGCTATACAGTACTGTTTGGTTAAATATGTATTACTGAGCTGTGAGCTTATTCTGTTTTTACTTGATCCAATACATTGATTATACAATTAAATACGTATCATTATTGTCTAGACACAAGCTATTCTAACAACAAGCCGCACAATAACGCGATATCTACCGAAATGTTCTGAGCAAGGTGGTATGTTGACTTTTCAATCTTGTCTGAATTCTGGATACGAAGTCTTGTTTGAAAAGTCTTCAGTAAACAATGCTAATTTTTTTTAACACATATTCTCATATGTTACATAACGGTTTGGGATTGTGCATTTTTTTTACCTTTATATTATTTTGTTTAGCCGTTGCCCTTCTTACCGTTGCTATTATTACCATAGACTGCTGCTGTTGTTGTTATTTTAACAATCATCTTTATCTTACTGCCAGCTAGTGTGTACGTCTAGAGGAAAAAAAAACTGCTGTTAAACGGTGTGTTGATAGATTTCTCTATTACACACAGTCTACAACACGTCCAGTTGTAAATTAGATGTTTCTGGGTTTTAACCGTTGCTGCAGTGTCCAGACAGACGGCTGACTTTTTTTTTACTTTAGCCAATTAACAGCTGGGAAAATTAACAACAACTGAAAAAAAAATGTCCACTATCTGTAAATAATAATATGATATATGTCACTGCCACTATTGTTGTTGTTGCGACAGATGAGACATCATTGTAATTATCAAATTGCCGACTTTCATATATTTCTTTCAAACAATAATAATTCTATCAAGGCGGGTTTACAGAAAATAGTTTATTATTCATTGACAAAACAAATAGTGAACAGATAATTGGATCTACATTAATCTTATCGCATTTCACGTTCCATGAATCATATCATCTATTGTAAAATTCTATACATATCTCTAGCACTGTTTGTACTTCCACTCTCTAACAACTCGCTTCATTACTGCCCGTCACACATTCTCGACCCCTCGCTATACATCCCTGGTCACCCGTGCTGACCTCGTCCGTGTCGATGGACAATCTCTTTTTTGTGTTGCCACCTTATGCTATTTTTTTTTTGTGATAGTATATTTCATTAGCTATCAAGTGTATAACTGACTTTAGAAAATTGACACTAAATAAGCCGTCAAACGCAACAAACCTGTAGGCCTGTTCTTGGCATGTTTAACTAGTAGCTAAATAAGAACTGACAGCATGGAGAGAGAGAGAGAGAGGAAGATAGAGAGAGAGAGAGTGAGAAAGATAGAGATCTAATATACATTAACGAAATATGATTAAGTATTTTTTAGGCTTAAGGGTTGTTCAAAACAGACGTCTTTAAAATAATAACAATGTTTTAAGGGGAGGCTACTTCTTTCGATAAAAGATTTCCTAACAAGTATTTAAAATAATAACAATGTTTTAAGGGGAGGCTACTTCTTTAGATAAAAAACTTCATAACAAGTATTTAAAATAATAACAATATTTTAAGGGGGGGCTACTTCTTTAGATAAAAGAGTTCATAACAAGTATTTAAAATAATAACAATGTTTTAAGGGGAGGCTACTTCTTTAGATAAAAGAGTTCATAACAAGTACTTAAAATAATAACAATGTTTTAAGGGGAGGCTACTTCTTTAGATAAAAGATTTCATAACACGTATTTAAAATAATAACAATGTTTTAAGGGGAGGCTACTTCCTTAGATAAAAGATTTCATGACAAGTATTTAAAATAATAACAATGTTTTAAGGGGAGGCTACTTCTTTAGATAAAAGAGTTCATAACAAGTATTCAAACTTTTTTTTGAATTCACAGATCTACGTGTCTTTTGTTTTTAATTTCTTGCCGTTGCTATCGAAACGATGCAAGGAGAAGCCTAGAGAACTGGAATAAACTAATAAAGCAAGAACTACATTAAACCAACCCCTGAAAAAGAATTTCTTTGTATAAATTATTTATAAAAAATAATTTCCGGAACAAAATTTTTAATTTATCCAAAAACAAAATTAACCTTTAGATGATATTGCCGTAAACAAAGGCGAAATTAATATGAAGTAAGGAATTTTAAAAAAGGGATCTGTTGAGTAAAATTTAAAAAAAAACTGAAACAAGACAAATGTGTTGTCATTGGCAACTAGTTTATATTCAATGTTCCAGCTCGATATAATAACGACATATTTAGGGGTCAATAGCCTAACAGAGATTTTCACAGTTTATCTCAGACACTGAGAGAATCTGGGACAAGAGAATCTTTTTAAAAGAACTTAAAGACCTTTCTTTTTGGCTAGTAAATCTGCCACTGCAAATCACACCAAGAGCGCACTGAACATGCTAATTTAATTGCATGGATAGAAGCGCTATAAGAAATGCCCATTCTTATCTTCTTCTTATCTTATCTACTGTGTGCATATATATGAATCCGTCCTTACCTGTGAAACAAAAGTCTCTGAGAATACAGATGTATCATATGTCCATCTATCACATGCAACTGTTTTATTTAACACTGGGATATACCCTTGGTTGGCACCAACATCTGTAGCTGACCTGAAATTGTATTAAACATTCATATATGTATATAAAATGTAAGAACATCACTAGGAAACCTTTTGTTGAAAATTAATACATTATATAAAATAATAACGTGGCTATTTGTTATTTACGGCAGTGAGACAAGTACACGGAAATACAAACTACAGATAGCCCTGTAAGTCCTAAGAAATAATATTTCGATTACAAATGATGAAAACGGATGAAGAACGCGCACTAACGAAGAATTGTACACATTTTATTGACCCCGGGTTCGAATCCGGGTGTCCCTGAATCTAGCCAGCTCTTATGGATACCCAGAAGTACTTAATGAGACGTAAAGACGTCTAGAAAATTTGCTGGCCACACAATCTCCTTGTATATTTGGGGCTTCTGTAGTCTGTCTAGGGCCTGTTTCAATATGGAAGAATACAATCAAGCCATTCGATGAACGTTCAAAGAAGAATAAATGCTTAAACTTGTTTACAATAATACAATTCAACTTCACTTGTCCTTAGTAAGTAACTTCTTAATCGCTATGCGACTACACCTCTGTATGCAATCTGTAGGTTAGGTTTTGGTGTAGAAAGTGCTAGAATAGATTTTTCTCGAAACTTTTAGAATGCAAAAGAAGAAGTGTACTAAAAAGTTTTAGAGGCTAAGAGAACATATATATGTGTTATTACGTCATAGTCAATAACTATCCATACATTTGCCCACACATAATCTCGACGCCATATCTAAATATAAATAAATAACTCTAAATGAATTATCGAGACAACTCTAAATACAATATGAAAACTACATGATATACACATATGACGGTCTACTGCAAACTTTACGTTGTACCAACAATTTACCGAGACACTATTTCATTCAAAACTACTGGTCAGACAAAGTTTAATTAGTTCATTGTATTCACCTGTTTTCCAAAACTTGGCACTGACCAGAGCCCCACGCATTATTGGCATCATTAGGGTCGGCATCTGTCCACCAGAGTGTGTAGTTTAACAGTGCCCAATGGGCGTCAGTGTCTATAGAATACGTATCATTATCCAATCCAGGTATTGCACACCTGTGGTCAACGGAGATAAGGTGAATCCGTAACAGTATAAATAAATAAAAAATTTCATATATAAATAACAATAGTAATATTACAACAACAAGAAAAAAGCAAATGATTATTAAATCTGTAATAATTATGCCATTACAGAATGAAAAATAGCTACAGTTTTTAAATATCGATAATAAAAGATTTTTATAAAAATTAACATTAATAATATTTTTTTATTATCTTTGCTCCATTGTGATGTTATCATCTGTGTAAAGTAAGACATGCACATAGTCCAACAGGTAGAATAAATATGGATAGATAAATATTAAATAGATAGAATATAATAGACTTTTTGATAGATAGATAAATAAATATAGATAAAAATAAATATAAATATTATAGATAAATATAAGATAGATAGGTTGAAAGATTGAATAGCAAAAAATGTAGTTACACAGTTAGGTAGGCGGGACGACAGGTGAGTAGGTAGATAGGTAAAAAGTTGGGCACGTGACCACGTAGATTGATAGTTGGTGGAAGTTTTTGTCATCAGGAAATGCAATTTGTCAATCGATTCCAATATAGTCTAACATTAGTCCAATATCACACTATAGCATATATCAGGGGTCAACAATCTTTAGTTAATAGTGTGACAAACTAGGATTAGTAAAACAAATGGTCGTGCCAACAGCCTGAAAGTAAACATGCTCTACTATGTTTTTATTTTATTTTGTAAGTATAAGACAATCAATTCAGTGCCGTATCAAGACAATGACCAAAAGAAAAGGAGCGCTATAGATCTAAACAAAATTCATAAACGAGTCTTATATTCACTAACAAATAAATGAGTTAGTGAGTATTATTTTTTTGTAATCCATTCATAGCAAAAACACTCATTTTAACTTAGTCCTACACTTTAAAGTTTAATGTATAAAAAATTTTGAGAAGTAAGCTTAGCTAGTATTATAATCTCTCAACTAAATTACATTTTTTATAGATTAAACTACTTACAAGAATTACATAATATCACACGCCAGTAACATATATAAGCTTCATATATTTATTAAAATAATGAAACAAACAATTTGTTTGTAAAAATACTTATCATATTTTTGTTTCGTATTAGAATTCTAACAAAAAAGGCATGTGAAACATTAATCGTAAGCCTGGTCATCTCTCAGTTAGACTACGCAGGCTGTAAATATAACCTTCAGGGTTTGATTTAAAAAGTAAATACAAAGGGTCCAAAACATGGCTGCAAAAATTGTTTTGAACTACGAAGGAAACTCATTAACCTGTCCAAAAAAAATTGCAATGGCTACCTATAACACTTAGGTTGAAATTCAAACATATGACTATTCTGACTCTATATAAGCCTTCATGGTCAATCTCCCCAGTACATGAGATCCATGGTCGAGCTATAAATATCAGAGGGAACAGGTCTGCGAAGCAAAATCTATCTACCAAACGTAGAAAGAAAAATAATTGCAGCTCGCTCCTACAGCGTCGTGGAACCTCTGTGGTGGAATGAACTTCGGAACACACATAAACAAGCAGACAATATTGAAATTTTTAAAGCAAAACTAAAAACACATTTATTCGATCTATTTTAATAACATAGCGAAAATGATATATGCATTCGAAGACTTATTGTAATGAATATCGCTATATAAATATGTAATGAGTAGAAAAACTATTTTTAATGTAATAAGTATGTATCAATTAATGAGCGCTTTGGATTGAATGCTCTTTGCTAATAATTAGCACAATTATTGTTCAATGTCAGGTTTAAATTTAATCACTCTGAGTGTTCAAGTGTAAGTAACCTCTTTGTATTGTTAAAACAGCTTTCATGTGCGATAAAATCTATTTGCAAGAGTAAGTTAAACCCAAAGCTGTCAGTAGTGCGAATTCCTTGCGGTTGACAATAGCTTTTGACGTTCCTAATTAGTTTTCTTCCCTATTTTTGCTCTGGAAATCGGAAGGATTTGATGCCCATTTTTTTACATGTTTACAATTTAAAACATTGTCAATATTACTCCATTAAAAAAAGATACAGATCTAAGCTGTTGGTTGTAAGATCAAGCCAGACAGGCGTGTTGTGGTATGAAAACACGAGTCCATGAATTTGAAAGTCTTGCCTTTGTTTGGAAAACTCCGATTTGAGTGTTTCAATGTACTTCTTTAAAAAGCCTATCTATCTATCTATCTATCTATCTAATTTGAAATTGATTTCATGGCAAGATATGTCCAGTTTCAATGATTTCATGGCAAGATATGTCCAGTTTCAATGATTTCATGGCAAGATATGTCCAGTTTCAATGATTTCATGGCAAGATATGTCCAGTTTCAATGATTTCATGGCAAGATATGTCCAGTTTCAATGATTTCATGGCAAGATATGTCCAGTTTCAATGATTTTATGGCAAGATATGTCCAGTTTCAATGATTTCATGGCAAGATATGTCCAGTTTCAATGATTTCATGGCAAGATATGTCCAGTTTCAATGATTTCATGGCAAGATATGTTCAGTTTCAATGATTTCATGGCAAGATATGTCCAGTTTCAATGATTTCATGGCAAGATATGTCCAGTTTCAATGATTTCATGGCAAGATATGTCCAGTTTCAATGATTTCATGGCAAGATATGTCCAGTTTCAATGATTTCATGGCAAGATATGTCCAGTTTCAATGATTTCATGGCAAGATATGTCCAGTTTCAATGATTTCATGGCAAGATATGTCCAGTTTCAATGATTTCAGGGCAAGATATGTCCAGTTTCAATGATTTCAGGGCAAGATATGTCCAGTTTCAATGATTTCATGGCAAGATATGTCCAGTTTCAATGCCGATCCCCAGGGTTCTAACACTTTTAGTGCTGTTTGACATTTAGATGTGTCGCTATGTCCGTCAGAAACATCGGCTTCAACAGTCAGTTCTCCTCTTTTAATACGGGAACCCTTATTTTTAGCATTATTCTCTCGTGTGCTACTGAAATTCTATCTGTGTGTCAAATATGGCACGCGTCCCCTTAGGTTGCTGACCTTTGGCTTATATAAGTAAAATATATATATATATATAATATAACTAGATCTATATAATAAATAAGTATTAAATGTAATTAAAATATTGAAAGAAACTTGTTAGATTACCTGTAGTTCGGAACAGCTAATGTAAATATTGAGATCATCGACTGAATAGCGGTGGAAAACGTTGGCAGACATGTTAAAATAAAAACTCTTCTCTGGTATGGTCCGAACTCACCGATATTTTCTATCAATTCATCATATTTCATAGTCTCTCAGAAAATTGAAACTCCAAATTTAGGAATTTAAATTAAACAAAAACGGAAACTTAATACCAGAAACTAGAAATAAATGAATTGATAAAGATAGAAACTACTGAGAACTGAATCTGTTAAGATACACAGACTCTGGAGCTGGTAAATTAGAATAATAAAACATTGATTCAATTATACAGCTATACTGTGTTTGTGTTTGACATTATAGGGTCGTTGACTTGATACGTTATAGAAGAACAGAATTCCTTACAGTAGTGTTGAATGAACGTCAGCTGTACAAGGATATTACAATAAGCCAAACAACACACTCTAATTGAATAATATGGCCATCTAATGAAACACAAACATTCCAACACGTAACATTTCTCCGCGTAGCGTTGTCTTGTGCTTCTTTTCTAGATTATACTTAACATCTAATATACATAATCCGTGGAATTCAGTCGTAAAACTTAATCTTTTTACTATTTCAATGCGATAGTGATATGTCCTAATTTTGGACACTATTAAATTTGTTTTTGCCGTAATAATTGCCGTAGGCGTAGACCCAGATAGATGATCAAAAGACACAAAATTCAACAATACCTAGACATTACAAGTTAACTAAGTACGTTACGAATTGAACAGAAAGCTCTAAAATAGAATTATATATATACAATGTATATATAATGCGGCCCGTAAAGTTTAAATGGGATCCACAAAGCTGGAAGTACATATAAACATATCTTGTGGTCTAGTATTTTAGCGTAATGTCAATTTGGCCCCTCATATTCATTGTCCGTCGCCCTAGCTGAGGTATGGGCCGCCTACCACAGAAGTCTTTGCCCCTAGCCCTAGCATGTTACAATCCTATTGGTCCGATTGGCGGTCTTATAATAATATAAATAATAACATGAAGACATTTTAATTATCTAAACTGTCTAGCTCTTAATGACATACATTATTATCCAATTAATTCTCCCTGGTGTTGATGAGACACTGACATATTTTCCCCACTCACTCCTACATCCTTAGACACTGCATGCAAAGCCAATGTGTGCAATCATACATTGATTTAATCAAACCCTATGCATTTATGTTTAAAACAAGAAAACTTTCATTCAATTTTATTATTGTTCTGGTTAGCGTTATCGTATCAGTACTTAACGTGCTTATGCCAAACTAATTATTATATCCGTGGAATCTATTGTTGAACGCGCAGCTCGATTTCCTCTAGCCTGAATGTGAGCTTTCAACTAGTCCACAGTTACCAGCCAGTGTGGAATAACGCAAAAATTTTTACACTCATCGAAATGTTGATAAGATGAAAAAAAAAGGATGTTCGTAAAATGTTGATAAAAACTTCTTGGAATCCAAAAGTTTCGAACCATTGTTAACATTGTTTTAATAATATAGAAATGTGATCTAAGTTTGTTAAATATCTCTGTTACGAGCCGTTCATAAATTAAATGAGGTCACCAACTAGGGGAGAGATGGGATGAAACATTTGTGGCGAGTTGGGAGAAGAGGTGTTTTAAACAATGTGAAGACCTATACAAAAATGTGCGTCTTTAATTGATATTCCCACGTGATTCACTTAGTTAACTTCAGCGGATTTATCGAAATACTTATAAAGCACTGACAATAAAAGTAAAACTGAAAGATGCTTATTCTGAAATTCTAAATAATATGGTGATCTTGTTGTCTTTTGTCAGAGCTTCTGTGACGACATATTTGAAGGGGGGATCTGAAACAAGTTGTGGCGTTGGGAGAAGTAAAATTAAGTGAAGTATCCAGTCGAACCAAGTTGATCCACAGGGTTGATGAAACAGCGATCACCAGTTTCTGGTAGGAGAAGGGGTGTGGGTTAAAAGTTGAATAAATTCGCTTGACGTCATTTATGAACGGCCCCTTTACATATTAAACTAGCGGCTTTTAACGTGCTTGTTTTTCCCGTATCCCAATATAAGTTAATAATCTGGTTTTAAATAACTTACAACTATAAACATAAACACATTAGTTACTCGTAGTTACTCTAGTCCATCTCTTTTTGTTAGTTTGTCTGCCGCTATGGATGTTGTATTTTAGCTTTTCTTAAAATCTTAAATCTTATTATGCACTGGCAGCAGACGATTACAGTTAAAACAAAGTAGGTCAACTATCTCCCTCCAATTCTCACCAGTCTCTATCTTTTCTGCTGATATCATCCAGTGTTATTCCTTGCATTTAGTATTTTGTACAATTTTGTAACTGCGCAATACTATGAGAGCCAACAGAATTAACCAATCAATTAACTCTAAATAACTGTCTTTCGAATTATAATAATGTTTTTTATAAAGGAAAAAATAGGTAAATGAACAAAAAAATCATTTTTTCGGTTGTGGAACAAAATTTTTGTGTATAGGGAGGATAGAGGTCGACAAGTACCACCACAAGTACCATTACAAGTACCATCACAAGTACCATCACAAGTATCATCACAAGTACCATCACAAGTACCATCAAAAGTACCATCACAAGTACCATCACAAGTACCATCACAAGTACCATCACAAGAATCATCACAAATATCATCACAAGTACCATCAAAAGTACCATCACAAATACCATCACAAGTACCATCTAAAATACCATCACAAATATCATCACAAATAACATCACAAGTACCATCACAAATACCATTACAAGCACCATCACAAGTACCATCACAAGTACCATCAAAAATACCATCATAAGTAAAATTACAAGTACCATCACAAGTACCATCACAAATAGCATCACAAGTACCATCACAAGTACCATCACAAGTACCAACGGCCTTCTTCCTACACCCCCACGTCTTCCACCTTCGTAACTACGCCTTTGATATACTTATATATTATGTCATAAATGTTCCAATGCAATGAGAATAAAGTGTATGTCATTGTGTTGGTGTGTATGCCATTGTGTTGGTTTGTATGTCATTGTGTTGGTGTGTATATCATTGTGTTGGTGTGTATATCATTGTGTTGGTGTGTATGTCATTGTGTTGGTGTGTGTATGTCATTGTGTTGGTGTGTATTTTATTGTGTTGGTGTGTGTATGTCATTGTGTTGGTGTGTATGTCATTGTGTTGGTGTGTGTATGTCATTGTGTTGGTGTGTATGTTATTGTGTTGGTGTGTGTATGTCATTGTGTTGGTGTGTATGTCATTGTGTTGGTGTGTATGTCATTGCGTTGGTGTGTATGTCATTGTGTTGTTGTGTATGCCATTGTGTTGGTGTGTGTATGTCATTGTGTTGGTGTGTAAGTTATTGTGTTGGTGTGTGTATGTCATTGTGTTGGTGTGTATGTCATTGTGTTGGTGTGTATGTCATTGTGTTGGTGTGTATGTCATTGTGTTGGTGTGTATGTCATTGTGTTGGTGTTTATGTACTTGCTTGTTGTTATAATATGTGTGGATGTGGAAAGTTTTGTTTATGTTATGTATGTGCAAAATGAGTTAAAGGAGAAATATGATGACCAAGATAATGACCCGATGTAAAAGTGTAGCTATATGGTTCTGTGGAGTGGTCAGCTGGAAAACTAGGGAGATGGGGGCGTGTCAACTGTTTAAACAAGAAAGTATTAAACAGTGAATTCTTAATGAAGCAATTTCATATGCGTTGTGCTGAGTAATTTCTATGTAAGGGTAAGTAGATTACTTTGCATAAGATATTTAACTGCATATGTATATATTATATATAAATAGATATAAATAGATATATATATATATATATAGTTAGATAAAATTAATATATAGATAAGTAGATGTGTATGTAAGTATGTATGTGGGAAGGTAGCTAAGGCCTATTTAGATTAGTATGTAGATAGATCAATAAAGCATATTTATTTTTTAAGCATTTTATATACAACTGAAGCTAATGATGAAACACAATATTTTGATTAGTGTGTTTTCATGCAGAGCTATCAGGTCATCTATCTATGGTGAGCCTGATAGATTTATAATATATAAATCATATTTCTATATACATGCGTAAAAGTGTTAAATGCGTATTTAATTGCGTATGTGTAAATCGAAAAAAATATATGTATTCACGACATGTGTGAATGTGTAAATAAATGAGTAAGTGAATGTGACTCTTGATAATCTGACATACAGACAGAAGATTAAAAGTAAACATGTTATAGATCCGGAATATAACCCCTCCCCCTCTTACCCACCAAAAAAAAATAATAATAATAAAAGTAGAATAGAGCAGAGCTTTTAATTGTGCGGCACGACTGGGTTTTTTTTTAACCACCCCATTGAATGTGTAGTTTATTTACAATGTAAGAATACATTAAAAAACGATGATAGAAATTTTTTATTGTAAACATAGAGGGTCCTATAATGTTATTATCTATATATGTATCCAAATTATCTAACGCTCGCCATGTCTGTCTTTCTACCTACCTTTCTTTATATCTATTTACCTATTTAATTATCTCGTTATTATCTCTCTGTCTATAACTCTATGTCAATTTTTGCGCACACACATACACACATACACATATAAATAACGAAATATATAGATTAAAAAGAAAGAGGCAGATATATATATTTAAAGACAGTTTCAAGGGGAATAATAGTTTATTAAGAAAAAATATTTGTATTTATTTGATTGCGTCCCTTTCATTTTAAATTTCAATCAGTGAGGCAGTTTAATACAAAATTATAAGAAAATTGGTAATGGGAATGGGGAACGATCCGCCCAAAGTAGAAAGCTTTTTGAGGGGCTTAAAAGAAACACAAAACTAAATCAGGACACACACACACACACACACAAAAGAATATTAAAAACAACAAGAAAGGTAAAATTGATATGAAAATTAGTTGTTTTTTTTTATAGTTGTAATATAATAGTGTTTATATAAATCGTATTCACCACTGATGCATTATGGCTGTTTATAGCTCCTTTGCTATTATTGAATTCGCTCTAACAATCCCCTCCATAAGAAATTGAACAAAATAGTTCATAAACGAAAAAGCTGCTAAGTGAATGAAATCAAGTATTATTTGAATGCTTTTACTTTTTGATTGCACTCCTGGCGTATATTACAGAGTCTATCTAAATCAGAGGTTCTCAACCTTTTTCGGCTCACCGCCCCATTTACAATATTTTTCCTCTCACAGCCCCCCCCCCCCCAAACTTTTTTTAGCGCCCCCCCTTCCGTCCATCTGGAGTAGAGTTTCCGCAATTTTTTTTTGGCGGACTAGACTTTTTGTGTGATTAATTATCTTTAAAAAAAACTGAAAAGGAAACATATTGTAAGAATTAATAGATAAAAAAAATTGCCTTAACAAAAGGTTTAAATAAATCAATATTAATGTAAATCGTTTGCCTGGTGTGTTGCTAGCAATTTGTCTATTTTTGTTTCAATTTTGGTTGCCAAAGCCTTAGGTCTAATAATCAGTCAGATTTGTTATATTATAAAACAGAACTTTTTCGGCATCCCCATTGAATAAAATGTGGAAACATTTTTTTTAGTTAAAGGGAGGTAATTAGGCCGTTTTATTTGAGCTAATATTTCTGCTCTTTTTTTCTTTTATAAAAAATTAATGGCTTACAATTTATAACTTTGAAATGATCAAACTGTAAAAAGTATTTGAAAATTATAATAATAGTATATGACTAAAGAATTTATATGTAAAATTTTAAACATTACAATAACTGCCCAGTTTGTATGATAACTTATCATCTATGACGTTAAACAATAGTGTCGTACTTACATTACAGTTTAGAACATATTAAGGACATCTTGGTTGCAGATGTTAAGACGAGTGTCGGCCCTCCCACCCCCACGTCACTACCGGATGCTCTACGTATGTTCTAAATCCTTCTCATTCCCTCGTTATCCCGAGCAGTTCATGCCGAAAGGGGAACGGCTAAACGCTGCCCGGGAACTCTACCTTAAATACAATATTTTCTCAATCCTTACTCTGTCCCCTCACTATGAGGACTTTCTCTTCTTTCGACATCCCCTATTTTCGATGGTCCCTGCCATAAGGGGAAGACAGGTGGCTTTCGAATTTTCCCGCCCGTTTTTTTTCAGTACCAAATTTGCTATTTTTTTATTTTTTTTTCTTCTTTTTTTTTTTATAAACTTCTGCTATTGGTTTTCAATCCCTTAATCTGAGTCTCTACCGGAGTTAAAGGGCCAGAACCATGTAAATAATTTGTCACTACTGCAGTTCCCTGCCGTTATTTTTCAAATGTAAATAATATATTATTATACCTTGTAAATTCTTTTTTCCCTGTTAAAAAGGGGACCGAACCCTGTAATACGACTGTACATAAAACACCAATTTTTGTCTCCCCTCGCACCCAAACGGGCCAACGTGTAAATACTTTCCTACAATATGTTGTAACAATGTAAATAAAATATCACTCTAGAATATACCGTATGAATGAGAGCGAATGAAAAAATGTTGCAACAGATCAGACTGGAAGAATGAATGTGTAAAACAACAATTTAAAATAAATGTAGAGAATGAAAATGATGAATGGAACAAAAGTTAAGAAATAACCTTATTGAATGGGATAAATGGACTTTTGTACATAACATTATGGTAGTAGAGTATGTCTTTTATTCTTTAGTTTTGTAAATTGAAATAAATGTCTTCTACCCCTTTTCTCCATAGTAAATATAAGATTATAATGTACATAACTGGCAATGTCAATGCAATTTGATTGAATAAACATTTGTGAAAACTCTTAAGACGAGTGATCGGTCAGCAAGGATGACAGTCCGGTGAACCAACCACAGGACCAACCGGCCGCACCCAATTTTCCAAATACTGACCCCTACTTCAGCGAAATTTCACTGCGATTCCTATTTCTTATTAATATATTAATATTATGTAGGCATACTGTTGGGGGATATCAGATATTTAGCAGCACTTGCGTTTACATCACATTTCATCCTTCAAAAACTAATCGATTCAAATAGCTGAGGTGTTAAAATATATCAGGTACGTTTGTACCGCCCACTTGCCCTTCACCGCCCCCCAATCGCTCCCTAAAGCTTCTCACCGCCCCCCGGGGAGCGATATCGCCCCCGTTGAGAACCTATGATCTAAATGATGTAAACGTGATCAAAATTGAAATAAAAATGGAGGAATATTGTTGGAATGTGCTTTTTTCGTTTCATTGAGACAAAGGGTAAAAGCTCAGCAGACAATTTCGAAGATCTAGATTAGTTTTCAGAGAAACGAAGAACGATGGAATTGAGATTAACTGACTGCAGTGGCGGCAAATCATTTTAAAATTCTGATTATTGCAGGCCACAGTTCGGGTGATGAGAATAACATCGTTAAAAAAAAAAAGTTTCATAGTTACCATGTATAAACCACTCCCTGTCCAATGGCTTGTGGACACGCAGTTTCTGTGGTAGTTCCTTCTATTATATAATTTGTCCTCACACTCAATAGGTTATTTTCGTTTCTCTCAACATCTAAATATCACTGAGACGTCTGGTTTCGGGTGACTGGTCCAAGTAACAAGTGGGCTGAGGAATGGCGTAGCTAAACAGATGCTGTAAATGACGTAGTAAAGAGCATATGAGATTTTGTGACTTGCCTGGTGCCGTTCAAGAAAAATGGCACCAAGAGATGCGGCTCTAATTTCTGACTCAGTACTGTCATATCTTTTTCTTTTGTTCCTGAGCCCTTGGAAATTAATCTGGAAGTTCCAGAAATAAATCAGCCTGGAGTCTGAAACAAAGTTATCAAGCTTAAAAATAGAGACGAGATGACGGGATATTTCATTGAACCAATCTAAATAACTCTTAATTAAATGTGGATGAGAGTGAAGTTTTGTATCTACGATAGGAAAATAATGGAATGGAATAATATTGTCCGCGTTATTCAGCATCTTCCGTCCATCACCCATTTGAGTCTCAAGAACTTGAGTTCTTAAAACTCGAAGCTCACATTGAGCGTCCTGCGTTCAGCGATGCGCCAGATAATTCTTACAGACAAATAAATCTTGTTCATAGTGTGAAACTTAAAAAAAAAAAAAAAGCAATGGTCTTTCCACTTTCGAAAGCATTAGCGGACTTAGCTAAAACTGTAGAGTGCCTAAGTCATACACGACCACCCACTAGAAAACTTATATTTTTAACCAACGCTCTAATAGATTTCACACTTGCACTTGTTCCCTCCCCTCCCTACACCTTTCCCGCCTTGCAAACTTGGCACGCAGAGCGATTTTAGGAAAACTGAATGTTGAAGCCTTTGTTTATGAATGACATAGCGACACATTTCAAGAATATGAACTTGCATAAACAAGGACGGGTTCAAACAGCACTTAAACTGTTAGACCACAGGGGTTAATTCGCGTAATATGCTTGAATGAAATAAATTTCAAAGCATTTAACTATATGTACTGTTCTTTATAAAGGAATATTTTAAGATAGATAGTTGGGCTTTTTCAGAAGCACACCGAAGCAGTCAAAGCGGAGTTTTCTAAACAAAAGCAGGACTTTCAAATTCATGGACTAATTTTTTTCATACCACATCAAACCTAATTTGCTTGATCTTGCTACAGCATAGTTATATGTAGATTGTTTTGTTTTTTAAGTGGAGGGATATTGGCGATTTTAAATGCAGCCATTTGAATTTAAACATTGAATTTAAAACAAATGGAAAAAAAGCTGGATGGAAGCTGCTTAGAAAAGCCATCTGCTACTCTCAACTGCCTGGCATTTGCTGATTTTTTAGCTTTTGGGTCAACTTACACGAGTGAACAGTATTTATTGCACGTCAAAGGTGTGTTAAGCACTTAAAGAGGTCACGAACACTTCACTACTCAAAAATGACTAAAATATTATCTACAATTCAAGGCATTCTCGTCCATATAGGTAACATATGCGGCCGCCTAAGGCGCAAACTTTTTGGGAGGGCGCATAAGTGAGGATTTTTTTTTTATAATTAGGGGATTTAAAAATATAAACTAAATTAAAGTTTAGTACTGTTGCGCGCTGCTAGCATAGGCGAACAAAATACTAGGTAATGAAAGGCGAAGGGTATTTTTTTTAAGTTGTCTCAGAAAATAGGAAAGTATGCCCTATCACTACTTAGTTTCTCCCCGCCAAAGGCACTTTAATTAGGGCGCAAAATTTGTTTTTTGCCTAGGCTGTCAAAACCCTAGAGCCGGTCCTGCTGTCATTATAAATTAGCGAAGAACAATCATGGCGCTCATCAATTGATACCGACAAATTTCATTTAAAAGCGTTTCTTTTTTCATCTTCTATAATTAAACATAAATATAAGTAATTCTAAAACAAATTTTGTTTTCATTAATTCAATAAATATAAGAGACTTTTTAAATTACATTATATTATGCAATTGTTATTATCTATGTTTAAAAGATAAACTTCTTAAGGTTAAATGGACAAACAATTAATCCAGGAAATGTTTATTAGCAACTGTTGAACGTAAATAAATTTTATACCGTTACTACTGATAGTTAAATCTTGTCATGAATACCATAATGCTGGATTTATAAAAAGAAATAATAATTTGTCAATAATATATGTTATATTGAAAAACATAGAAACTTTATTTTAATTAAAGGGAGATAATTAGCCCGTTTTATTGACGCAAATATTTCTAATAATATTATGTTGTTTTTCGTTATTATTATAAAAGTATAAATGGTCTACATCATATAATTTTATAATGACGAAACTTTCAGAAGTTGCTGAAAATTATTTAAATATTTTATGTCTAAAAAACTATATCCACATTTTTTTAAACATTAGATTAACTACCCAGTTTATATGATTACAACGTATCAATTCCACTCAACTGAGATTATATTGTTGTTCTAATCGTGTAAAAATATATGAGCTTGTACAAGTAAATTAAGTATTTAAATATTATCTGCTGTCTTCTCTCTCTTTGGAATTGTAAAAATGCAATAAATGTCTCCTATCCTTTTTTTCTCTGTGTAAAATAATAATCTTGGCAATGTAGATGCAATTTTTCACGAATAAGCATTTTTGAAAACAAAAAAAGACAATTCCAGAAAAAAATATTAGCATTTGCTAGATCCATATCGTGACAATCAATTGATAATGTGTACACAATAATTAGATTAATTACCATAAATGTGAAAGTATGGTAATTAAATTTTGTACAAACGCAAAAAAAAAAAAAGGAATGATATTCCTCCCACCACGTAATTGTGACTATTAACTATAACACGCTTTAACGATTTCCTCTTTAGATTTCTTTTGGCCTTGGTCTTGCTACGGACTTAAATTAACTGTCTTATCAAAAATAACTAGTGGTTATTCCCGTCAAAATGACGGAGTAACGAATGGCTACAACGCGTTTTGTTAATAGAGAAGAAAAAAAAAATAGCAATAAAAACTGCAGTGAGAAAGTTTCTTTCGGTATTTAGTTTTTTGTTCTTTTTTCTTATCGAAAACTTAGAAACCAGAAGTTATACTAATGTAAACAAACCAAAGTATCTCTCGCAACGCCGAAGTTTACCTCCCCTCCCCCTTCCTCCCCACACACACCCTCTGAAGGTGAAACCACTGAATCCCGTGAGCGGTGATAAATAAACAACTTTATGCAAGGGGAATTATTGCGAAATGAACGTTCAAGGGGGGGGGGGGGGGTCAGTCTAGAACCTTAACTTACGGTGATTAGTAATAGGTATAAGTTAACGAAATTAACGAATAAAGCAATATTATTGACAAAATAAAATTATCTTTTGGAGGACGTTTCCAATTTATACATTTAAGTTTTGACCCGATTGGTCAAACGGCTTAGGGGCCTATAGCGAACAAACATCTAAATAAACAAACAAACAAACACTCGCTAATATATTATGTGATAAAACAAGTATATTAGAGCAGGTTGACTTTTAGGCTGTTGGCACGCCGAATAATTTGGAAATCCTTGTTTGGCACACCATTAGTAAAAGGTTGCCGACCCCTGCTCTAGACTACACATCCCATGTTACCGAAAGTCCTTAAGTTAAGGTTTAAAAATGTTTAACTGTGAAACTGTAGATGTCTAGTAGACTGTAGCTCAAGCCCGGATTTCTGCCTAGGCCTACTAAGGGCTCAGCCAGCCTAGGGGCCCCGTGGCTCAAAAGCATGGGTTGCCGTATCAAAAAGCTTATCGAAAATAATATTATAATAAATATTTTTACTACAATTAAAAAAAAACAGGGGCTCATAATATAACTCACAGCCCTGCTCTTCTTAGCCAAACATTAAGCAATGGTGAAACATGACCTCGACCTTGACTCATATTTTCGAAGAGCAAGGGTGCAGTGTTTTGTGCCCCTTGTAAGATGTTTGGGAAATTGGGGTCGCTAGCGAATGAAGGGTACAACAACTAGAAAAACGCAGTTCAAAGAATGAAGGAACATGAGGATTGGGACGAACTCAGGTCAGCACTTGCGACACTATTGGATAGGAAGAATGCTGTCGGTAGAGTTGACAAGAATCTTGTTCTTCAAACGGAGGAAGAAATAAAATACTGACATGGTATTTTTAGTCGCATTGGGGCTGTTGTGAGGTCACTTTCTGCACGCGGATTGTCGTTTAGAGGTTCCCATGAGAGATTTGGATAAAAAATCAGTGGGAACTATGTTATGACCCTAGATCTTTTGGCTGAGTTCGATCCTTTTATGGACTTACTCATAAAATGCCACGGTAACAAAGGAAGTGGTACAACATCATATCTTTCGTCAAAAATATGCGATGAAATGATCAATATCATGGCAGAAAAGGTAATAAATACAATCGTGACTGAGATAAAACATGCCAAATATTTCTCTGTGGACTCTACGGACATTTCTCATGTAGGTCAACTTTCTTTCATAGTGAGATATGTCTCTGAAGACGGATGTCTTGTCGAACGATTTTTGAAACTCATTCCAAATCATACGACATGCTAGCAATATGCCGGGGGCAGTCTTACGACAATGCTAGCAATATGCCGGGGGCAATCTTACGACAATGCTAGCAATATGCCGGGGGCAGTCTTATGACAATGTTATCAATGTGCCGGGGGCTGTCTTACGACAATGCTAGCAAAATGTCAGGTGTATATTCTGGTCTTCAAGCGAGAACAAAACAAATGAACCCTCTGATAGATTTCGTTCATTTTTCGGCTTACTCGCCGAATCTTGTTGGATCCTGTGCGACTGAGTCTTGTAAAGCAGCTGTACGTTTCTTTGGTATTTTTCATTCATTATATAGTTTTTTTTCGGCATCAACACACAGATGGGAAATTTTGCTGTCGAAACTGAAATAAAATTCAACAGTCGTGAAGAATCTTTCTGACAAGATGGTCTGCTAGAGCTGACGCCAGCCGAAGTCTATGTTGCTCCTGGAATGAGATCATGGCAACTCATTAGATAATTGCCAATCATGCAAATGAAAAACCATCTACGCGCTCTGAGGCTTCAGGTCTTCTGAATTTATTAGACTCGATGGAAACTTGCTTTTTGTCACTTCTCTGGAATGACATCTTGCAAAAGTTCAACAAAGTAAGCAAATCTTTCCAATCTGTTAACATCGACCTGAGTACGATCATTGAACTGTATCAGTATTTGATAACATACCTAGAACACTTAAGGAAACCCAGTACTTTTGATCATTATGAGTCGAAAGTTATTGAATAATCCGAAGAAAATAGCTTATCATGTGACATGCAGAGGAAACGTAACCGTAAAGTCCAGTTCGACGAAGAAAAAGGAAACGAGACTGAACTCTCTGGCAGGGACAGATTCAGAGTTACCATTTTTAACGCCATTATAGACAGACTAATTACAGTAGGCCTACTACGGAAACACGGAACTGCTTATGAGGAGTTAAGTTAAAAGTTTGACTTTCTTACGAAACCACATCGTTTGGAATCTAAAGACATCCGTGAAGGAGCCAGAATAGGAGAGAACAGGATCAATTCACTCTCTGTAATGTACATAGAGTCAGAAATAATGAAATTGACTATGATAACGTCATTCGTTCTTTTGCACAGAAGACAGAATAAGAGAGAACAGGATCAATTCACTCTCTGTAATGTACATAGAGTCAGAAATAATGAAATTGACTATGATAACGTCATTCGTTCTTTTGCACAGAAGACAGTTCGTCGTATGATATGATTCTATAAATTTTGTCGAATAACGTAACTATAGTAACATAGACTGTATTATTCTGATGTTTATTAAAGTCATTAAAGTCGATTAAAAATTATATGTTCTGTACTAGTACATTTAAATTGGTTTGGTTAAATTTATCTTTTGTTTATAAAATTAGTTAGTCAAGAGTTGCGTCCTTGGTAATTAAAAAAACACAATGAGGAGATTTATAAAAAAAAACAACACACAAGCAATTAGTTTGGGATTATAAATAGGTGATTCTTAAAATCTGACATTCACATCCATCGATTTCCTTTTCAATTCAATTCAATTCAATTTTATTCAGTCAATGCGTTTTACATCGAAAATATGTGATGTTGAATGTGACATCTACAAAAAAGAAAATTACATTACAATAATAGTAAGACACAACAATGACAATTAAAAAAAAAAAAAAAAAAAAAAAAAAACTATTATATCAATGTACATTATGATAATATACAGAATATAAGGAAAATTATTACAATTATGATCTTATAAGACGCTTCTGTCTTGTATTATTGAACAGTTTAACTGCTTGCGGATAAATGCTGTTAACAAATCTGCTGCTACCTCTAAATGCTCGAAGGCGACGGCCATGTGGAAGAAATTCAAAATAGTGTCTCGAGGGGTGGGATTTATCCTTCATAATGTTAGTCATTTTACCTGTTAAGCGCTCTTGGTATAATGTTTCTAACGACTTAAGGTTAGTGCCAATAATTTTTTCTGCATTTTTGACAACTGATTCTAGCTTGTGTAAATTAGCTACAGGTAGCCTGTCGAACCAAACTTCAATAGATCTTGTCAGTATGCTTTCAATAATAGCCCTATAGAAATTAGTCATTATCACTTTATTGACCCCACAGGACTTCAGCTTTCTAAGAAAATACATTCTCTGCCTTGCTTTCTTAAGGATATCAGTACAGTTAATATCCCATGTTAGTTCATTGGATAAGACAGTGCCAAGAAACTTAAAATCATAAACTCGTTCTACATTTGATACCCTGTATAACCAAGGGTGGGGGTGGGGGTTCGTTTCTCCTAAAATCTATGATCATTTCTTTTGTCTTCGATACATTAAGGTGTAAGTTGTTCTGGCTACACCAGCTCACGATAGTGTCTATTTGGCTACGATATGCGTGCTCATCTGCGTTTTTGATTAGGCCAGTGACCGTCGTATCATCGGCATATTTTATAACCAGACAGCCAGGCTGTTCTGCTTTACAGTCATAAGTGAAAATAGAATATAGTTTAGGTGATAATGGACAACCTTGGGGGGTCCCAGTATTTAACGTTATACTGGTTGACACATTGTTACTAATTTTAACCTCCTGTGGACGTTCTAATAAGAAGTCTAAAATCCAGTTACATATGTTAACAGGAAAAGAGAGTTGGTAGTAAAGTTTGTTGTACAATTGTTGTGGTATAATGGTATTAAAGGCTGAGCTATAGTCTATAAATAATATTCTTGCATATGACTTGCTTAACTCTAAGTGGTTTAATACCTCATGCACATTTATTGCAATAGCGTCATCTACTGATCTATTAGACCTGTACGCGAATTGAAAATTATCGAAGTCTGATGGTAGTAAAGTATTTAAAAATTTCAAAACAATTGATTCAAAACATTTCATAGCCACAGATGTTAAGGCTACTGGTCTGTAATCATTTAATGTTTGTGGGGACTGCTTTTTAGGCACAGGCACAATGGTAGACTTTTTAAGGCATGTAGGGACCGAGCATGTTTCTAGCGACCAATTAAAAATAACAGTGAATACAGGTGCCAGCTCTGCACTACACACTTTTAGTAGTTTTGTTGTTAACTTGTCTGGTCCAGCGGCTTTGTTAACTTTCAGTTTACTAAACGAGCGCCTTACGTCATGCTCGTCTACGACGAATGGTGGCGAGTCATTGGATGGCAATGGGACAGGGCTAGTTTTGTTGTCTTTATCAAACCTTGCGTAGAATACGTTTAACCTGTCAGGCAGGGTGGGGTCATCACACTCGGTGGTCTTAGGTGTGCCCTTGTATTGTGTTATGGTGTTCATATTGGCCCACATTTGCCTACTTTGCCCTGAGGAGAAAAGATCTTCAATTTTGTCTTTATATTTATTTTTTGCTTCTTTAATTGCTTTTTTCAACTTCGCCTTCGTTTGACGAAACAGTGTTGGTTCTTCTTGTCTGTTTCTGTAGGCTTTGTCCTTCTCACTTATTAATCTTTTAATGTCTTTGTCAACCCATGCTTTTGAATTCGGGTAAAAAGTAACTGTTTTTTTCGGCACACACACATCTTCGCAAAATTTTATGTATTCAGAAACCGTGTCTGTGTACTCATGAATTGTTGTGTGTTCATCACGGAAAATGTCCCATTCGGTGGTTTCAAAACAGTCTTGCAACTGTTCTGTCGCCATAACTGTCCATTGTTTTATTATTTTCTTTACAGGTTCAATAGATTTTGATTTTTGTTGGTACATTGGTATCAACAAAACCACAGAATGGTCACTATTACCAAGGCCAGGCCGTTCAACAGACTTGTACGCGTGTTTGATCTTGCAATAACAGTGGTCAAGTGTGTTATCGCGCCGTGTTGGGCAGGTGACAAGCTGGTTGAAATCTGGGAGCACAGACCTTAGATTTGCCTGGTTGAAATCGCCGCTAATAATAGAGACCGAATCTGGGTCATCATTCTCTTGTTTAGCTATAATGCCTCGTAGCTCATTAAGGCTTTCTTTACTGTCAGCTTTGGGGTGAATGTATACGGCTGTCAAAGTTATGGAAGAGAACTCCCTTGGTAGATAAAAAGGTCTACATTTTAGCGATAAATGTTCTAAATTCTGAGAACAACCTTTTGATAACACTTTAACGTTGGTGCACCAGTTATTATTTATCATGAAACACACACCCCCTCCATCTTTCTTTCCTGTGGCTTTTTTGTCTCTATCACATCTATGAATAGAGAAATTCGGGGGTTTAACTAAATCATCAGGGTGTTTATCTAACCAGGTTTCTGTGAAACAGAATATCTGGCTGTTCCTAAAGTCTTGGTGGTTTGCTATTTTTGAAAACAGCTCATCGGTTTTGTTGTACAGTCTGTTCACATTTGAAAGAATAATTGTAGGTAGTGGCAAGTAGCCATTCTGTATATAACAGAAGGAACTGCCACAGAAACTTCACGTACACAAGCCGTTGGACAGGGAGTGGTTTGTACATGGTAACTATGAAACTTTTTATTTTCAAAGATGCACATCTGCGCACTCGATCGGTTGTCTGTCATAACCAGAATGTTATTGCCGCGGAAGTCAGTTTATCTGAATTCTTCAATTTTCTCAAAACTAGGCTAGATCTTCAAATGTCCCGCTGAGCATTTAACCTTTGTCTCGGTGAATCGGAGAAATCATAACCAAACGATGTTCCCATACTTATATTTCAATTTCGACCACGTTTACATCATTTAGATCGACTCTGTAAGATACGCCAGGAGTGCAACCAAAAAGTAAAAGAATGCAAATAATAACTTGATTTCATTCACTTTTTTTCTTCTTTTTTCTTAACTGTTTTGTCAAAATGCTTTTGGCGGGCTGAGTGAATGGTTAGAGCTCATTCAATTGTAGCAAAGGAGCTTTAAACAGACATGACGTATCAGTTTTAAAATACGTCTGAAATAAATACTATTATATTACAACTATCGAAAAAACAACAATTCATTTTCATATGCAATTTTACATTTTTTTGTGGTTTTTTCGTTTTCCTTTGTTTAATGTTCTTTTAGATTTGTCTTTTCTTACTATGCCCCTTAAAATGCCTTCTACTTTGGGCGGATCGTTCCCCACTCCCTTCCTACGTCAACGAGTCTGCTTATCATATCATTAATGTGCATTTAATTTTCTATTTAACTGCCTCACTGATTTTAATTTACAACGTAAGGGACGCAATGAAATTTAAAAAAAAATACTTTTTTTAATAAACTATTAACTCCCTTGAAACGTTTGTTTTAACTATATTGAAGACAACTTAGGTTCTTTTATAAAGGTTAAACTGTATAGATCTAATACGAATTAATATAGATTGAACTCACTCCTATCTCTCTCTGCCCCTCTCTCTTTATTATATCTATCTCGTTGTTTATATATAATATGTTTGTATGTGTGTGTGTTTTCAAAGATTGACATTGAATTATAGACAGAGAGATACTTATAATTAAATAGGTAAATAGATATAAAGACAGATAATTAAAGATACAGACATGGTATCGTATAGATAATTCTAATTAAAGGTGTTTTATTCCTATATTATATGGATACTTGATTAGTGTAAACAGTCTAATCCATTCTAGCCTCAATGTGTGCATACACATAATTTATTTTGGAGACGATATCAATTAATTTTCCAGTGGTTTATGCATTGACTGTTTAGGGTACCCTGGTTAGGGACTGTAAGTACCGAAGGATGCCCTATAATATAATCAATTAAAACGATGGTTCAAGTCTCTTTTACTAATTACTTCAAATTAATAGCCATGCTGCGGGGGGGGGGGGGGGTAAAAATCAACAGAGATGAACAAATAGAGAGAGAGAGAGAAAGAGCAAGATGAAGAGAAAAGAGGAGGGTGAATGGTGTGTATAATATGTATGATCTATATCTAATATACAAGCTAAATTCTACGGCGTTGCCCGGGGAGGGGGGAATAAAACAGGCCAGTATAACCTACCGATAAAATTGAATAAACTACGGTATTAACAATTAACAGAAAGCTATAGATCTAATAATAATAAATAATAATAATGAAGACATTTGGGAAAGTATTTAAAAATAAAAATATTGTAATCGGTATTAAAAATAAGCAAATCGTTTTTATTTAACAAAAAGCTAAATTGTCCAGTATTGCCCGGGGATTTACAATCTTTAAAAAAAATATATTAATTGAATTTTCTTTTATATAAAACAAATAAGGTATAGACGAAATGAAGAATCAAACCCGAATCGACCGCATGGCAGTCCACACAAACACAGAGCTACGCTTTTACATCGGGTCATTATCTAGGTCATCATACTTCTCCTTGACTCATTTTGCACATACAAAACAAAAACTAAACTTTCCACATCCTCACATATTACTACGACAAGCAAGTACATACAAACAAACTCAATGACATACACTCTATTCTCATTGCATTGGAACATTTATGACACAATTTACAACAAAGGGCGAAGTCATTAAGGTGGAATGTGTGAGGATGTCGGAAAAATGGTGATGGTACTTGTGATGGTACTTGTGATGGTACTTGTGATGGTACTTGTGATGGTACTTGTGATGGTACTTGTGATGGTACTAGGGATGTTACTTGTGATGGTAGTTATGATGGTACTTGTGATGGTACTTGTGATGGTACTTGTGATGGCACTTGTGATGATACTTGTGATGGTACTTGTGATGGTACTAGTGATGGTACTTGTGATGGTACTTGTGATGGTACTTGTGATGGTACTTGTGATGATACTTGTGATGGTACTTGTGATGATACTTGTGATGGTACTTGTGATGGTACTAGTGATGGTACTTGTGATGGTAGTTATGATGGTACTTGTGATGGTACTTGTGATGGTACTTGTGATGGTACTTGTGATGGTACTTGTGATGGTACTTGTGATGGTACTTGTGATGGTACTTGTGATGGTACTTGTGATGGTACTTGTGATGTTACTTGTGATGGTAGTTGTGATGGTACTTGTGATGGTTCTTGTGATGGTACTTGTGATGGTACCTGTGATGGTATTTGTCGACGTCCACCCAAATATTTTGTTATAAAAGCGAACAAAATAATGTTTTCATTTAGCTGATTTTTGTTTTATAATAAAAAATTATAAAATTCTAAAGACAGTTATTTAGAATTAATTAATTTTTAAATTTTGTTAGCATTCATTGCGCATTTACAAAATACTATAAAATACGGAACGCAAGGAATAACACTTGGTAATACCAGCAAAGAGATAGAGAGTTGTGAGCATTGAAGGAAGATTTCGTCCTACAGGCGAAAAAAAACATTTAGGATTTTTTTAAAAGGTATACCAGTCCTGTATAACGGTAGGTATAATGTGGACAGGTTGGCGCTAACCTAAAAAAACAACAACAACCGTTGATAGCGGCAGAAATCAAACAAAAAGTGATGGAATAGAAAAACTACGTTTGTCTGTTTATGTTTATGTCTGTAAGCTATTTAAAACCAGATTAAAATCGTATAATATTGGGATACGAGAAAAAAAAGCATGTTTAAAGCCGCTAGTTTAGTATAAAAGGGGCCGTTCATAAATGACATCACGCGAATTCAGCCAACTTTTCACCCCCCCCCACCCCTTCTCCCAACACCACAAGTTGTTTCAGATTTCCTTTCAAATATGGCGTCACAAAAGCTCTAAAAAAATAAACAGCACCATATAATTTATTATTTCAGAATTAGCATTTTAAAATTTACTTTTATTCTCATTACTGTATAAGTATTTCAATAAATCCATATATCTGATGAAGTTAACTACGTGAAACACGTGAGAATATCAAATAAAGATGCACCTTTTTTTATAGGACTTCACATTGTTAAGACACCCCTTTTTCCCACTCCCCACAAATGTTTGATCCCCTCTCTCCCATAAATAGTGACCTCATTCATCAGCGGCTCCTTACAGAGATATTTAACAAAATGAGGTCATTGTACTATGCGATATCAAATTTCTATATTATTAAAAACAAATGTTTGCAATGGTTCCAAACTTTTGGTACCAATTGGTTTTGTTTTAAACATTTTATCAACATTTTATCAACATGCAAACTGTATCGACTTATCAACATTCCATTGAGTACAAATGTTAGCAGTTTTTTACGCTGGCTGGTACGTGTGGACTAATTGAAAGCTCACATTGCGGTTAAAAGACTTGAGCTGCGCGTCCAACATAGATTCCATAGATATAATAATTTAGGCCTAAGCCAGTGGCGTAGCCAGGTTTTGACGCTAGGGGGAGCGAACTTTTGGGAAAAAGCCTTACTTTTAGAAAGAAAGAAAGTTATAGAAGAACTAAGAATTCGTACGTATCAAGTGTTATGAGAAAATCCTGTGCCTCAGGATACACACACTGTATAATAGAGCCGTATTTTTTTAAACCATTCACGATTTTTACTAGCAAGTATTAGTGATTGGAATTTCTGCAAAATTGATTGCATCTACTGCTCATTTTCAGGATGAGTATCGAGTGTCGAAAAATATCTATAGGACTGAATTCTTCTTCGTCTTCTTCGAGATAAATCGCCAATAATATAGACATTTTTAAAGAGATTTTTTTTTATTTACTGTATCTATGTATCAATTACAAATATAATACGTTATATAAACGCTCTATTCTTTTCTTTTTTTTTCTCTCAGCTATTAAAACACCACACCCGATGGCTATATCCTCAGCAAATGGACTCTTCTTTTCTTCTTTCTTTTAAATTCTGTGGGTGTCGTTTTTTTTTTTTTTTTTTTTTTTGCGAAGTTCAAGTAACCATGTTTTCGATCACTACACATATACGGCCCGAGAAGGAGCTAGCCAGCGCGCTTTAAGTCACATTATTACTTTTCGGTGAGTAGGCTACACCAGACTTGAACCCCACCTTTTTTGGAGAATGCGAGCGAGCGTACTCTTTTGGGGCTCGGAGAACTAGCTCTGCTGTGTCCAAGCACGTCTGATACATCACCGTATAAGTTAGGCACAAACTGTTGGCCGTTCCTGTCCACTCTAAGTTCCTGCTTATGACCTGGTAGCCACAAGAAAAGGGGTCGGCAACCTAAGGCACGCGTGACAAATTTGGCACGCAGGGCGAGTTTCAATGGCACGCGATAGACCTCAAAGTGGTGTTTTGTTATTGATGAAAGCAAAAACAACTATATTTTTCAGTAATATTTATATTGAGCGAAATCAATTTCACAACATTTAACTATATGTACTTCCCTTTACAAAGGCATATATTAAGATAGATTGTTGGGCTTTTTCAGATGCACATCGAATCACCCAAAGCGGAAATTCAAGACTTTAAAATTGATTTTTTCATACCTAATCAAGCATAACTGGCTTAATCTTACTACGACCTTCTTAGATGTAGATACTTTTTCTAATAAAGTATAGGGATATTGGCAATGAGAAAACGTAGCCAGTTGAATTTTAAACCTTTAATGAAATGGGCATCGAAATGTGCCAAATTGTTTAAGAGATAAACTCCTCAAGGTTGAATGTACAAATAATGAATGCAGGAAATGGAAAAAAAAAGAGATGCCTTAGGGGGGCGCCGACATTCCCGGGGGCGATTGGGGGGCGGTGAAGGGCAAGTGGGCGGTACAACTACAAACGTGCTTGATATACTTTAACACCTCATCTATTTGAATCGATTAGTTTTTGGAGGATGAAATGTGATATAAACGCATGTGCCGCTAAATATCTAATATCCCCCAACAGTAGGCCTACATATTATTATATTATTAAGAAATAGGAATCGGAATGACTTTTAGATGAAGTAGAGGCCTGTATTTAGAAAATATAGTAATAGTGTGCGGCCGGCTGGTCTTGTGGTTGGACTGTCAACACTGCTGACCGATCACTGTCGCCCTAACATATGCTAATATTAATAATATTTTAATATCTTTTTTTGTTTTCACAGAAGTTTATTCGTTGAAATTGCATAACAATATCAAAATTTCATTGAATTTTAACTAAGGGGAAAGGAAAGAAGAAAAATTTGTACATTTTTTACAAAACAAAAGAGATAGAAGACAGTATAGAATTTATTTAAATCACTTAATGGGAAATAGAGAGAAAAACAGGAATTTTTTGGAGTTAGTACATATTCATATTGTTTCATTTTGCGTATAGAGAGGATAGAAGAGCATGATTTTAATTTGTACACATATAAAGGATAGAAGACAAATGTGGAGTATTTGGAGTTATTTCTTTTTATTACAAATTTCCAACTTAAAAAGGCTATTCGTACGATACTCTTTTGTTTTAATATAATATGTTTTCAAATGAGAAGGAAGGATAGGAGGCATTTAATTTCATCATTTAACAATTCCAAGGGATAGAAGACATTTTAAAATCATTTATTCCTCACTTATTTATTTAAAAGGATTGTAAAGGGGAGGGCAGTGATTTGCTGGGCGCGTGCTGTTCCCCTTGCAGCACTGCCCCATGTAGTTGGGAAAGTGTGTTATAAGTTGACTGGTTTGAGTTGAACACGAACTCAGAACTGACGCTGGTATGGTGGGGATTTTAGTAGTTAATGATGAAACTTACGGGAAGGGAAGGAGGTGAGAGAGAGAGAGAGACAAAGTAAAACTAGGGGTAGGGTGGGAGTGATTTTACTTCGGTTCAGCGAACCGCAGCAAGAAGCGGAGATTAAGGAAAGGAGGGGAGCTGAGAAGAAAGGGGAGAGTGAAGGGGGCCTGTATTAGTTACTGTCGTCTTAAGACGGAGTTGTCAAAAGAGGTGACTATCGCTACAAACGACCATTTTAGAACTTAAAGAGTTTTGCCCCTTATGGCATACATTATGGAAAAACGTGTTATAATACAATATTATGATGTAGGCCCTATTGGCTGTATATTAGTCATTGTGATACAAACAGTAAAACAGAAAAAGGTTATATGCCGTTCATTGGAAAGCAATGTATAAAACAATGTATAAAACAATGTATAAAACACATATAAATAGTAAAGAAACTATGTAGTATGATGAGGGTAGTCCACCTACTCAAAGACTTAACAAATTGCCACGTATAAGTGCCGGTATCACGAACAGAAAGGAAGTGTACACAAGAACTAACATAATTAGAAATAGTACAAAATGAAAACAGTAGTGGGCCTTGTACTTACAAGGGAAACAAAATTGTATTCACATCTTTTAAGGAATTGCATATTATATAATAATCCCTATTCATGATGTAAAGGTGCATATTTGACAAGTGGTAAGGTTTAAAGGAAGTACATATCAATAAGAACATTCCTCGTAGAAAAAAAATACTAAATTGTTCAGTTGTAGTTTCTTTGGATGGGTACATATTATATATGAACATTCAGGGTAGGAAATACAACATTGGTAGGAAGGTTTAATAGGGGACTCAGCGTGTTGCCGGGTGTCCCTTAGAATTTATGGTTAAATCATGGATATTCACAATTATATTAACTGTGTAGGACATGTAATATTGTGTAATTTCTGGCAAAATGAAAAATAACATGAACGAAATGTAAGGGGGGACAGAAAGGGGGAACTCAAGTGTGCTACGAAGTCTGCCCCATGCTTGACCTGGCAACCGGCATGTTATGGCTTTAACGCAGGCGGTCGTTGTGTTATAAGTCTTGTCCAGTCCCTGTGTTGTTTGTTCAGTCATGCGTCGTTGGTTTTGAACATTGGAAAATGTTTAAATATAGCTATTTTATAGAGAGAATTCGTCTTTTGTCTTGTTTTTAACGTTGGTTTGAATGATGGGGTTTTATTTTGTAATTTAGGGTGGTGTGTTTAGTAGTTCACGTCTTATTTGTCCATGTCTATCTCGAGACGGGTGGTGTCTGGTCGGGGTCTAGATAGTCGGAGTCGTCGATGTCTTCTGGCGAAAGAGGTTTTCTTCCAGTCACTTGTTCATATGCACTGAAAGTATAGTTTTCGTTGTCTTGATCGTCTTTTTCAGCGAGAACATAATAGCCATCATCGGGTTTTGTCATATCTTGCCCTGGGTATAGGTCACCACGTAGCCATCAATATATGCCACCTCGCAGGGTTCTAGGGGGGAGACATAATTAGGGTCTCGGTTTAACTGATATTAAAATTATGCTTCAGACGTAGCACAACCCCTTCGCACTAATATTAAGCGGTATTGATAAGTAGTAATCATACAATCTGGGTAGTTATTGTAATGTTTGAAAATATACATATAAATTCTTTAGTCATATAATATTTATATAATTTTCAAATACTTTTTACAGTTTGATCATTTCAAAGTTATAAACTGTAAGCCATTTATTATTTATAAAAGAAAAAAAAAACAGAAATATTAGTTCAAATAAAACGGGCTTATTATCTCCCTTTAACAAAAAAAAATGTATTCCACATTTGATTCAATAGTGATGCCGAGCAAGTTCTGTTTTGTAATATAGCAAATATTACTGATTATTAGACCTAAGGCTTTTGCAACCAAAATTGAAACAAAAATGGACAAATTGCTAGCAACACACCAGGAAAACTATTCGCATTAATATTGATTTATTTAAACCTTTTGTTAAAGCAATATTTTGATTTATTAATTCTTACAATATTTATATATGTTCCCTTTTCAAATTTTCTAAAGGTAATTTATCACACAAAAAGTCTAGTCCGCCTAAAAAAAAATTGCGGAAACTATAGTCCTTATGGGCGGGAGGGGGGTGGTCGCTAAAAGAAAGTTGGGGGGGGGGGGGGCGGTGAGCGGAAAAAAATTGTAAAAGGTGGCGGTGAGCCAAAAAAGGTTGAGAACCTATGCGCTAAACGAAGTTTTTGTGGCAAATATATATATATGGAAATAAAGAATATCTCAGTTAAACTGAGAACGAAATATTATAATCAATTGTATCAGTAGATAGATAATAATATGTATCTTGACAACTAAATGATAATTTTTACAAAATAGTTACCATAAGTGTGAAAGTTTGGTAATATAATTTTGTATTTGGTATAAAAGCTAATATAAAGGATGATACTCGCATACACATTATTATAAAATATAAAACGCTTTAACGATTTTCTTTATATAGTTCCTTTGCTTTTGGCCATTGTCTAGTTACGGATTTTAAATTACCTACTTGTCTTATAAGAAAATAAGTATAATAGTGCAGGTTGACGTTTAGGCACTTGGCACGCTGAATGACTGAAATCCTAGCTTGGCACACCATTAGCAAAATGTTGCCGACCCCTGCCCTAGAGTGTGACCTTCACTTCGTATCAAATGAAATTAAACTAAAATTAACTAGTCTAGATCTAACACGGTTTATTAATCGTTATGTAAAAAATTGAATTGTTAAAATGTAATAAAAAAAAAAAATATTAGAAACAGTATAAATTGTTCTACATGGTTTGTTAAAATTATTAAATTATTTTTTCCCGAAGAGGCCCTTTTTTTTTTGAAAATGGTCGTAGGAAGAGCGGACGCTCCCCCTGCTCCCCCCCCCCCCCTCTGGCTACGCTACTGGCCTAAGCACGATAAGTACTGATACGATAACGCTTATCAGAAAAAGAATAAAATAAAACGAAAGTTATCTTTGTTTTAAACATACGTGCAAATATTGTTTGATTAAATAAATGTGTGTTGGCAGACATAGGCGTTGAATACAGTGTTTGTGTATGTGGGTGGGGGAGATATGTCAGTGTCACATGTAGGCCAGGGAGAATTAATTGGATAATATTTAATGACATTAAGAACTAGATAGTTTAAATAATTAGAGTGTCTCAATGTTACATATAGAGGGCCACCAATAGGATTGTAATATGCTGAGGATAAACTGACATAACGCTGCAAGGTTAGAGCTGAAGATTTTTGTATATGTACTTCCACCTTTATGGGTTCCATTTAATCTTTATGGGCCGCTTATATATATATATATATATATATATATATATATATATATATATATATATATATATATATATATTATATATATTATAGTTTGTTTTATGTTCAATTTATACCGTACTTATTTAACTAGTAAAGTCCAGGTTGTGTAAAGTTTTGTGTCATTTGAACACCCATCAAGGTCTACGCCTACGGCAATCATAAAAGCAACAAAAAAAAAAGTTGAAAGTGTCCAGAACTAGAACAGAACACTATTTCAAAAAAGTTGAACAAAGATTACAAAGATTACGATTGAATCCCACGGATTATGTAGACTAGATGTAAAGTATAATCTAAAAGGAGAATCATAGGACAACGCTACACGGAGACATGTAACGTGATGGAATTTGCGTGTTTCATTAAATGACCATATAATTCAATTAGAGTGTGTTTGGCTTATTTTAATATCATTTGTACAGCTGACGTTCATTCAACAATACTGTATGGAATTATGTTTTTCAATACCGTATCAAGTCATCGACCCTATAATATCAAACACAAACACAGTATAGCTGCATAATTGAATCAATGTTTTATTGTTCTAATTTACCAGCTCAATAGTTTGTGTGTCTGAACAGATTCAGTCCTCAGTAGTTTCTACCTTTATCAATTCATTTATGTCTAGTTTCCGGTATTTAATTTCTTTCTGGTTTTAGTTAAATTCCTAAATTTGGAGTTTCAATTTTCCAAGAGACCATGAAATATGATGAATTGATAGAAAATATTGGCGAGTTCGGACCATACCAGAAAAGAATTTTTATTTTGACGTGTTTGCCAGCGTTTTCCACCGCTGTTCAGACTATGATCTCAATATTTATATTAGCCGTTCCGAACTACAGGTAATGAAACATTTTCTTTCAATATTTTTTTTATTACATTAGCATATCTTGAAAAAAACTTCCTGGCCTCTAGACCTACGTATCAGTATACATAGCTTCCTACCTACTTTCCTTTCTACCTATATATCTGTCTATCATCCTACTAGCCTATGTACCTACTTACTGTGCAAATCAAACTATAAACATATCAATATATATATATATATATATATATAAGTAAGGACTGTGGTGATCATATGGGCTAGAATCAGAACTTCTGATTTTCATCAAAGTATTTATATCTTGGACACATCTACAAAATCTAAAGATAAATCAACATTACGTCAAGTTTACACTAAATCAAAGACTGATTATCATCGTCTAGTAACTGTTGGCAAGCGTCATATTATGTATTAATTGGAAGGGTTCGTACAGCATAACAACATGCAGGCGCCATAACAATTCTTTTATGTAATACTATCCATATTTTATCTATTTGTCGGTCAGTCTGTATGCATGCATGTTCTCCTTTAGATCGTTAAACATAATAGGGATACAAGAAATGTGTTTTTCTTAATTAATAATCTTAAATTATAAATTTTTATATCATTTATTATCGATATTTATAAACTGTATGTATTTTTCTTTTTATTATGACATAATTATTACATATATTTTTTATTCATTTTCTTTTTTTTCTTTTTGAAATAATACTATTATCATATTGTCAGTTATTGATATTGTAACCGATTCACCTCATAACTGTTGACCACAGGTGTGCTATACCTGGATTAGAAAACGATACCTATTCTATAGACACTGATGCCCACTGGGCACTGTTAAACCACACAATCTGGTGGACGGATGCCGACCCTAATGATGCCAGTAATGCATGGGGCTCTGGTCAGTGCCAAGTTCTAGAAAACAGGTAAAGACAATGAATTAATTATTATTTGTCTGACCAGTGGATTTGAATGAAATAGTATCTCCGTCAATTGTCTTAGTAATATAAAGTTTGCAGTTGACCTTTTATATGTGTATAGCCTGTTTTAATAGTTTTCATGTTGTATTTAAAGTTGTCTCGACATTTCATTTTGAGTTATTTATTAATATTTCATTATGTCTTCCAGAGAATGTGTGTACAAATGTATGGATAGTTATTTATTATGACGTAATAACACCACTATGTTTTCTCGTAGTCTCTAAAACTTTTTAGTACAAATCTTCTTTTGCATTCTGAAATCTTGGAAAAAATCTATTATAGCACTTTAGATGGCCAGCAGAGAATCGGTCCTTTAGCTTTTTTTGTTTTGCATAGCGATAATTAAGTTACTTATTATAGTCCAGTAAATAAGTACGGTACATTAGATCAGGCGTTTTGTTTTCTTCTTTGAACGTTCATCGAGGGGCTTGAGTGTATTCTTCTATATATTGAAACAGGTTATATACAGACTACAGAAGACACGGGTCAGTGGCAATACATTTTGTCCCTTTGGCCTATACTCAAGACTGAGCAGCTACCTTCATGGTGGTATTTCTGAACGTCACACCACAGTTTAATAATTATTATACCATTATAATATTACAAATCATACTTATCAGATTATATATATATATATAAACAGTTCGAACAAAGTTTAGATATGTTGAAATGTAACAATAAATAAAGACTTGCTTAAGCACTATACGTTTGTAAAGCCCTCGAAGATTCTCGGCCACTTCTTACCACTTTGCTCTATCGTGTGCTGGTTTCTTTCATTCTTGGCTTTAGGGCCTGAAGCTGCCGTTGATCCTACCACTCAACCTCCATCCGATTGAGGGTTTAGTATTCAACAATTTTTATCTAACATATAAATTGCAGATGGGAATCGACCCGAGCCCGAGCCGAACACGCCGAACTCGTACACTGATTGCCACCACATTGAACCGTAACTCTGCTCTCTACGAACCGCACCCGAAATTCTAAAACTGGGTTCTTTTGCCATCTCTAATATAGATGATACATCGCCATTACATCTTAGTTGTTTCCTGTGCTTTCTATCTGATCCATCTATGGTAGCACTCAATTAGTCTAATTTTAAATGTCTGTTAATATTGTAGAAGTATGCCCCTTCAACTATTCCGAATCTTTAGGGCCTATGAAGCCGCGTTTATATTCTTTTCCGTGACCATGGTATACAAAGTGATTGTCTGGCCAGCAAAAATTCTAGATGCCTTTACTTATCATCAGGTACTTCTAAGTACCCAATCAGAGCTGGCTAGATTGAGGGACACCCTCTGATCCAGGGAACAGATCTTAGCCTTAACCGGGATTCGAACCCGGGGCCATCGTTACGCCAGCAAAAAGAGTTCATAATTTTTTTTTGTTAGAGCATATTCTCCATCCGTTTTCATCATTCGTAGTTCGAAATATTTTTTCTGAGGCCTTTCTTACATGGTTTTTCTGTGTTTTTTGTGTTCAGTGTCCTGGTCTCACTGCCGTAAATAACAAAGGGAATAATTATAATTGTATAAAATATATGTTTTTTAACTAAAGGTTTCCTTGTCATGTTCTTACATTTTAAATGCATACATGAATGTTTAATACAATTTCAGGTCAGCTACAGATGTTGGTGCCAGCCTAGGCAATGTCCCAGTGTTAAATAAAACAGTTGCATGTGACAGATGGACATATGATAAATCTGTATTCACAGAGACTTTTGTTTCACAGGTAATGACAGATTCATATATATACACACACACATATTTCATACTATAATGCACTATGAAATATTTAGTTAATCTTAAGTTTCATTTTGTGTTATAAGGTAATACCAGGTATGGGGAGAAAATATTGTCGTTTTAGCTTTTATCATTTACTTAATGGGCCGTATTGCTGCTGAGAGTTAACACCCTTGATTGACTTGTATAAGGGGCAAGGGTGTTAACTCTCAGCAGCAATACGGCCCATTTAGTTTGCTTTTTAGTTTATCTTCTTAAATTCTTTATATACTTTTTGGCCTTTTTTTTTGCGAGATATCCTGTAAACTATGATCCCTTAATGCGTCGTAAATTTATCGAGCTGGAAATTCGAATAGAGACAAGTTATCAATGACAACACATTTTTCATATTTTCAGCCCCATCCTTTATTCTTTCCACCGAAAATCATTATTTGTTTTTCTTTCACTTAACTTTGCGCATTCTTAATGATGCATACAGATGATGCATATTTTAGGATAGGTATAACTTACATTTTGAGCTATTGTTTACATTCTTCGGAGGTGTTCTAATATCCTTACGTGTATTTCCTTTAAATGAAATTGATTAAATGCATACGCCTATGTCTAAATATTTACTAACTCGATAAAAATTATTTTTAAGCATACGGAAATGTCAACTTTATTTTGTTTCTATTTGAAGAATGATTGGGTGTGTGAGCGGAAGGATCTAAGGTCCCACAGCAACATGCTTTACATGGCCGGTGTTTTGATTGGTTCATTTCTGAGCGGAATAATCTCTGACAGGTATTTCATTGGTCTGCCCTTCACTGTTAATTTGTTTAAGGGGCCGAAAAATCGTCGGAAGGTCAACTGACCCTCTTTCATGCATTACTTCGAGCTGAACTTTATCACATAGACCCATTGCAGAGGAAAAGACATTCTCTCTATATTGCAACCCTACCCCACCGATACCAAATAAACACATATTCATATTTTTAATATGTTTTCAAATGTACAAAATTAAGAAAAAAATATTTTTTTTTACTGACCCATCAGAGCTAAAGAGACTCATGGATACCGCCCAATTCTGAAAACAAAAACTGGCGTCAAAGACCAAGCGAAGAGATTTGTTTTCAAAATATAATGAACGTTAGATTTTGATAGTAAATAGTGTATTCCAAAGAAATCCAAATCTCAGAGTCATTTGCGAAGTTTAATTTTCTGCAACAAAGAGACGTAACGTCATTTAATGAGAACTCAACTAGGATATGTTTAGTATTGTCACGTGTCTGAATCTAGAGACACGTGTTTCGATATTTTTAATCAGTTCCTATTTTTTTACGAAAAGTTAAATATAGATTTAGTAGGCCATGCTTTGTTTATTATGTTCCCTTGCAAAAAGTCACTCCCGTATAAGACTATTCTGAATTTAGGCCCTTCAGTGTTGATTTTGAAACCTCAATCGCAACCTGAAACCTTTCATATTGTAAACGGAACGCGCAATGGCTAAATCCAATTGACTCAATCGCAACCTGAAACCTTTCATATTGTAAACGGAACGCGCAATGGCTAAATCCAATTGACTCAATCGCAAACCTTCTCTAAGTATAACTCAGTAAATTTAAACTTATGTTTATTAACTAATAATATCTAGGAGTAATAATAAATGATAAGTTATCCTGGAATCCTCATATTGATGAAGTAATTAAAAATCATTCCAAACATTAGGATTAATAAAAAGGAACTTTTACAAATGTAATAAGAATATATAACTAAGTATGATATCTCACATTAGTTAGGCCTATCCTAGAATAATCTACATGGGACCCATCAACTAAACGAAACATTAAAAAATTGGAACAAATTCAAAAAAGAGCGGCATGGTTCATTTTAGTGAATATTCACAACTAACAAGAGTAACAGCATTAGTGAAATCACTATACCTAGAAACACTTGAGGACAGAAGGGCAAAGAGTAAATTAGTAATAATACACAAGGCAGTAAACTCTAATTTATAAATACAACCCAATTAAAACCCGTTGCAATGCTCACATAAACATAAAGACAAAAACACTTTCCTTATCCCTGATAAGATAAAAATGCATATAAGTACTCTTTATTCCCGAGTGGCATGCGGGAATGTAATGAACAAACCAGGAAATCCAGTAACATTATTTAAAACATTAATATAAATGTAAGACTATACTCGACCACGGATGAGCGTAGGACGCAATAATCTTCTTTATAGAAGAGCGTATCAGCGTCTGTAATATATAAGATACGATAAGATACTTTTAAAATGCGCGGATTACCGTAACTACATTACATGTTTAATAGGTTTATTTTTAAATAAATACTTAATGGCTATAATATGTAGGCTTTAAAAAAAATGTAGAAAACTTTTTATTAATTGTATGAATTGTTATTAATTGTAATCTGTTTGTTTTTTCTCTTCTGTAATATTTAGACTGGGACGAAAGATTGCACTTCTGATGTCTACAGTTATTCATGTTGTCTGTTGTATAAGTGTAGCGTTCGCGCCAAATTTCATAGCCTTCGCTATCCTGCGGTTTTTTATTGGTGTTGGTGACACTGGAATATACTTAACTGGATTTGTGTTAGGTGAGTAGAAGATTTGACACAAGCATACACACGAGTTCTTCTTCTTCTTCATTGTATTGTGGAGAGCCCGTTGGACCCAAGAAAAAGTAGCAAAGAAAAAACATTTACGATGGAAAAAAGAGGCAAAGTCCTTTGTTAAAAGTGGAAGAACTCTAAACTACAAGAGTGTGACTCTGCTGTTTTTTGTCCAGTGTGGCAAAACGTTGTGATATAAATAGCTAGCTATATTTGAACTGTGATATAAATAGCTAGCTATATTTGAACTGTGATATAAATAGATAGCTATATTTCAACTTTGATATAAATAGCTAGCTATATTTGAACTGTGATATAAATAGCTAGCTATATTTGAACTGTGATATAAATAGCTAGCTATATTTGAACTGTGATATAAATAGCTAGCTATATTTGAACTGTGATATAAATAGCTAGCTTTATTTGAACTGTGATATTAATAGCTAGCTATATTTGAACTGTGATATAAATAGTTAGCTATATTTCAACTTTGATATAAATAGCTAGCTATATTTGAACTGTGATATAAATAGCTAGCTATATTTGAACTGTGATATAAATAGATAGCTATATTTGAACTGTGATATTAATAGCTAGCTTTATTTGAAATGTGATATAAATAGCTAGCTATATTTGAACTGTGATTTAAATAGCTAGCTATATTTGAACTGTGATATTAATAGCTAGCTATATTTGAACTGTGATATAAATAGCTAGCTATATTTAAACTGTGATATAAATAGCTAGCTGTAAACTTGTTTATTGTATTATTATTATTAGCAATTTTATAGTAGAGTTGAAAGCAAGTGCAAGTCACTTTTGTTATTATGACTTATTATTACTATATAGGTTGCAACAATTATTTTCCGCAAAGCAACGTATAATCTTATTATTACTAATGGTAGCACATATACAATATTATTAACAGGAATGATGGCACATACCAATTAGATTAATGTTATTATAAGCAGGTATCCTATTATTATTTATTGCAATATCAATTAGCTAGTATTCTATTTTATAAGCACTGCAAAGCACAATATTATTGTTATATAGTCTATGTCATTTGTTATATTGTGTATATTATATACATTTGTAGTTACATGTATTAGATATCAATTATTATTTTGTTAATTGTAATTACATGTATTTGGGCACTACTTAAATCATATAGTTGCACTACTGATTATTCATATTATTATTATATTGGTGAATAACTTATTATTGTTATTATTCTTACCATAGACCATTATACTCAGAGATCACATTGAATATTTCAAAAACTAACTAATGCATATTAATGATATTTCAAAAAATACACAAAAAATTTTTTTTATCAAGTAACAATAAAAAAAACAATGACAATACTTTAACACACTAATGCTGCTTGGACCACAAATGATAGAGGAATTTATGACAAAGAATCACAACATGTAAAACATTGACAAGACTATAGTAATTTTACTTTAATAAATCTTAACAAAAACAAACAAAGTCAAAACAACTAACAGAAATAACCCTAACAAAGAATCATTTCTAATCAATCTCTTTTAAGAAACAAAAATAGATTATAGACAGAATAAGAATAGACAAGAGATTTGATTAAAAACTACCGCCAACCAAAGCCCGCTTTATACATATATATATATAATTCATACACATGAATGTAAAGAATATGATTAAATTAAAGATTACTTAATAATCCAAATGAATACACATTCACTGTATGAAATCACTGTAATGTAAATCCAGAGTAGAAATCCAGGAGAAACTTAATTAATTATTTAATAATCCAATGAATGTTTACACTGTTTCAAGTTGAGTTGCTTCAAGTTTCTACTTCAGTATGGTATAATCCAATTTTAGAATTAACACAAGAAAAAAAATGTATACCATTAATTAAAATTAATGTCAAATGTCTTTGGTATACAGATGAAATATTAATTATATTTAAAGTTATTTAATGTTATTTATTTATCTTCCGGTAAGCACATCGGACTTCAACATATGGTTATGTCACATCAGATTTCAACATATGGTTATGTCACATCGGATTTGAATATATATATAGTTTAGGTTCCTTGTTGATAACATGTGGTAACGAAACTTTTTCCGGTTGCAAACAATGACCTATGTACAGTCACTCCTTTTTCGATTTTATGTATCGAATTTTCCAATATCCCACCGCTGCCACCAAATCTGTTGATGTCCTAAATTACTGTTGGACCATCAAACAGTATTATCAGTCTCTTCAGAGTGTTTCAGTTGCAGTAGCTGAATTATTTGCTATCAAACATCAAAACAGACGACTTCACCACAATATAAATTCTAACTTGTAATCAATAAGAGAACGCCTTGTTGCAGCATATGATTTAATAACAATTCATTAACAGTTCACACTTTCACATTTAGGAAATAATCCTTAATACTTATGGTTATAGTATTGATATAAAATATTTTCATAGTGGTCTCTGAGTCTCCATATTTATACATGTGATGATTACAAGAACAAGAAATAGACTGAAGAAATAAGCGTGGGCAATCACATGACCTTACACTTCCGATATAGGTTTTCTTAATATCCAAAAATGGGTTTTATTTCGACTTTTTAATTGTTAATTTAGTCACTACCTATATATTATTTTCTTACTCCATAGTACTAGCTATATTTGAACTGTGATATAAATAGCTAGCTATATTTCAACTTTGATATCAATAGCTAGCTATATTTAAACTTTGATATAAATAGCTAGCTATATTTCAACATTCGAAGTGACAAGACTGGGCCATTTAATATTGTTTTACTTTTTATAATATCTGTATTGTTTTAGAAAATATTTTAGCTGTGTTTTTTAAATTATATTTCCTCTTTAAATTTACAGCCGTTGAAATGGTAGGCCCCAAATGGCGTGCCCAAGTGGGCGTTATTGTGACGTACTTCTGGTGTCTTGGCTTATTTATCCTGTGCGGTGTCGCCTATGCCTTCAGAAATTGGAAAACTTTACAGTTGGTGACAGCAGGAGCCAGTGCATCTCTGCTTGTTATTTGGTGGTAAGAACCTTTTAAATATAATTTATTGTTTATTTGGCGCACAACTATTAGCAAGATTATCATTACAGTGCGGAATATAACATCAGGTAAGAATATGTGATAAAAGCAAAATGTAAAGTATGCCCATCAAGCCAATTTGATCCATAGGGTCAGTGAAGCAGCATTCACGTTTCGGTCTCACTGGCATACTAGGCGATGGTGTGGACAGCTTTTCAATGTCTCAAAACAATATCAGAATTAAAATCTAATGTTAGGCAGCATTTAAGTTTTATGTTATTTTAGCGTTTGTAAAAGAGTCATTAAAAATAATGTAAATTGTATGTAAAGCATTATATAATGTACACTATATTTGAACTAATTATGGAGCTAATCATTAAACAATGAGTACAACACAAAACATTTCTCAGATCATTTCTATAATATCTGTAGCCGACATTGGTAGGCAATAAAATGCTGCGTTGAAGTGATATTTATAATGAAATAAAAGAAATAGTATTTTGAATTCATAAAGTGTAAACATCCAAAGCTGAGTGTCTCATAGTGTCATAATTAATTCAGTTCACATAAAATAATTGCAAGAATAAAATCATTGATACTTAAACATAAAGTGATGACCTTAATTTATAGTACTGTTAAATATGTTTCCTTTCTGCTAACAATTTCAGGTTTATTCCAGAATCTCCAAGATGGCTGATCAGTAAAGGCAAACACAAAGAAGCGAAAGTTATATTGGAGAAAATTGCACGTTCCAACAAGAGAACTTTACCAAAATATTTCATAGAGAATGAAAATGCAGAGAAATCTGAAGGAAAATTTATTGACGTTTTTAAACATCCGGTTCTAGCCTTCAGGGCAATCATAGTCTTTATCAACTGGTAAATTGAACTTTTATATGGAAATAAACTAAACTTTGCACGAGACGGGCTGGTGACGTAACAATGTATGTGGGTCTTGTATTAACATTTTGAGGGCCTCGGTTTTTAAGCACTTGTAATCATTTTCAGTGTAATTAGTTAAGATGGATAAAACAGGTATGTGGTCAAACTGGTCACTTCTTCTTCGCCAGCGCTATACAATAATGCGTATGTCCAGCTACTGAATTTAACATGCCCACTATAGTACCTTTTCACCAATAACACAGATATATTCACATGCCGTTATTTTATTACTTCTTTTGCAGTCGTTATTGCTGTTCAGAACATTAAACTAATCTTACCGTTTATTCCTTCACTGCAAAAACTGTGTCGGCTACGTCTTGAATTAACAGCTCATTTGTATTACACTGTGACAAAATACTTTTATAAAAGAAAAATAGTTAAATACTTCTTCACCTGTTAATATTCTAAATATTATTGCTAACATTTTTTACACTACATATTATACATAACAAAAAAAAGTTGTATCGTAATAAAAGCTTTATAGTTTATTCTACCATGTGAAATCGGCATGCTGCCTAAAAAACGTGTGCCTACGCTCAGTTTTTTTTATTTGCCTAATTGGTATATTTGGATAAAATTAACAACAATATCGATTCAAATGTGATAAACTATTGTTGAATTGATCAAAACATGTATAAAAAGCAACTTTTGTCTGTGTCCTCTTGACATTAAAATTTAGATTCTCAGAAAATAAATTCCATAATTTAAAAAAAATAAAGTACTCGTCGGATCAAATTGATCATATTATGGCCCGTGAAGCATAGGTAACATGTTGCTGTGGCCATGACGTAATAAGGGGATTGTGTGGCCATCGCATTCCCTAGCCTCCTTTTACTTTACCCCAAATAATGTCAGATACCCATCAAAGCGGGGTAGACTCAAAGACACTCATACGGATTCGAACTCAGAGCCTCCACTAGGCCGCCGTGCTCCCCCATATTCTATAGTGGTTTCAAATTTACACTCTTGGCTCTGTATTGAGTTTACCGGCAGTATGGAGAGATACATGGGCAGATACATTCCAGGCGTATCAAATGTAGACGTTTTACGTTGAAAACCCAATGAACATTTATCTCTATGGAGACTTAAAACGTGAAAATTTTAGCTCTCTCCGGCTCTTCGTAAAATAGGTCCAACGTTATAATAGGATAGGGGCACGGTGGCCTTGAGGCAGCGCGTTCTGATGGCATACAGAAGGCCCCGGGTTCGAATCTTGGTGCAGGCTATGATTATTTTTCCCCGGATCTGGAGGGTATCCCCGAGTTTACCCACCTGACATTAGTTGGGGTAAAGTAAAGGCGCTGTACATAGTGCTGGCCACACAATCACCTAGCATGCCGTGGCCACAGAAACTGATGAGCGCTGCTTTACCAGACCTATGGATCAATTCGGTCCGACGGGTTCTTTTTAACTTACTTTTTACTAGGATCCACATCAGTTAGGTCCTTCTGTTGTTGTTTTTTTACATTTCTATTGGTGACTACGCCTGCTACTAACGTTATTTTGCAGAATTGAAATCCATAATGTGTAAGCAAAAAATAAAATGACTGATTTTAACATGATAATGAAAGATTAGGTTTTGTCAACTTTCATCATATTATAGGTTAGTGATTAATGTGGTGTTCTTCGGGTTGACCTTCAATGTGGCTACACTGGACGGAAACATTTACCTGAACTTCTTCATCAGCAGTCTGGTGGAAGCCCTGGGGTACACCTTGTGTCTCTTTGCCATACCTCGCATTGGGAGGAAGAAGTTTCACTTCCTGGCCATGCTTCTTAGTGGCCTTGCCTGCCTTAGTCTTCTCATCCCGGCATTTTTAAAAGTTCGAGGTGAATAATTATATTTTGAAAATATCAGTTTACATGTATTTGTGTGTATATAGGTGTATCCATGTGAATGGGTATGTGTGTTCTCTTTGACTAAAGTCTGCATTTAATACTGTACAAGTTATATAACATACCTAAAGTGTGATAAGTAAGCCAATGCACGCCCATGGCAAGGCTCATTACTAGCAAATATTCACAACTGACAAGAGTAACAACAATAGTCAAATCACTAAACCTAGAAACACTAGAGGACAGAAGAGCAAATTGTCAATAAGTACTAATACATAAGTCATTAAATTATAATATAGAAATACATAAGGACAAAAAAACTTTATTATCCCTTATGCGAGAACAAATGTAGCCTATATAAGTACTCTTTCTTCCTGAGTGGCATGCGGGCATGGAATGGGTTGCCTGAACAAACCAGGAAAACCAGTAACTTAACATGATTTAAAGCACTAATAGAAATGCAGGAAATGCAGCGTAAGACACAAAAATCTTCTTTATAGATGGAGCGTTTATAATGTATGGATAATATAATTAATATAAATTAATGTTATTTCTCAATAAATATTTAAAGTGCAAAGGATATAATTTTCGCTTTGTATATTTGACAAAATTAATTTATTTTTGTATGTTTAAAATTTTGAAACCAATATTACAATTTTATTCTTTAATTATAATCTAATGCTTTTAAAATTAATTTGTGAAAATGAATGTATTTTACAAAAAATGATAATTGACGGTGTTCCTTCATCCATCAGAATCCTGGATGTCCGTTTTTCTGTCCAGTGTCGGCAAGCTGGGCGCTTCCGGAGGCTTCAGCACCGTTTTCGTGCTGTCCGCCGAGCTGTTCCCCACACAGCTGAGGAACAGCATGGTCGGCACCAGCTCCATGATGGGTAGAATAGGAGGGATGATCTCCCCTTACATCGCAGATCTGGTAACGTTCGCGTGACTTGTGTATAAAATAGGCTAAGTGTCATTTATTTCACAGTAGTATTTTTTTAAAAAAAGGTATCATGGCATTTTATTAATGTGTCTAATTGTTGTAATTTTAATGGCTTAAACTGATATTTGTCATTTAAATTATATAAAAATACCACACAGCCTATAGAGTCTAAAGAACATAAAAAAATTAACAACTTAATTTTCTTAATAACCAATCTTAAGTACAAATGGTTTTATTGTAGGCTTATTGTTTTAAATATGCTGAAAGACGGAATTTATGTAAACAAGTCGACTTTACACTTGTTTTATGTTGTTAAACACTTCCATAGATCCTGTTTATTTGTACCCCATGTTTTATATAATATTATATGCTTTCGAATAAATTATCATTTTTCTCCAAGAGTATTTAGAATATTAACTCTATTTGACTCATCGCATTGTTCAGGGTATCCTAGTTGGTGGGGCGTCTGGTACGGCGCTGCCTTTCATTGTATTTGGATCCTGTGGAATTATTGCAGCTCTGTTGACACTTCTACTGCCGGAGACTTTGAACCAAAGGTTGCCGGAGACTATAGAGGAAGCTATTCACTTTGGGAGGTAAATTATATTTTAATAAACATAGAGAAATAGTGTTTCTTTTTCTGAAAAATATTTTAGTCATCTTATTTAAGTTATGTTTAAAATGATTTGATAAAATACTCGTATTCGAAAAATCGTATAAGACGCAGTTTTCTAATTCAAGTGGGTACAGATTGTCATTCAATACGTTCAAATCAATGTTGAATGACTGAATTTTTTCTTCTTGGATTTACACGCTGTCTCTTAATTTAGCGCTAGCCACAGAGTCTCTTTGTACTTAATGGCCACAGAAAATGTTGAACGCTGATCATAGCATAGTCAGGAAGAGTTAGTGAAAGCAGAATTTCTAGACGATTGCTTGTTTTATTTAGACTATTATGTTATAATTTATGCTTAAATGATTACAAAGGTGAATGATTATTATGATCTTTTTTTTTTTTGTTGTTGTTGACAGGTCAAAAAAAGTGTATGCCAAGTGCATTCCAAGAGAAGACAACAGAACCGTGGATGATTCTCTCAAAGAAAAAGACAAATTAAATCTGGACAGCAATATAAACCAGAAAATTTGGATCCAAGAAAATGGCGTCAACGATTTGCCACCAAAAAAACTCCATGACACAAAAGAAAGTCACTACAATGGAAAACCGTTTACAGCTGAAACGTTGATTAATGAAAGATTGTAAATGCTATGTCATGGGAAAAAACAACTATTTCGTTAACTTATAAAAATCAATTTTTAGTTTAAGTTTTTTTTAGATCATTTATAAAATAGTAGTAGTAAGGAGGCATGGTGGTCGTGCGGCAGCGCCTTCGGCTGGCGTACCGAAGGTCCTGGGTTCGAATTCTGGTGCAGTTCCCGGGTCTGGAGGGTGTCCCTGAGTCTACCCAGCTTTGATGGGTACCTGAGCTTAGTTGGGGTAAAGTAAACGCGTTTGTGCATAGTGCTGGCCACACAATCACCTAGTATGATGTGGCCACAGAAACTGGTGAACGCTGCTTCACGAGACCTATGGATCAATTCGCTCTGACGGTACTTTACTTATAAAATAGTAAACTTATATTAATATTCAATAGAAACCTAACTGTTACATGTAAAGATAAAACTGAAATTCCGCATGTACAAAGTATTAAAGGTTTTTCTTGAATGTAATGCGCTGACTCATTTAAGTGCTTTACACAATGGGAGCAGTTTGTCCAAAACATATTCTCACTTAGATCTATAGCCTATATATTAATGTTGGAGAGACTAACACCATTGTATAGCCTATACAGACACGACTTTTTAATAATCACTAATATATTTAAATAATTTACCGTTGTTTCCTCTAAATTAACATGTATTTACACAAGTGCAGAATTCAACTTTTGTAATATTGATTGTCATGTAATAAACTAGTTGAAAGTTTCCTTTGGTATTGTTGAATTATTTTTAGCTATACAAGAAAACCATGTAATAAATACAAATACAACAAAGTTTGTATCAATAAATGTTTTTGTATGACAACTTTTTTTGTGCTTTTAGTAGGCTATAATAAAGTAAACAATCGTGTTTCACTTCTAAGCAAGTTTTTTTTTTTTACCAAACGATAACCTAGCGTGAAATCAATTAATTAAGATATAGAATAACTACTTAATAGTCTTATCTAGGAGCCCCTACACTGTCGAAAACCGCCCTCTTTTTTACACCCTATAGTTAAACACACGTTAAATCGATTCACAACGTCGCCCAAACAGCACTAGCACACAACATACATCCTGCAAACACACACACACACTCTTACACTAGATAAAGCCATTATCAAACACGTCATTACAATGAGGGGTTATTTAAAAATAGAAATGTTAGAGCCCACAGTGAAATGGAGATAACATTTGACTAGGGATGATGAGATTCAATTGCACGATGGCTAGAGAGTTAGCTTTTAGTGTCATAATGTTGATAACTAAATTAAAAAAAAAAACAGTTTAAACAATCGATACGTGAGCAAACAAGTCTTCAGTGGAATCCATGTAGTGATGATTTGAATGCATGCGGTACAACGTTAAAACTTCAGAACTAACAGCACTAGTTGCAGGCTAGTAGACTAACTACCTGGTATTAATGCTGTGAGACTAACTACCCAGCCTCATTAGGTATGGCTAACTAAAGTCGCTCCTAGCTGCGAGACCAATTACACCAGCTCCTTGTTGTATGAAATAAAACCTGGACGCTGATAGTAATATGGATGAGTTTTACAACAAGCCTAAAATAATTCAAGATAATCGGATTCTTGTAGCTGTAGCTGTGATTTTGGTAGCTGTGGCGGCTTTAACGTTCTTGTCCAACGGAGCAGTGTTGGTGGCCATGTTTCAAACGCTGTGGAACAACGGCGAAGTTCGGCGAGTGAACAATCACAACAACAACAGCTACATCACCAAAATGTTGATGTTGTCGATGACAGTCGCTGGTGTTTTGGTCGGCGGGTTCATCATGCCTCTTGCTCTCGTGGAAATTATCGGCAACGGCGACTGGATAGCTGGTGAATTCTTGTTTAAAGTCCGGATTTACGCCGATTACCTTCTGTCCGCCATCTCATCAATTCACATCGCCTTTATGGCTCTCGACACCTACCTCGTTGTGTGCAAGCCCTTACATTATCGTTTGTTGACTGCTAGAGCTGGATACATAATGATTGCTGTTGCTTGGATGTTGCCAACACTTGTAATACTTATATGGTGTTTGGTGGAAGATGATCAACTACACAAATATAATATGGTTTCATATACAACAGACAAGAGTTCGTTCCTTACTAATTTAAGTTTAGCATTCGGGTCTTTCTTTGGTGTACTGTTTATATGCACCTGGGTTTTATATGCCCTTGTTTTAAAAAGAGTACGTTGCTTTCGCTCTAGAAAAGCTCAGCAGGATTTTAATGTGCAAAGCAATACTGCGAATAGCTCAGCTCCTAAAACAAAACGCTATTCTATATTTATTACAAATGCACAAGATATTTCTGCGAATAATCAAACCAACGGAGTTTCCCGGAAAAACATTAGGTCTAACTTGAAATGTTTTCGCTGCATCGGGACTGTCCTGGTGTGTTTCAATTTCTGCTGGGTGCCGGGTTTTATTCTAATTGTATTTTACACACCAAAAAACGTAGACATACCTCAATGGGTTTTTATCTGTTTAGCTTGGCTGACCTATATTAGTTCCACAATCAACCCAATCGTCTATTGTTCTAACCAAGCCATCAAAATTGCAGTGAGTAACCTGTTGTGTACTAAGTCCTGAAAAAAACAGGTGACGACGTATGTGGAATGAACCTTACCTCTTATCCTAGATTTTACAGACGAACCTTTTATAGCAAAGAAAATATTATTTTGTCCTACGCTCATCCGTGGTCAGTGTCTAGTCTTGCATTTTGATTAGCGTTTTACATGATGTTACGTTACTGGTTTTCTGATTTGTTTAACCCATTCTATGCCGGGATGCCGCTCGGGAAGAGAGAGAGCCTGCAAATGTAATAATAAAAGTGTCTGTATCCTTGTGTCTATCTAAGCATTATTTATTGTATTAGATAGCTATTGCGTTATGTTTATAAGTTAGAATTTAATGTATTTGTATTATTACTACTTTACTCTTTGCCCTTCTTTGCGTCTTCTAGTGTTTCTAGTTTATTTATCTATTAATGTTACTCTGGTCAGTTGTGAATATTCACTAGCAATGAATTTGTGTATTATGAACAACTATAACTATAATGACCGCTTGCTCTAATTTTAGCGCGGAAGAGATGTGTTTGTCACGCACAGCCCATTGAACTTCCCACAAGACTTCTGATGTACACAACTATGAAGCTTTTTACTTTGTATTGCATGTTACCGTAAATATTTACGGACGATATAAAGTAGATATATGAGGATTAAAAATTATAAGCCTGGTAACAATTGTGCACTTTTTGATATAGTCTTTGGTATGGATGGCATTATTTATTTTTTTTTTTTTTTTTTTTTTGGGGGGGGGAGGTTATTTCTATAATAATAAAGACATATTAAAATCAAAATTATTAGAATATTAACTTTTTAGAAATACATAGTCTATCTAATTACTTGAAACATTTTAATGCTAAAGACATTTTACATGATTTATTTGTATTTAAAATGTTTTTATAACTTAGATGACCCAATGCATCATTATTAGAAAAAAATTAATTTACATATATTGTTAAATATGCACTTTTTACTTAGAAATATTTTTTTTCAAATTCCTTTTATTTTAATGTATGCTAATATCTAAGCGGATTAAATGGCCGTATTGTAATAGAACATGAAACATTATTCCAACTTAGAAATATAACTCAGAAAATCAAAGACCTAAAAACCTTTTTTTCTAATTCAGTATTATTGTAAGTTTTATCGAAGTGTATGAGTTAGAAAAATCACAGACTTAACATAATTTAAAACACATCCAAATGCAAGACTGAGATAAATTCAAGCCACGGATCTGTAAACGATAAAGTATTCTGGATAGAAGGAACGTCTATAATGTATAAGGGAATTTCATTAGCTGACATGTACATATAGAATTCACTGAAGATGTTGCAGCAATGTAGACAGAAGTTAATTTAAATGATGGTCCATAAACAGTGTATTAAAATTACAATAGTACAAATGCCATTTTCGATGCCAAGTGGTAATTTGACATTGTAATGCATTACTTTACAATAGTTGCCTATCTAATAACGGTTTCAATGCCATCATTTTGATTCGTAATTTGTAAAGTTTAGTTGACACAACTTTATCGTCCGTGTAAATAAAGCTTGTTAGATCGATACTGTTAGATCGATACCATTATACAAACGAGTTCATCAATACCATTCTCACAATTTTAAAAAGCCTTTAAATGTGCTAGATTTGTGACTGTGCTCAACAAGAACGTAGGATGATTTCATTATATTCCTGTCATTACGCTATTGTTTATGAATTAATGTGAAATTATAAAAGTTATAAGACTGTGAAATACAATTGTTGATACTTTTTAAGCATAATTATTATTGATGTGTGCTTACGCAGTCATACAATCTGTACTCAATTCGAGGATGACTAATTGTGGCATATACACATATCTTAAAGGTAGGCGTGACTAAAAGTCCAAACTTGACATCCAATTTGCAACTTTGAATGGCATTGTCTTTGGTCGCTATCTCCATGATGGTGTACACAATAGCTGCCAATATATTGGTCCTATGCGCTACACTTCTATCTAGCGCCTAGCACAAACTCGCCATGGCGGTGGACAAATACGTAGCCATCTGCAGAAGCTGGCGGGCTATAATTCTCTTTCAATTCAATTATTTATACTGAATCAGTACTTTTATAAGTTTACCATTTTATAAAAGAAAAAAAGAAAACATAGACATCAATAAAAATCGATTATTATGGGGCAAAAAAGGATGTATTTCTTAGACATAACATTTAAAATCTTTCATTAATAAAAGTTTCAGCTATAAACGATTTTTCATTGTTGTAACTTTCTTTTGTGTCATGGAGTTTGTTTGGTGGCAAATCGTTGACGCCATTTTCTTGGATCCAAAGTTTCTGGTCTCTATTGTTTTGAAGATTTAAATTGTCTTTTTCTTTGAGAGAATCATCAACGGTTCTATTGTTTTCACTTGGAACATTAATGGGATGAACTTTATTATTTGACCTGTCAACAACAACAAAATAAAGATATCATATTAATACTTTACCTTTCTCATATACTAAGCATACATTATAATATAAAAGTCTAAATGAACTAAACCAATGATCAGCAACCTTTTGATAATATTGTGCCAAAGTATAACATTCAGGTGCCAAGAGTTAATTTTTTTTTACATTCTAATACTGAATTTGTTGTATAAATAAACTTGGATTGTCTTTTTGGAGTCTAAGGCGTGATATTGAAAATCGCTCTGCGTGCCAGGTCTGGCGCTCGTCCCGTAGGTTGCCGAATCCTAAACTAAGCGATCCTCTAGAAATTCTTCTTTAATAATCTCTTCCTAGCTGTGCTTTGGTCCGTGAGACTTGTGTTGCACCGTTCAAAAGTTTTTGTGGCCGCAGCGTACAAGGTGATTGTGTGGTTAGCCAAAACTCAGAGATGTCTTGTAGAACGAAGCAAATAAAAGTAGGTCGTTTAACCTTGATTTTAACCTATTAACCCTTACAGTCCCGGCCTCGTATATAGCGGAACTGAGGGCAGCATAGATAGAAGTAGGTCGATACGGGAAGGGTTAAATGGCAATCTGTACAAACGTGAATTAGAAAACTGTGTCTTATAAGAATTTTCGAATACGTTTTTTTTATAAAATTGATTGGAACATAACTCAAGGTAAAGAAACTGTTGATTACCTCCCAAAGTGAATAGCTTCCTCTATAGTCTCCGGCAACTTTTGATTCAAAGTCTCGGGCAGTAGAAGTGTCAGCAGAGCTGCAATGATTCCACAGGATCCAAACACAATGAAAGGCAGGGCCGTACCAGACGCCCCACCAACTAGGATACCCTGAACAGTGTGATGAAGAGATTACGTTAAGATTAATAGAATTAAATAATGTATTTTACTGAATAAGATAAATAAATGAAACACAGAAATTTAAGTACACACGCTAAGCGAACGTTACCAGATCTGCGATATAAGGAGATATCATCCCTCCTATTCTACCCATCATGGAGCTGGTGCCGACCATGCTGTTCCGCAGCTGTGTGGGGAACAGCTCGGCGGACAGCACGAACACGGTGCTGAAGCCTCCGGAAGCGCCAAGTTTGCCAACGCTGGACAGAAAAACGGACATCCAGGATTCTGATGGATAAAGGAAAAACGATCACGTGATGTGGAAAACAAGGAGCATTGATGTACGAGCTAATCATTATAACATCATTATAACAGCATTATAACAGCATAATAACATCATTTTTAACGAAATATTCGTTACTGGTTAAATTTACGACTTTCAAAATGCATGGCAAATTGGCATGCGTCAGAGTTTCTCCTGTCTAGGAAATTCTTAAATGAAATGCATTAGCTGTTTTATACAGTCAAGTTTAATCTTTGTAATTGACACACTACTTTTTTTTTTTAAATAGTAAGATCTTAACCCTTCCCGTACCGATCTACTTCTATCTATGCTGCCTTCAGTTCCGCTATATACGCGCCCGGGACTGTAAGGGTTAAACGCCGTTTCAAACACATTTATTTTGCAACATTATACGATAAGGAAATAATTGATTTCCTCCTCATTTAATTGGTAAGTAAAACAATTCGAGGTCGAGGGTTGGGTAGTCTTCGCCTACCATATCACATTTTATGCGTGTCATATAAATTGTATGATAATTACAATAATTTCAATATTTACATTAGTAAAAGAAAAAACATACACAAAAACGTACACAAAAAAACGCAAATAAACATACACTTACACCTACATACACAAATATACACGCATTTACACACACACTCATGCATACATATATACACATAAATATGCACACACTCATAGACACATATATATATATATAAATACACGCATATACATGCATACACACATATTTGAAATGTATCTTACCTCGAACTTTAAAAAATTCCGGGATGATAAGACTAAGGCAGGCGAGGCCACTCAGAAACATGGCCAGGAAGTGAAACTTCTTCCTTCCAATGCGAGGTATGGCCAGTAGACACATGGTGTACCCCAGGGCTTCCACCAGACTGCTGATGAAGAAGTTCAGGTAAATGTTTCCGTCCAGTGTTGCCACATTGAATGACAACCCGAAGAACACCACAGTAACCACGAACCTGGAAAATGAAATTATCAAAATGTCATCTTTCATTGTCTTGGATTAGACAAGCAATTATTTTCAGTTACCAAGAACACATTAAGTGATATTAGAATACTTGTTTGATATTATTTATTTAAGTACATTGTTTTATACTATTTTTTTTATTTATTGGTTTCATCTATTTAAAAAAAATTGTTTTCCTCGATTGATTTAGTTTTATTACGCTTATTGAATGATGAGATATAATTTATTTCATCGCGCCAAAACGTCCAGCGCCATAACGTCAAGCCTCGATATTAGAAGGTGTACCCAGATTGTCAAGATGCCTATGTTTTATCCTTCAGAGCCCATGAAATCTAACCTGATTTCACGAGGCTTAAAAGAAGCTTAATACAAGACCCACATACATTTGTACGCCACCAGCCCTTCTCGTTTAAGTTTAGTTTATTTCCATTATAAAAGTTCAATTTACCAGTTGATGAAGACTATGATTGCTCTGAAGGCGAGAACCGGATGTTTAAAAACGTCAATAAATTTTCCTTCAGATGTCTCTCTATGTTCATTCTCTATAAAATATTTCGGTAAAGTTCTCTTGTTGGAACGTGCTATTTTCTCCAATATAACTTCCGCTTCTTTGTGCTTCCCTTTGCTGATCAGCCACCTTGGAGATTCTGGAATAAACCTGAAATTGTTGGCAGAAAGGAAACATATTTAAGAGTAATATAAATTGAGCTCATCACTTTATGTTTTAGTATAAATGATTTTATTCGTGCAATAAATTTATGATAACTGAATTAATTATGGCATTATGAGACACTCAGCTTTTGATGTTTTCACATGAATTCAAAATACTATTTCTTTTATTCTATAACAATATCACTTCAGCACAGCATTTTGATGCCTACCCAATGTAGGCCACAGATGTTATAGAAATTATCTGAGAAATGGTGTCTGCTGTATTCACTTATTAATTATTATTACCATAATTTGTCCAAATAGGCCTATAGTGTACATTTTGTATACTGAATATACAATTTACATTATGTTGAATGATTCTTTTACAAAAGTAACAAGAACGTAAATCGTTAAATGCTCCCTAGCATTAATTCTGACATTAGTTTAAAAAATATAAAAGCTGTCCACACTATCCAATAGTATGCCATGGCACTGAAACTTGAACGTTGTTTTACTGATACTATGGAACAAATTAGTCCGACGAGCAGGCTTTACATTTTATATTGCATGCTTTATATTACATAGTTGTATCTAAAGCTAGATCCCGCGCTGTAATGATAGACACGAGAACCAAAAAGAACTGCAATAAAACGTGTATATATATATAGTATATAGACTAATGTTCTAAATGTTCTCACCACCAGATGAAAAGCAGAGATGCACTGGCTCCTGCTGACACCAATTGTAAGGTTTTCCAATTTCTGAATGCATAGGCGACACCGCACAGAAAAAATAAGCCAAAACACCAGAAGTACGTCACAGAAACGCCCACTTGGGCGCGCCATTTTGGGCCTACCATTTCAACGGCTGTAAATTTGGAGGGGAAATATATATTTCTTTAAAACCAGCTAAAATATTTTCTAAAAGAATATAAATATAATCAAAGCAGTGAAACAATATTAAATTGCCCAGTCCTGCTACGTCTATAATTTAAACCTCGCTACTTATATCGCAACATATTAAACATTACATTTTAGAATTTACATTATTCACTGTGTAAACATATAAAATAGTGAGGGACTAAACTGTTTATTAATACCGAATACCATGGCTTCATTGGCTTTAGACTTGATTCAGAATTTAAAATTTCTACTTTACGAGGTATCGGAAACCTACGGCTCGCGTGCCAGACTTACTTGGCATGCAGAGCGATTTTAAACAACACAGAGAACACATATAAACAAATGCGATTGAATACTATTTTATAAGACATTGGTCAGTAGAGCAGGATGATTTGTAGGCTTTTGGTACGCGGAATGAATTAGAAATCTTACTCCAAAAGGTTGCCGACCCTTGTTCTATACCACACTAACGAATTCCAAAAATAAATTGTAAAAGTTCAATAAGAGAATGTCCAGCATACACTCTGATAGCTATAGATATGCAATATACAAACATTGTTATGAATTCCTTAGTTTAATAGAATGCAGTATATTATATTTCTCTATTTCTAAATGAACTATGCCAGACTCTTTTTTTTTTTAAACTTACAAGAAAACAAATTATTATATCATGTGACGTCAAGTTTCAACAACCTTTACTCTTTCTCTCTAAATTATTATGGAAATTTCTACACGTATAACGACAAAATCCATAAGCTAAATCTGTTTCTCATAAAACTTATATAAAACAAAGCCTTAATGAAATAATTACCATTTTAATACACATTCACAAATGTATAAGCTTATGTAAATGATCCACAAACCTAACACAAACCCAGTCAAGTATATTCCAGTGTCACCAATCCCAGTACAAAATCGCAGAATACCGAAGGCGATGAAATTTGGCGCGAACGCTACACTTGTACAAGAGACAACATGGATAACTGTAGACAGCAGAAGTGCAAACTTTCGTCCCAGTCTGAATATTACAGGAGAAAAAAAAACATATTATAATAAAAAAAAGGTATAATATCAAGCGACGTTTCTACGTTACATTGTAGCCGTCAAGTTTCATGAAAAGTAGAAGTTATTAACCCTTAAAGTCCCGGGCGCGTATATAGCGGATCTGAAGGCAGCATAGATAAAGTAGGTCGGTACGGGAAGGGTTAAGTTTGTTTTTAGGGTGATATGTGCATTGTTGTATATTAGTGAACAAATACAAGTTAACATTTTCTGAGTTATTAGTTAGAGGCAGTTGAGTTTGGATCAATGTGATTTAGTGCAGTGCGTTTGGACTGCAATGTGCAAGGTTTCGGGTTGCAGTTAATGAACAATATGGCAAGGAAATACCTGTCAGAGATTACTCCGCTCACAAATGAACCAATCAAAACGCCGGCCATGTAAAGCATGTTGCTGTGTGATCTTAGATCATTCCGCTCACACACCCAATCATTCTTCAAATAGAAACAAAATATATTTGACATTGCCGTATGCCTAAATAGAATTTGTATTGTCTTAGGAATTATTTCGACATAGGCGTATGGATTCATAAATTTACAATAGTTAAATCTCTAAACCTTGAAACAATAGAGGAACGAAGGGCATAGAGTAAAGTTGGTATAGTTCCAAAGACATTCAATTCTAACGTAGAAGTATATTACAATGTTAAGATTAACATAAGGATGAAAATAAGTGTATCATCCGAAATGCTTAAACAAAAGCATGTAAGTACTCTTTCTTCCCAAGGTAGGATCTGGGCATGGAATCGGTTGCCTGAACAAACTAAGACAATCAGTAATCTGGCAATATCTAAAAACATTTATCAAAATGCAAGCCTAATAGACTCAAACCACGGAGAATCGTCGGACGCAATAATTGCATGTAAAGCAGGAACAACTAAAACATATATTTTAAGGATAATGTAAAAAAAATAAAAAATAAACACACCAATAATCAATAACAAAGACGATGATGGGACATCAATCAATTTTACATTAGGCACTATATAGCAGGAGTCGGCAACATACCGAACGCGTGCCAGTCTTGGCACGCAGAGCGATTTTAAATGACAAGCGGAAGTATCGTCTACGAAAACAGAGTGCTAAATCAGGATGGCTTTTGGTTGTTGGCACACTGAATGAATTAGAAATCCTACTTTAGCACACTCTTATCAAAAGGTTGCCGACCCCTGCTATACAGTACTGTTGGGTTAAATATGTATAACTGAGCGGTGAGCTTATTCTGTTTTTACTTGATCCAATACATTGATTATACAATTAAATACGTATCATTATTGTATAGACACAAGCTATTCTAACAACAAGGCGCACAATAACGCGATATCTACCGATATGTTCTGAGCAAGGTGGTCTGTTGACTTTGCAATCCTGTCTGATTTCTTGTTTGAAAATTCTTCAGTAAACAATGCTGATTTTTTAAAATGCATATCCACATAATATGTTATATGACTGTTAGGGTTTGTGCCTTTTTTTTTACCTTTGTATTATTTTGTTTTGCCGTTGCCCTTCTTACCGTTGCTATTATTACCATAGACTGCTGTTGTTGCTTTTTTAACAATGATCTTTATCATACTGCAAGCTAATGTGTACGTTAAGAGGAAAAAGTTACTGCTATTAAACGGTGTGTTGATAGATTTCTCTATTACACAGTCTACAACGCGTCCAGTTGTAAAGCAGTTGTTTCTGGGTTTTAAACATTAATGCAGTGTCCAGACAGACGGCTGACGTTTATTTACTTTAGACAATTAACAGCTGGGAAAAAAAAACAACTGAAAAATATACAAAGTCCACTATCTGTAAAAAATTATATGATATGTCACTGCCACTATTGTTGTTGTTGCGACAGATGTGACATCATTGTAATTATCAAATTGGCGACTTTCATATCTTTCGTTCAAACAATAATAATTCTATCAAGGCAGGTTTACAGAAAATAGTCTATTATTCATTGCCAAAACAAGTAGTGAACAGATACTTGGATCTACATTAATCTTATCATACTTCACGTTCACGTCATCTATTCCATCATTCTATACATATCTCACTTCACGTTCACATCATCTATTCTATCATTCTATACATATCTCACTTCACGTTCACATCATCTATTCTATCATTCTATACATATCTCACTTCACGTTCACATCATCTATTCTATCATTCTATACATATCTCTAGCACCGTTTTTACTTCCGCTCTCTAACAACTCGCTTCTTTACTGCCCGGCACACAATCTTGACCCATCGTTACACATCACTGGTCACCCGTGCTAACCTCGTCCGTGTCGATGGACAATCTCTTTTTGGTGTTGCCACCTTATGCTATTTATTTTGTAGTGATATGATATTTCATTAGCTATCAAGTGTATAACTGACTTTAGAAAATTGACACTAAATAAACCAACAAACGCAACAAACCTGTAGGCATGTGCTTGACATGTTTAACTAGTAGCTAAATAAGAACTGACAGCATGGGGAGAGAGAGAGAGAGAGAGAGAGAGAGAAATAGAGAAAGAGAGAGAGAGAAAGATAGAGATCTAATATACATTAACGAAACATGTTAAGTATTTTTGAGGCTTAAGGGTTGTTCAAAACAGAAGTCTTTAAAAAAAAGCAATGTTTTAAAGGGGCCTACTTCTTGAGAAAAAAAGAGTTCAAAAGTATTCAACTTGTTTTTGAATTCACAGATTTACGTGTGTTTGGTTTTTGATTTCTTGCCGTTTCTATCGACACGCTGCAAGGAGAAGCCTAGAGAACTGGAATAAACTAATAAAGCAATACCTACATTAAAACAACCCCTGAAAAAGATTGGTTTTTATAAATTATTCATAGACATTTTATTGTCCGGAACAAAATTTTGATTTTATCCAAAAACTAATATCAACCAATATATGAATTCGCCGTAAACAAAAGCGAAATTAATATAAAGTAAGGATTTAAAAAAGGAAGCCGTTGAGTGAAATAAAAAAAAATTAAGAAACAAATAATGAAATATGAAAAGTGTGTTATCATCGGCTACTAGTTTATATTCGATGTTCCAGCTCGATAGAATAACGACATATTTAGGGCAATAGCCTACCCGAGATTTCGCAAGAAAGCTAGAAAGTATTTGAAGAATAATTTAAAAACACAAACCAAAAAATGCCTAATTAAATAAATCTTTTCCTACCGACCCTCGTATTCCATAATAACATAAAAATAAGATCAAAATGAAAGTAGGATTTCAAAGTCCATTATAGTATCAACTCTGTGTGTATATATATGTGAATCCGTCCTTACTTGTGAAACAAAAGTGTCAGAGAATACAGATGTATCATAAGTCCATCTATCACATGCAACTGTTTTATTTAACACTGGGACATTGCCATGGCTGGCACCAACATCTGTAGCTGACCTGAAATTGTATTAAACATTCATATATGTATTTAAAATGTATGAACATCACTAGGAAACCTTTAGTTGAAAACTAATATTTTATATACAATAACAACGATGCTATTTGTTATTTACGCAGTTAGACCAGGGCACAGACAAAAAACCCACAGAAAACCATAAAAGAAATAAAGTCGTAAGAAAATATATTTCGATTACAAATGATGAAAACGGATGGAGAACCCGCAATGACGAGGATTTGTATGAATTTTCTAGGCCCGGGTTCGAATCCGGTTGTCACTGAATCTAGCCAGCTCTGATGGGTACTTAGAAGTACTTGAGGAGAAGTAAAGCAACTAGAAAATGTAATGGCCACACAATCTCCTTGTATACCCGGGTCTTTAGTAGTCTCTCTAGGGCCTTTTTATTAAAGAAGAATGAACTCAAGTCACTCGATGAACGTTCAAATAAGAATCAATGCTTAAACTTGTGTACAATAAAACCATTCAACTTCACTGGTCCTTAGTAAGTAACTAATTAATCACTATGCGACTACATCTCTGCATGCCATCTGTAGGTTATGTTTTGGTGTAGAAAGTGCTAGAATAGATTTTTCTCGAAGCTTTCAAAATGCAAAAGAAGAAGTGTAGTAAAAAGTTATCGAGGCTAAGAGAACACATATTTGGGTTATTACGTCATAGTAAACAACTATCCATAAATTTGTTCACACATAATCCCTACGCCATATCTAAATATAAATAAATAACTCTAAATGAATTATCGAGACAACTCTAAATACAATATGAAAACTATTATAACATGATAAACACATGTGACGGTCTACTGCAAACTTTACGTTGCACTAACAATTTACCGAGACACTATTTCATTCAAATCCACTGGTCAGACAAAGTGTAATTAGTTCATTGTATTTACCTGTTTTCCAATACTTGGCACTGACCGGAGCCCCACGCATTATTGGCATCATTAGGGTCGGCATCTGTCCACCAGATTGTGTAGTTCAACAGTGCCCAATGGGCGTCAGTGTCTATGGAATAGGTATCGTTATCTAATCCAGGTATTGCACACCTGTGGTCAACAGTTATGAGGAGAATCCGTAACAGTATAAATAAATAAAATATTTCATGTATACATTTAAATAATAATAGTAATATTACAACAAGGAAAAAGAAAATGATAATTAAATCTGTAATAATTATGTCATTACAGAATGAAAAATAGCTACAGTTTTTAAATATCGATATTAAAAGATAAAAAAAAAAAATTAACATTAATAATATTTTTTTGTTATTTTCGCTCCATTGTTATGTTATCATCTGTGTAAAGTAAGACATGCAGATAGTCCAACAGGTAGATTAAATATGGATAGATAAATGATAAATAGATAGAATATAATAGACTTTTAGATAAATATTGATAGATAGGTTGATTGATTGATTAGCAAAAAATGTAGGTACACAGTTAGGTGGGAAGACAGGTGAGTAGGTAGATAGGTAAAAAGTTAAGTGGCCACGAAGATTGATGGGTGGTGGGAGTTTTTGTCATCAGTAAATGTAATATGTCTATCGTGTCCAATATCGTCTAACATTAGTCCAATATCGTCTAACATTAGTCCAATATCGTCTAACATTAGTCCAATATCGTCTAACATTTGTCCAATATCGCACTACAGCATATATCAGGGGTCAACAATATTTTTTTAATAGTGTAATAAACCAGGATTTCTAAAACCAATCGTCGTGCCAACAGCCTGAAAATCAACATGCTCTACTATGTTTTTATTTTATTTTGTAAGTATAAGACAATCAATTCAGTGCCGTAGCAAGACCATGACCAAAAGAAAAGAAGCGTTTTAGATCTAAACACAAATCATAAACGAGTCTTATATTCACTAACAAACTAATGAGTTTGTGAGTATTATTTTTTTTTTTATTCCATTCATAGCAAAAACACAAATTTCAACTTACGCCTACACTTTAAAGGTTAATGTATAAAAAATGTAATTTAGTTGACAGGTTATAATTCTAGCAACTTCTTAAAACTTAGTATAGTTCGATTTCAGCCTAACTGAAATTTACTCTAAATTCTTATTGAGTGAATGTTAAGGATACTTGCCATACCGATTAAGCGAAACTGATATGTAGTAATCATACAAACTCGGTAGTTAATGTAATGTTTAAAAATGTACACATAAAATATTTAGTCATTAAATATCAAATACCTTTCAACTATCTATATAGTTTGATTATTTTATAGACGATTTAAGAAGGTTTTTTTTTAACATTGAAAAATTACCAAAATTGCGAAACATCACAATGCCAGTAATCTATGCAAGCCTCTTATAGTTTATAAAATAATGAAACAAACAAATTTGTTTTAGAAATAATTATAATATTTTTGTTTCCCTATAGAACTCTAACAAAAGAGGCATATGAGTCATTAATCGTAGGCCTGGTGTTCTCTCAGACTTCGCAAGCTGTACATAAGACTGTCTAAGTGTGATTAGAAAAAAAAACTACAAAGAGTCCAAAAACATGGCTTCAAAAATTGTTCTGAACTACGAAGAAAACTCATTAGCCTGTCTAACAAAATTGCACTGGCTGCCTATAACACTTAGGATAAAATTTCAAGTTCTGACTATGCTCTAAAAAAAGCCTTTATGGTCAATCTACCCAGTACATAAGATCCATGGTCGAGCAACACACATCAGAGAGAACAGGACTGCGTTAAAAAAAAATCCATCTACAGCTCAAGGTGCTAAACGTAAAAAGAACAGTTATTTGCAGCAGCTCGTCCCAACAGCGTCGTAGCACCTCTGTTTTGGAATGAACTTCCGAACACAATTTATTAACAAGCGTACAATATTGACATTTTTAAAGCAAAACTAAAATCTCACATATTCCATCTTTTTTTTATAACATAGCAAAAATGTAAAGTGCGATACAAGATTAATATGTTGCTTAAAACAGCTTTCACGTGCGATAAAATATGTTCCCAAATGTAAGTTAAACCAAAAGCTGAAAGTAGAGCGAATCACTCGCTGTTGACATTCGCTGATGACGTTCCTACGCAGCTTTCCTCCTTTTTTTTCTGCAAATTGGCAAGCTTCGATGCCCATTTTTTGCATGTTTAAAATTTAAAAATTGTCAATATTACTCCATTAAAAAATATCCAGTTCTAAATAGGTTGTTGTAAGATCAAGCCAGTCAGGCTTTATGTGGTATGAAAACACGAGTTCATTAATTGAAAGACTAACCGTTGTTTAAAAAACTCCGCTTCAATGTTATTCTTTAAAAAAGTCTGTCTATCTTAATTCGCCATAAATTAGAGAAGTATTTAAATGTTTTCAAATTGAGTTCACTTCCAGTTTTAATGCAATTACATTCAAGTGTTTTAACACTTCGAGTGCTGTTTGACACTGATATGGATCATTATGTCAGTCAGAAACATCGGCTTCAACAGTCAGTTCTCCTCATTCAATACGGGAATCATTATTTTTCATCAATATTCACCTTAATTGCTTTCAAACGGAAAACTAATCTATCCAAGACTTAATCTCGTCTAAGAAAATTAACACTATGTGCAACAGCAGATCGTTATATTCAGTGTTACTTTATCGTTGAAGAAACTTGCATTGGCTGTAAATCAATAAAGAGTGATGAACTATCAAATTGATTATTGTAATCAATAGATTCAATCACAGATCGCTACTCTACTGATGAAACCTTTTTAGATAAACATTATTGAACTTAAATAGTCGACGTATAGTGTGATTAGTTTGCCAAACAAAACCCTTTAATTATGCTGACGTACTTTGTTCGAACTTGCATAAAAAAATCTCCTTCTTGAAGTTCTCTCGCGTGCCATTGAAATCCTCTCTGCTTGCCAAGTATGGCTCGCGTGGCGTAGGTTGCCGAACCCCGGCATACATAATTACAAAATAACTATACAATAAAAAAGTATTAATTAAACTATTGAAATAAACTTGTTAGATTACCTGTAGTTCGGAACAGCTAATGTAAATATTGAGATCATTGACTGAATAGCGGTGGAAAACGTTGGCAAACATGTCAAAATAAAAATTCTTCTCTGGTATGGTCCGAACTCGCCAATATTTTCTATCAATTCATCATATTTCATGGTCTCTCAAAAAATTGAAACTCCAAATTTAGGAATAAAAAAAAACAAAAAAAAAAGTAAACTTAATACCAGAAACTAGAAATAAATACATTGATAAAGATAGAAACTACTGAGAACTGAATCTGTTAAGATACACAAACTCTGGAGTCGATAAACTAGGGTAATAAAACATTGAATCAATTATACAGCTAAACTGTGTTTGTGTTTGACATTATAGGGTCGTTGACTTGATACGTTATAGAAGTCCAGAATTCCTTACAGTATTGTTGAATGAACGTCAGCTGTACAAGGATATTACAATAAGCCAAACAACACACTCTAATTGAATAATATGGCCATCTAATGAAACACAAACATTCCAACACGTAACATTTCTCCGCGTAGCGTTGTCTTGTGCTTCTTTTCTAGATTATACTTAACATCTAATCTACATAATCCGTGGAATTCAGTCGTAAAATATAATCTTTGCACTATTTCAATGCAATAGTGATTTGTCCTAATTTTGGACACTATTAAATTTGTTTTAGCCCTAATAATTGCCGTAGGCGTAGACCCAGATAGATGATCAAAAGATACAAAATTCAACAATACCTAGACATTAGGCCTACAAGTTAACTAAGTACGTTACAAATTGAACAGAAAACTCTAAAATAGAATTATATACATATAATATATATATAATGCGGCCCGTAAAGTTTTAAATTGGGATCCACAAAGCTGGAAGTACATATAAACATATCTTGTGGTCTAATATTTTAGCGTAATGTCAATCTGGCCCCTCATCTTCATTGTCCGTCGCCCCAGCTGAGGTATGGGCCGCCAACCACAGAAGTCTTTGCCCCTAGCATGTTACAATCCTATTGGTCCGATTGGCGGTCCTATAATAATATAAATTATAACATGAAGACATTTTAATTATCTAAACTGTCTAGCTCTTAATGACATACATTATTATCCAATTAATTCTCCCTGGTGTTGATGAGACACTGACATATTTCCCCCACTCACTCCCACATTCACAGACACTGCATGCAAAGTCAATGTGTGCAATCATACATTGATTTAATCAAACCCTATGCATTTATGTTTAAAACAAGAAATCTTTCATTCAATTTTATTATTGTTCTGGTTGGCGTTATCGTATCAGTACTTAACGTGCTTATGCCAAACTAATTATTATATCCGTGGAATCTATTGTTGGACGCGCAGCTCGATTTCCTCAAGCCTGAATGTGAGCTTACAACTAGTCCACACGTACCAACCCAGTGGCGTAGCTAGGGAGGGGCAGGGGGGACATATGTCCCCGGGCGCCACGTTAGGGGGTGCCAAAATGAGTATTAAAACTAATTATTTAATTTTATTTTGATGTAAACTAATGTATCCCAGATAGGTTTGCAATATTGAATTTTGGAGCTCCACAAATATCTTCATTACAAACCAGTTGGCAAGCATGATTTTGGCGCCCCCATTGAGCATTAAGGGGCGCCATTCTACTCATACAACAAATGACACATCCACAATGTAGGATATTGCTGACGGCGTTTTTTTTTTAAAACAAAGATCAGTTCGGGTTCAAATATTATTCTTCATATACTGAGTGGCATCTGGTTTTAACAATTATACAGGTTGGATCATTTCGAGTCGAATATACTTAGCATGAGTATACTCAGCTAAACAGGATTCAGTTCTTATCACATTTTTTGGAACTTTTGAAAGTTTATATTTGTTTTTCTCTCGTTCAACAACTCGTTGGGTAGAATTAAAAAGAGTTGTGCCAATCACAGTGAAGAGGGAGTCTGACACACGCTGGAGTGCACGACCAGAAGCTGTTAAAGCTATTTATGAAGGACTAAATGAAGTAGTTGGAAAAATTATCAGAAGATGCAACTATGACGCCTGACACCAGAAGTGATGCAGAAACTTTGCTGGCAGGTATATTAAACTTTAACTTCCTAGTTTTGTTACATTTCTGGAACATCATACTTGGGAAAATTGATCGTTTCCAGAAACGGTTGCAGGATTCTAGTATGAATTTCAAGGAAGCAACAATAAGCATCTGATCTTGAATCGCTGGAGCGAGAACTTGTCAACATTCGTGATAATTTGAGCCAGGTTGCGGCAGACAATGGAAAAACAAGATGCGCAACTTTGGGAATCGAGGTTGACAGAAGAATTAGACGACAAAGGATGTCTGAAGAATTAGCAAGAGTTGCAGGACTTTTTTTTGCAGAAGAAGAAATTGCACGTGTTATGAACAGCGTAATTGATAGACTCAGGAGATATCAATACGATTTTACGTTTAAAAAAACTAAACACCAAATCACGTCAACACTCTTCTCGCTGAGACAAATGTCAAAATTGCAAAATTTCTACGATACTGACGTCAATGGTCACGAATTGCGCACATCAATCGGAGACTGCAAAATGCTTCTCGGTGCCCGGACTGAAGTTCTACCGGAAACTCCTTTGGATCTTCTTGGTTTTGTTGTTTCATATGAAAATGACGTATTTCCGAATCTGCGCACTTCACTGCAAATACTTCTAACGATTGCTGTTTCATTTGCAAGCTGTGATCGGTCCTTCAGCAAACTGAAGCTTATTTTGTCTTATTTAATTCAATGGGACAAGATCATCTGAGCCAGGGGTCGGCAACCTATAAAAAAATGTGTCAGTAATATATGTTATATTACCAAACATAACTTGTTTGACATCAATATTGAATCAAAATTATAAACTTTATTTGAATTAAAGGGAGATAATTAGCCCGTTTTATTTATGCTATTATTTCTAATATTGTGTTTCTTTTTTTTTCTTTTATTATAGACTAGATGGCCTACAACTTAAAACGTTATAATAACCAAACTGTAAAATGTAGTTGAAAATTATATAAATATTAGATCTATATGACTAAAACATGCACATTTTTAAACATTACATTAACTACCCAGTTTGTATGATTACTACATACGAATTCCGCTCTACTATAGTAGTCAATGTTTACTATTCATCATTAAGAAAATTAAAGACAATCTCAGTTAAACTGAGAATAAACTAACATCAATATTATCAGTTGCTAGATCCTTATCTGGACAACCACATGATAATGTTTACAAATCATTACCAAAAATGTGAAAGTTTGGTAATATTATTTTTTTGGTATAAAAAGGCTGAAAATCACAAAAATGCGTTAATTATTGTTATTAAATATAAAACGCTTTACCGTTTTTTTTCCATAACTTGCCTTTGCTTTTGGCTTTGATCTTGCTACGGAGTTAAATTGTCTTTTAAAAAAATATAAAAAAAACAATATAATAAACCAGGTTGACTTTTATGCTGTTGGCACGCTGAATGGTTTAAAAATTCTAGTTTCGCACACGATTAGCAAAAGGTTGCCGACCCCTGGTTTGAGTAATCTTGCACTCCTTAGCATCGAAAGAGAAACACTTGAGAATATTAATTTTGACAACGTGATTGACGAGCTTGCGACAGTCAAATCAAGGAGGATCAGTTTGTTTTAGACAATGTCTATTTCAGTCATGTATAATTAGAAGAATTTTTTTTTCAAATAAATTATTTACATCATATAGAGACTTATTAGTCTGTATTCTATTTCATTAAAATACCAGATGCTTCGAAAATGAACCATATAAACCGTACAATTTCAAAATTTTCTTGGGTCTTTGTCGGTCCGAGAAGGGGCGCAGACTTTGTGTCACGTCCCCGGGCGCAGATGACCCCAGCTACGCCACTGTACCAACCAGTGTGGAAAAACGCAAACATTTTTACTCTGATCGAAATGTTGATGAGATGAAAAAAAAAAAGGATGTTCATAAAATGTTGATAAAAACTACTTGGAATCAAAAGTTTCGAGCCATTGTTAACATTATTTTAATAATATAGAAATGTGATCTAATTTTGTTAAATATCTCTGTTACGAGCCGTTCATAAATTAAATGAGGTCACCAACTAGGGGAGAGATGGGATGAAACATTTGTGGCGAGTTGGGAGAAGGGGTGTTTTAAACAATGTGAAGACCTATAAAAAAATGTGCGTCTTTAATCGATGTTCCCACGTGATTCTCTTAGTTAACTTCATTGGTTATATGGATTTATGGAAATACTTATAAAGCACTGACAATAAAAGTAAAACTGAAAGATGCTTATTCTGAAATTATAAATAATATGGTGATCTTGTTGTTTTTTGTCAGAGCTTCTGTGACGACATATTTAAAGGGGGGATCTGAAACAAGTTGTGGCGTTGGGAGAAGTAAAATTAAGTGAAGTATCCGGTCGAACCAAGTTGATGCAAATGGTTAATGAAACAGTTATCATCAGTTTCTGGTGTGAGAATGGGTGGGGGTTAAAAGTGGAATAAATTCGCTTGACGTCTTTTATGAACGGCCCATTACATACTAAACTAGCGGCTTTTAACGTGCTTGTTTTTCCCGTATCCCAATTGAAGTTATTAATCTGGTTTTAAATAACTTACACCTATAAACATAAACACATTAGTTACTCGTAGTTACTCTAGTCCATAGGTTCTCAACGGGGGCGATATCGCCCCCCAGGGGGCGATGAGAAGCTTTAGGGGGGCGATAACATTCCCGGGGGCGATTGGGGGGCGATGAAGGGCAAGTGGGCGGTACATACGTACCTGCTATAATTTCAACAACTCAGCTATTTGAATCGATTAGTTTTTGGATGAAATATGATGTAAACGCAAGTGCTACTAAATAATAGTAAATATCTGATATCCCCCAACAGTAGGCATACATATTATTAAACAAAAAAGAATCGCAATGACTTTTCGATGAAGTAGGGGTTAGTTACGGTTAGTACTTGGCAAATATGTTATGCGGCCGTCTCGTCTTATGGTTGGTTCACCGGACTGTCGCCTTAACATCGGCTAATATTACAAATTATACTCGTTTTACCGAGATGTCTTTTAATGCGTTTGAATCCTTTGTAAAGAGTGAACCACAATAGATGAGCGGTATAGATACGTAGTAATTATACAAACTGGGTAGTTATTAAAATGCTTGAAATTATTCATATAAATTATTTAGTCATATAATATTTATACAATTTTCAAATAATTTTTACAGTTCTATCATATCATTTCAAAGTTATAAATGCAAGCCATTTAATTTTTTATAAAAGAAAAACAAATTGAAATATTACCTCAAATGAAAAGGGTTTATTATCTCCCTTTAATTAACAAATATTTCCGCTAAAATTCAGTTGGGGGGCGGTGAGCGGAAAAAAAATGTAAAAGGGGGCGGTGAGCCGAAAAAGGTTGAGAACCTATGCTCTAGTCCATCTCTTTTTGTTAGGTTTTCTATGTTCTGTCAATGTTGTATTTTAGCTTTACTTAAAATCTTAAATCCTATTATGTACCGGCAGCAGACAATTTCAGATAAAACAAAGCAGGTCAACTATCTTCCTCCAACTCTCACCAGTCTCTATCTTTCTGCTGATATCATCCAGTGTTATTCCTTGCATTACGTATTTTGTACAACTTTGTAAATGCGCAATACTATGAGAGCCAACAAAATTAACCAATCAATTAACTCTAAATAACTGTCTTTCGAATTATAATAATGTTTTTTATAAAGGAAAAAATAGGTAAATGAACAAAAAAAATCATTTTTTCGGTTGTGGAACAAAATATTTGTGTATAGGGAGGATAGAGGTCGACAAGTACCACCACAAGTACAATTACAAGTACCATCACAAGTACCATCACAAGTATCATCACAAGTACCATCACAAGTACCATCAAAAGTACCATCACAAATACCATCACAAGTACCATCACAAGTGCTATCACAAGTACCATCACAAAAATCATCACAAATATCATCACAAGTACCATCAAAAGTACCATCACAAATACCATCACAAGCACCATCTAAAATACCATCACAAATATCATCACAAATAACATCACAAGCACCATCACAAGTACCATCACAAGTACCATCAAAAATACCATCATAAGTAAAATTACAAGTACCATCACAAGTACCATCACAAATAGCATCACAAGTACCATCACAAGTACCATCACAAGTACCAACGGCCTTCTTCCTACACCCCCACGTCTTCCACCTTCGTGACTACGCCTTTGATATACTTATATATTGTGTCATAAATGTTCCAATGCAATGAGAATAACGTGTATGTCATTGTGTTGGTGTGTATGCCATTGTGTTGGTGTGTATGTCATTGTGTTGGTGTGTATATCATTGTGTTGGTGTGTATATCATTGTGTTGGTGTGTATGTTATTGTGTTGGTGTGTGTATGTCATTGTGTTGGTGTGTATGTCATTGTGTTGGTGTGTGTATGTCATTGTGTTGGTGTGTATGTTATTGTGTTGGTGTGTGTATGTCATTGTGTTGGTGTGTATGTCATTGTGTTGGTGTGTATGTCATTGCGTTGGTGTGTATGTCATTGTGTTGTTGTGTATGTCATTGTGTTGGTGTGTGTATGTCATTGTGTTGGTGTGTAAGTTATTGTGTTGGTGTGTGTATGTCATTGTGTTGGTGTGTATGTCATTGTGTTGGTGTGTATGTCATTGTGTTGGTGTGTATGTCATTGTGTTGGTGTGTATGTCATTGTGTTGGTGTTTATGTACTTGCTTGTTGTTATAATATGTGTGGATGTGGAAAGTTTTGTTTATGTTATGTATGTGCAAAATGAGTTAAAGGAGAAATATGATGACCAAGATAATGACCCGATGTAAAAGTGTAGCTATATGGTTCTGTGGAGTGGTCAGCTGGAAAACTAGGGAGATGGGGGCGTGTCAACTGTTTAAACAAGAAAGTATTAAACAGTGAATTCTTAATGAAGCAATTTCATATGCGTTGTGCTGAGTAATTTCTATGTAAGGGTAAGTAGATTACTTTGCATAAGATATTTAACTGCATATGTATATATTATATATAAATATATATAAATAGATATATATATATATATATAGTTAGATAAAATTAATATATAGATAAGTAGATGTGTATATAAGTATGTATGTGGGAAGGTAGCTAAGGCCTATTTAGATTAGTATGTAGATAGATCAATAAAGCATATTTATTATTTAAGCATTTTATTTACAACTGAAGCTAATGATGAAACACAATATTTTGATTAGTGTGTTTTCATGCAGAGCTATCAGGTCATCTATCTATGGTGAGCCTGATAGATTTATAATATATAAATCATATTTCTATATACATGCGTAAAAGTGTTAAATGCGTATTTAATTGCGTTTGTGTAAATCGAAAAAAATATATGTATTCACGACATGTGTGAATGTGTAAATAAATGAGTAAGTGAATGTGACTCTTGATAATCTGACATACAGACAGAAGATTAAAAGTAAACATGTTATAGATCCGGAATATAACCCCTCCCCCTCTTACCCACCAAAAAATAATAATAATAATAAAAGTAGAATAGAGCAGAGCTTTTAATTGTGCGGCACGACTGGGTTTTTTTTTAACCACCCCATTGAATGTGTAGTTTATTTACAATGTAAGAATACATTAAAAAACGATGATGGAAATTTTTTATTGTAAACATAGAGGGTCCTATAAATCCAAATTATCTAACGCTCGCCATGTCTGTCTTTCTACCTACCTTTCTTTATATCTATTTACCTATTTAATTATCTCATTATTATCTCTCTGTCTATAACTCAATGTCGATTTTTGCGCACACACATACACACGTATACATATAAATAACGAAATATATAGATTTAAAAAGAAAGAGGCAGATATATATATTTAAAGACAGTTTCAAGGGGAATAATAGTTTATTAAGAACAAATATTTTTATTTATTTGATTGCGTCCCTTTCATTTTAAATTTCAATCAGTGAGGCAGTTGAATAGAAAATTATAAGAAAATTGGTAATATAATAAGCAGATACAGTAAACTAGCAAAAGAATGGGGAACGATCCGCCCAAAGTAGAAAGCTTTTTGAGGGGCTTAAAACAAACACAAAACTAAAGCAGGACACACACACACAAAAAGAATATTAAAAACAACAAGAAAGGTAAAATTGATATGAAAATTAGTGGTTTTTTTTTTATAGTTGTAATATAATAGTGTTTATATAAATCGTATTTACCACTGATGCATTATGGCTGTTTATAGCTCCTTTGCTATTATTGAATTCGCTCTAACAATCCCCTCCATAAGAAATTGAACAAAACAGTTCATAAACGAAAAAGCTTCTAAGTGAATGAAATCGAGTATTATTTGCATGCTTTTACTTTTTGATTGCGCTCCTGGCGTATATTACAGAGTTTATCTAAATCATAGGTTCTCAACCTATTTCGTCTCACCGCCCCCTTTTACAATATTTTTCCTCTCACAGCCCCCCCCCCCAACTTTCTTTTAGCGCCCCCCTTCCGCCCATCTGGAGTATAGTTTCCACAATTTTTTTTGGCGGACTAGACTTTTTTTTGTGATTAATTATCTTTAAAAAACTGAAAAGGAAACATGTTGTAAGAATTAATAGATAAAAAAATTGCCTTAACAAAAGGTTTAAATAAATCAATATTAATGCGAATCGTTTGCCGGGTGTATTGCTAGCAAATTGTCTATTTTTGTTTCAATTTTGGTTGCCAAAGCCTTAGGTCTAATAATCAGTAATATTTGTTATATTACAAAACAGAACTTGTTCGGCATCACTATTGAATCAAATGTGGAAACATTTTTTTTTAGTTAAAGGAAGATAATTAGCCCGTTTTATTTGAGCTAATATTTTTTTTCTTTTATAAAAAATTAATCGCTTACAATTTATAACTTTGAAATGATCAAACTGTAAAAAGTAATTGAATATTATATAAATAGTATATGACTAGATAATTTATATGTATATTTTCAAGCGTTACAATAACTACCCAGTTTGTATGATTACAACTTATCTATGCCTCTTAACAATACAGACGTTTCCAAATTAGAGTTTAAAACATATTAAGGACATCTCGGTTGCAGATGTTAAGACGAGTGTCGGCCCTCCCACCCCCACGTCACTACCGGATACTCTACGTATGTTCTAAATCCTTCTCATTCCCTCGTTATCCCGAGCAGTTCATGCCGAAAGGGGAACGGCTAAACGCTGCCCGGGAACTCTACCTTAAATAAAAAAAATTCTCAATTTTTTACTCTATCCCCTCACTATGAGGACTTTCTCTTCTTTCGACATCCCCTATTTTCGATGGTCCCTGCCATAAGGGGAAGACAGGTGGCTTTCGAATTTTCCCGCCCGTTATTTTTCAGTACCAAATTGTTTTTTTTTTATATATATATTTTTAATAAACTTCTGCTATTGGTTTTCAATCCCTTAATCTGAGTCTGTACCCGAGTTAAAGGGGCAGAACCATGTAAATAATTTGTCACTACTGCAGTTCCATGCCGTTATTTTTCAAATGTAAATAATATATTATTATACCTTGTAAATTCTTATTTCCCTGTTAAAAAGGGGACCAAACCCTGTATTACGACTGTACATAAAACACCAATTTTTGTCTCCCCTCGCACCCAAACGGGCGAACGTGTAAATACTTTCCTACAATATGTTATAACAATGTAAATAAAATATCACTCTAGAATCTAGAATATACCGTATGAATGAGAGCGGATGAAAAAATGTTGCAACAGATCAGACTGGAAGAATGAATGTATAAAACAACAATTTAAAATAAATGTAGCGAATGGAAACGATGAATGGAACAATAGTAAAGAAATAACCTAATTGAATGGGATAAATGGTCTTTTGTATACAAAATTATGGTAGTATAGTATGTCTTCTATTCTTTAGTTTTGTAATTTGAAATAAATGTCTTCTACCCCTTTTCTCCATAGTAAATAAAAGATTATAATGTACATAACTGGCATTGTCAATGCAATTTGATTGAATAAACATTTGTGAAAACTCTTAAGACGAGTGATCGGTCTGCAAGGATGACAGTCCGGTGAACCAACCACAGGACTCAGGACCAACCGGCCGCACCCAATTTTCCAAATACTGACCCCTACTTCAACGAAATTTCACTGCGATTCCTATTTCTTATTAATATATTAATATTATGTAGGTACACTGTTGGGGGATATCAGATATTTAGCAGCACTTGCGTTTACATCACATTTCATCCTCAAAAAACTAATCGATTCAAATAGCTGAGGTGTTAAAATATATCTGATACGTTTGTACCGCCCACTTGCCCTTCACCCCCCCCCAATCGCCCCCGGGAATGTCAGCGCCCCCTAAAGCTTCTCACCGCGATATCGCCCCCGTTGAGAACCTATGATCTAAATGATGTAAACGTGATCAAAATTGAAATAAAAATGGAAGGAATATTGTTGGAATGTGCTTTTTCCGTTTCATCGAGACAAAGGCTAAAAGCTCAGCAAACTATTTCGAAGATCTAGATTAGATTTCATAGAAACGAAGAACGATAGAAATGAGATTAACTGACTGCAGTGGCGGCAAATCATTTTAAAATTATGATTATTGCAGGCCACAGTTCGGGTGATGAGAAATAAATCGTTGAAAATAAAAAGTTTCATAGTTACCATGTATAAAACACTCCCTGTCCAATGGCTTGTGGACACGCAGTTTCTGTGGTAGTTCCTTCTGTTATATAATTTGTCCTCACACTGAACAAGTTATTTTCGTTTCTCTCAACATCTAAATATCACTGAGACGTCTTGTTTCCAAAATAGCTTCGAGATGGTGGGGGGGCCCCAAATGTCAAGTGCCTAGGGACCCTGGGGTCTCTAAATCCGGGCCTGCTGTAGTTGTAGTAGTTTATATTATTATTTTCTGAGTGTGTGTTTTTATCAATAGCAGTCATTGTTGTTTTAAATATATACAACGATTATAGTGCTGCTTTTCGAAGACATCAGCTGCAAACTTTAATTAATAGGAAAAACTGCTGTTGCTATTAACAAGTCTTAATTAAATGTGCCCTTTTGAACTGTAATGATCGTGAACTTCCGGTGAAATTTACCGCCATTTTCGTAAACAAAACCATGCTTTTGGTGCTGTTTGACAATTGATTTCAACATCGACAGCCAGTTCTAGTCTTTTAGAAATATACAACGGCTACAAGATTAGTTATGAGGAATCCGTTTTGAAATCAAAATTGAGTCGGCGATAATTAATACCAAAGTGTTAGTCGCATTTAGTTAAATTTATCTTTTGTTTTTAAAATTAGTTAGTCAAGAGTTGCGACCTTGGTAATTAAAAAACAAAATGCGGATATTTATAAAAAACCAACAACACGAAAATTCTGTTGTTTCAAGTAATTAGTTTGGGATTATAAATAGGTGATTCTTAAAATCTGACATTCACAATCCATTGTTTTCTTTTGGCGCCATCTTTTGTAAATGAAATAAAATTTAATTCTATACATATTTTCGTACAACCAGTAACGTAGCACACCTGACATGTTACGATTAAAATGATCGAATAAGACCGGAAATGTTCTTCTTTGTGACCTTTTATGCATGCATAATCGTTAAGACTTGTCAATAATACAGTCAAGACTGGATTATTGTAACAGTTGCCTGTGGGGATTATCCCAGAACCAGCCGGAAAGACTTCAGAAAGTTCGGAATACTGCAGCACGCTTATATCACCCAAGTTCTCAAAGAGCTCCACTGGCTCCCTGTGAGGAAGCGCATATTATGTCCCTTGTCTATTGATGCGTGGAAGCAGTGGAAGCACTGCACCTGCCTATCTCAAAGAGCTCACACCAAAGCACGTGCCATTAAAGATGCTGCGCTCATCAACACAGTCTCTCGTAAAAATTCCATGTTTGGATGGTCACAAGAAAAAAAACTCTTGGGTGTGCGCTCGTTTGAATCTGTAGCGCCTTCACTGTGGAACAGTTTACCTGAGACACTAAATAAAACTCTGCGATAAAACAGCCATTCAAGAAGAATTTAAAGACATTTCTTTTCCACTAAGTTGATCATGTACACCGCCATCGGCAGAAACCTTGTTTAAAACTATTTTAGAATGTTATTGTCGTTTCGTTTTTATGAGCGGGCTGAGCATGCGTTGCATTAGCATGGAGTGAGGCGCTATATAAATGACGAATTATTAATTATTTTTCTTATTCCCAGAGACTAAGAAACTCTTCAGCTTTGTCCTGCTATTATGTTATTTAAAAAGTTTCTCAGTTTGTATACACTACGCTGTTGCCCGTGTCTTTTTCGTACTTCTTTTTGAGTTTATAAACTTTCACAGCAGACGTAATACTGAGTTGATGTATCGTTCTGAAGACAAACAATTAAAGCGCCAAGATCAGAAAAGACTTCAACTAACAGCAACGGAGATGTATCGTTACGTAAAATAGAACAAGAAAAAAATAAGTCTTCTTTAACAAGTTATATAACAAACATAGGTATATACATAACTAGTAGAACATACATTCGTATAAACATAAATAATAGAACATACGTTGTAATAAGCATCACTGTTAGAACATACTATGTTATAAACATTACCGATAGAACTTACTATGGTATAAGCATAACAAGTAGAACATACTTTAATATAAACATAACTAGTAGAACGTACGTTGTTATATGTCTAACTAGCATAACACATATGTTGATATAAACATAATCCAGTTGAACATATGAATTACATAAACACAACCAGTTCAAATCATACACATGCAGACGATGAGCCATAATTACTTTGGGGGTATTACATATAATTAAACTACACGAAGAAAAAGAAGAAGATGCAGGGACACACTCACATACACAGCTGTAAGACATAGTCCAACATTCTTGTGACACATCAGAGAATTTCTTAGCACACTCAACTGTCCAGAGTAAAATTATTAAACTACAGAGAGTATAATCCAATAACAGCCAAGCGTATCTTTCTGTAATTACCAAGTTTCTAATTCTTCAATTTCCGTAGGCCAATTCCTTAGCTGCCCGAAATTCAATCCAAAACTGACCAGTACTTTATTTCACACACGAAATTCAATCCAAAACTGACCAGTACTTTATTTCACACACGAAATTCAATCCCAAACTGACCACTACTTTTTTTCACACACGAAATTCAATCCAAAACTGAGCAGTACTTTATTTCACACATGAAATTAAATCCAAAACTGACCAGTACTTTATTTCACACACGAAATTCAATCCAAAACTGACCAGTACTTATATCACACACGAAATTCAATCCAAAACTGACCACTACTTTATTTCACACACGAAATTCAATCCAAAAACTGACCAGTACTTTATTTCACACACAAAATTCAATCCAAAACTGACCAGTACTTTATTTCACACACAAAAGGCTGTTTTTATTTATATCAGTTTAACGCGTAAAAGGCCCCGTACTAATGCTACTAAAATTGGATAAGAAGTGATTCTGTTATTCCGTTTAACGAAAGAAATGTACAATTATCACATACTGAATATATAGATGAATATATAGATCCGTATGTCACATGAAAAGAACACTAAACATTTTATTGTAATTAGATCTATACAGAACTTGAATTTTGTCAAAGCAACCAGATGGAATTTTTTCTTCTACAGTTCTTGTTTTAGTTTCTCGACATAGCTCTAGTGACTAGTGAGAAGAGCAATGTTCTATTATGGCAGGTGTCAGCAATCTTTTGATCATAGTGTGCCACAGTAGGATTTCTAAATCTTCTTGTAGACGTTACCTGGAGTGACTTTTTCGGGGTTCTTCCACGTGCCATATAAATTCGCTCTGCGTCCCAGGTCTGGCACGGATGCCGTAGGTTGCCGATCCCTGTACTATGGCACTGGTTCCCAACCTATCCCATTGGACATACTTTTTTTTCCCATACTTTCACGTAAAGTTCCCGTCGGACTAAATTGATCATAGAGTCGGCGAAGCAGCGTTCACCAGTTTCTGTGGCTATGGCAAACTAGGGGATGTGTGGCCAGCACAAGTCCCAGCCGCCTTTACTTTACCCCAACTAATGCCAGATACCCTCTAGAGCTGGGTAGACCCAGGGACACCCTCAAGTCCTAGGAAAAAATCCTAGCCTGCACAAGGATTTGAACCCAGGACCTTCGGAACGCTAGACGAACGCGCTGCCCACCATGCTTTACTGTACGTTACCGCCCTCCAAATTGGTACAATTTATGTTACCTCTACTCATATATCAGCAAAACAACTTCAATGAATAAATAAAAACATGTATGGGTTTTATTTTTGGTTCCTTTTTTTTTCAGATTGTTACTTTTAATAGAACTATTACCCACAATGACTTTAATTAAAGAACAAACATGGTTCAAGTATCACAAAATATATTTTCATTTCCTTGCACTCAGCCATTACCCGATTCGTGTTTACTTGTCCCCCACGTGGTTGTTTACCGACGTCACTTCCTTTTACTATTTTTTGTCCCACAAGAAAACCTTTCTTTTTTTTGTATTGGCGGCTCAGGCCGGAAGTGACTTTCAAAATTTGACTGCACGGTTGCAAAAATAAAAGATTAAATTACACAAATTAAAAGATTAAATCCTGCATCAAATTGAAACGTCACGCGTTAATCCCTTTAATAAACGTTTATGTATACATGAAACTTTGAATTGACTGTCTTCACATTCCTAGTAAGGTGAAATATCAATCTTATCTGAGTTTCTATTTGTTCACTTTTATTTTCAACAACAAATCTGACATCTAGGGCAAGAACCTATGAACTAGAATCATCGTTTTAAACTGAATCGTGCGGCACTTCAACCGAGTCACATTCACGCATTTGCTTACTGCCCTAGTCTTATTAAGCAGCTGATAAGCAATGACTATTAGTGGAATAAAAGGTCTCGTGTATAGTCGAACGTATTGCTTAATTGTTTATTTTCTACAACTGTAATGGCATACAAAAGCTTATCATTCGTAACTTTGAGACTCGGGAAGTTGTGAAGTAATTTAGAAAGTATCACAAACAACAATTAGATTGTAATTAGAATTTTCTGAATGTATTTAACGTAAAATCTTAATTTAATCCATTTCTACCATTCTGATTGTCATGGGGTCTACATTTTTTAAAGTAGTTATATAACTAGAAGATAATTGTATAACTGTACTTGATGTACTGTAAATTCCTAATGTGTAGCCCTATTTAGTTCTGGTTTATTGCATTTTAGAATATTACAAATATTGTTATATACAAAACGGAGTAGAATAAAAGAGGTATTATTTGCCAATATAAAATGTATATAAACCTACATACGGCTATCTCTGCTGAAGACATTAACACCAATAGTTAAATTACTTAACCTAGAATCACTAGAGGACAGAAGGGCAAATAGTAAAGTAATATTACTAGATAAGGCATTTCAATTCTCATTCAGAAATACAACACAAAGACAATTTGTCACAATGCTCAGATAAACATAAGGACACAAACACTTTCCTTATCTTTTATGCGAGAACAAATGCATATAAGTACTATTTCTTTCCGAGTGGCATCCGGACATGGGTTGGGTTGCCTGAACAAACCAGGAAAACCAGTAATTTAATATCGTTTAAAACACTAATAGAAACTAAATACTACACTTTAAACACGGATGTGCGAAAGACGCAAACATATTTTTTTCTATAGAAGGAGCGTCTGTAATATATAAGATAACATAAGGTATAGACAAAAGGAAAGAAGAAAGAAAGAAAGAGAGAGAGAGAACGAAACAAAAGAGAAATAGAGATTGAAAGACAAAGAAAGAGAAAAAATAATAAAACGAGATAGAAAAGAAATCGTTTAAGAAAAATTAGAGAAAGTTTGCAAGAGAGAAAGAAGAAATCAATAAAAATGAAAGAAATAGATGGACAGAGAAAGAGAGAGAGAGAGAGAGATAGGGAGAGAGAGAGAGGGGGGGAGCTAACAGTAAAGGAGACATAGAGACTGAAAGAGAGAAAAATGAAGAGAAAACGCGAAAGACACACAGTCATAAAAAAAACACCGACACACTGATAGAGACACACAGAAAAACACCCAGAGACACAAGCAGAGACAAACACAGACACACATAAAGAAACAAACATAGACGCACGCAGATACTGCACATTTGAAGACACTCAGAGAGACACAGAGAGAAAGACACAGACACACAGAGACGGAAGCATAGACATAGATACTGAGACACACACAGAGACACACATAAACACACACAAAGACATAGAGAGAGAGAGACACACACACACAGGAAAACATACATATACACAAACCTAGAGACAGTCACTAAGACACACACAGAATCACTCAAACAGAGACACACAGAAAGAGACAAAGAGACATAGATAGAGACACATACGGAGACTTAGAGAGAGAGAGTTGCATAGACAAACAGATAAACACGGAGAAAGACACACAAAGAAAGACAAAAAAACACACAGCAACACACACAAAGACACTTTAAGAGACACACATTATACACACACAAAGACACTTAAAGAGACACACATTATACACACAAAGACACTTAAAAAGACACACATTATACACACAAAGACACTTAAAAAGACACACATTATACACACACAAAGGCACAAAGAGAAAGAGACACACAGAGACACACTCACAGAAAATTACACATAGACACAAACCCAAAGACACACACACATATACGACACACATACAGACACGCAAAACAATGCGATGCATGATACCAACAGCACATACAGGTGTTCATAAACTGACCAGACTTCTGGTATCTGACGCGACAGTAACACACTCAGTCAGTCTGTGATTGAATCTTGGAAGGCAGAGAATGTGGTGGCGGGCTAGGGGGGCCATGTTTTATTACGTTTTGTTTATTGAATGACAGCAGGAGAAAGGGACATTTTTTTTGTTCTGCGGGGGAAAAAACAAACCGCAGACATTGTTGTGAGCCAGTGTTAAGCAATGAGTAAATTACTGACGGCGGAAAAGGGGGATTTAGCGAGGATCTGATTAGAATGCAGTGAAACGCATATCTCAGCCATGTGGCTGGCTCAGGTTGTCGCTCTTGCGTGCCTCGGCGTGCGTGTGTCAAAATGTGTGTGTCTCTCTCTCCCAATGTGTGTCTGTTAGTCCGTCTCTCCCAACGGGTGTCTCTTAAGGTGTATTTTAAAAAGTGTGTCTCTCAAAGTGTGTCTCTGAAAACATGTGTCTCCTCACGGTTTGTCCACCAACTACTGTCTCTGAATGTGTGTTTCCCTCTCTTATCTACTTTATTGTGATTGGCTAAATAGTGTCAAAGTGAAGCCATGAACAGTGCGGTTGTGAAAATTCTAAACTTCTGTAAGCTTTATGTTGTGTGTAACAAGAATATATAAGAATGGGTTGCCAGAACAAACCAGGAAAACCAGTAACTTAACATCATGAAAACATTCAATAAAGATGCAATACTAGACTCGGACCACGGATGAGTGTATGTCGCAATAATCTTCTTTATATAAACTGGTGAACGCTGCTTTCATAGGCCCTATGAATCAATTTGGTCCGACGGGATACTTTTCTGACTTACTTTTTTTGCGTCCTATTGAAAATCGCTATGCAAGCCGATGTGTGGCACGCGTGCCATAGGTAGCCGATCCCCATGGTCTAGTTTACACGAAGAGTTTTAAAAAGTGTAGGCCTATTGATTGTAAAGAATGGACCAGGAAAACTTTACGCCTTCAAGGGTTAACAGTGTCAAGATTTCTGAGTAAGAAGACACTAAACAGTAAATTGAGAAAGTAAACACGAGGTTTGAAATTAGAGTGATAATGTGAATAACATACGAAGCTGTATAACTTATTTACCCTTATATTTTTTTAGAAATTATATATTAAAAAATGTGTCATTTAAAAAAAAAAGCGGTGTTTGTGGGGGAAAAATATGGTTTGAATTTTATATACTTGTAGGTAATCCTCTTATCTTGTCTGTTACAGACGCTCCTTCTTTAAAGAAGATTATTGCTTCCTACGATTATCCGTGGTTCGAGTCTTGCCTTGAAGTTTTACAAGTATTTTAAATTATGTTCATTTAGGCCTACTGTTTTTTTTTTTTTTTTTTTTTTTTGGTTTGTTTATTCAACCCATTTCATGCCCGAAATGCCCGAATGACTACTTGTAAGCATTTTTTCTTGTATAAGCGATAAGAAAAGTGTTTTTTGTCCATATGTTTATCTGAGCATTGTAAAAGATTGTTATTGTGTTCTATTTCTATGTTAGAATTTCATGCATTAAGTATCATTGCCAATTTACTCTTTCCACTTCTGTCCTCTGGTGTTTCTAGGTTGAGTGATTTTACTATAGGCGTTAAGCCTATTTTTGCGAATTCTCATTCATATTTTGCTTCATGCAAATTAGTCTAAATATTTAACACCTAAGATCTTGTCTTTCTTACATTTTTTTTTTCTAAAAAAAATATTGTTTTAGTTTTATGGTTTGGGTTTTGATATTTCCACTGGCATAAATCTTCAACATCTAATAACTATGACATGACACGTTGCTAACAAGTAAACCAGTTGACTTTATTGATATGGCAGGGTCTGCTTCCTGAGACGGGTACAAGTGTAGGCTGCTCTCAACCTTAACCCTTACAGTCCCGGGCGCGTATATAGCGGGACTGAAGATAGCATAGATAGAAAGTAGGTCGGTACAGGAAGGGTTAAGTGTCGTGGATCAATAAACATAGATAAAAATAAGACAAATGATGTCACACAAACACACACATAGAGACACGCAGGGGCGAAGCCAGGATGTCTGTGGGAAAAAGTGTGGGGGGGGGGGTGCTAAAATTTCGTTTGATTAACATTTTGCCAATTTTTTTTTTCGTTTTGCCAATTTTGTTAGGTTTTTATTAAAAACAGTGTGGAAAACTTTTTTTTTTCAGAAATGTCAAGTGGGGAGGGGAGAGATTTAACCCTCCCCATGACCTCTCTTGGATTTGCCCCTGGTCATACTAAGACAGAGACTTCAAGACACACACATACTTCTGATTGGTAGACACATTTAGTCTAAACAATACGCTAATACGCTAGACAAAAGCAGATAACATAAGGCAGAAAATAATGCCAACGAATGACAGAGAGAGAGGGAGAGAGAAAGAGAGTGAAAGAACGAGAAAGAGAGAGAGAGAGAGAAAGAGAAAAAGAGAGAGAGAAAGAGACAGAGAGAGAGAAAGAGACAGTGAAAGAGAAACAGAGTGAAAGAAAGAGAAAGAGAGAGAAAGAGAAAGAGAGAGAGAGAGAGAAAGAGAGAGCGAGAACGAGGCTATTATTGAAAGCATACTGACAAGATCTATTGAAGTTTGGTTCGACAGGCTACCTGTAGTTAATTTACACAAGCTAGAATCAGTTGTCAAAAATGCAGAAAAAATTATTGGCACTAACCTTAAGTCGTTAGAAACATTATACCAAGAGCGCTTAACAGGTAAAATGACTAACATTATGAAGGATAAATCCCACCCCTCGAGACACTATTTTGAATTTCTTCCACATGGCCGTCGCCTTCGAGCATTTAGAGGTAGCAGCAGATTTGTTAACAGCTGTTATCCGCAAGCAGTTAAACTGTTCAATAATACAAGTCAAAAGCGTCTTATAAGATCATAATTGTAATAATTTTCCTTATATTATGTATATTATCATAATGTACATTGATATAATAGTTTTTTTTTTCATTAATTTTCATTGTTGTGTCTTACTATTATTGTAATGTAATTTTCTTTTTGTAGATGTCACATTCAACATCACATATTTTCGATGTAAAACGCATTGACTGAATAAAATTGAATTGAATTGAATTGAGAGAAATAAAGAATGGAATAAAAACAAAGATATATACAAAGATACATGCCCTCAGGCACACACATCCTCAAAGACTTACAGGCACCCACAGACACACAAAGACACATTCACACAAGGGCAAGCACGGGCACTTTTTGTATGACCCCTGACCTTATAAACCATTGGAAATTTAGTGTTTTTTTTTTTTTTTAGAAATTTCACTCTTGACTTGTCGAAACCAAAACGACTGTCCTACAAAGACGAGATAAGGGGAATTTTTTTATTTCACTTATCTACGCACGTCATGTGGACCCTAGAGTGCTAGACAACTGCAAGTTATAAAGTTATAGGTCAGTGACCGATTTTTCTGTAGATCTCACTGTTCACCGTAGCGTTCCGTGACAGGCAGTTGTGTTTTTTTTTAAATTCAACGACGGCAGCGCTGGAAATGCTGATACGGATCTCCATTGGTAAAATTAAACGCTCAACCCCCCAAAAATGCCCTTTAATTTTTAATCGTTAATCAATCATCATTCATAATCGAATACGTATACAAATATGTTTAGAGAATTACATTTCTCAAAACGTATTATTATTGTTTGATTTTAATGCGAGAATGTGCTGATTTATGATTATTCAAAGGCGCTAGTCTTTTACAAAAGGTATCTAGATATAGCTTTAAATAATCGGGGTTGGCAACATAATGTCTTTGAGAATTAAATTTCTCAAAACTTAATATATTGTTTGACTTTAATGCCAGAATGTGCTGATTTCTGATTATTTAACGGTGCTAGTCTTTTACACACAAAAAAAAGATCTAGCTTTAAATATTCGGAGTTGGCAACACACTTACACAAAAGTGTCCCAAACTCTAAGTGGGGCTTGCTTGTGTAATTCTTGGTGATTATCAAGCATCAATAAATGGTGGAAATTCTGCATTTATATTAGCTTTTTATAGTTCCATAAAATGTTGTAATATTTAAGTACATGTAGTATATTTATATTTGAACTAACACCAAAATGGCATAATGGATTGATTGCGGCATATCCAGGACGGCAAGGCAGTGGAGTGGGGGAAATATTGCATGGTATGGGATTCGAGGGTTAATTGTACAGGGTTAGATTCCGTATATACTTTCTTCCTTTAACCTTCAGTACATGTTTTAAAATAGTAAAAATTGTATCTAATAAATCAAGGGCGGAACATAAATTCTAAGATTCACTATTTCTAAGTAATTAAGTTCTATGTTTCGAAACAAAGATTTAATCAAGAATATTTTAGTTATTATTTTTAATAATTATAAGGTAATTTCAACCAAAAACAAGGGACTCTTTTCTTTTTTTTCCTTATGTATATAACCTGGTGCAACGCTCAGATATAAAAAAAAAAGAACAAAAAAAAACTTTGCATATCTCTTATGCGAAAACAAATTTAATGCATATAAATACTCTTTCTTCCCGAGTGGAATCCGGGTTTGTAATGGGTTGCTTGAACAAGCCAGGAAAACCAGTAAATTTAAAACACTAATAAAAATGCAAGACTAGACTCAGACCGTAGATATGGATAGGACGCTATAATCTTATTTATAGAAAAGCGTCTGTAATATATAAAATGCGTTTTATCTGTAATCGCTAAGGGAGGCAGGGGTTAATTAAGCTAATAATTCCATAGAGAGTTAGGCTCCTGTATATAGTGTTGATTAATTGTAATGCATGAACACTATTCTGCCCTTTAAAACATTTTTTAAATAGACATTAAAATTAGAATTTTCCAGTCGTTCCTGCTTATCTAATCTATCTATTCCATACTGCATCAGTCTATGTATTCATCTTACACCCTATTTATTTATCTATCTATCTATTTGGATTTTGACATCACGCTCCTTTATCCCCTTTATCAAATCAATCTAAATAACTTTATTTTTCATTGATCAATAATAACCTATATGACTGAAGAGTTTAATTTCAAAACGCAATAAGCGCCATTATCGAAATATCTCAAAAAAGAGGCTTTCACTTTGTACAAAAAATTCAATACATTCAGACCTTGGTTCCTTTTATATTTTTTTAATCGCAGATAGTTCCTATTTTCTTATATGCGTAAAACAGTTAGTCTTTAACTCTGACCTTCATAATGTGAGGGCACGGTAGCCGAGCGGCAGCGCATTCAACTGACTATCCGAAGCTCCTTGGTTCGAATCCTGGTAAAGGCTAGAATTTTTTCCCAGGACTTGAGGGTGTCCCTGAGTCTACCCAGCTCTGATGGGTACCTGGGTAAAGTAAAGGCGACTGGGCTTTGTGCTAGCCACACATCCCCTCGTATGCCGTGGCCACAGAAACTGGTGAACGCTGCTACACCATTCCTATGATACGTTTGGTCCGAAGGGTACTTTACTATCATAAAGTGGTGGAAAAGTTTGATTATCTAAAAAATACCAATTAGATGGCCTATAGATCTACAGAAAAGTTTGTTTAAATTAATAATGTATTCAATATGGATATTATAGAACAAATATAAGAGTCTATGAAGTTTATTTCTTGTTGTATCCTAATGAAAGCGACGGGGAAATAAAATGACGAATGTCCGAAAACAAAACAAAGGATGGAACGACAAAAATGTCTAGACCTAATGGCTGACATGTTTCTTGTTAATCATGTTGTCTCTCACCAGGGACTGTGTGTGTTGTGTGTGTGTTGAGCAATGACTGCCAATGTACACACAGACAGCTAGGGCTTGGAAAGACAATAACCGGAGAGAGAGAGACAGACACAGATAGAGAGAGAGAGACGGGAGGTGGAACAGAAATATCAAGAAAAAGCTAGCAAGCGTTAAGGAGAGTGGGTGAGAGAATAAGAGAGAAATTTGGGGGGGGGGGACAGAGTGACAGAGGGAGACACAGAGTTGGAGAAACGTAAAGAGAGAGAGAGAGACAAAGTGCATAGAGAAACATAAAGAAAGAGAGAAACAGAGAGTGAGAAAGAGACAGATCGACAGAATGATGGAGTTAAACAGAAGGACAGAGGCTGAGAAAGAGAGACACAGACATATAGGCCTTAAAGGTAGAAAAACAGAGAGAACGGCAGAGAGAAGAAAAGACATAGAGATAAAGGCAGAGAGAGAGAGTGAGAGGGAGAGAGAGAGGGAAAGACAGAAAAAAAGAAAGGTCAGAGAGCGAGAGAGAAAGGCATGGAAAGAGAGAAATACAGAAAGAGAGTGAAAGAGAAAAAAAGAGACAGGGAGCGACAGCAGGAGAGAGAAACTTAAAGAGTTATTCTTGACGGCGTTATGTGTCTCTAGTGTTCTCTTGCCAACGCAAGGAGCCGGGCACACACACTTGTAGCTCCACTGGTCTTACTCGAAACTGAGTAAACTAAGTCACATTTTTTTTAATTCGACTGGACTTACTCGAAATTGAGTCACAATTTCTTAATTTCGACTGGACTTACTCGAAACTGAGTAAACTAAGTCACATTTTTTTTAATTCGACTGGACTTACTCGAAACTCGAAACTAAGTCACAGTTTCTATAACCAAACGGTTTTTTATTAGTTTACGATGGTCCGTTACAATGAAATCCCTCAATTTATAAAAAAAATGGCTTTCTGCTAAAACTGTCTTATTTTACCGTGTTGAGGGATCCATAACAAATAACGACCCCACACAGAGTAGTAGTCAAGTGGGGGGTAGGGAATCACATGCCTCCCTAAACTCATTCAGGAAGACTTCCTTTTTTTTTTTCTAAACTGATGATTTTTTTTTTTTTTGGCTGGGATATTGGGTAAAGCAAGGGTCGGCAACTTACGTAACGCGTGCCATACTTGGCAAGCCGAGAGATTTGCAATGGCACGCCGAAGAGGCCCAAAAAGTCTATTCAATTCTTTCTACAAGAAATTTAGTGCGGGATGTATTTTAGCTGAATGAATTAGAAATCACACTTTGGCTCATTGTTATCAAAAGGCTGCCGACTCCCGTGGTAGGGTGCAGTGGCGTAGCCAGTTTTGGGGCAAAAAGTTAGAAAGGGGTGGTTCAAGAAAGTAAAAGGGGGGCACCAAAAGCCTGTCCGAGCCACCCCGCAGCATGCGATAGGCAGCGTGGCGCAACATAAGGTACGATCTCCCGCAGTCACATGCACTATACTTTCTCCCTACCAAGGAATTCCCCTCGGAGTCTCTAACGTAATTGGCTTGCTCGTATTCATACACTGCCGCAGGGTATCTAAAATTCCCGATTGTAGACCTGGTCACCCAGGCACCGGGCTTGGCGAAGCGGGCTTTCGCGTACATTTCTTCCTCCCCACCGAGTCTAAAATCCTTAATTTCGGAAAAAATATGTGGGACTAAGGAAAACGCTTATGGGGGTGGAGGGGGGGTACGTGTCACATCTTGCGCCCCATTTCGCTATACCCCAGGTTATGGTATGTACTGCTGTTTTACTTTATGACAGCCAGGTGTACTGCGCCTGACACCTATGCATGTTAGGAGGATAACATTTTACAAGTTCCCGAGCAGGTTGTATAAATTACTTGAAATAACTTAGTGCATGCCGACCTATTGACCATAAAACTGGAGGAACTATAAAAAAAAAAAAAAAAAAACACCATTGATGACAACTATAAATCATTGCTAAGAACGTGTCAGCTGTCAGTCACTATGGCTTATACAATCTCAAAAGATCTAAATTCTTCTTAAAATTTGAATGGCATTGTCTTTTATCCGAAACAAAAATGTCTGCTTGCGAATAAAGAGTTTGGCTTTCTTAGTTTAAAAGCATTAGCGGGTTTAATCATTTTTTTTTACTTTGCGATCCCCTTATTACAATCACAATGTCTAGCAGTAATAAATTTGTGAACTTAGCGTGGGGGAACGTGAGCCTAATTAATACCCCCATTGAGATTTGCAAAATTTGCGAATTATTTTTTTTACAGAAAAGAAGGATTTAAAATCTTTGTGATTTGAACGTTCAGTTTGTTTTACAAAACACGTTAAGCTGGTAATAAATAAAGTAAGTCTTAATTTATATTACAAGTTTTTACAAGTTTAAGTAAACACATACAGTAATTCAATTATTTTCTTCTTTTTCTTCTATTAGCCAGTCTGCAAAGCTGTTTGCTATCTTGAAGTCAAGGCCAAACAAACATATTTACATGTCTTTTTGAGCTGTTTCATATTGCTGTATATTGTTGGTTATTGTAGGTTGAGGAGGGTGAAAAGAGTGTATCTAAGGAAGGTTAGCTCAGTTATTCAAGCCGAAGTGGTCCACAGTTTCTTGTGAGCAGGGGCAAATGTCTGCAGTTAAGTGGGTGAGTTGGGTTTATTCTATTAAGGTGTGAGTTGAGTGCTATGTGTCCTGTTCTCAACTGGAATATGGTGCATTGTTCTTTGCGGGGGAGGAACTTTAACAGCAATGCAATATAAAAATGTACATAGTGTTAGTTTACCGTACACATATAATAAGATAATGTACACATACTAAACTTACATAATATAATATTATTAAGTCAATTACCAAATACCTTGTGCAAGTACCACTTCTTCTTTGAGACTCTTGAGTTCTTTTGGGCGTAATTTCTATGACGCAATGAGTTCTAAATTATATGCTGCCATTTTTATCATATATTTAGGGGGGTTGTAGCATATCATTTCCAGTTCAAATGCAATTCAAATTTTTAAGGTCGCATACCAAAGGACATGTATATTTTCAAATGTACGATTATGTTAAGCTGCAAATTCAAAAGCGCAAATTTTCGAGATCTTAGTGTAGTGTACTATAAAGAGGCCGAGCGGTAAAGCGTTCGGCTGGCGTACCGTAGGTCCTCGGTTCGAATCCTGTTAAACGCTAGGATTTGTTGTCGGGTCTGGAGGGTGTCCCTAAATCTACCCATCTGTGATGGGTACTTTTCCTTAGTTGGGGTAAAGTAAAAACGGCTCGACATTGCAGTGGCCACAGAAACTCTTGAACGCTGACTTGACTGGCCCTATGGTTCAATTTGATCTGACGGGATACTTTACTTTTCATTAACTGTAGACATAATACAAGTTTTCTTTTGAAGTAAATATAATTTACATCTTTTGGTCTACAATTTCTTTTATGGCTATCGTAGCAATTCAATTTTTTTTTGTGCAAAAATTTCATGTATGGGATAGTGTGGCCAGAACACTTATCAGATAAAATATTGTTTGATTTGTTTATTCCGTTACATTTCTGACACCTGTTAGTGTTTTCCAAACTTAAACGAAAAAAAAACAACAACAACTGAGATGGTATGGACACGTAGCAAGATCTGGAGGTCTTTCAAAGACTATAATGCAGGGCACAGTCCAGGGAGGAAGAAAAAGAGGCAGGCAAAAGAAGAGATGGGAAGACAACATCAAGGAGTGGACCGCCTATCATTCATCGACTCCCAAAGGGCATCACAGGACCGGAACAAATGGCAAGAGATTGTGAACAGTCAACGATGGTGCCCCAACGACCCACCCACGGGTTAAAGTATAGGTGAAGGTGAAGAAACCATGATCTATAATTATCTATATCAAACAGTCGGCAACCAAAGGCACACGTGCCAAATATGGCACGCAGAGCGATTTTGAGTGACACGCCGGGGAGACCTCCCAGAAGGGGATTTTTCAAAGCAAACTATTACATGTAAGTCGCGTGTTAAAGTTCAGGAACGTTTGTATTCATCATTGGAATCGCGATCTGTGATTGAAACTATTGTTAAAATAGTCAATTTTATAGGTTCTCAACTTTTATTGATTAACAGGCAATTCAAGTCTCTTTTCAAGAAAGTAATACGGAAAATGGAGATCTCCTGTTGCACACGAGGTTAAGTTTTGGATAACTTACTGTTTCTGAATGGCATAGCAACACATTTCAATTAGTTGAAGTTTTGTCAAACAGAACTTGAACTCTTACACCACTGAAAGGAATTTGCATTTGAAGTGGATAGATCTTTCCGTGAAATCAATTTTAAAATTTTTTAAATACTTCCCTTATTTAAGGCACACTGAGATAGATAGATCTTTTCTTTTCAGTACATTGAAGCACATTGAAGCACATTGAAGCACATTGAAGCACATCGAAGCACATTGAAGCACATTGAAGCACATTGAAGCACATTGAAGCACATTGAAGCACATTGAAGCACATTGAAGCACATTGAAGCACATTGAAGCACATTGAAGCACATTGAAGCACATTGAAGCACATTGAAGCACATTGAAGCACATTGAAGCACATTGAAGCACATTGAAGCACATTGAAGCACATTGAAGCACATTAAAGCACATTGAAGCACATTGAAGCACATTGAAGCACATTGAAGCACTCATGTTTTCACACCACATCCAAGACTGACTGGCTTGATCTTACTACTTCTTAGATCTTGACTTTTATTTTTTTTTTTGGTGGGCCGTATATTAGCTATTATAAAATGCAGCAAGTTGAATTGAAAAACAAAATAGGCATCATGTGCGATTGACGAAAAAAACTGAAAGGAAGTTGCACTGCCTAGAAAAGTCATCTGCTGTTCTCAACTGCTAGACACTCATTCTAGTTTCCAATTTTGGTTAAACTTACAGGTGTGAACAGATTTTTATCACACATGAAAGCTGTTTTAAGCATAGGCAAAGAGACCACTTACACTTGACCACTCAGAAGTAACTAAATATGTACCCGACATTGAACAATAAGAGAACAGCATTCAACGACAAGGCGCTTGTTAATTGATAGGCATACCCCACGTGTTAATTGCATTCAAAATAATTTGTATTGTGTCTTCCTTAATTAGGCATAAATAGTCTATAATTATTTATATCAAAATGTTTATTTGTTTTTATTATTTTCATTTATATAAGAGATCTAGACTATCTACTATTATTATAGTATGCAACTGTTGGAATTATTAATGTTTTAAAAATACCCTTAAGTCGACTTAAACCATTAATGCAGGAAATGTTTATTTACAGCTGTTTAACGTAAATTAATCTTTCTTCTTTGATTATTACTTGAAATAAATACCGTAATGTTAGGTTTATATAAGGAAATGATAATAAATAAGTAATATTAGTTATATTCCAAAGCATAACATGTTTGGTACCCCCCGGTATCACTATAGAAGCAGTGTAAATGTGGTAACTTTAATTCAATGGAGATAATTAATCCATTTTTATTTGCTTTAATATTTATACATATTTTTTTTATTTTTCCTTTATTAAAAAAATAGGTGGCTTACAAAAATAGTTTTAAAATAATAAAACTATTTTTTAAAAAATAGTTGAAAATTATATCAATATATGAGGGAAGAAATTATATGTATATTTTAAAACTTAAAACAGTACATTAACTACCCACGTTGTATGATTACTATGTATCAATTCCGCTTGATTGCAGTGACCAACATACTTCAATACGTAAAATAAAATAACAAAAATCTCAGGATGAGATTAATATAATGAAACCACTTATGAATTCTCTACACAAATTGTGGGGAGTCTGTTCACTGCGATCGCCTCTTCGCTTTCTGGCTAGGATCAGAGTGTCGTACATTCTGATTTCAGAAGGCGGTCAAGTAGGCACTTGGTGGGAACGGCTTAGACATTACACAAGGTAGCAGTACGTTGTCCGAGCCACACCCGGTAGCGGCATGTTGTGCGAGACTAGGAGCTGTTTTCTCGCTTTGGCTCGTATTCGTGGTCGGCCTTGACTACAACTGGTCTGCACTCTCATGCTTGACGTAAGAGTAATTGTGCAGAGGGTAAAACCATCTTTCTATCTGATATTTTTCTTAATTCTTTACCTATATCGCTTTTCTTTTAGACGCTGTATCAAAAATTCAGTAAACCTAACATTATAGCATATATATAAGAAGTCCCAACACATTAACTATGACATGTATTAATAAGGTCGTAAGTATGAGTGTAAAAAGATAAGATTGGTCAAAACTTCAGACCGGAAGCACCTTTCAAGCCTTGTAAATTCAAGTCGCCTGATCTCTCACGGCCTATTTCACTCTCTGTGATACTCTTTCTCTCTCCCTCGCTCTCTCTCCTGATTTCTATTTCCTCTTTCCGCATCTTTCTCTGTTTCTCCGTGTGCCTCTTTGTTACCGTCTCTCTCTCTCTCTCTCTCTTTCACTCTCTCTCTCTCTCTCTTTCACTCTCAAATTTATTTTTTCTCTGTTTTTTTCTACCACTTTTGAGCGCCTTCTCTCAAGTAATCTTGTGAGAAATCTCTCATGTGACCTACTCGTCTCGTCGGTACTTTACGTCATTAGAGACGCTCTATTTTCCTTGCAGGCCATCGTGGAAGTACAGGCACGGTCACAATTGATGCAGCACTATCCTAGCTGTCGCCACTGGCTAGCAGTGTAGCTGTAAAAGGAGTAGAAATCAGTATGTGACCTACTAACCTTATTCTAAATGGAATGACCAATGGGTGTATATATTATATGCGTGTATAAATGTGTGTGTTTGTTAGAATAGAGATTGCCCAGCGGATGGTGCACTCGACCCCAAACTACTTCTTATCGTACTTTTCTTGAGGTCATGCACTTCAGCTTTATGTACAATACTAAGCGATGTAGTATGGAATCGTAGATGTCCACCTTCCAGTTTCTGTCGTCACGGCATACTAGGTGATTGTGTGGCCATCACTATGCACATCCGCCTTTACATTACCCCAACTAAGGTCAGGCACCCATCAGAGCTGGGTAGACTCAGGGACACCCTCCAATCCCAGGAATCTGCACCAGGATTCGAACCCAGGACCTTCGGTTAACCAGCCGAACGCGCTGCCGCTCGACCACCGTGTCCCTCCTACTGCTGCTGGTAGTTTGGTTGTTTATTTGTATTAATTTTGTTTTTGAATATATTTGTTAGTAGATCGTTTATGTAAAAGTAAATGAGCCCTGGCCTCAGGGAGCCACCCTGGATGAAAAGCTCTGAGGCCCAGATCCATTCTTGCAAACAGCAGCCCCCGGTTCAATCAGAGTAACAGGGCTGACAGTTTGACAAAGCAAAGGAAAAGCGAAATGGAAATTCTGAAGAAGAATGAGGCGCGTCAGGCAGTGCGAGGCAGCCGCTCTAGAAATACATTGACTTTCACAACGAGAACAAATTAAATGGTATAAATTTAGCGCTACGGCGAGGATTCCTAAATTGATTCTCTTAGGAATATTTAAGGTTATCAGTTATGACACAAGAAAGAGTTAATGTTATAGTTATAACAATTAGACTCTTTATAAATGATCATAAATACGCCTAAATAAAAAATATAATAGACAATATAAAAGTTATAGACGACTGATAAGAACGACGTGAACCCAGACAGATGAGATGCACTGGCAGGTATCGAAATGTTATATTGTCTTGGGCAGAATAATTGGCAGAAAATAACAGAACCTTCATTGCTGAAATAAAACGTACATACAGAAAGCAAACATGAAAGGCGCTACCAAACCCCAACAGCCACATCATTTGTGTGCAAGACCTGCAAACAAAACATTCAGGGCCCATATAGGATTAATAGACCACCAAAGTAGCCAGAATTCAGTAAACATATCATTATTTTATAGATATTATAGATATAATATATTATCTTATAGATATAAGAAGACTCAACAAATTAACTACGACATGTATTAATAAGATCGTAAGTATGAGTGTAAAAAGATAAGATTGGTCAAAACTTCAGACCGGAAGCACCTTTCAAGCTTTGTAAATTCAAGTCGCTTGTCGTCTCACTCTCCCTTTCACTCTCTGTGATACTTTATGAGACGCGATCATCCTCTGAAATGAGGGAGGAACAATACATACAGACAACTGATTACTTTTTAATTCAAATTTTCTGTCAATTATTGCGTTAAGAAAAAAAGTGAGTGTGACTTATAATATTATGCTGAAGGACGCCAGAATCATCCTGGCGTCTTTTTTTTAAAGTTCCTCAAAAAATGTTTTTCCTGTCAGTAGGGCCTCAATATAGAATTTATGAGAATCAGTCTTCTGATAGAGTTGACTGAAAAATAAGTTCCAATTAGTATACTACTGACCGTAGATTGGCGCATGAGACTTTGCTTCTCGTTAATAAAGCCATAGACTATAATATACATGGACCGCTGCCATATGATGACTCGAAACACTGATTTTCTGAATTCCCGATTCTAAATCAAGTAGTTGCTATAAAGTAGTTTCTATACTAGTTCCGTTTTATTTAATCGCTATGATTTTCTGAAGTAAAAATAAAATCGAAAGTTGTATACAGCGGAAACATTTATAGATCAGTGTTGTATGCGCACGGAAAAACTATATAATTTTTAAAAATGGAGCAAGCGGTCCATCTTATTATAGTCAATGATAATAGGAATAATAGCCCTACAAGTATTCATTTAAAGTCGAAAAAAATGCGATTTAATAAAACGTAAAATGTATAGCAACTACTTTATTTAGAATCGGGAATTACAAAACAAGAATATAAGAGTAGAAAATACTAAAGCAAGCGGTCCATGTATATTATAGTCTATGATAAAACCAATACTTGCAATATACCAATATACTTTCCTAAGAAAAAATGTGTAAACGAATTAATTTTTTGTGTTTTGTTTGTTTTGTTGAATAATTGTTTGGGTTCCACCGATTTGTATATTTATTTTTAGAATAAAAACCTTTGAGAAACACTGACATACGATTCGAAGGTGTCTGTCAGTAAATGATTGTGAGCATGGATTCAATTAGCGAGTACCTGAAAATTGTTTCCAAAGAACAAAATGGTCATGAATGCAGATACGTTTTGAGAGATTTCTTAGCCCGACGTTTAGAATATTTACTTTACAAAAAAAAATTAGTAAAATTATGAGTATAGTATGGTTTTGTTATGAATCTGAAACAATCTGCTTTGACATGTTCTCATCTGCATGTCGATTGTAACACCCTGACTTTTTTAACGTATGTGTGTATGGGTCAGTATGTACTTTTTTTTAGGTTTTGGTGTAGTTAATGATGTAGTTAAGTCTGCAATGTCCATATACCAACGAAATCAGTTGTAGAATAACCACAATAAGGTTGTTAATGGCTTTACTTCGCGGCTTTTCTTAATACATTATAAGGAGACATTTGCTTGGATCAGATCACGGTACTTGTTTTTTTTTCGTTTCGTTTTTTTAATTTTCGATGCATAGTTTTAAAAGAGGGAAATTTGTGTTCTATACACTGTGGTTCTCCTTGACATCATGAGTGGGAATCAGCAGAATCGGTACGGGGGTCAGGGAAGGTGTGTGGTGAATGGGTAACAGGACGGTCAAAGCTATTATTTGATTTCAGCAAATGGAAAAAAGGCGGCAGTGGTGGGAGTGGCAGCTATGACAACCTGGCCTCCGTGTAGGGCGTGGTGACGGGGGTGTCGCCAAATTGAAATTAAATATTCCGTGTTATAATAAAATCTAATTTAAAAGCTAGAAGAGAAAAGTAAGAACGAGAGAGCAAGAAAAAATGTGAAAAGAGAGATAGATACAAAAGAGATACAAGTAGAGATTATAAGAGAAAGAAAAAAATAAGAGAGAGAAATAGAACAAGAAAATAGTAGGCTAAGCCTAAGAAAACTAAATTAGAAAGAAAAAAGTAAAAAAGCGAGAAATTAGAAAGAAAGAGAGAATTAGAGAAATAAAAAACAAACAAAAAAGTAAGAAATGGTGATATAAAAAAAGATAAAAAGTAAGGGAGAGAGATAGAGAAATGACAAGGTAAGAGAAAGAAAAATGTCAGAGAAAGAAACAAAGTAAGAAAGACAGAGAAAGGAACAGTAAGAAATTAAGAGAATAAAAAAAATGTTTAAGCAAGATACTGGCAAGTTCGCTTGTTGCTGTGGTGGCAGTCTTCCGCTCGACCCCGTCGCAAATAATGTAATCGTACGACCGACTATTAGCTCTCGCCCCCCTTGTTCAAATACATTCCTGTTGACGCTTCAACTCACCGCCAATATCGCTCCCTCCTTCCCGCCATTCCCTGCCCTCTCTCCCCTACACTAACGCCCTACGCCTATCTCTCGTCTTCTCTCTCTCTCTCTAAACGAGGATGTTGCAAACGTTGCGGGAGGAGAAACAACAGAGTAAACACAACAAAAACTGAGGGAGAGAAAAGAAAGTGAGTGGGGAGGGGGGGGGGAGGGAGAGACTGGAGAGTGAAAGCGGAACAACAACGCCAAAATCTTTGACCAATCCAAAAGTAGAACACTGCAGCGCGTTGACCATTTTCCCCTGCAGACATTTCCTTTACTCCCCCCTCCCCCCCCCCCTCTTCTTTTACCATCTCTTTCTCTCTCTCTCTCTCTTTGCATTGCACGCGCCCCCCCCCCCCCACCATAAAATATTCATAAAACTATTCTATTGGGAAAATACAAATCAGCTTGGAAATCGAGAAACTTGGTGTTTTATTGTATTTCATATTGGAAGAAATGTATACATCTTCATACGAAAAGGTAATCCTTTTACTATACGAAAGTTTCTCTTTAGTTTTCAATAAACACTTTTATTTTCTTTCTTGTTTTTGCTTTTCAAAACTTTTGTTTACAATTTCTCAGAGTTTGTCTAAGACTGTTTGTTTAGGTTTTCTAAAGGAAGTGTGAAATTCCATGCGCTGGTTTAATTATGAAAGATTTCGTAACCCAAGATTGCGTTTATTGTTAGGCTACCCTTGATAGAGAAAATTTAAACCCGTAGCTTTTCCTTTAACTGAAGTCACCATTGTAACGATTGTTACGTCCATTGGTCAATTGTTATTTAATATTTCAAAAGTAACTTCAAATCTATGTGTCGCTAAATGGTATACCATCTCTCTTCAGGGTCTATACCACTGATGTATTCTCCATATTAAATTTGTATGTGCAAATTGAGACTAGAACACATCTATACAATACAACGGAAGTCTTAGACACTAGAAATCTTATTTTATATATTAGAGACGCTCCTTCTATAAAGAAGATTATTGTGCCCTACGCTCATCGTGGTCCGAATCTGGTCTTACATCTTTCTTAATGTTTTAAATTATGTTAAGTTATTGGTTTTCCTGGTTTGTTCAGGCAACCCATTTCATGCCTGTATGCATCTCGGGAAAAAAGAGTATGCACTTGTTCTCGCATAAGGGATAAGGAAAGTGTTTTTGTCTTTATGTTTATCTGAGCATTGCAACAGATTGTTATTGGGTTGTATTTCTAAATTAGAGTTTAATGCCTTATGTATTATTACTACTTTACTCTTTGCCCTTCTGTCCTCTAGTGTTTCTATGTATTTACAGGTCCGTCTTTCTCGCAGATAATCTAGTAGATAATAACAAAATAGATATTAATGTTATGAAAATAAAGTACACAACAAAAGGCTATAACAACGCAGAAATATAAGGATGGGCGTGGGGCGGGGTATGTAACAATGTGACGTTATCTGACACCTGTGTGGTGGAATGTGGGGGAGATATGTGGATAGTTATCGAGGCTGGGAGAAGGGAGGGGTGTAGATGACAGTGCCTGTAAGACACTAGTTGTAGCTGCGACGCCGAGGTTATGCGTGAGTGTGTGGGAAAGATCATATTATATTAAATATGTTTCATAATGAAATAGGAGACGTGACGCATCACTACACTAGTAAATACACGGAGAAAGGAACAATAGCAAGTTAAATTAACTTATTTATACCTTACAAGTGTAAAACCGTTTAGGTGTATAACTAAAGATAACCACATTACAATACAGTGTGTAAATAACGTTCCAAAAAAAAATAAAAAGCATTTAATCTAACTTTTTGTTAACTTGCTATAACACCTGAGTGATTCTAGTTGCCTACACTTTATACAGTTCTTTGTTCCTACTCAGTCTTAATTCAATTACTCTTTTGTGGTCAACATATTTTTGTTAAGACTTTCTCTGACATGTATTTAACATGATCTGTTTTTGTTTTTTGTGAGTGTGCAGGTCTCACTGCCTTAAGTCACCACTGGCGTTATAGTTTTATATATGTTTTGTCTTTGTTATTCTGGTGATGTTTTTTTTTTTGTTAGCATGCTATGACGTAATGAATTTACTGCAACAATATTTGATGCCCGTTATTATCCCTACCTTTAATTATTGTTAACAAATCATTACTTTCAAATATTACAGATCCTAAATATTAAATATATAGTGGTTATGCCCGTCAAAAAGACGGAGAAACGAATGATTACAATGTGTTTTGTTGAAATAGAATGACAAAAATAACAAACACTATTACAATCAAAACTGTAGTAAGAACGTATCTTTCGGTATTTAGATTTACTTTTGTGTTCTTTTTTTTTTTATTGCAAGCATTTCAAACGGAGATCATTCTGAAATGGCGCTCAATATAGAACATACTGTGATTATCGGTACGTGACGTTTTGGCACTGCCGTTTTGGCGCGACCGTTTAGGCGCAGCCGTTTTGGCGTGGGATGTTTTGGCGCAAGCCGTTTTGGTGCAGGACGTTTTGGCGCGAGGAAATAATTGAGGAAAACATTTTTTTATATATAATTATGGAACTAATAATAAAAAATAATAATTTAAAACGATGTACTATAATGCATTTAAAGGACTATTAAACTTTTAAAACTTTGATTTTTTTATATATGCATAAAAACTTCAGTATCTATTTATGGGCATAAAATGCTTATCTATTTATTTATCTATTTATTTATATGTCGTCTTAATAGGGAAGTTTTTTTTTTTTTTTATTCAACCCCTAGAACGTTAGGCACTTGGAGAGAAGAATATATATAGATGCAAAAATTACGCGTGCTAGTTTTTCAATAAAATTCTAATAACTACACATGTTCATGAAGTAACTCAGTGGCCACACCTTTCAAATAGCATGACTGTTGTAAAATAGTTGGGAGTGATTAAAACCAGGGTCAATCGTAAACAAGATGGTCAGAGAATTAATGATAGCAATGGATGTTTTAGAATACTGGGTGGGTAGTAAAAATATATGGACGTGACTTGGTATATTAAACCATTTGTCCGTGGAGACCAGCCAACAGTGGAACGCAAAAAGTATGTAGACGATGATAACAGAATCAGTAAGATCGCTCAAACGTATAGAAGCAGAAACGTAATATAATACTTATAAGGGCTAGACATACTAGCCAATACTATTTGTTTCATTTATTATACAAAAAAAAAAGGTTTTCCTCAAATGAAGTTATTAAGTTAATTTGATTAAATGATGTGATGTGTTTTTAGTCCATCACGCCAAAACTTCCTGCGCCAAAACGTCCGTCTAAGTTTATTTTTAAAAATAAATTAATGAATTTTGGAAGCATTGGCTATTCACTAAATTCAATAGGTTATCTGCAAAGATTCATTCAAATTGGCAACGAAAATACTCTTAACTGACAGTGAATTGGAATGAATTATGTTAATTTTGTTAGAGGGTCTGAGGTAAATGAGCATGAAACGAGGAATACATTGAACTAGAATTTGATTGCGTATTTTCTGTGATCTGAATGTCTTTGTGATACGTTTTCAGAAAGTAAACAGCGCAATTTGTTGGTTTTTTTTTTTGTTTTCTGTTTTTGATGGAACAAGTAACGAACGGTAAACAATGGATAAGTCTTAAGAATGATTCCTCGCCCTTCTAATGACGTCAAGCAATTGTTTTATAACACGCACACACACAAACACACACTCAAGCTCACACACATATAAGCAGTTCTCAAACACCAGTAATTGGAGAACTGTGGCCGAGAGGCAGCGCGTGTACCGAATGTCCTGGGTTCTAATCCTGGTGAAGGCTAGAATTTGTTATCAGGTCTGGTGGGTGTCCCTGAGTCTACCCAGCTCTGATGGGTAGGCTACCTTACCTTAACTGCGGTAAAGTAAAGGCGGCATGGCATTGTGCCCTGTACACAATCTCCTAGTATGCCGTGGCCACAGAAACGCTGCTACACCGCCCATACGGATTAATTTGGTCCGACTGGATACTTTATTTGTCTTTTTACACCCCAGTAAACATTAGTTATTACTAATAAGAGCCAAAGGTTTTCAAGCTTACAAAGTAAGGGTGCGTAAATTTAAAACTCAGGGAACAAGCCATAATTTTTAAAAGCTCGCACAGTATCCATTTGCCCTAAGCGTTTTAATAAAAAAAAATTATATTTAACAAATTATAATACAAATTAAGAATAATATATATTTTTAAACTATTAATTGAATAAATGGTAGTCTTTTATTTTACATGATATTTGATTATGATTTCTAAATAATAAATGTTTAATGATTTGGATTAGTCGTACCGCCCCCCCCCCTTCGGGGCTTCACCCTTCATGCCCAACATGACTCTGTTATCTGTAGGATGCCTATAAATTCAATCTAAATTATATAGAGTTGTACCGATCGCCACGCCCGTCTTTCAAGGCGACAGTCTTCGACATCTGCTGAAGTAATTAACAATTTACTGCTTTAACTGATTTACTACCGTGAGCAGCTGTGAGTGCCAAGTTTATTATGCCGTGTTTAAAGCTAGATTTTTTGCATTATTTCTTTACATTTGGTTATGAAATTTAAAGTTATCGACAGGAAGTTTATTTACGAACCAATTTTAGATATCAAAGTGTAAACATTCTTAGTTTTGTGTTAAATTTTGACAAAAAAAAAGGTTCACAATTATTTTTATCTTACCCTATTATCGGCAATTTTTTGGGATTGATAACATTATCTTGTTTGTGCCAACACAACTCAATCAATTTTAACTTGGACGTATTATGTTCTGGATATTCTTTATAATAATTATGAGTAAAAAGCTCTAAATTCATTTTGGAAAAATAGACATATGCGGTAAAGTATCAATTTTCTAAATATTTTTCCGTCTAATTTTGTGTTAAAAATCCCATTTCAACAAATATTATTGTCTAAACCATAGGTTCTCAACGGGGGCGATATCGCCCCCCGGGGGCCGGTGAGAAGCTTTAGGGGGGCGCTGACATTCCCGGGGGCGATTGGGGGGCGGTGAAGAGCAAGTGGGCGGTACAAACGTACCTGATATAATTTGAACACCTCAGCTATTTGAATTGATTAGTTTTTGGATCAAATGTGATGTAAACGCAAGTGATGCTAAATATCTGATATCCCCCAACAGTAGGCCTACATATTATTATACTAATAAGAGATATGAATCGCATGTACTTTTTCAACAACTAGGGGTCACTATTAGACGAGTAGGCCTATGGTCTGCCACCGGCTCGTTATATGGTGGTTCACCGCACTGTCAGACGACACGACACGCGATCCATCCCTTCCGCCGACCGATCCCTGTCGCCCAAACATTTGCTATTATTAATGATATTTTGATCTCAGTTTTACTGTGATGTTTTTATATGCGTTTGTTGGAGTACTCGTTAATATCTTTAGGCGGAATGGATTCATAGTGATTGTACATACTTGGTAGTTAATTTAATGTTTGAAAATATACGTATAAATTATTTAGTAATTTATTTATGTAATTTTCAAATACTTTTTACAGTTTGATCATTTTAAAGTTATAAATTGTAAGCCTATTATTCTTTTATAGAAGAAAAAAAAAAAAAAAATTAGAAATAATAGCTCAAATGAAACGTGTTAATTATCTCCCTTTAATTAAAGAATCGTTCCACATTTATTTGATTCAATAGTGATACCAAACAAATTCTGTTTTGTAATATAACAAAAATTATTGACTAATTGCCTCTTGCTTAGATAATTTGTTGATCTATAATTTCTTACAATATGTTTCCTTTTCAGTTCTTTTAATGATAATAAATAAGCACACAAATCTAGTCGGCCTAAAAAAAAATTGCGGAAACTATATTGACCCTTTGACGTCCAGAGGTGTGGGGGGAGTGGGCGCTAAAGTTTGGGGGGGGGGAGGGGGGGGGCGGTGAGCGGAAAATAAAATTAAAAGGGGGCGGTGAACCGAAAAAATGTTGAGAACCTATGGTCTAAACTAGGGATGTTAAACGAAAACCGGAATACCGGATTCCGGTTTTGAAACTGAAAACCGGTTTTGTTTTTCAAAACCGGATTTCGGTTTGTTGGTTGGAAGTTGGAAGGTATTCATTATTTCAATTAGAAGACCCTTTCTTTTTTGTTGTAATGGAAATATTTAATAAATAATGTTCGATTCGCACAAAACAATTCCTGAAATGCCTTGCTAACACTATTTAGTCTTAGATATCGTGTTTCTTGTGTTTCCAAATACCAACTATGGCTTGCGATAAAAACAACATCAAACCAATTGTTAAATTAAAGTTACAATTTACATGATCCTTTTTACTTGTCGGCTTTGTTAGATGTGCGCTGTTCTTTGATGTACGCAATGAAGAGACTCAAACTAGCCCTTCCCTGTGACCCTGAACAATTCGGCTAGACACTAGGGATGTTAAACGAAAACCGGAATACCGGATTCCGGTTTTGAATCTGAAAACCGGTTTTAATTTTTAAAACCGGATTTCGGTTTGTTGGTTGGAAGGTAATCATTACTTCAAGTAGCACACTCTTTTTTTTTTTATACACTCTTTATTTCTTTTATTGGTTCTGATTTGATTATCACTATTGAACAATTGACAGCTATTATCGGTTTTAATCAATTAGTCCAGATTGTTTGTAGTTCTAAAGAATTTTATGGTAAAGAGTACAAAATCATATTGCATTCACACAAATCAACCCATTGAATGCCCTGCGATCACAAATTAAGTTATTTATCAAATAAGCTTATAACCTACCTACAAAACTACGCACATTTGGCTTTTCCGGCCTTTGACTTGTGACATTGCGCGGGAAAAGGGGAGGGGAATCGAAATCCGGTTTTAAACCGGTTTTATACAACCGAAAACCGGTTTTTGAAAAAAAAACGGTTTTAACATCCCTAGTCTAAACTGGCAAATTAACTGACTTTTGTGTACAACTTTGTGTACACTCATCTTATGCAAAATTCAGTTACCTACAAAATGGTATAATAATTATTCGTTTTAAGATGTATCTTTGGATAAGAAAACAGCACACACATACGCACATGGAAAAACGTGACACAAATTTATTTCGGCCAGAATTTTTTTTTTTTTTTTACTGCTTTTATTTCAGTAGTTAAAGAGTTAAATGTAGAATTTCAACACCAGTGTTATCCAAAGTCGGCGCTGCGCCCCCTCCTTCCCCCTTGGAAGCAGTGGCATCTTTACCGGGGTGCCGGCAGTTTTCGATTTAATAGTTTTTTCAGAGAACCCATTCCATGCCCGGTTTCTAATCGGGAAAGAAAGATTACTTATATGCATTTGTTCTCGCATACGAGATAAGAAAAGAAGAGATAAGTATGTCTGTCTGTATGTTTATCTGAGCACTGCAACAGATTGTTATTGGGTTGTATTTCAAAATTTGAGCGTAATCCCTTATATGTATTATTACTTCTTTACGCTTTGCCCTTCTGTCCTCTCTCTCTCTCTCTTTCTCTCGCTCTCTCTCTCTCTATATATATATATATATATAAATAAGACGCAGTGAGAGAGAGAGAGAGATAGAGAGAGAGAGAGAGAGAGAGAGAGAGCGAGAGAGAGAGAGAAAGAAAGATTCAGAGAGAAAATAGTTAATAATAATAATAATAATAATAATGAAGCTTATATAGCGCATATCCCGCAATCAGTTCTATGCGCTTAACACTTACATTTACAATTACAATTACAATTAACGATGATAACAATAACAGACAAATGTTTAAAAATGTAAGTGGGCTAGGAGTCAATAATAAACAGGTGAGTCTTAATAACACAATAGTTTTCTTACAATCATTTGTTAAATTATAACTTCTTTTACACTTGCTAATTTGATTAGATGGGGCTACGTTGAATATAAGTTTGACTGCCCAATGTAATAAATGTCACGGGACAAATTAAGACTGACTGACTGTGTCATCATCTCTACCTATGCCTGAAATACAGTCATAAAAACATACATTAAGTGTGAAATATAAGCCTTCTCTTCCCATTGCCATGTTCACCTCACTAACTTTTCCATTCTCAAAGCTTCCTTTATTTTATTTTCTGTTCACAAAAATTGTTTTTCTATAGACTGTAGGAAGACGAATTGATAAATAGGAATTTGTTTTTGAAATAATAGATTTAGGGGGAGGCCAAGGTGGTCAAGCGGCAGCGCAATAGGCTAGCGTAGCGAAGGTCCTGGTTTCGAATCCTGGTGAAGGCAAGGATTTGTTTTTCTGATCTGGAAAGGGATGTCCCTAAGTCTACCCGGCTCTGATGGGTACCTGAATTTAGTTGGACTAAAGTAGATGTAGATGGGTATTGTGCTGGCCACACAATCCCATAGTAAGCTGTGGCCACAGAAACTGGTGAACGCTGCTTCACTGGCACTATGGTTCAATTTGGTCCGTCGGAAGTACTTTACTTTGTAGATTGTAAGACTAGACGTGATATCACACATATCGAGCAATGATTTCTGATTGAAATCCAATGACAGACAATGTGGACGGACAGTAAAATTACGGTAGCCGAGCGGCAGCGCGTTCGACTGGCGATCCAAGGTTCCTGGTTTCAAATACTGGTGGAGGCTAGGATTTTTTTCCCAAGTTTTGAGGGTGTCCCTGAGTCTACCCAGCTCTGATCGTAGTTGGGGTAAAGTAAAGGCAGTTGTGCATAGTGCTGGACACACAATCACCTAGTATGCCGTGGCCACGGAAACGCTGCTTCACCGGCCCTATGGATCCAATGGGTCCGACGGGATATTTTAATATGTGACCTATTAACACTTCTTCTTCTTCTTTATGTGCCAGGTCTGGAACAGACATCGGCGGTCATGACTCTCCATTCTTTCCTGTTGTTAGCTTTTTGCAGCTAATAGTTATATTAACATTTATGTAGGCCTACTCGTGATTATGTAATTATAATATATATATATATACTAGTGGTTATGCCCGTCAAAATGACGGAGAAACGAATGACGAATGTGTTTTGATAAGAGCGAAAGAAAAAATATACAATAAAATATACACTAATATATATATTAAAATATACAGTAAAAACTAGAAAGAGAACGTTTCTTTTCGGTATTTATTTTTTGTTCTCTTTACTTGTTTCTGGTCGCCCTGGCCCACTACTGTACCCAAGGGCCTCAAAGACTGGCGTAGTGTGTAAACCGCCGATACATTCCCATTAAGAATACACCGGCGGGCGAACGCGTGGGGGACAGCCCCCGGAGCGGGTCCAAAATCCATTGCACTGATTAGAGGCCACGGGGTCTCGGTGAGGAGGAAGCAATTGACGTTGCATTCCCGTCTCGAGAACCACCCGGTGCCTGGAAACCTGTACTTATAGTATAGGATTTGCGCTACCGGGTGACAGTGCAGGTATACGGGCGAGCCACCACGATATTGATCCTTAGGGGAACCGCAGTGAACGGTCGCTGGCCTGCGGAAACCTTCCCTGTTACACGGCACGTTCACTCAATCCTAAAGGTTACGCCCTGGACACAAGAGCCAAAAGGCTCGTCCGGGTTTACTAAGAGACTTTTTAACCTGGGTCGCCCTGACCCTGGCATATGTGTTACTGTTAAGCTTCTCGTACTAAAACGTAGCGAATAGTTGTTTTGAATTGTTATTAATAATATTAAATTATTAAATTAAGGATAATATACTATCTAAAAGAAAAAAAATCACAAATACCAAACAATAAAAAGGTAAATAATAAGAAAAAACGTATAGTCTCGGTAGAAAATAATATTTCAATACAATAAAAACTAAAGTGAGAACGATTTTTTTCGGTATTAAATTTTTGTTTTTGCTTATTGTATCAATAAAACAGTATTGATAATGTTTCTTTCGGTATTTAGTATTTTATATTGTGTCCGGTTGCCTTGACCCTAGCTTCTGGTATTTTAAAAAAATCATTTACAGTCTCTGATTCGTATCATTTAATGTATAGAATGAATAAAGTCGCATATTAAAGGATGTAGTCAATAGCGACGTGAATCAATTAGCCTCAATAATTAAAACATGTGGTTACTTTTACTTAAAAGGATAATGCAAAACTCCATTTGCTATATACGGTTATATTTATTTGCATATATATATATATCTTAGTTGTTTGTTGTTCAATGTTAAATGTGCTCTGAGCTTACATTACGTTTGTTGGCAGCTATCTTATCTTATATATTACAGACGCTCCTTCTATAAAGAAGATTATTGCGTCCTACTCTTCCGAGTCTAGTCTTGCATTTTTGTTAATGTTTTAAATGATGTTAAGTTACTAGTTTTCCCGGTTTGTTCAGGCAACCCATTCCATGCCCGAATGCTACTCGGGAATAAAGAGTACTTATATGCATTTGTTCTAGCTTAAGGGACAAGGAAAGTGTTTTTTGTCTTTATGTTTATCTAAGCTTTGCAATATGTTTTTATTGGGTTGTATTTCTAAATTTAATTTAATGCCTTTTTTATTATTCGGCCTACTACTTTACTCTTTGCCCTCCTACCTCTACTGTTTCTAGCTATAGAAGACACATGTTCGAAGTGAAATCGCAAAAGTATAATATGAGACAATAAGGTCACTTGTCTTTAAATTGAGTAATAGGATTGGTTGAACACACAGACAGTATATTTTATATAATATATAATATAGATATTTAATTATTTTTTCCCATATCAGAGTCGTAGGCAAAGTAATGCATAACCTTAATGACTTAAACAAAGCACCGGTAGCAAACTATCTATTTCAAATTTGTTTTTTTTTCTTACCAAACTTTATAGTACAAGTCTAATCTCTGTATTTACAATAATGTATGCAGTAAATGGTACAATCACTTTTCAAGATCACGTTATTTAGAATTTCTGCAGGCACTTTTAATTCTATAGGTGAAACAAACAACTAACTACACTGACTCTATTGTTGTAGGTAACGAAACAGCTAGAAACTTTGCCCCCCTCCCTTTAACATAAGTACGTTATAAAATAATCCCCCAGTAGAATAAAGAAAAAATAAAGAAGTGACGTCAAATCAAGAGGAGGCAGCACTGACCTACAAAAAGACAACTTCTTTTTTCGTGTGTTTAATTAACGAAAACAATCTTTAGCCCAGCAATTATAAATAGAGGAATCTCCAGAACAAGGGGGCGTAATTAGGAACAATGCACATTGTGTGTCTGGACGGGGAAGGGCAAAATAACGGGCAAATTTAGAAAAAACTAAAAAATGTACATAAATTAATAGTAAAATAATAGAAAATTCAATTTCAATAGTATTAAGGTGTTATAATGTTATTTTTATCTATTTATTTTAAAGCATCTATACACCATATAGCTGTATTTCATAGGTTCTCAACGGGAGCGTAATCGCTCCCCGGGGGGGGGGGGGGCGGTGACAAGCTTTAAGGGGCCGCTGACGTTGTCGGGGGCGATTGGGTGGGGGGGGGGGCGGTGAAGGGCAAGTGGGCGGTACAAATGTACCCGAAATAATTTGAAAACCTCAGTTTTTATAATCGATTCGTTTTTGGATGAAATGTGATGTAAATGCAAGTGTTGCATTAATATCTGATATCCACCAAACAGTAGGCCTACAAATTAGTATACTAATAAGAAATAAGAATCGCAATGACATTTCGAAGGTTCTGGGTTCGAATCCTTGTGGATGCTAGGATTTTGTTCCCGTGTCTGGAGGGTGTCCCTGAGTCTATCCATCTCTTATGGGTAACTGACCTTAGTTGGGGTAACGTAAGGGCAGCAGCTGTGCATAGTGCAGGCCACACAATTCACTAGTATGCCGTGGCCACAGAAACTTTTGAACGGATCGATTCGTTCAGACAGGTACTTTACTTACTTACCTCCATTTAACAATCACCCCCTCCCACACACACACTTTTTTTTCTACCTTAAAATTACGCTATGTCACTAAATGTTATTTTGGATGCATTGGCTATTCGCTCAATTAATGGGTTATCTGCAACGATTCATTCAAATTTGAAATTACTATACGCTTACCTGCCAATGTATTGGAATGAATTATGTTAATGTTGTTGGTGGGATTGAGATAAACAAGCATGAAGCGAGGAAAACATTGAACTAGAATTTGATAATTTTTTGTGGTTTGAATGTCTTTGTCACGCGTTTTTTAAAAAGTAAACATCGCAAAGTTGTTGTTTTTTTGTTTTTCATGAAACCAGTAACAAACGGGAAAGAATAGCTAGCGATAAGTCTTAAGAATGATACCACGCCCTTCTGATAACGTCAAGCGATTGCTTTATAACACGCGCACACACACACGGACACATTAGCAGTATCCACACACCAGTAATTTGGGGCACGGCGGCCGAGCGGCAGCGCATGTATTGAATGTCATGGGTTCGAATCCTGGTGAAGGCTAGGAATTGTACTCGGGTCTGGAGGGTGTCCCTTGGTCTACCCAGCTCGGATGGGTAGGTCCTACCTTATCTTAGTTAAGGTAAAGTAAAGGCGGCATGGCATTGTGCTGGTTATACAATCTACTAGTATGCCGTGGTTACAGAAACTGATGAACGCTGCCACCGCCCCCATGGATCAATATATTCCGAAGGGAAACTTTACTTGTTTTATATACCCCAGTAAACTCTATTAATAATAAGAGCCTTAATTTTTCAAGCTTACTAATTAGGGGTGCGTTCATTTCAGTCTCAGGGAACAAGTCATAGCTTTAAATGGCTCGCACAGTATCCATTTTTCCTATTGGTTTGAATTATTATTATTAGTTTATTTTTTTTTAAATATTATAATAAAAATTAAAAATGAATATAATTTTTTGGAACTAATGATTAAATTGATGGTAGTCTAACATTTTACATCATATAATTTCTAAATAATAAATTCTCAATGATTCCGATTAGTCGTACCCCGCCCCCCCCCCGGCCCCCATGACTCTGTTATCTGTAGGCCGCCTACACATTCAACCTAAACGATAAAGTTCTAACGAACGGCACGCCCGTCTTTCACGTAGCACCTTCCACGTCTGCTGAATTATTTAACAATTTACTGCTTTAACTGATTAACTACCGTGAGCGGCTGGGAGCGCCACGTTATTTTTTTTTAAACATTTTGCCGTGTTTAAAGCTTAATTTTTGCATTATTTCTTTAAATTTTTGTCCGAAACGTGTAGTTGTCGACATGAAGTTTATTTAAGAACCTAATTTTGTTATAAGAGCGTAAGCATTCTTAGTTTTGTGGTAAATGTCGGCATAAAAAAAAATGAACAATTATTTGTATCTTCCCCTTTTAACGGATTTTTTTTGGGATTGGTAACATTATCTTGTTTGTTTCAGCATATTATTATATTATTGTCTAAACTGACAAATGAACTAACTTTTGTGCACATCTTATGTAGAATTTTGTTCCCTACAAAATGATATAATTCGTTTTAAAATATATCATTGGATAAGAGAACAACACACACATACATACGCACATTGAAAAACGTGACACAAATTTAATTCGGTCACAGCCTGTTTTTTTTTACTGCTTCTATTTCAGTAGTTAGAGAGTTAAGGGTGGAATTTCAACACCGGTGTTACCCAAAGTCTGTGCTGCGCCCCCCCACTCCTCTGGAAGCAATGTCGTCTTTACCAGGGCGCCGGCAGTTTTCAATTTAATATTTTAAAAATTGTATATCTATGGTTATTACTTAAGTAAGAGCGCTATTGTTGAAAACTAAAAACTTCACTTTATAGTGAGTTCCGCGAGTGTGGAGAAATGTTTGAGAACCACATCTACAGACCATCCCATTCATAACAAGTAATTTAAGAGTGCTACTTAATAAAGAAAGAGCTGGAGGTGTGGTTGGGAGGAGAGATAGGCGTTCATGAGGTAAACAATTTTTTTGTTGTTCACTACAGGACTAAAAACTTACTCAAAAGAGTTTACCGAAGTCGTATAGTATGACTGGACAGTAAAAAGAGAAGTAGATCAGAAAACATTTAACGCAATAGTATTTCTGAATAACTCATACCCCCTACCCCCTACCCCCCCCAAATGCTTTTTGATTACTACTACTAGTTGTCGACCAGAATAGGTTTACATTGCGCTTTCATTTTACCCCCCCCCCCCAATCTCTCCTCCCCCACCCCCTCCCTCCATTCTGTCAATGACTAAATAGTCCCCCATGGATAGTTTAACAGGTGTCAAGTCCCACTAATGGCAAAAAGATTTTAGTCAACCGTAGAGATTAGCCTACTGTGATGTTTTACTGTGTAAAAAAAGTTATTATAAAAGTACATTCCAGACAATGCTCTAAGTCATGGCGTTGTCAAACTCATTGTACTGGACTGGCCAAAATTTCACAAATCACTTAACATTGCAAAGAGGGAGATAAAAAAAAAGTACATTGGAAATAAACCTTGTTTTTGTCTTTTTCAAACAATAAAAATTTTTTTCTCACGGGTCAAATATAACCACTGATCTATAACAAGAATGGATTAGGCACGGAAGTAACATCCTTGAATCATTTTCAGCCATTTTGTTTCTACTGTCACTGATCAATTTATATTTATATAATTACTTTGAGTTTGTTTATCATTTTCGATGGTTGTTTCTGTTCTATATTCTCCTAAGCCGTTTGACTAATCGGGTTAAAAGTTAAACGTATAAATTGGAAACGTCCTCCAAAAGAAAAAAAACAATATTGCTTAATTCGTTAATTTAAAAAAAAAAAAACTTAGACCTATTACCAATCACAGTATGATAAGGTTAACCGTGTGTCTGTCCTTATGTTTATCTGAGCACTGCAACGGGTTGTATTGTTATGTATTTCTAAATTAGTGCTTACTGCCTTTATGCATTATTACTACCTTATTCTTTGCCCTTCTATCCTCTCTCTCTCTCTCTCCCCATATATATATATATTTATAAAGAGATAGAAAGAGAGAGAGAGAGAGAGAGAGAGAGCACGATTCAGAGAGAAAATAGTTAATAACACAATAGTTTTCTTACAAACCATTTGTTAAATTATATTTTTTTAGCACTTGTTAATTTGACTAGATGGGACTACGTTGAATATAAGTTTGACTGCCCAATGTATATATATATTAGGCCGATATTTATATAGCTCTGCTAACAATCATAATTTAATCTTAGAGCACATTTAACATTGAGTGAGTAAGAACTCGGATATAATTAAATTTTTTTTAGATCTATAGGTTACAACAAAAATAAAAAAAATATAAAGCTAATTCATAATTCAAAACTTTACAAAAATACGACAAAACAAATAAATTTAGAATCAAAGAACTTCATATAAAAGTAAAACAGTAGGTGTCTAAAAATTTTAAAATAATGTGTTTCAAGGTTCTTTTTTAAACGTTATATAGGTCTATATATAGATGCATCATTCAATCATGTAGTCTGTTAGCGTCTGCTAGTAATTAGCCCGTATTTAATGTGTGGCCTCCACTGGTTGACCTCTTGTTCTTTCTTTCCTTATCAGACGTCACGTGTCGGGCCACTTCACCGTCAACTTATAGCGCACAACTTGTGTTTCTGTCCCCTTTTTTTAATTAATCAATGTTATGTGTTGTTGAAAGCCATTGCCTACTTGTCCTGGTGTTCCTATCTGCTCACTAGCTCATTATGGGATATAGATCTACCTACCTGGAGAACTTAATGAGGACTACCTTGTTGTATTGATGATTTTTAAAGTTGTTTTTGTGTGGCTAGTCCGTAAATTATACATTAAAGTGTTTAGTATTCAGTGAAAAAACAAAGTGCTTCTGTGGTTTCTATAAAAGTGATTATTTCTTTTGTGGTAAGTAGAATATGTTGAATAAAATTGTTAGTAAATATAGTAAAACTATAATTAACGTTTAACATCACGAGATTATTTTGACTTTAAGATTATCATATGGGGGGGGGGAGGGGGTAGCCAGGACTGCGAGGTGGTGGGGAGGGAGGTTAGTGCGAAACTGAGGAAGAAGCGTGCAGGGGAAGGGATTATGCTTATAAAGTCAGGGTAGGAACGAAAAATAAAAAAAGGAATTAGTGTAGCCTACGGTTGGGAGAACTAGTGCACAATTTCTCTCCTAACGTTATTGAAAAACGATTCTTTAATCTTATCATCATCATCTTATCATCTTATCATCTTATCATCATCATTTGAAAATGAGTATACAATTGATTAATTTAATAGAATTCCTGAAAAAAAAATGAAAACAAAACATAAAACTTTTTAGAAAACTCTCTGTTTCGGACATTGTGTTTTTTAGGGCTAAGGAGGGCAGGTGCAACTTTGGCTCTCCCCTCCCCGTGGCTACGCCCATGAAGATTATGCATGGCTCAGTGTCAACTTTATATATATAGGCCTACAAGCTAAATTGACCGGTGTTGCCAGGGAGAAAATTTAATCATATATAATCGGGTAAAAAATAGGCAAGTCTTTTTATTTAAGGGGGAACGGAACTGAGTAGGGGGGGGGGGGACATATTTGGCATTTTTTTCTAAAAATAGAGTTGTTTAGTTTTTGTTAAAAATAGCTTGTTAAACCTAATTGTAACAAAAAATGCATCAAATAAAATATAAAAAATGACGGTTTTGTACTGAAATATTGAGTTTGAAATGTGGGTGTCGACTCAATTTCTTTGTCGATTCTTTGCCTTTAAATGGGTTTTTCTCAATATGTGTTTTTTTTTTGTTTTTGTGCTATGATAATTGTAAAATAATGAGAAGCATTCAAGATAATATGTTGCAATTTGGTATGTAGCTTTATATATTATATCTAGAGGTACTAGACTGGGTTTTAAGGTGAATGTATAATTAGTTTGGCTGTAAAATGTATTAAAAGAAAAAAAAATGCATGAATTTTATACAAAATTCCAATACTAAAATTAAAAAATTCATTAAAAAAAATACTTTTAACAATATTTAATTAAAATTGTGTCTAGTAGCCTACCTAAAATGGTAATAGTACTAAAACACTATTGAAACCAAAATATCTATAATACTTTTAAAAATTGTATAACTTTTGTAATGACTATTTGTTTTCAAAATGGCGGCCGTAACCATGGAAACCATGTTTTTGTCATAAAAATTACTTATGTTTTTATCAAGGCCACTCAAGATATATATGTATATGCAATTAAAAATCATTTTGGTCCAGTAATAACTGAATTGAATTTTTCAGTACCATTCCTCCTTTTAATAAAAATCTATATTGCTCGTGGATTTACAATCTTATTTTTTCAAGTAATATTTATTGATATAAAAATAAATTGTACAAAAAAGGTATAGGCCTAGACTAACTGGAGAATTAAACCCGGGTCGCCCGCATGGCAGTCCGATACGTTAACGACTTAACTATAGAAGACACATGAAAGAGAAATCGCAAAAGTATAATATGAGACAATAAGGTCACATGTCTTTAAATTGACTAATATGATTGGTTGAACACACACAAAGTACACTTTATATAGTCTAATATTATATAGATATTGAGGGACGTAGGTGAAGCATTGCACAGCTTTAATGACTTACACAAAGTACTGATAGCGAACTATCTTTTTCAAATTTGTTGTTTTTTTCTTAACTAACTTTATAGTACAAGTCTAATCTCTGTATTTACAATAATGTATGCAGTAAATGGTACAATCACTATTCAAGATCACGGTCTTTAGAATTTCTGCAGGCAATTTAATTCTACAGGTGAAACAAACAACTAACTACACTGACTCTATTGTTGTAGGTAACGAAACAGCTAGAAACTTTGCCCCCCCCCCTCCCCCCTTTAACATAAGTACGTTATAAATTAATCCCCCAGTAGAATAAAGAAAAAATAAAGAAGTGACGTCAAATCAAGAGGAGGCAGCACTGACATACAAAAACACAACTTTTTTTGGTGTATTTAATTAACGAAAACAATCTTTAGCCAAGCAATTATAAATAAAGGAATCTCCAGAACACGGGGGGCGTAATTAGGAATAGTACACATTGTGTGTGTGGGCGGGGAGGCGGGGGGAAACTGGCAAATTAAAAAAAAAACTACAAATGTACATAAATTAATAGTAAACTAATAGAAAATTCAATTTCAATAGTAGGCCTATTAAGGTGTTATAATGTGATTTTTATATATTCATTTTAAAACAACCATAATTCATATAGCTGTATTTGGACTTAGAAATGTATTGGGGCCTACCACTTTTAAATAACAACACAAACACAAAAGGTGGGTCATCTGGAAGAAATTTGGAGGCACTCAATCCCTCCTTCCGTTTTGGGGTACGCCACTGAACTTTATTCGTGATATAACAACAGGGCCCTACCGTGTGCGTTAACCCTTCCCGTACCGACCTACTTCTATCTATGCTGCCTTCAGTTCCGCTATATACGCGCCCGGGACTGTAAGGGTTAAAATAGTTTCAAGGATGCCAATGCACGATGTCTATTTTAGCGGGTGGCCCCAAACAAAAAGATACAATTATAATATAGGTGAAAGTCTCGTAATAGACTTACGATAGTCCAAGGACGGTATTTTCTCAACATGGGGACATTATGGCATTTAGAGATTCACCAACACGTGTGCCTTTAGGCTGGCTGTAGGTAATACAGTGAATTCATAATTATTTAACGAAACTGTTTCTTGGTCAGTTTACCGATACACACTTAATGACGGCTCTTGTAATAAAAGTAGGCCTAAAGCCTACTGTTTGCTGGTTTAATGTGAAACTATTCAATTGAAACACATTGTCGTTATTTGCCATCCTTTTTGTTTCTCGATGTCCTCCTTTTGACAAACATGTGTCTGGCAACTAGAGACCGACCGAAATTCGGTTTCGGCTTCGTTTTCGGTGCCGAAAGTAGACACAAATCCTCTTTCGGCGTGGTTTTAGGTTTCAGCCGAAGCCAAAAGGTTAGTTTTTGGTTTGCTTTCGGATTTTTCCGAAACTGATACTGACTTTCGGTCATTAGCCGAATATCTATTGTAGCTTTCAAAATTCAGACTGCTACGGTAGTGCTGAATCTAATACACCTATTGATAATTTTATTTAGTTAAAACTGTTGCGATAAATCTATGGGTGGTAGGGATGTTAAACGAAAACCGGAAGTCGGGAGGAGATCATTCAAAATGGTGTCCCACGATTTATTTATTTTCATTTCTCCTAATGCAAAAAAAAAACTTTTTAAAAAAAGATTTCACCACGTTCTAGTGATTAATGGTCCTTCATTCTAGTTTGGCTAATACAATAATAATTTATTTTAGTATAATCAATACAAATTTGTCTTTTTCAAACTATAACTTACTTTGCCGAGGAGGGGGGGGGGCGAATAGGGGGGAACCGAAAATGGGAATCGGAATTTTAGAATCGAAAATAGGTTTTGAGAAAAGAAAACTACATTAACATCCAGAATGTCAAGTAGAAAACTGAAGTTAACAATAAATGCGTTATTTAATGGTTTACTTAAATGGAGTAGTTAACTACTCTAGTTACTCTAGTTAAACTAGTTAATATTTCACAAACATGTCCAGTCTTTTGAAATCTTTTGTTTCGCAATTTCGGTTTATCGTTCGGTTTCGGTGGAATGTGTAGTTAAAATTTTGGTTCAACCGAAAGTCAATGTATAATTTTCTGTTTCGGCCTTTTCTCAAACAATAATATATGTAAAAGTTAAGTAAAGTAGGCTACCCGTCGGACCGAATGGAACCACAGGTCCGGTGAAGCAGCGTTTTCCATTTTCTGTGGCCACGGCGTACTAGGGGATGTGTGGCCAGCACAATGCCCTGGCGCCTTTACTTTACTCTTAACTAGTGTCGGGTACCCATCAGAGCTGGGTAGACTCAGCGACACCCTCAAGTCTCGGGGACCAAAAATAAATCCTAGCCTGCGCCAGGATTCGAACCCAGAACCTTTGGGTCGCCAGCCGAATGCGCTGCCGGGTCGGCCACGGCGCCCCGTGTAACTACATCAACCTGTAATGATAAATATGGAAGGGCGTTGGGATCAAGTAGAGTGGTGGAGAGTAGTTGAAAGGGGCGAGTGGGGGGGGGGGTATTTGAATGACAGTAATTCCCCAATACCACTATTATAAAAACAACCACAACAGAACTATAAAAGAGACAAAAGGCGCACTCGATGTTCCTGTAGGCCTACGTCTGGCACATAAATGTCGTTAGAAATGTTTTGAGTTCCACGAAGCAATGTAATCGTGTGAATTTGTGTTGGTGTTGGGGGGGGGGAGGGTGGAGGTGGAGGAAGGAAAGAGTAGAAAGAGTAGAAATGCACAAATAGAGATAAGTGGTAGGTAAGTAGGACAGACTAACAGAACAATCCATGAAATTAACACTAATTAGTTGACTTTTCAATCTGGAAGGTCAGTCATTTTGGATAGGCCTATATATTTTGTGATATATAGATATATAAATAATCTAAATGTCAATATCTCAATAACATTACCTGGACGCAAACAGTGAAAAATACAAAGATTCCAAATTCTAGGTCAGCTTATCGCGATACACGAACGATATAAACTAGCGACAGACCCAGGTCAGGTACTCTGTGTGTGTTGTTGTTTTTAATTTGAACCCGTCTTTGACTACAGCCCACGAGGGTAGAAGTATCTAGTCTAAAACATAATGTGGAATTGTGTTTTTATATGTTATATGATACTTATAGTTTTCCTATAATCGTTAGAATGTTACCGTGTCACAAAGTTAACGTATACACACACAAAACGGGGCACGAAACTAAGACAAACACAAAACTCTCCAAAACGGATCACAAAAAACACAAATTTTAATGTCTCTGAAACGCTGCCCCTAAGCAATTTGAGATAAATCTAAAACAAAACTTGGGCCTACATATTCTCCAGATTAAGGCTTGGTTAAATTACTAAATAAAACGGAAGTTATCAAATGTTTGTTTTTTTACTCAGATTGACTAACAATGGAGAAAAATATATAAGCAAATAAAAATAATTGGCCAGATAACAGGCCAAGGTTTGCCATCTGTTGATTAAACTCAGATGTTCTACGTATGCAATACTAGCTTCGGGGATGATTTACTTTAACTTTACTCGTAATAGAAATCTGCATCAGGCTTTTTTCATCGGGACTTAATTTATTAATAATTGCTATGGTATTTATGAAATTATATTTAAACATTGTTCCTTAATCTAAAATTGACAAAGGAAAACATTTCAGGAGAAATAATTTCTTTGCTGTTAGAAGAGTGATAAAAAAAATGTTAATTAATCGCTGTATAACGTTATTGTCACTATAACCGCTATTAGTATTGACTTGTTCTATTTTGTTTAACAATTTCTTATACTATCATGCTAGAATCACACGGCTAAATGTATGAGCAACGCGGGAAGTAGCTCCATTGTTTTGGGGGACAACGCCATCAGGGATCTTACCGATAAGGAAGTAGTGAATATGATGCATTAAATATTCATTCAATATGACGTGTGAACATTAAATAGAGCGTGATAGTAGGAGAGTGGTAATGAACATTTTTAACGTCTTATTGATTGCCTTAACTATTATGCATGCATGGTGAACCTGAATGGTCGATGTATTCCAACACTTCCAGTCATATTCGTTAATTTACTGACGCAACAAGCGTATGTGCTTGGTTCCTGGTTGAGTACTAAAAGATGTAGAGTGTAGAGGATAAAGATCATTTGAATAAGATTTGGCTGAAAGAAAACGATTGATTTTGAACATCAGACGTGAAGAATCATTTATTTTGAATGTAAGATAATTTAAAATTCAGTTACCGGAAGTAAACCGGAAGTGCTTCTATGCTTTGACACCTGACCTGTACAGTTTAGTTTAGTGCACTGTGGGCTAGTTGTAAGGTAAAACATTTTTATTAAACTTAACGTGACTAACTATTAATTATCGCATACTAACGTTTGATGTTAAAAACGGAATCCTCATAACTAATCTTGTAGCTTTTGTTCATTTCTAAAAACTATTCTTAAAAAAAAAAAAAAAAAGCCGAAAACATTAATTAACGTTTGTTGACGGAAATAACCAGGAAGCTCATGGATGCATTGAACCCAATAGGTCAGGCCTCAGTAAGACTTGTCAATGTTCTAGTTGTTACTCACGCTCATTCATTAGAGAAGATTCTTGCGACCTATGCTTATCCGTTTTCTTGTGTCTAAGTCTTGCAATTTTGACCAGGGTTTTTAAAGGACGTTACGTTGTTGGTTTTCTTGACTAGTTCAGTCGCATGGTTAGATTTACGCAAAAAACCTTTGTTCAGCTCCAGTATTGAGAATCTTTGGTTACATTGTTTGTGTTGTTTTCTTTCAAGGTTGAACGTTGCTCGGATCAATTTTGTCCGAAGGGTACATTACTCAATTTGTTTCTGCTGGGATATTAGTTTACACTGTTTTTAGTTTCTACTGGAATTAGTTTAAACTGTCTTTACTTTCTACTGGAATTAGTTTACACTGTTTTTAGTTTCTACTGGTATTAGTTTACACTGTCTTTAGTTTCTACTGGTATTAGTTTACACTGTTTTTAGTTTCTACTGGGATTAGTTTACACTGTCTTTACTTTCTACTGGAATTAGTTTACACTGTCTTTACTTTCTACTGGAATTAGTTTACACTGTCTTTAGTGTCTACTGGAATTAGTTTACACTGTCTTTACTTTCTACTGGAATTAGTTTACACTGTGTTTAGTTTCTACTGGAATTAATTAAACACTGTCTTTAGTTTCTACTGGAATTAGTTTACACTGTGTTTAGTTTCTACTGGAATTAATTAAACACTGTCTTTAGTTTCTACTGGAATTAGTTTACACTGTCTTTAGTGTCTACTGGAATTAGTTTACACTGTTTTTAGTTTCTACTGGAATTTATTTACACCATAGGTTCTCAACGGGGGCGTTATCGCCCCTCGGGGGGCGGTGAAAGGCTTTAGGGGGCGCTGAGATTCCCGGGGGCGATTGGGGGGCGGTGAACGGCAAGTGGGCGATACAAACGTACCCGATATAATTGGAACGCCTCAGCTATTTGAATCGATTAGTATTTGCATGAAATATGATGTAAACGCAAGTGCTGCTAAATATCTGATATCCCCCAAAAATAGGCATACATATTATAAAACTAATAACAAAGAGGAATCGCAATGACTTTTCGATGAAGTGGGGGTCAGTATTTGGCAAATATGGTGAACGGCCGGCTGGTCTTATAGTTGATTCACCGGACTGTCAACCTTGCTGACCAATCACTGTCGCCATAACATCTTCTAATATTATTGATATTTTGATCTCAGTTTTACAGAGATGTCCTTTAATGCGTTTGCATCTACTTATAAGAGATATTAAACTATCGTTAAGCGGTATGGATGCGTAGTAATCATACAAACTGGGTAGTCATTATAGTGCTTGGAAATATACATATAAATTCTCTAGTCATATAATATTTATGTAATTTCAATTACGTTTTACGGTTTGATCATTTAAAAGTTATAAATGTAAGCCATTTCTTTTTCTATAAAAGAAACAAAATACAGAAAAAGCTCAAATGAGACGGGTTAATAATCTCTTTTCAAATAACAAATGTTTCCATATTTGATTCAATGGTGATGCCGAACAAGTTATGTTTTGTAATATAACACTGATTATTATTATTTCTTTATATACATTCAACTTTATGGTATTCATTACAAGATTTAATTATTAGAGGATTAAAATAATTTACGTTAAACAGTTGTAAATAAAAATTTCCTGCATTAATTGTTTTGTCCATTTAAGGAGTTGTTATTTTAAACATTCATAATTACAGAAATTACATAATATAGTGCTATTAAATAAATCTCAAATATTTCTAAATTAATAATACAAATCAATTCGTTTTAGAATTAATTATATTTATGTTTAATTAAAATTAAGTCGGGGGGGGGGGGCGGTGAGTCGAAAAAGGTTGAGAACCTATGGTTTACAGTCTTTAGTTTCTACTGGTATTCGCTTACGATGAGATCAGTCTCATGATGAGATCAGTTTAGACCGGGATCGTATCAGACCCATGGGGATCGTATAGTTGAATAATGAAAGTGACATACAGCAGCTCTACTGCAATAGATCAAAACGATCACTATAGTGCACCACAGTAAACACAGCTCTAACAAAAAGGGTTACATTGTGACACGTTAAGTCGATGTCAACTTTACACAGTCGCCTTTACACTTTCTGTATTTCCATGGAGTTTTAAACAGTGGCTTTTATACTTGTTGTATATATTTTACACAAGCGAGACTACAAACGAGTGTAAATAATACGCAAAGCATAGCATATTGTCCATAAGTTTATGTCACACACTCACCATTTCAATCTGAATGAATTTTTTATGCGGCCTAACGTTTTTCTTTGTTTTGAATTCAGTCTTACATATTGACCAAAAAATAACTAAAATTGAGTTAACTGTTCAATATTCTGAAAGAAATAGAAGGTTTAGCTGAGTTTTCCTTGTATTGTGAATTCACGATGGGAGTCTACGGTATGTTCTTTTCTTACAGTGAAATGTCTAGATGTATTTTGTTTTATGAAAGAGTGGAGTTGATATTGTGAAGTTGAGATTTAATTGTTTACGTGTTATTACTGATTTGATTTAAGTTTTCTTTTCTCGAGTGTTTCAAAATCTTTAGTGATTGTGTCCAGTATGATTATCTACGCGGTGCGGCATGAAATAACGCGGGCCGCGGTAAAATCGTGGGGCCTTGTAAAACATAGCCAACATTTACAATTCTTTTTTTTCTTGGTATATTGTAATAATAGTTATGTACCCATCGGACCAAATGGATCAGCAGCGTTCAAAAGTTTATGTGGCCACTGTATACTAGGGGATGTGTTGTCGGCACAATGCCCATTCGCCTTTACTTTACCCCGACTAATGTCAGGCACTCATCAGAGCTGGTTAGACTCTGGGGCACCCTCCAGTCCCTGGAACGGAAATCCTAGCCATCACCAGGATTCGAAGCCAGGACCTTCGGTTCGCCATTCGAACGATCGACCGCCTTGCCCCGTCAATATATATCATTACAGTGAGTTTGTTTATATGTTTGTTTCTATATTTATATATTTAATTAGGCCTAAATGTTTGTCCCCTATAGGCTCATAAGCCGTTTGACTAATCGGGCAAAAAGTTAAATGTATAAATTGGAAACGTCCTCCGAAATAGATTTTTATTTCCTACCTTATAATCATGAATGTGTTGATTTTTTAAAAATCTAAAATGTTAAATCCAACTATGCAAATAAATATAACCGTAAACAAAACTGACCATTTTCGTTCATTTACTATGTTGAACGCCAGATTTACTATGTTGAATGCCAGATTTACTATGTTGAATGCCAGATTTACTATGTTGAATGCCAGATTTACTATGTTGAACGCCAGATTTACTATGTTGAACGCCAGATTTACTATGTTGAATGCCAGATTTACTATGTTGAATGCCAGATTTACTATGTTGAACGCCAGATTTACTATGTTGAATGCCAGATTTACTATGTTGAATGCCAGATTTACTATGTTGAACGTCAGATTTACTATGTTGAACGCGAGGGTCTTATCGGGTTTTCCCTATTCTGCTGTTGTTTTTTTAAAGTGGCGAGACCTTTTTTTTTAAAAATTTACGCACTGCAATTGGGCTTTGAGAGTTTGAATGATATACTTTAAAAAAAATACTAGCGTATGACGCAATGTCTATTAAATCATTTCTTTTTTCATTATAGATCTTAGCATTATTCTTTTAAGTAAAAGTAACCAAATGTTTTAATTATGTAATGGATTCACGTCGCTATTGAGAACATCCTTTAAACAGTTTATAAATTTAAGGATACGACTTATAAAGGATAACTTATAAATGATTACTTTTAAATTCCAGAAGCTTGACAGCAACAATATTTATGCACGTGTCAGGGTCAAGGCGACCAGATATAATAAAATACCGAATATCGTACTGAAATATTATGTTCTAAGTTTTCTTAATTATGTACCCTTTTAATGTTTGGTATTTGCGTTTGTTTGTTTTTTCTTTTGGATAGTACAGTATTAATAATTTAATAGTATTAATACCAAGTCAAGTCAACACAACTGTTCACTACTTTATAATACCAGAAGCTGGACGGCAACAATGCCAGGGTAAGGGCGAACAGAAACAATTAAAAAGAACACAAACTAAATACCGAAAAGAAACGTTCTGACTCCAGTTTTTATTGTAATATTGTCTTTTCTTGTCGTTTTCTCTTAACAAAACACACCGTAGTCATCTGTTTCTCTGTGATTTTGACGGGCATAACCACTAGTATTGTAATAATAAAATATGAAAATTGAGGGGAAATTCAAAGACCAGTTCTAATAAAATATGCTACTTATAAACTAGCAAAGGCGATATTAGTGGGTCACGAAAAAGCTTAACAGTATAAAAATAAAATTTAAAAAAAGATTGTGAAATTATGCTTTGCACTATACACGAATTTGAAGGAAGTTGTATCATGCGTTGCACTTGTTGTATTGAATTATTTATTTATGTGTCTGTGCTCAGTGTGTTCAGTGTGTGCAATTCAGCATTTATCCCAAATATTTAATGTGTTATGAAATATTACACTTGTTTTCTTCACCCTCACCCGTAGGACTCATTTTGATGTCTGTGAATATGTGAAGCAGCGTTCCTAGGCGTACTAGGAGATTGTGATGCCAGCTTAATGCCCAGTCGCCTTAAATTTTTCCTAACTAATGCCAGTTACCTTTCCTGGCTGGATAGACTCAGGGAAAGCCTCCATTGTTGAGTCTTTCCGCCCGCAGCTGAGATTTCTCCACAAGAGCCTAGTTTAGGATCATGCACTCCACTGCAGGCAAGGTATGAGTGTGTCATCTTAGCTCCAACCTCTGTTCGGTTGAGGCTAGCCCTATAAATGGGGAAAGCCTCCCTACCCGGGAACAATCCCTAGCCTTCACCACGATTCGAACCTAGAACGTTTGGTACACCAGCCGAACGCGCTATCGGCCACCGTGTCCTCCATTCTTCAAGTGGATGCCTTTGGGATTTGAATTTAGCCCAAGAACGATTGACCTCCTTAACAGATTCTTCAATAAGCGCAGAAATTATTAGTTTCTTTCATTGTTAGATTCACAAAGAACATATTAATGTAAATAAGCCTAATGCAATTATTGCTTAATAAAAATAAAACTTGTTTCTCTCTATTTCCTACTGTGCTTGATGAAACTCCCAATGGTAACCTAATAACAATTCCTTACGTTATTAAGGTTTTACAAGTTATTAATATTCAATAAAACTTTAGGCGATTTTATAATAAGAGTGGTGTTTTTTTTTATATTTTAAATCATCGCAGTATTCATTACATCAGCTAGCCGTGCTGTGGGGTGTTCGTTTCATGCTCCAGTAATAAAACATTTTGAAGTTCTTGACTGCGCAGTGGTTGAATAGGCGTGATGATAAAAAAAAAAGGAGTGGGTATTTGTCCATCAGAACAGAGAACATATTCTATAAGTAAATTCTCTAGCGGAGACAGCGACCAACAGACTAAATTAGCAGAATATCGTCAGAGTATCAGACTAGCAGTAGCTTGACACTGGAGACGAGGCAACAAGTAGGCCTATAAATTGGTTTTAAAAGAAACTCTATTAGAAATTAGAGAAATAGAAACTCGGATAGAAACTAGATTGACAGAAATTAGACTAGAAACTAGAGTAACAGAAATTAGACTAGAAACTAGAGTAACAGAAATTAGACTAGAAACTAGAGTAACAGAAATTAGACTAGAAACTAGAGTAACAGAAATTAGACTAGAAACTAGAGTAACAGAAATTAGACTAGAAACTAGAGTAACAGAAATTAGACTAGAAACTAGAGTAACAGAAATTAGACTAGAAACTAGAGTAACAGAAATTAGACTAGAAACTAGAGTAACAGAAATTAGACTAGAAACTAGAGTAACAGAAATTAGACTAGAAACTAGAGTAACAGAAATTAGACTAGAAACTAGAGTAACAGAAATTAGACTAGAAACTAGAGTAACAGAAATTAGACTAGAAACTAGAGTAACAGAAATTAGACTAGACACTAGAGTAACAGAAATTAGTCATAGAAACTAGAGTAGCGAAAACTCGACTACATAGTTAAAACTCGACTGCTTATTAGATATTTCTCCAGTCTAGCTACATTAAATGAAACATGTAATATATGATTGCTGAAAAAAACTGTCAGCTTGAGCAAATATTTGAACAGACGAAGTGACTCTTTATAAAGGTATTACACATTTTGTTATTTATTATAAAGTTAGCTGCACGAAGACTATGAGTACCTAATAAACAACAAATTGCATGTTCAAACCTGTGCAAGTGTCACTTAAAACGAACATCTCTTTGATATTAAAATAATAAATCTAAATTTGTGTGCTATTTAAAAAAAAAAAAACATTTTTATGTCATATAGTTCGAGTATTGGATACATGAATTTATGATATATTAAAACTAGATAATGCGCGCCTTTTGAAGTCGCTTAAAATGTCTTTAATACATCATCTTTTTTTTAATTTAATGTACCTTTGAATGGATAACCTAATGTTGCCAAAGTGTCGTTGATATTTAATAAAACGGTCGTCTTATATATTATGACAGATAATATTTCTGTACAGATGGTTATAATGTCTTAAGATTATCTTGTGTGTTACAGGCAGTGTTCTATACAGAAGCAACTCTTGTATTTTGATGAGAGTTTTGAATGATGTTGTGCTGTTTTGTTTTCCTGATCTGCTCAGGCAACCCATTCCATGCCCGGAGAGAAAAAGACATTATATAAATGTGTGTTCTTGCAAATGAAAATGAGACCGTTTATTTTATATTTATATTGAATTTATCAATCTCAGGGCAGGTCACACCTGAATTAAGTATAGACTCACAAATACTGATACGAAGTAAGTATCAATTCAAATATTTAATTATCAAATCTTCAATTCATTAACATATATACAAGAGTAAAAAGCATAGTCCAAATCATAGCATAAAGTCTAGTCCCTAAACACGTCGGGTCGTTCCGTAATTCCGCGTCACAGTTTCTAAAGACATACGTCAAAGATTTTTTTAGTAATTTTACGTCGTGTTAGAGATGATAAAAATGTCTTAATAAAACAGGAATATATTCTAAACCCTAACAGAAATAAACAATATATATATATATTTTTTAAAACCGTTTGTGAATCTGAGACATGTAATATATTATTGTGTCGTATTTCTAAGTTAAAACGTGAAAGTAGTTGTATTACTATTTCCTCATCACCATTCTTTCCTTTAGTGTGTCCAGGTATTGCTAATATTCAAGGGATTTAGAGAAAAGTAATTCAAGATTGTGCTTTATTTTTGCCTCTTATCTTATAATACCTTATATTATACATTGCAGACGCTTAATGACAAGTCTTAATGAGGTGTGGCCTTTTCAAACGGAAGAGATCATAAACTTCCCGTGACATTTCCCGCCATTTTCGTAAACAAAAACCATGCTTTTGGTCGTGTTTGACAATTGATTTCAACCTCGACGGCCGGTTCTGGTATTTTAGAAAAATTTAAAGGATACAATATTAGTTATGAGGAATCCGTTTTTAACATAAAAAAAAAAATTTGTAGGCGATAATTAATACTCAAATCTTTAGTCGCGTTAGGTTAAAGTTAGCTTTGTTTATAAAATAAATTAGTCAAGAGTTGCGTCATTGGTTATTAATAAAAAAAAAGATGCGTAGATTCATAAAAACAAAAAAAAAGAAAATTCTTTTACATCAAGCTATTAGTTCGAGATTGTAAATAGGTGATTCTTCAAATCTGGCATTCACAATTCATCGTTTTCTTTTTGCTACATCTTTTGGAAATGAAATAAAATTTAATTTTCGACATCTTTTCTTACAACCAGTAATGCAGCAAACAGACATTTTTCGAATCAAATGATCGAATACGACCGGAAATGTTTTTCTATTCGACCTTTTATGCATGCATAAATCGTTAAGACTTGTCAATCCTTAGTCTGAGTCTAGTCTTGCATTTTGTATTAGTGTTTCAAATAATGTTAAGTTACTGGTTTTCATGGTTTGTTCAAGCAACCCATTCCATCTCCGGATGCCACTTGGGAAGAAAGAGTACTTATATACATTTGTTCTCGCAAAAGGGATACAGGCGCGTCCCGTTCTCAGGGAAGCAAATGTTAGCAATTCCACCGATGAAAACTGCCAGACACTTATTTATGACCTGAATTGGCGACAAAATAGGAAGCAGAGATGTTTACGAATGTACAATCAACAATACTTTAATTTGCCACACGGTAGACAAGTACGATCAAAAGCATTCAAAGAGAATATATACGCTATAAAAAATAGTAAGGTCAGCAGCATAGCTTAAACTTCACGAGCCAAGCATATAGGCATACCGTTAGGTTTTAGGAACCAAATGATAGCCATAGTTGTGTTAGTTATTATTGGTAGATGGCCGGTAAGTTGTAGAATGTTGTTTAGAGGGAAAAGTTGTGACGTAACAAATATCTTTTTTGTGTGTGTGTATATTTGCTCAAGGTGTGAAGGGAAGTTTTGTTATCTTGTGATAAGTGCTTAAGACGTAAATTACGTTATAATGGAGTTTTAGGTCAATCTACACAGGTGAAAGATATGCTGTTCATATTGTTTAAAACAGTTTATTGGTTCTTTGACATCTTTCTTAGGGAAAGGGGAAGGGGCGAGCGTGAAAACACGCATTTTTCTAATAGTGTTTTTTTTAAATGTTATCTTATATATTACAGACGATCCAAGATTACATTATCATTAAAAAAGATTATTGCGTCCTACGCTTGTCCGTGCTTCGAGTCTAGTCGTGCATTTTTATTGGTGTTTTTAAGTTACTGGTTTTTCTGGTTCATTCGGGCAACCCATTCCATGCCAGGATGCCACTCGGGAAGAAAGAGTACTTATATGCATTTGTTCTCGCATAAGGGATAAAGAAAGTGTTTTTTTTTTTTGTCCTTACGTTTACCTCTGGTAATATGTTTGTCAATTTTAAAGGATATTAAATATTTTTTTCAGTATGGACATAATATATTGGAACGCCCATCGGCGTTGAAAGTTAATAATGTAAAGTAGTGTTGATATATGTTCCACTATTAGATTTGAAAGATGGAAGAATATTTGGCATTGATAGAAATGTATGCTAACCTTTCGTTGCTCCTTATTTATCTTATAGAAGTTTTACAGATGTTTCTTCTAGATAGAAGATTACTCCAAAACTCCTGCAGTCCGGTGAATTAACCGCAGGACCAAAGACTATAATAAGATGAACCGCTTACTTTGATAATTCTGCTAATTGATAACTTGAAATACTTAGTTTAGGAATTCCCGATCGCACCCTGTCCTCTAGACTTCCGGTTTAGTAATTCGCTATGATTTTCTCAATGGAAATTTAACATTAAAATCGAAAGTTGTATACAGCGTAATTCTGTAGGGAAGTTTAGGATATCATTAAAGACAGTTTTGTTGGCTGCGCACGGAGAAAAACAAGTATTAAAGCTCTAAAAATAGAACAAGCGGTCCATCTCATTATATAATCTATGATTTAACTCAGTCGATTCCGTTGTATATGTTTGCGTCCTGTTATCCATGTTAAGCTTATCATCACAGGATTCTAAGATTTGCTTTAATCACCAGAAGCTATGATTGCATTGTGTTTGTCGTTGGATGTTCGTGTCCGGCTACAGCAAGTATTGATTAACATTTACAGGAAATAACATTTATAGGCTTGATGAAATTATGGACAGGTGCTGAATGCTGAAGAGCTGGTATAATGGGCCCACGACCTCTGCTTTTATTATCACTGATAACTCAAAATACTTTTGGAAAAATGTAGAAACAGATAAAGTAAATCTTGGTTAATTTTGGTCTATTTCCAATTTGTTTCCCAATGAATCTTCAATCGAATTTTGGTTTCAACTGTAGAGTCAAAGGCACCCTATATCACATTTATATGGCAGTGTGCTATTCAACCGTAGAGGGAGCCACGTTATTAACTTTTTTCGGTTGCTGGGTGGGGGCAGTCCAGAAAGACATTTTTACGTAATTTTAATCTGTTTTTCATGTCTCTGTATTAAAAAAAAAGGTTTTTGATGAACAAATACATATGTAAGTCGAAAATCACTTCTAATTTTATTTATTACTGTGTAAATTACGTTTCATGAACAAAATATCATAAAGTGATTATACAAGTATCATATGTAAGACATGATCCCAGTGGCGCATTTAGGCATGTTCCACATGTTCCATTGGAATAGGGGCCCCCACAAAAAATGGGCCCCCACATATTGCAGAAATATTTTTTTAAGTGAATACCCCATTCTTTCGTTGAAAATGTAAAATAAAATTCATTTATTCCCATACAATTTTAAGCGCTCCAGTCCAACTAAGCTAAGCGCAACATACAATTTATGTTTTACATAAAGGAACATGAATTAACGGGACTTTTCTGGAAGGCAGGGCGAGGCCACGAGGGGCCCCCACATTAATTTTAGAACGGGGCCCTCACAATCAAAATACGGCCCTGATGATCCACTGTAGTAATCATTTCTTGAGGTGGCCAATAAATAGTGTTGTGTAGGCCTACCAACTTAAAATGCATAATTTATACAATTTTTTTTTTCAACTGTTCTGATCTATTTACATTTATAAAATCTTAATCATTATTGATTGAATAAATGAATACACTACATAACGCTTCTGTATCTATGGGCCTCCAAGGCTACTTCTTCTTCTTCATATTATTGCGGAGACCACTATAGGACCAAGGAAAGAGTTCACAATTTAACAACATATAAAATTTTAAAATATCACAAACAAGAATTAATAACAGATAATAGAGTTTCACTTGAGGTATTTGGTCCAGTCCTTCAGTGAAGATTTTAAAGCGGGTGCGTGCGTGTGGGACATGCAGTTTAAGCTGATGACCTTGGGTAGAAAGGGACACATGTTGGATGCGACCTGGCTGTGTGGACATTTCCATGTGGCGGTTAGTGACCTTGTACAAAGTAGTGACCTTGTTAACTGCTCTGCGGTATTGTAGGGGCTCAAGTTGGAGTTTGGACCCTGAACCCAGCGTTGGCTTGGTGGGTGAGAAAAGAAGAGCGCCAATTCTTTAGAAGATAATATGAGAGTGTTCCTGTAGTTCCCTATACGCCGTGCTGCGTGGCGATATGCCGCGGACAGGAGTACGGAACAAAAATCACGTGCCACATCCCTCGACGTTACGCTTTGACAAAATAGCCGAAAGGCTGTATAGGTTCTATTGACTAGGGATCGGCAACCTAAATGACGCGTGCCAGACGTGGCATGCAGAACGATTTTCAGTGGCACGCATGAGACCTCCAAGAAGATGTTTTATTTAATGCAGTCATGACTGCAGGCATATGAAGTCAAAACAAGGTACGTCAAAATAATTAATAGGTAGTAATCACACTGGGCGTAGACTGTTTTAGTTCAGGAATGTTTGTATGGAAAGCTCTCATCATTGGATTTGCAATCAGTGATTGAATCTATTTTTAAGATAGTCAATTTTATTGCTTCTTACTTCTCTTCCAGAAGTAAGTGATACGGATAATACTCCTGGTAAAGTCTTGGCTAGATTCGTTTCTCATCTGGATACAATTAAAGTATATCTTAATAAAAAAAATATTTCTGGTATTGATTGAGGGGAACAAACTGTTGAAGGCGATGTTTCTGAATGACTTGGCCACACATTTCAGTGAGTTTAACTTGCATTTACAAGGACTGGATCGAAAAGCACTTAAAGTGTTGGACCGCTGGAATGGATTTGCATTGAAACTGGACATATCTTGCCGTGAAATCCACTTTAAAACATTTAACTCGTTCCTTAATTTAAGGCAAAATAAGATGGATGAGCGTTTTCAGAAGTGCATTGAAGCACTCAATGCGGAGTTGTCTAATCAAAGGCAAGACTTTCAAATTCATAGACTCTTATCCATACCTCAACAAGACTTACTGGCTTGATCTTACTACAAATTACTTAGATCTGGATCTTTTTATAGGTGAGTGATATTGGCATTTTTTTAATTTTCAACTTCCGAATAATGGGCATCCAATCAAAATGTGACGATTTGCGGGAAAATCCTAAAGGAATAGTTAATTATGAAAGTTTTATGTTGTCAGCTTTTCGTTTTATTTGCACTATTGAACATTTGTAATCGCACATGAAAGCTCTTTTATGCATGCCAAGACGTCACTTAAACTTGACCACTCAGAAGTGACTAAATATGTTTCGGACATTGAACAATTAGCGAAGAGCATTCAAGGATAAGGCGCTCATTAATTGATACATGCTAATTGCATTCCAACTAGATTGTTTTGATCATCTCTCTTAATTAAGCATAAATATAATTATTTCGAAAACAAATTTGTTTGTTTTATTATTGTAATAAATATAACAGGCTCTTATACTAACAGTTAAGTATGTATTTATTGTAATTAGTATTGACTGCATGAGTGCAAACAGCACTGCAGACTTGCTAATAGAAGAATTGTAATTATTAAGTTTAAAAAAAAACAACTCCTTATTTTAACTTTATTAATTCAGAAAATGTTTTTTTACAATGTAAATTTACTCTATACATCTAATTACTCATTGAAAAAGGTGAATAATGCTGAATTTCTATAAAGATATAATAATTTAAAAGCAACACTATTTATATTTAAAAAATGAACTCGTTTGGCATCACTAGCATCAAATTTGGAGAATTTATTTAAAGGGAGATAATTAACTCGCTTGCTTTGCGTTAATATCTCTAATGTTCTTTTTTTGCTTTCTTTTAACAAAAATTAATAACTTACATGTTATAGCTTTAAAATGATCAAACTATAAAAGATAATTGAATATTATATAAGTATTATTTGACTAAATAATGTACATGCACATTTTTAAACATTACCTTAGCTACCTAATTCGTAGGATTACTTCGTATCTATTCCACTTTAATGCAACATATTGTCAAAGACTGAAAAGGTATTAATATATTTAATAATTTATTAGCTGGAATCTCACATACTATGCTCTATGCTGAGATCAAACTATAAATTTTTGGGCTAATACTAGAATTATATCTTGACAAAAAAATCGAATATCGATAAATGAACAATAAATTTGTAAGTTAAGAAATGAAATTATGCATTAGCTATAAATGAAATATGAAAATAATAAACAGGTTAATTTGTTATTAAATAATAAAACGCTTTAATGATTTTTTCTATTACGCTCCTTTTCTTTTGGTCTTGGTCTTGCTACGGCACTAAATAAATTGTCTTATAAAAATAATGTAGTTGAGCAGTTTGACTTTCACGCTGTTGGCACGCTGAATGATTGAGAAATGCTAGTTTGGTACTTTATAAGCTAAATGTTGCCGACCCCTGCGATAGACTTTTACAACCTAAAACAGCACTTAAATAAGTAAGCCAGTGTTGTTGTTTTTTTGGTTACGACTGCGAAGTTTGAATTATATGTTCAATGGTAGCTTGTTGAATATATGGAGCATGGTGGCAGAGCGGCTGCGCATTTGACTGGCGTACCGTAGGTCCTGGGTTCGAATCCTGGTGAAGGCTAGTATTTTTTACCGGGGCTGGAGTGTGTCCCTGAGCCTACCCAGCTCAGATGGGTACCTGACTTTAGTTGGGGTAAAGTAAAGGCGGCTGGGCATGGTAATGGCGACACAACCTCCCAGTATGCCATCGTTGCAGAAACTTGTGAACGCTGCTTCACTGGCCCAAGGGATCAATTTAGTCCTAGGACATACTACTAGCTTGTTAAATATACAACGTTTCCACACAATATTTTTAAAATTGATATTTTAATAATTTGACAAAAACAAAGAAAAAAAAACAACGAAAAAAAAAATAACAACAAACAAACATGCATAGTGTCCTTTTTCTTCTGCTATGCCTTTCATGGAATGACCACTGGTCAACCCGTGACATGGACTGATTACTAGTAAACTTGTGACATGGACTGACCACTGGTCAACATGTGACATAACAGTTCATCACCGTTGTGTGTTTAGCCGGTCGGGCAATCTCGCTTTTCCAGGATCGCTAAAACTTCAGCTACGCGGTGTCTGGCCGGTCCAGGATAACTTAATTTGGGTCCGTGACCTTCCCTCCATTAATTCCAATCATTTTTTTTTATGGGGGAGGGGGGGAGGAAGTTGCAGTGTCGGAAGATGAGTCCATTGTCTTTTTTGTTCATCCAGTTATCAATCCCTCTTATATATCTTATATATATTGCAGACGCTCCTTCTATAAAGAAGAGCATTGCGTCTTGTGTTTATCCGTGGTCTGAGTCTAGTCTTGAATTTTTATTCCTGTTTTAAATGATGTTAAGTTACTGGTTTTCCTGATTTGTTCAGGCAACCCATGCCCGAATGCCACTTGGGAAAGAAGAGTACTTATACCAATGTAGTTTTCACATGCTTTGCTGTTTTTACTAGGTTTTGTTGATGTTAAATTTAAAAAAAAAATTAAAAAAGGGTCTTCAACTGGATTTGAAACCAGAGCCTTCGGAACGCCAGTGGAACGCGCTGATGCTCGGGCACCGTGCCCCACCCCGTCCAACATTAATCAAAATGCAAGACTAGACTCGGACCACAAATGAGCGTAGGACGCAACAATCTTCTTTATAGAAGGAGCGTCTGTTATGTATAAGATAAGATAAATGTATTACAAAAAGAGTGAGTGAGTGAAAGAGAGAGTGAGTGAAAGAGATGAAGAGGGAGCAAGTTATTTACTTATTTTTAAATTTATATCAAGCTTATATTAAAAGATAGTTTATTATACGAGTTTTTTGCTTTAGTAACACAAGTAACTAGAATTGCTTGTGCATTGTTAGTGATTAACTACAGCTTATCAAAGACATTACAATATCCACCCAATCATAATCTACTGCCATTTCATGAGATCAATCAAATATAGATTTCTTTTGTTTCGATTTTGTTGTTGTTGTTTGTTTTCAGTTTATCTAGACGTTCGCGATAAACTCACGAAATTTCACGATTAACTTCTTAGAATACGAGTCTTTTCAAGCTCATCGATTTGAGTGCTTAACCTCGTTCAGTTAACGATGATTGATGAATCTCGGAGAAGATCGAAACCAATTCAATAAAATTTTCGATCATCACTATGTACGTCCTTTTTTTTTGTAGTCAATATTTTCTGTATGCTAGCATAAGATAACTAGTAGTAATAATACATAAATCATTCAATTCTAACTTAGAAATACAACTCAATAGTAATATATTACAATACTCAGATGAACATACAGACAAAAACACTTTCCTTATCTCTTAAGCAAGAACAAAATGTGTATAAGTACTCTTTCTTCCCGAGCGGTATCCGGGCATGAACAAAGCAGAAAAATCAAATAACCTTACATCCTTGAAAACACTAATCGAAATCCAAAATGCAAGACTAGACTCAAACCACGGATAAGCGTAGGCCGCAATAATGTTAAGTATAGAATGGAATCTGTGACGTGATAGATAATAAAATATATGATATATATATATCATAGTCTATATAGATGATTACCACGACTCCGCTAGCAAATACAACAAACGCCAATTACGATAAAAATTACATCTATTTTTATTTCTTTTATTTTGTTTGAGCAACGTAAAAATAATATGGAAGAGTAGAAGTTGAAACAAACACCCTTCTTGCCTCCTAGGCCGTCAATAAACTCAAGGTTTTTGTAGTCCGAAAATAGTTGCTATTTAATTTTAGCTAAAACTATCAGATTTAGTGAATTACAGATTTAGTGAATTACAGATTTAGTGAAATACAGATTTAGTGAAATACAGATTTAGTGAAATACAGATTTAGTGAAATACAGATTTAGTGAAATACAGATTTAGTGAAATACAGATTTAGTGAAATACAGATTTAGTGAATTACAGATTTAGTGAAATACAGATTTAGTGAAATACAGATTTAGTGAAATACAGATTTAGTGAAATACAAATTTAGTGTAATACAGATTTAGTGAAATACAGATTTAGTGAAATACAAATTTAGTGAAATACAGATTTAGTGAAATACAGATTTAGTGAAATACAGATTTAGTGAAATACAGATTTAGTGAAATACAGATTTAGTGAAATACAGATTTAGTGAAATACAGATTTAGTGAAATAAAGATTTAGTGAAATACAGATTTAGTGAAATACAGATTTAGTGAAATACAGATTTAGTGAAATACAAATTTAGTGAAATACAGATTTAGTGAAATACAGATTTAGTGAAATACAAATTTAGTGAAATACAGATTTAGTGAAATACAGATTTAGTGAAATACAGATTTAGTGAAATACAGATTAAGTGAAATACAGATTTAGTGAAATACAGATTTAGTGAAATACAGATTTAGTGAAATACAGATTTAGTGAAATACAGATTTAGTGAATTACAGATTTAGTGAAATACAGATTTAGTGAAATACAGATTTAGTGAAATACAGATTTAGTGAAATACAAATTTAGTGTAATACAGATTTAGTGAAATACAGATTTAGTGAAATACAAATTTAGTGAAATACAGATTTAGTGAAATACAGATTTAGTGAAATACAGATTTAGTGAAATACAGATTTAGTGAAATACAGATTTAGTGAAATACAGATTTAGTGAAATACAGATTTAGTGAAATAAAGATTTAGTGAAATACAGATTTAGTGAAATACAGATTTAGTGAAATACAGATTTAGTGAAATACAAATTTAGTGAAATACAGATTTAGTGAAATACAGATTTAGTGAAATACAAATTTAGTGAAATACAGATTTAGTGAAATACAGATTTAGTGAAATACAGATTTAGTGAAATACAGATTAAGTGAAATACAGATTTAGTGAAATACAGATTTAGTGAAATACAGATTTAGTGAAATACAGATTTAGTGAAATACAGATTTAGTGAAATACAGATTTAGTGAAATACAGATTTAGTGAAATACAGATTTAGTGAAATACAGATTTAGTGAAATACAGATTTAGTGAAATACAGATTTAGTGAAATACAGATTTAGTGAAATACAGATTTAGTGATATACAGATTTAGTGAAATACAGATTTAGTGAAATACAGATTTAGTGAAATACAGATTTAGTGAAATACAGATTTAGTGAAATACAGATTTAGTGAAATACAGATTTAGTGAAATACAAATTTAGTGAAATACAGATTTAGTGAAATACAGATCGTTGTTTACGTTACGATTTATGCAACTTTTAAATAATATCGAAGTGCTAGGAGTTTTCTTTTTTTATATAGTAGTTTTATAGTAAACTGAAGTGAAAATGTCCACTGCCCAGTGGCTATAAGGCTAAATTCTATTTTGTTAAAAGTGAGAACATCGTTGGCTCTCTGTTTATATACACACACAGTTGCCAACGACCGGTCACGCAGTAGAGAATGTCCTTTGTCTAAGACACAACAAAAACACAACAACATAAACAACAGCGTAGGTAAGCTGGTGCACACACAGAAAAAAAACACAATACCTGTTTCGGAATTCAAAGATGTATACATTCCAGTGGCGTAGCCATGGGGGAATTGAAAGACAGGATTGCCACTTGCCCTACCCTTTTTTTTCTAGACCAAGAAGTATTTTTTCTACGAGAAGAGAATGCGCGATTGTGTGTGTAATCTCCATTGGCTAATTTAAAGACACGTGACCCTATTGTCTCTTATTTTACTTTTCAGATCTCGCTTTCTGCACAGGTCCTCCCTAGATGATTGGTAAGCGCACCCGACTTCCATACGGGTGACCTGGGTTCGATTCTCCATTGATAACCGCTTTTTTATTTCCATTTTTTTTTTTTCAAAACTTCTAAAGAATTTAAAGATTAAAAGCTTTCCTAAAATGTTTTCAGAATGTAAAATCTAATAAACATATTATAGACGTCTGTGGGAGACTCAGTCTGGAATGGTAGCCTACTACCAGGATAAGATGACAAACCAACTAAATACAGGTCGTGTAGGCTATACATGTATACATACACCCCTGGCGGTGACGTGGTCAGGTATTTTCTGAAACAGGTATCCGGCCACCATATTTGCCCCCAACCCTCAAACACTTTTCTAATAGATCGTATACATTATTCTTTTTTTTTTCTCTTTTCTCGCTGGAACTCCATTTATCAATCTGCCTAATCATAAGTGCGCATGTAATTGTTAGTTTTATCATAGACTATAATATACATGGACCGCTTGCTTTAGTTTTTTATGCTATTATCTTCTTTTTTTTGCATTTCCCGATTCTAAATAAAGTAATTGTCATACAAGTTCTGTTTTATTAAATCGCATTTTTTTCGACTTTATATGAATACTTGTAGGTCCTGTTGTAGGCCTATTAATCCTATTATAGTTGACTATAATAAGATGGACCGCCTGCTCTATTTTTAGAGCTTATGTTCTTTATCCGTGCGCACACAACACTGATCTATAAATGTTTCCACTCTGTACAGCTTTCGATTTTAATTTTTAGTTGAGAAAATCATAGCGATTAAATAAAACGGAACTTGTATATCAATAACTTTATTTCCTGTATAGCAATTACGTTATTTAGAATCGGGAATTCCGAAAATCAGTGTTTCAAGTCATCATATAGCAGAAATACTAAAGCAAGCGGTCCATGTATATTATAGTCTATGGTTTTATGTACCAGCGGTGAATAATAAATAACAAAACAAACAAGGATATATTTAAAGAGTTTAAACAGCACAACGAAATGGTTCTTGTTTTGTTTAATTTTGTAAAGGAGAAGAAGGGCCCCGGTGTCACAGCTAATCCTGGTGTAATGGGTACACTGGTTGTGCTGAGACGGCTGCGTTGGCTAAGGGTTGAAAGAGGTTGTCAAACACACACACAAATTTCTATTTATAATTTTATTGATGACAAAACACAGTACTTGTAAGTTCAGACGTTTATTTACAAGACCAATGCTACAGTTCCACCACATTCAGTCATCCGTTTTTTATAATATTTCGCATCGAGATTTCTAACAGTCCTCGCAAGCGGGTTGGTCTCCCCTCAACTGACGAACAAAACTCCGTTTTTCCCCTCCTAAACCAAGAATTTCAAGTCCCTTCGTCCACCCGACCCAGCCCACTTCCGCATACCAAACATGCAATATGATACTCTAGGCCTAAAGTTCAAGTCGAGCAAGTCTGTCTTTATAAAACGAAAAGGTCAAATGGAGGTCACTACCAACTTGACCGTAACACCCGGATGTCACGATTTAGTCAATTTGTTTACCCCCGCAAGTTATACTTACTGTTATCTATAGACCCCTATTTGAGGTATTATGCTCACCAAGATTACCTCTATTTATAATTGCATGTGTCTTTGTTTGCGTGCAGCGTATGCTGTAAAGGGAAAGGAGATAGTGTGGGAAGCAAGTGCCCTTAAAATGATTCAGTTAATGTTTTCTTTTATTTTTACCGTTTCCCTAAGAATTAACGCGCCATACATTCATGCACGCAATTGCTATAGACGCAACGCGTTAATTCACGTCATAACTAACATAGGGGAAACTGGGGTAAAATGGGGTACTTAAGGAAAAAACTCTTCTATATTGACAAAAAACATCAAAATCAAAACAAATTTAGCTGAAAATAAAAGAATACAACATTGACAACATTGTAACAAAGCATAAACACCATAGAATGTCATTTTTTAAATTTATTGAACTTTTAAAAAAATACACAAATACCCCATTTTGACCCATGCTTGGGGCAAAATGGGGTTCGGCATGGGGCAAAATGGGGTCATGGTAAGAACTTGTATAAAACCATAAAAAAAACATCAAAATTATTCACTATTAATACACAGTTCACGTATAAAGTTTGGACTTTTATTTTTTTTCTTCGAGCAAGTCTTCTTAGTTCAAAGGATGAAAGACCAAATAGCATTTTCTCCATCTTCTGACTAGTTCAGAATCTTGTTCAATCATGTTCAACAGAAAACACAATTTTAAATGCACCTAGGGCCAAAAAAAACATGCCTAATTAGAAATTGCATTCACAAATAAAAATAATTTCATATTTACAGGCCTAATTAGAAATTTCCTTTACAAAAATTAAATATTAAAAAAAAGTAGTATGGGGAAGAACCCCATTTTGCCCCATTGAAACTACCCCATTTTGCCCCATTGTGGTGGGGCACAATAAAATGCATTAAAATTGCAACATGCTTGATTTTATTGTTAAATTAAAGGCCCTGTTTGTCGACAATAAGATATTATTCAGATACAAAAAAAGATTTAGTTCAAAACTTTAATTATTAAGTATCAGTTTCTTAAGTCGTAAGTTAAAAAAATTAGATGAAAAAGATGCAAAAATTTGTATTTACCTTGTAACAATAATTCTGCGTGAAATGTGGACTATAGCTCAAGATGTAGTCGTCTCGTATCGTGTTACTTCAAATCCAATCAATTGCGATAGTTTTTGACGCTCTGAAAGGGGTGTATTTGCAAAACCCCATTTTACCCCAATACCCCGTTTTACCCCAGTTTCCCCTACCCTCCCCACCACAAACAGCCGCCCTTTATTTACTTAAAAAACAACATGTAATAAAACGGTATAGAAAGTATCCGGTATGCGCATAAAAACGTCTTTTCTTCTCTTTGTTGAGTAAGTAACTCGATATGAAAACGTTTCGCACGCTAAGCGCTACCAAAAGGCGCGACGTAGTCCATAATCGGGCTTTGTAGGTCGTGTGGCATCTGTAGACCAGGTAACAAAAACAAACCTCTAACTCCGTGACGCCTCCACCACACCCTCCTCCCCCCTCCATCTCCACCCACCTGAAAACATACTCTATAACAAGTTAAAATCCTTTAAAAATATATATATATATATATTATGGGTACGCTCAACTAACACAAACTGCGGTGGTCCAACGGCAGCGCGACTGAGTTGCCATTTCGGAGGTTTCACGGGGCTTGCATAGCCTACAGGTTGTATTTGCCCATGAGTCTTGTGGGTGTGTCCCTTAGCGTCCATCCATACCTGATGAGCATCTAACAATAACGTGAGAAATGTAAAGTCCACGCACTGGCCACGCTGTAGATGTCTTTTGAAAGTCATAGCTTTGGAAACTTTTAGAACGATTAAAATCAAGATTAAATAATCAATTAAAAATAAAGTGTTAACATCAAGACATGCCAGAGTTAATAAAAAAAATGTTTTTAATTTATGTCATTGCCATATTTTGTAAATAGCAATGAATGTATGAATGTCTATTTGATGACAATAAATGCCTTTAGTTCTGCTTGAGGTTGTGGAGGTCCATGTGCGAAAAAGCAAGGGCGGCTCCACTTCGACAGATTGTGGGCTTTTCTTTCTCTTCCACTTTGAAGGCTTCTGGTTTTTCGGCAATTATCACACAAGTGGGCCTACTTATTGAAGAATAAGAGTATGCTATGACGTGTGGTTTGCGTCTTTCTTTATAAAAACCCTTTCTACAATATAACAAACATGTATCATTCGCACGTAATCAATATTCTTGTTTGACGTTACACGAGGGAAATATCCCACTTTCAAACACAGGCGACATAAAGAAATAGGGGGCTAGGATATTTTTTAAATCTAAAAGTGAAATCATAAAAAAAATACCCATTTGGCTGTTATAGAATGGAAAGAGCATAGAAATTGCAATAAAATATTTATGAATCAGTTGAAGAAAGCACTATTCAATGCTTGTCACTCACATATAATATACAACGTATGAGTTTTTGTCTCGGAGGCCTGATGCCAAAGAGCTTTGATTGATGCGTAAAATACTCTAGGACTGCTGTGCAGTAAATTTGACTTTATTGCTTTTGGTTTCGGAGAAAATGATTGAATATAATCTTTATAAAGAAGACGTGGGAGTATGAATCTATTTTACAGAATATTTCAAGAACTTGGCATTTGTTCTACTCAATGGTATTCTACCTACACGTTATCGCGTTGAACGAATATATTTTCTAGAGTATAGAAGGTGTTATTGTTTAGGAATATATATATATATTTATTTATTTATTTATATATATTATATGTTTCTGTATAGAATTAAGAATAAAGGCTTTGTTGGTTTTCTTCATTAAAGTAATTTTCAGAAAAAGCGAAAACGAAAAGAGTAGACATAGGTTCCTGAAAAAGGCGTTATAGCCCCATTAGTGGTGCTTATGCTTCCAGGGGCGTTCAAAAAACTGAAGGGTGGTGAGAACGGACCAATTTCTACGTAGTATATATATGTTTCGCCGTCCTAAGCAAAAATGTACAATTGTTCCCCCCCCCCTCCTTTTAATATAATTGATCCCGCCCTTCATTATCTAATCGATGTTTAACTAAATTATCCCCACCTTATGTATTTCAGTTCTCTCTATTTCTCTCCAACTCCAGCGCCTTCTCTCATTCTCTCTTTCTCTCTGTCTCTCTCTTTCTTCCTCATTTGTTTCACTGTTTCTCACTCTCTCTCTCCTTTTCTCTTTCTCTTGTTCTTTCTCCCTGTTTCTCTGTCCTTGCTATCTCAGTCTCTCTCTGTCTTTGACACACACACATACACACACACACACACATACACACACACACACCTACGGAGACACACACATACACAACTACACACACACACACACCTACACACAACACACACACACACACACACACACCTACACACTGAGCTCGGCTGTGTTTTTTCACAGAGTAATTTTAAATTTTTATTCAATTGTTCTTTTAGCTGATCTTAAATTTTGCCAGCGAGAGGGCAGGGTGCCAATGGTATGGTTCGCCCCCCTGGGGCGCTAAATTTCTCTAGCTACACCTCTGTCTTGCCTACTTACTGGTAAACACTGCCATATTATTAGTTTGCTCGTGCATTTCCCTCCTCCATTTTAATCTTTAATATAATATATAGTTGCGTTTCGGCTTCAATAACATTTTCATAGCTCTATCAACGAACTAAGAATAAGAATGACTGTGGCCCACATCTAGAACACAAATTATCTCGGAATCAACAGTTTTCCCCTACCCCTTAGCGACTGTGACAACAACACGTATAAATAAAACTTGCTTCAACAGTCAGGCGTAGCCCAGTAGAGGCATTAGTCCGCTGCAAACATATCTCAATTATGCAATTATCTATAGACCTTAGATTCACACGAATACACACACAAAATGTATTGCACAAATTTCTTCTTGTTTGTACTCTGTCTGTAACTGTTGTCAGCGCATAGAACTGTCCTCAACGGGATATGAGCTATATAAGCATTATTATTATTAATATCTTTATTATTATAAATAAACGCAATTGTTTCCAATCTTAAACTCATTCCTTTTAATCACTTTTTCATTACATAGAAAATAACGTAATATAAAAAAAAAATATCTGAAAGATGTAAAAAAACAAAAATCAACTACGTTATGTATAGGCCTACAGTAGGCCCTAATAATTATTGGGAACATTAAAAACTAACTAGCTAAAACATATTCAATGCAAGAAATAAACAACAGTTGTCGAAATAGACATTACAAAAGCTTACAACTCAAAGAACATTCAAAGACCAGGATGAAAAACAACAACAAAAACAACTACACAGCAGGTAAAGGCTTTAACTGTAAAATTTCAGTATAAAAGAATCCAATTGAAAAAAAACATAATTTTGCAACGTTCTTTATAACGCGGGCTTAAACTAAAGAAAAGCTGGTTTGTTTGTACCTGCAGTTAGTTAGATCCTGCACGCAGTACTGTACAACACAATGTCTGATCAGATAGTGCATTTCTTGCAATACTTCAAATGTTCCATTGCTAGTGGCTCAGATAGTGCAATTCTTGCAATACTTCAAATGTTCCATTGCTAGTGGCTCAGATAGTGCAATTCTTGCAATACTTCAAATGTTCCATTGCTAGTGGCTCAGATAGTGCAATTCTTGCAATACTTCAAATGTTCCATTGCTAGTGGATCAGATAGTTGAATTCTTGCAATACTTCAAATGTTCCATTGCTAGTGGCTCAGATAGTGCAATACTGCACATTTGCGTACGGCCCCTTGGATCATACAGTACAATGCTGCAAATTACATACATAAAGTATTTAGGAAAACTTTTTACGGTGAATTATTTACATAGCTTCGCATTGCAAAAGAATTGAGGATTAGGATCATATTAATATACTACCACAGCAGAGGTCAGCAGGGTATCGATCATATAATACCTTTTTTGAATAGATGTTAAGATGGTTATGAGTCGAAGAAAGGGTTGCATTCATTAAAACAAAGACAAATTATTTCTGAATAAATCTAATTGGTAACATAATATTTTATATTCAACTTATTTAATATATTAAGTAATTAAATTGAATAAATAAACATATGCAGGGAAAAACACTTTATTTGATGAAAGCAATTTTAAATTTCGCCATTTATGACAAAACTTCTGTTATACAAACACAACTTTTGACATGGAGAATTTCGCCAGTTTTCCAATCTTACATCTGTTTAAAAAACAAAACAACTGACGAAGAAAGATTTTCTTATTGTCAACAATCTTAGTGATGACTTCAACTTCCAATTTCAAGTCATCGACAACATTTTTTTTAAAAGTTGTATAGGTTTTAAAAAGGAGGTGGGAGGAAGGCTAGAGCAAATTTTAAAAAAAGAAGGGGGGGGGGGCGTTGAGCCAAAGAAAAAAGGTAGGGAGCTTATTCATTAAACTCGCTAGAGCAGCGGTTCCCAAACTGTGGGTTGCGACCCTCTTGGGGGTCGAATGACCATTTCGCGGGGGTCGCCAAAGACCTTCGGAAAACGTATGTTTTCGATGGTCTTAGGAGCCGAAACACAGCCCATCTTTCCGTCTCCAAGCGAGTCCACCGACATGCAGATACATCCACATACTACGTGTAGGCTACTTGGCGTCAGTGGCGTAGCCAGGTTTTGACGCTAGGGGGAGCGAACTTTTAGGAAAAAGGCCCCACTTTTAGTAATTTTTCCAGATTATTTGTTTAAGATATAAATTCCTTAAGGTTGAATGGACAAATAATTAATGCAGGAACTGTTTATTTACAACTGTTTCATGTAAATTAATTTTATACCTCTAATAATTAAATCTTGTAGTTAATATCACAACGCTAGTTTATGTAAAGAAATAATAATTAGTCAGTAATATTTGTTATATTACAAAACATAACTTATTTGGCATAACTTTTTAATCAAATTGAGAATCTTTATTTTAATTAAAGGGAGATAATTAGCTACTTTTATTTCCGATAATATTTCTAATATAATGGTGGTGTTTATTTTCTATTTTTATTTTATAAGAGACTAAATGGTCTACAATTTATAACTTTATAATGACCAAACTGTCAAAAAATATTTGAAAATTATATAAGTATTATATCGCTAATATGTTATATGCACATTTTTTGAACATGACATTAACTACCCATTTTGTTTGATTACTTTGTATCAATTCCGATTAACGATACTAAAGACCGCAAATCCGGATCATCTCACTTTGACGAATGAATTGAATAAATTTAAGAACATCTCAGTTAAACAGAGAACAAAATATTAAATCAATATTATCAGCTGATAGAAATGTATCTTGACAACTAAATGATAACCTTAACAAAATAGTTACCATAAATTTGAAAGTTTGGTAATATATTTTTGTATTTGGTATAAATGCTAATAAAAAAGGATGATAATCACATACACATTATTTTTTTTTTAATTAAATTTAAAACGCTATAACGATATTCGCTATAGAGTTCCTTTGCTTTTGGCCTTTGTCTTGCTCGGATTTTAAATTACCTACTTGTCTTATAAGTAAACAAGTATAATAGAGCAGGTTGACTTTTAGGCTGTTGGCACGCTGAATGATTTAGAAATTAGAAATCCTAGCTTGGCACACCATAAGCAAAATGTTGCCGACCCCTGCACTAGAGTGTGACCTTCACTTCGTATCAAATTAAATTAAGCTAAAATTAACTATATCTAACAAGGTTCATTAATCATATTTTAACAAATTTAATTGTTGAAATGCAATTTAAATTGTAAAAAATATTAGAAACGGTATAAATTGTGCCTCATGGTTTGTTAAAATTATTAAATTATTTTTACCGAAAAGACCCTTTTATTTCGAAAATGGTCGTAGTGGGAGCGGCCGCTTCCCCTGCTCCCCCCCCCCCTGGCTACGCTACTGCTTGGCGTAATCACATCAATACAGGTGTATGTGACAAGGTCGGCACCATAATGCACGTATGAGGACCAGTAACACGTGTGTTGAGAGTTGTCTTAAAAAGCCTCTTCTCTGTTAAAAGCAGCCATTGTATTAAAAACAGTAGTAGGCCTATTGGCGATCTAACGACCGACACTTCATGAATATTTTGGAATTTAGTGTAGATTGTAGATTCAGTTCGGTCTGGATTTTAAAAGAATTAGTGACCAAAAGTAATTGGAGCTCAATTTATGATATATGGGCAAACATTAGCAACGAAGACATTGCCACAACAGTTAAAAGATGTAATATAAAGCGTCATAAGTTATGCCCTTTTTTAAAAACAAGATCTTTAAACAGTCGACTGTTTTCGCAATTGTGCAACGAGTATGATGCTGCGAATAATGTTAGCTATTTCACACTTGTGAGGTGATTGTCGAGATAAATAAAAACTTGTTTTTTTAGCTTTATGGTGAACTAGTTTATATTTTAGATCAAAAAGCAAGACTGCTCTTTGAAGCACTTTTCGGTGATAAAAGTGAACTGCAGACAATAACTTACTTGGTTGACATTTTGTCGTCTTGAATGAGTTAAATTTATCACTGCAAGGAGGAAAATGTAACATGCCTTAATTTATCTAAAAAGATTCTATCATTCTAAATGAAACTTTAGCCTTTGCATAAACAAATTGATGAAAATGAAATGTCTACTTCAGGCCCAAAGAAGAGGGTGTGTGTGTGTGTGTGTGTGCGTGTGTGTGTGTATGTGTGTCTGTATGTGTGTGCAGTTATTGCGCTGCGCCGGGGCCCATAAGAGTTTATCTTTGTATTATTATTTGTAACATCAATACTGAAGTTTAGGAAAAGTTACATTAATTTAAATTAAAAACTGTACTTGATTAAAGTTTGTGAATAGGCCTGTAAGGTTGTGAACGATATGATTACATTCTAATGGTAACTCTTATGACAGTTTGATAAAATGGTCCACAGACTTTTTAAAAGATTCCTGATTTCTATAAACGTATGTAATGCAAATAAATCATCTAGATTTGACTAGTGTTGGAAAGAAGGATCAAAACCAGCCCTTTTTTTTTCTCATGCGGCTCCTGGTCTACTTTATCTGCTTTCTTTGAAAAACATGACATTGAAGCGAACAAAGTGATAACGATGATAAATTTTGTGAAATAATTTAATTAGGTTCAATTTTTAACAATAAAAATACATCCTGCATATCAGATATTTACATTACGAATCATAACAGTCGCAAAATGCAGTAATAAAGTAAGGACGAAATTATTATTATTTTGTTATTTTCTTTCTTTCTTTATTTATGTGTTGTTTTTTTTTTTTGGGGGGGGGGGGGTTGCCAAAGCATGAGAAACTGAATAAAGGGGTCGCGGTCTAAAAAAGTTTGGGAACCTCTACACTAGAGTGTCAAGCTAGACTTAATAACGGGGACTTAGATAGTAGATTCTCTGCTATGGCTGCAGTGACGCTTTTTGCAAGCTAATAAGAAAAAAATATAACGTTTCCTAAAAAAAAATAATTTTGTATTTCAAACATAGATTTAGGTTATAAAAAATTTTTTATTCTGATTAACTGGTTAATAAATTTTAATGCATTGCGCCAGGTGTCCTGATCTTGATAGTTTTGTTAGGCGAAGGACTGATTACCGTTCTAATCAAAAGGCTCCGGGATGAATTTCTACTGAAGCCTATGTAATGTACTAGGTCTATAGGGTATGCATGAGTTTATCCACGAGTTTATCCAGCTTATAGTTAAGGATACGTAAGGCATCCGGGCATTTCACCCTGTTTACAGAAACTCGTTAACCCTATCTCTACTAGGTGGGTCAATTTGACCCGTTCAAGGTATATTTTTTATATACCCCCCCCCACCCAAACCACTTATCCAAATACTTTAAACTTTCAGATATGTTATCTACAAATGGTTTGCTTTATTTTGGAGTAAAAAAAAATTTTTATGTCTAATGCACGTGAAAAGGTGACAACTTTTATTTTTATTAAAGCTGTTTTACTTACTCTATAAATTGGTATTTTACTTACTCTATAAACCAAATTGGTAGTTTTACTTACTCTATAAACCAAATTGGTAGTTTTATTTACTCTATAAACCAAATTGGTAGTTTTACTTACTCTATACAGGAAATTGGTACTTTTATTTACTCTATAAACCAAATTGGTACTTTTATTTACTCTATAAACCAAATTGGTAGTTTTACTTAGGCCTACTCTATAAATTGGTATTTTACTTTATCTATAAACAAAATTGGTACTTTTATTTCCTCTATAAACCAAATTGGTAGTTTTACTTACTCTATAAACCAAATTGGTACTTGTATTTCCTCTATAAACCAAATTGGTAGTTTTACTTACTCTATACAGGAAATTGGTACTTTTATTTACTCTATAAATCAAATTGGTAGTTTTACTTACTCTATACAGGAAATTGGTACTTTTATTTACTCTATAAACCAAATTGGTAGTTTTACTTACTCTATAAATTGGTATTTTACTTTATCTATAAACAAAATTGGTACTTTTATTTCCTCTATAAACCAAGTTGGTAGTTTTATTTACTCTATAAACCAAATTGGTACTTTTATTTACTCTCTAAACCAAATTGGTAGTTTTACTTACTCTATAAACCAAATTGGTAGTTTTACTTACTCTATAAACCAAATTGGTAGTTTTACTTACTCTATAAACGAAATTGGTAGTTTTACTTACTCTATAAACCAAATTGGTAGTTTTACTTACTTTATAAACCAAATTGGTAGTTTTACTTACTCTATAAACCAAATTGGTAGTTTTACTTACTCTATAAACCAAATTGGTAGTTTTACTTACTCTATAAACCAAATTGGTAGTTTTACTTACTCTATAAACCAAAATGGTACTTTTACTTACTCTAAAAATCAAATTGGTACTTTTATTTACTCTATAAACCAAATTGGTAGTTTAATTACTCTATAAACCAAATTGGTAGTTTTATTTACTCGTTAAACCAAATTGGTAGTTTTACTTACTATATAAACCAAATTGGTAGTTTTACTTACTCTATAAACTAAATGGTAGTTTTACTTTTTCTATAAACCAAATTGGTAGTTTTACTTACTCTATAAACCAAATTGGTACTTTTATTTCCTCTATAAACCAAATTGGTAGTTTTACTAACTCTAGAAACCAAATTGGTACTTTTATTTACTCTATAAACCAAATTGGTAGTTTTACTAACTCTATAAACCAAATTGGTAGTTTTACTTACTCTATAATCCAAATTGGTAGTTTTACTTACTCTATAAACCAAATTGGTAGTTTTACTTACTCTATAAACCAAATTGGTAGTTTTTTTTTACTCTATAAACCAAATTGGTACTTTTATTTACTCTATAAACCAAATTGGTAATTTTACTTACTCTATAAATCAAATTGGTAGTTTTATTTCCTTTATAAACTAAATTGGTAGTTTTGCTTACTCTATGAACCAAATTGGTACTTTTATTTACTCTATAAACCAAATTGTTAGTTTTACTTACTCTATAAACCAAATTGATAGTTTTACTTACTCTATAAACCAAATTTTTTACTTTTTCTTAATCTATAAACCGAAATGGTATTTTTATTTACTCTGTAAACCAAATTGGTATTTCTACTTACTCTATAAACCAAATTGGTATTTGTACTTACTCTATAAACCAAATTGATATTTTCACTTAGGGCCTATTATGTAAACTAAATTGGTATTATCACTTACTCTGTAAACAAAATTGGTATTGATACTTACTTATTCGTAATTTACACCAAATAAAACAAAAAGACGTAATTAACTAGCCTAAAACCAAATAGAGAGTTACTACGAAGAAATAAGGAGAAAAAGATGGGACAGATTATATCAACTATATTACTTCCCATTAACCCTTACAGTCCCGGGCGCGTATATAGCGGGACTGAAGATAGCATAGATAGAAAGTAGGTCGGTACTGGAAGGGTTAATAATATATATTACAGGCGCTTCTTCCATATAGAAGATTATTGCGACCTACGCTCATCCGTGGTCCGAGCCTAGTCTTCCATCTTTATTAATGTTTTAAATTATGTTAAGTTACTGGTTTTCTTGGCTTCTTCAGGCGACCCATTCCAAACCTGAATGCCACTCATGAAGAAAGAGTACTTATATACATAATGTTATAGTGTATAAGGCATCTTCTTTTTTAGTTTCATTGCATCCAATTAAAATCCATGTTTTGTAAACTCTGGACTGTGTCCTATAATAGATAGATCCAAAGCTGTATCGAGGCACACAGGGACAACGCTTTATTACAACGAATTGTGTTTAAACTCTGTCGACCAACAAAGCCAACGAACCGCTTATACATCAAGTCATATCGAGCTCCCGAGATGGGTTGTAATTACCTAGACCTACACAAGGCTCAAGATTATAGTGCTTTAGGACGTACTTTCACCTGTATCTGTCTACGTTGTGTGTGTTTGTGTGTTTGTGTGAGTGTGTGTGTGTGTGTTACGTGTGCGTTAATAAAAATAATTATTATCATGAGCAAGCATCTAAGGCTGTAGACATGTGATATTATCTTGGAGTGGCTTAAGGTTAACCGTAGACAGTACCACACGAACTACAACCCGGCCCTTTTTCTTCCACATCGAAAGAGAAATAAATAAATAATATCCCACGTAATCATAGTGACAAAGGATTAGGACAGGATTGTCCGGGCCACCAACAAGGATTGTTTTGGGGGAGGGGTGAACTCTACAATTTTACAGCATTATAGAATGTATTTTTTTAAAATGTAAATACACAGGTATAGTGAAGCATACTAGGGGATTGAATGGCCGTGGCAATCGAATTATCACTCTAGCTTTCCATTCATTGGCCCCAAGACCATTTGGAAGGCAGGCCATGACTCTTCTGTTATACCACGGCGCTTCGTGCGATAAATAATTTACAGCTCAGTAAAGAATGTTCTTGTTTTATCATAATAATATATAGATTATTAAAGCCGCATCTTTTATCTTATAATATTTTTCTACATGCCTTCCATCTAATTTATATTCAGTCTTTATTATCTTATATTACATTTTAAAGACGCAACCTTCTATCTTTCATATTATATATTAGAAGCACTCCTTCTATATTATCTTGATCGTTTTTTTTAAGCATTTATTTTTATTTAACAAAAAGTTAGAACTATACCTGTGGATGATAACCTAACACCAGTCTCCCGCATGCGTCTAAAATATAATTATTAGATTTTACTAACTGAAAACTTTTTAGAAAAGCTTCAAGTCCTGAAATTGTTTACAATCTTTGAAAAAAAAGTAATATTAATGAATATTTAAAAAAAAAAAGAAAGCTATCTCATTGAATCTAGCCTAGGTCACCTGCATGGCAGTCGGATACGATAAACACTCAGCTTTGGAGGACACACGGAGAAATCAAGATCGCAAAAGTAAAATATGAGACAATAAGGTCACGTGCCTTCCAATTAACCAATGGGGATCGGATAACACACGCACAATCTTATTTATTTATATATATATATATATATATGGATGTTACAGAAGATCTTTGTAAGTTATTATGTATCTAGAAAACAAACTGTATATCTGATCTCATCGCTTATTTATTCAAGTTTATAACATTTTAGAATGAGGATCTAATACAAAACCTGAAATGATTTCATTAAATATTTATACCTTTTAAAAACAAATGAAATTTTAGTTTCACCTTTTTTTTTTTTATGCGGACATTGACATTCACCGCTGTCATACGGAAGTGGCGTTTATTACGAAGCCGGAACGGCCTCCAGATTATTAGAACCTTGTTGATTTGAATATTATATATATATATTATTTATTTATTAGTCCAGGATAGTATTGATGGTGAAGACCTATCAATCGGATTCTACTCCATACGAATGCAACAGTCTACTTCCTTGCAGTTGGCTCAGTTGAAAAATAAATAGTGTAGATTCTTAGTGGAATAAGAAAGTTCTTGACTATAGTTATGATGTAATAGTTCCACAATGCAAATAATAATAACAGTCAAATCCGTGGTGAATTCATAACATAAATCTTTATTATAATAAAGTAAGAATAGCCATGATGAACACAGTTCCAAATATAAGTATAAAAATAATGTAGATAATAGCGACTAAGTTCCAAGTTAAACTGAATGACTATATAATAGAGAAAAATAAGTACTTTAATAACATGTTCTACTCCTTACAAAATAATAGACCCTCGACTGAAGTCCAACCTCGTGCGGGCTCTTTTATAGCATAAGGTACAGCCAATCGTAACTAGGGGAAAAACTTCCACTCCCAAAAACACAGACACAAGTCTGGTTAGAAAGTCGTTTAATTAATGGAACAACAGAGTCAGTTTCTCTTTGTTCGAAACTGGCGGATAGGGCGAGGTCAGGGTTTAGCGTGAAAACATTAATCTTACTTAATTACATACATTGATTAAACTTCCCACAATATAACAATCATGCCAGAACTCAGGGTGCCCTTAGACCTTAGCAAAATAGACATTAAGGCGCTATTGGAGACGTTTCCAATTAAAGTATCTATGCAAGTGGGTGAGCGTATATGTGTTTTCTTCAGGGAGAAATGGGGGATAGGAGGAGAGAGAGGTAATTGTAAAAAAGGTGTAGGGGGGGGGGAATTGTAGTTACTGATTACAATTCAGTGTCACGACCTGTAGATGGCAGGGCAAGTAACTTAACCCCCTAGTGGAAGGGTTGTAAATGTTTGTAAATGATAGCGGAAATGGAGGGAAGGGGGTTAATTATCTCGGCTAACACTCCTTCTCTAGAGAAGCGACACGAGGTCAAGTGTCAAATTACACTCAGCTAGACCGGTGACATCTATTTATCTAGGTCAACCATACGATAGCGTCTAACGATTGAATCCTACGGCGTTACATTTACATATAATACACTAATATAACACCTCACATCTGTATTAATACGTCGTTTCGTAACACACGCCCCTCCTACGAAATAAGGAAATTACATACAGTTTAAGTGGGGAATTTCCTGTATAATAAAAAAAAATAGATGTACATATTATTATGCTTGTTCAATGTTATGTAAAGTACAAAAAAAGTCATTTAGAAAAAGGCATCAATAATAGTGAGTTCAATAGTTCAAGCAATTATGTAATATTTGAGAATAAAATTCAAGTGTTATAGAGGCAAAAATTGATAAACATATAATATATATACATGTTCATTGCATTAATAAAAAAAACAACATTCAATTTTTCATGATAAATGTTCACGAAAGTTAAGATGATAAAGATGTCAAAATTTAAGGAATAAAGAAAAAATCAGTAGGTAATGTCCCTATCAATCAGCATCATCCGGTACTATTTTACATACGAGATAAAGTGTCTGCCACAACGTTATCTTTGCCTTTAATGTGGGCCAGATTTAAGTTGTAAGATTGGAGGAACAAACTCCAACGGATGAGTCTTTGATTTTGTTTTACCCTGGAAAGGAACACAAGGGGGTTATGGTCAGTTAAAATATCAACAGGATACGGTGATCCGTTTAGATAGAAGTCAAAGTGTTTAAGTGCCAGAATTAGCCCCAACAGCTCCTTCTCAATTGTGCTATAATTTCTTTCGTGTGGGTTAAATTTCTGAGAGTAATAGCAAAGAGGGTGTTCAAGGGAATCATCCCCCTCCTGAGATATTACTGCCCCCATGCCTGTATCACATGCGTCTACAGCTATCTTAAATGGTTTATTGTAGTTTGGTGTTATCAGCACAGGTGACCTTGAAAGCAGATCTTTTAGTTTATTAAAAGCCTGATTACAATCACCAGTCCATCTGAACTTAACATTTTTCTTTAAGAGATCAGTAAGAGGACACGCGATGGTGGAGAAATTCTTACAGAATTTCCTGTAATATCCCGCCATACCCAGGAAACTACGGAGTTGTTTGTGTGTTTCGGGGATGGGGAACTCACGAATAGCCGTGACCTTGGCACCTACAGGTTTAACCGTACCATTTCCCACTATGTGGCCTAGGTATTCTATGGTTGCATGGCAAAATTGGCTCTTAGCCAGGTTAACAGTGAGATTAGCCTGTTGCAACTTTTGGAATAACAACCTTAATTGCTTTAGATGAGATTCAAAGTTGTCGCTATACACTACAATGTCGTCAAGGTACGCGTGACAATGTGGTATGTCTCGTATAATAGAGTTAATCAGGCGCTGAAAACTTGCCGGGGCATTCACCATGCCAAAGGGCATGACCTTGAACTTATAAAGTCCATCTGGAGTCGTAAATGAAGATACCTCCTGAGCTCTATCCGTCAGTGGGATCTGAAAATAAGCCGTCAACAAGTCGATCTTCGTCACAAAACTAGCGTCGCTAACCTGGTCAATCAAGTCGTCTATCCTCGGGATAGGATAGGAGTCAGTCTTGGTCACAGCGTTTACCCTCCTATAGTCTACACAGAAACGTAAGGATCCGTCAGGTTTTGGTACCAGGACACAAGGGGATGACCAGTCACTATTGCTAGGGGTGATTATGTCGTTCTCGAGCATGTAGTCGACCTCTTTGCGGATGTGCTCCAACTGGATCGGATTTACTCTGTATGGATGTTGTTTAATAGGCGTTACATTTTCATCTATAATAACATCATGCCTGATTAAGTGAGTTTTCCTTGGAATATCATTAAAAAGGTCAATGTTCTCAAAAATCAAACCTTTGATAGAGGACTTTTCACAATTTGGTAGGTGTGCCAATTTGTTATCCAGGTCCTTAAGGGATTCTGAATTGTGTAATTTACTCTCGGCCAGCGTACGCTCAACTTTGGGCAACTCGATCTCAACCTTTGAGACAGTGTTTACTGGCGCAATGGCGCTCTGCACTAGTCTGGGGATGTAAGGCTTTAACATATTAATATGGCACACCCTCTGTGATTTCCTCCTATCAGGGGTTTTCACAATATAATTTAATTCACTAAGTTTGGCTACCACTTCATACGGTCCGGTGTACTTGGCACTCATGGGTTGACCAATCATGGGTGTCAGCATCAGTACTTGGTCGCCAGGGTTGAAGCTTCGGGTTTTTGCCTTGGTATCATAGTAAGCCTTCATCTTGCTTTGTGCCTGTAAAAGATTAAGCTTTACAAGGGTTAATGCATTATATAACCGAGTCTTAAAGTTCTCCACATAGGTGAGTAGACCAGTTTCTTCAGTTGATGACAACCAGGTTTCTTTCAGCAATTTCAAGGGTCCGCGAACTGCATGACCGAATACCAGCTCAAAAGGGCTAAATCCGAGGGATTCTTGGACAGCCTCTCTGGTTGCAAAGAGTACGAAGGGAATTCCACGATCCCAATCTCCTCCATGTTCAAAGCAGTATGTTCGAAGCATGTTCTTGAGAGTTTGGTGATAGCGTTCTAAAGCTCCTTGGCTTTGTGGATGATACGCACTCGACATAGCATGGCGGATGCCTAACCGCTGTAGAACTTGGCGAAACAACTTCGATGTAAAATTGGAGCCTTGATCGGATTGTACGGTCTTAGGGAGTCCGTATCGTGAAAAAAATCCGATAAGTGCGTCGGAGATCTTGTCAGCGTTGATGCTGCGCATGGGAATAGCCTCTGGAAATCTTGTAGCAGAACACATGATCGTGAAGAGGTACTGGTGGCCAGCCTTGGTTTTAGGTAGTGGACCGACACAGTCTATGATGATGTGGCTGAATGGCTCAGAGAATGCCGGTATAGGCTTTAATGGAGCAACCGGAATGGTCTGGTTTGGTTTCCCTACCATTTGGCATGCATGACAAGATTTGCAGAACGATGAAGTATCTTTGTGTAGTCCAGGCCAGTAGAAGTATGAAAGAATTCTGTCATAAGTCTTATTGACACCTAAGTGACCAGCATATGGCGAATCATGAGCCATATGTAAAATGTCCTTTCGGTACACGGTTGGTACTACAATCTGGTGTATCTCGTTGCAATTTTCGTTGTCAGTGTTTTTCTCTTTCCATTTTCTCATGAGTAAACCATCTTTTAGGTAATAACCTATATTCATCTTTTCCACCTCCTTCTCGCTTACTGCTTCCTTTCTCAGCTTTTCGATATCCATGTCTTTCTCCTGTTCTAAGGTAAGTAATTGTCTTGGTGACATGTTACTTCCTTTAGTCTCGACTGAGGGACCACTAAGAATGTCAGCCAGGAATGTCGCTTGTAGATCAATTTCTGGTTCATTTTCTGTTTGTGCTGTGGTTTCGTCAGACTCTGGTTTCTTTTTCATACCTCTGGTAAGGACGCATACAGAATTGTCTGTAGTCTCACTTCTGTCAGGGTTATGAATTTCTTTGGATACAGGGCGTACCTTGTCTCCAGCAATGTCATTTCCTAATATCAGAGAAATGCCATTAATAGGTAGTGCTGTCTGCACCCCAATAGTAACAGGTCCATTATAATATTCAGACTTCAGCTGAATACGATGTAGAGGAACTAGTATTGTTGCCATATCTACACCTCTCAGTGCGATATTCTGTCCTGTGTAAGTCGATTTCGAAATAGGAATAGTATCCTTGAGTAGTAATGAAGTCGATGCTCCCGTGTCTCTAAGGATTCGAATCTTTCGTTCACTGAGTTCATCATCAATAGATGACACATATCCTTCAGTAATGAAGGGTAAAAAGTTCTTGAATAGATCGGTGTCTATAAGATCTTTTTCTTCAACCTGTTCTATATTACTGCAAGAGGTGAACACTTCTGTTGCTAAGGTTCCATCTGTTTTACTCACGGTAGAGTTCAGATGTGAGTTTTCAAAAACCATGGTCTCTAATTTCTGGAGTTCTCTAGGTTTTGAAATATCTGGACATGTCATTGTGCTTTCTGTCGTATTTTCATGACTAACACTAAATGTCTCTGTTTTAGCTTTTGTTACCTTCTTGTCAGATTGGTATAAACGAGTCTTAGGATTGGTAGCGATACATGTTAGTACTATATTCTTTCTCTCTTTACTTTGTCTGTTTTGTAAGCTCCAACAGTTTTCCCTAACGTGTCCATCCTTTTTACAGAAGCTGCACGTAGGTTTCTTTTGCATGGAACTATTAGTCGTCTGCTTATCAGTTTTTTGCTTATTGTATTCATCTGTGCATTTTGCATTCTTTTCCACTACTGCATATTGATTCTTGAATTTGGATTTATCAGGTTGGAAGGTTCGGTTGTGTTGATGAATAATGATGTACTCATCTGCCAATACTGCTGCTGTTTTGATGTTTTCAACACCTTTGTCGGATAAGTGAATTTTTACATCGTTGCGAACGCAATTGTTAAATTCCTCTGTCAACATAAGATTTCTCAGTTTCTCATATTCGCCATTCACATTTTTAGATCTGATCCAACGATCAAAATGTTTCTCTTTGATTCTCAGAAAATCAACGTGTGATTGTTCTGGTTCCTTCTTGAAATCTCTAAAAATCTTTCTGTATTTTTCTGGAGTCAAAGCATAACTTAGTAGGATTCGTTTCTTAATCAGTTCGTAGTCATTGTCTTCCTCTACGGTAAGATTCAAGACAACGTCTAACGCTTTACCTTTTGTCAAGGCTGAACGTAATAATACAGCCATCTTATTCTCTGGAAAGTGATAATCTGCGGCCTGCTTCTCAAACATCATGAAGAATTCTTCGATGTGGTTGCTATCGAATTCTGGAATGTATTTTCGATATTTGTACAGTTCCAATTCGATTTCTGAGTGTACATGATTGGTACTGCGAGCCCGTGCTATTTCAATTCTTTCCTGACTAGCAATTCTTTCTTTTTCCATTTCAATTCTTTCTTTTTCAATTTCCAATTCCATTTCCATTTTCTTTAATTCTAGTTTGAACCTTAGTTCTTCACTAAGTCCATTGTGTATGCTTGACTCACGAACCGTGACAGTGTGATTGGTCTTTTGTGATTCAGATAAATTTGACTCAATTGATTCGTCTTCACTAGCAGTATGTACTATCGATTCATATTCTTCCATCAATGTACCTTGCCTTTTTAAGCAATCAGTAATTTCTTTAATAAGTTTATTTCTTTCGGGTGTTGTTTCAGTTATCTGGATGTCTAACGTTTGAGCAATGTCTTTTAGTTGTGTGAGTGTCATTTTGTTAAGTTGATCTGAAGTAAAGTTAGTTGATGCTTCCATCTTGTTTTTAATATTGGTAAAGATAAGATAAAGTGTGGTCAACTTACTTTAGTCCTTTGAATAAAACACTTTTCGACACAAAATTGACACTATTACGTTGAGTATAACTGGAACATAATTTGATAGAAATTTTCCAATTCAGACAATATTGTAGATAAATCTTCTTTTGTAGAATCTTCCTTTATTTTGCAAGATAGAAAGTGCAATATCGTGGACGATTTGCCCCCAAATTTATTACGAAGCCGGAACGGCCTCCAGATTATTAGAACCTTGTTGATTTGAATATTATATATATATATTATTTATTTATTAGTCCAGGATAGTATTGATGGTGAAGACCTATCAATCGGATTCTACTCCATACGAATGCAACAGTCTACTTCCTTGCAGTTGGCTCAGTTGAAAAATAAATAGTGTAGATTCTTAGTGGAATAAGAAAGTTCTTGACTATAGTTATGATGTAATAGTTCCACAATGCAAATAATAATAACAGTCAAATCCGTGGTGAATTCATAACATAAATCTTTATTATAATAAAGTAAGAATAGCCATGATGAACACAGTTCCAAATATAAGTATAAAAATAATGTAGATAATAGCGACTAAGTTCCAAGTTAAACTGAATGACTATATAATAGAGAAAAATAAGTACTTTAATAACATGTTCTACTCCTTACAAAATAATAGACCCTCGACTGAAGTCCAACCTCGTGCGGGCTCTTTTATAGCATAAGGTACAGCCAATCGTAACTAGGGGAAAAACTTCCACTCCCAAAAACACAGACACAAGTCTGGTTAGAAAGTCGTTTAATTAATGGAACAACAGAGTCAGTTTCTCTTTGTTCGAAACTGGCGGATAGGGCGAGGTCAGGGTTTAGCGTGAAAACATTAATCTTACTTAATTACATACATTGATTAAACTTCCCACAATATAACAATCATGCCAGAACTCAGGGTGCCCTTAGACCTTAGCAAAATAGACATTAAGGCGCTATTGGAGACGTTTCCAATTAAAGTATCTATGCAAGTGGGTGAGCGTATATGTGTTTTCTTCAGGGAGAAATGGGGGATAGGAGGAGAGAGAGGTAATTGTAAAAAAGGTGTAGGGGGGGGGGAATTGTAGTTACTGATTACAATTCAGTGTCACGACCTGTAGATGGCAGGGCAAGTAACTTAACCCCCTAGTGGAAGGGTTGTAAATGTTTGTAAATGATAGCGGAAATGGAGGGAAGGGGGTTAATTATCTCGGCTAACACTCCTTCTCTAGAGAAGCGACACGAGGTCAAGTGTCAAATTACACTCAGCTAGACCGGTGACATCTATTTATCTAGGTCAACCATACGATAGCGTCTAACGATTGAATCCTACGGCGTTACATTTACATATAATACACTAATATAACACCTCACATCTGTATTAATACGTCGTTTCGTAACACGTTTGAGAAATGAAAAATATAAACAAAACTCCACGATATAAATCTATAATTAAACATATTGTTAAAAAAAAGAACCGGGAAAAGATTCAAAACATGTGGCAATAGATTCAAAACACGTGACAATATTCATTTTACTTGGTCGAAATCCTTTCTCTGACGTCACTTTCCTATGTTGCCTGTAATTAAACATCTCAAATGGCTACGAGATTTGGATTTGCCCTCCCAAAAAAAAAAAAACGCACACATTTTCAGTGCAAATATATTGAAATAATTACTTAAAAGTTATCTTTGATTATAAACAATTTTATTAACATTCAGATACTGAATACACTATTTACTATCAAAGTCAAATGTTAACTTAATTTTGATAAAAAAAACTCTTCACTTGGTCTTGAACATATATTGATAAACTTGACATCTTTTCACAAGTAACTACTCAAATCTATTCACGAGTAACTTGGAGAGGAGGTGATCGCCCCTTAGTATTTCTATCACTCATACTATAGTGTTAAACTGCAGTTTTCGGATTTTCCCGTACTTCAATGCATTGCTGCGTAATGTATTATTTGAATAGTTCTAGTTTACATTAACTAAATGAAGTTTGTTTTTTTTTTGTTTAAACTATTCTAATATTTCTAAATTTCAATTACTAGGCATAATTATTACTATAAATAATAAAAATAAATGAATTTTTAAATGTTTAATTATTTTAGGCATTTCCGTAAACAAAAAAACATGCTTTTCCTGGTTATTGACAGTTGATTTCAACCTCGACGGCTAGTTGTAGTCTTTTAGGATTATACAAAGGATACAATATTAGTTATGAGGATTCCGTTTTTAACATTAAAAGTGAGTAGGCGATGATTAATACTCAAGTATTAGTCGCATGTAGCTTGTTTATAAAATAAATTAGTCAAGAGTTGCGTTTTCTTGGTCATTAAAAAACAAAATTCGTATTCATAAAAACGAATTGCATTAAGCAATAAGTTTGATATTATAAAAAGGTTATTATTCCCTTCTGACTTTCAGAATGCATTGTTTTCTTTTGTAAACATGTTTTGGAAATGAAAGAAATTTTAATCCCCAACAAATGTTCGTACAACCAGTAACCCAGCACACAGACATGTTTCGAATAAAATGATCGAATTCGACCGGAAATGTTTTTTCTTGTGAACTTTTATGCATGCATACACGTTAAGATTTGTCAATAAGCCTAGGTTCTAGTGGTTAATGGGATATTCCCGAACACATTAGAAAGCGTAGGTACTCAAAACTGATTTTAATTTTTCAAGCTATTGAGCTTTTTTATGTTTAATAGAAAGACAAAATGATTCTAAGAACTTTGATACCAATTTTATGACTGTATGTTAATTTTTAAGAACGTTATGAAATTTTGAAATTTTACAAGTTGGTTACCTTTAGCCACCTCACAAAGTCCTATTTTTAGAAGTCATTATCTCAAAATTTACATTGGCTATAGCTAAGTTACTTTGTTTACAAACACAAAAGTTTGTAGAGAAGAGACCCAATTTTTTTCATGAATTTGGTGCATTTGAAAAATATAATATATCGATGTAAAAATCATTTTTCATACTTTTTACAGTTTTTTTCAAGGGAGACAAAAAACGCAAATCTGACCTATTTTAAAAAAATCACTAAAAATTACCTAATTTTAGTAGAAGCTTATGTTATATATCAAATTGAAGGGGTTTCAATGCTCTATAGAGACTTACTAAATTGGCATTGTTTCAAATTATCCAAATTTAATTATTTTAATTGAAACAAAGTGTTCTAGCAAAAATTTTCGTTTTTTAGCCATTTATAAACATTCGCGAAAATTTTACGAATCTTTGTAAATGTAAAAATATTACACCAATTTGAAGTTCATTTAAAGTACACAACTTTTATAGTAAAAAATGTTACAAAATGTACTGTATAAGTAGGTATACGGACAATGATTGACAATCATGTACTTGAAAGTAAAACAAACAAAAGCAGTTTCTATATAGTGTAAGACTCGAACATTAAACATTAAATAAGGCAAGTTAGTTTATTATTAAATAATACACATTTTAAGGTAACATTTATACGTGTTTTATTTTCAAGAGAAAGTTTCAAATGTTAGTAAGGTTTAAAATAACAACTATTGACTTTTGTTTAGGCTAAAACCATTTATCATATTGTTTGTAGTAACAATAATAATAATAATCAGTTTTATCCCATAACTAGAAACAAAAAATATAATTACAATATAAACTTAAAACTGTTCAATATATTACTTGTACATATGATTTGATTTGGTTTCTCTGATTTTGTTTTGATTTTTTTTTTCATTGGTATAAAGTATAAGGATTTATATCTTATGGTCCTTAACACTAACACTAACCTTGTCTCAAGGATTATAATCTAAGCTGTAGTTTTTTGTATAGATAAATATTTAAATAATCACATTTTTAGTTTAACTATTGATATTTCGATAACATATTTATCGATCAGTAGTTTAGGGGGATATTGTGCATTATTTGAGAATCAGCCCCGTTCATACATTATTGCACTTTGCCCACCCCAGCACTTTATACTAGTTGTGTTCGCTGTCCACCTATCTTTCCTACTTTTGACTATTTGCCACCCCCACTACGCTACTAGTCTAGTTATAATTTTTTTTTAGCTCATACACTTTTATTTGAATTATACATTAACAATTATAAAACATATCTCTTATATCGACCTAATTTTAACTTTCATCTATTAGTAGTTAACAAAAATATATTTGTTTTTATATCAGAACAAACCGTCTTTTCCACTTCTTGCCGTGCACGTTTTGCGCCCCCCTTCCCACACACACACATATAATGTGCTACAATTCCACCCTATGTTCCCCTCCCCAACCCTACTATTTTGTTTTTATTTGGTCCAGACCAGAATACAGAGAGTATATGCACATAGGCATATAGGCCACGAATCTGGCAATGCAGTATAATCTATGATTTTAATGGCATGCTGTTGATGAATGATGCAGTATAAACGCACGAAAATTTATAAATGAAATGTATTATATAAAGTCCCTTTATTGACTGTCAATTTTGTCAACCCAGTTTTCTGTATTTAGTTGTCCCTCTATGTAGGCTATTTGATTATGACTGATTGTCATTAGACTTATATCTAGGCAATACTTAGAAATTCACAAACATAATAAATATATATAATATCTGCCAATAAACGTATAACGAATCGAGGATTTACAATAAACTTTAATATTCAGGCTAGATCTGATAATCTTATTAGAATTATTATTATTAGGCCTACGCATGACAAACCATTATTCAATAAATGTTTAAAAAATGACTTAGCCCTACCGATGTATTATTAAACATATGCCATGGTAGAAATATTCTTCAAGCGCAAATATAATAATAGTATTGTATTATTCTAAAGATTAAAATATGTCTTTTATTACCCACATTAGACTTGTCGGAGTAGGCCTCACAGCTATTGCATTTTGTAGGACTTATGTGGTATGAGTGTAGGCTAGACAATATTTTTGTACATTTATCCGCTTAAAATAGCTTCGCTTCAACAAAAACTAAATAAAATACTATCAGGTTCAATTTAAATGTTATTATAAGTGTGTAAAACTACTTAATTTTATACTTAATTCGTTTAATTCATAATACTATCCATAGCTTTGCTAGTCCACCAAAGGTCAAATTTACTATTGTTTACATTGACAACAGATGGAAGATCCAGTTTGCATGTCAAATTACATATTATAATATTATTTTCTGGAAAAAAAATTATCAATTCAATATCTTTAGCATATCTACTTTAAAATAAATGTAATTTTAGTTTATTTTATGATAAGAAAAAAATTAGACTTATCTTTCAACTTAATAGGGGTTTAGAGACTCGAGAACAAGTGATTTAAGGCGGTAAATCTAAAACAATTTTATTAAGATAATATAAATAAAATAATATAAACATAATTTTTTTTACATAAAATTCATTGTATATTATTAAACTATTATATTGAATAGTTTTACTTAACTACGAAAGTGATAAAATCCGATACGACGTCTTCATTGGTAACGACCCTACAAATAGCGGAGATCGCGGCGGGCATGTTTTTACGGCGGTAAAATACTATTTCATAGGGTTTATCTTGCGCGTTAGGCAAAATGGGCCATAATATGTAGAATAATAATTCTTTCAGATTTTAACAGGAAAATGGGCCAGCTTTTTGGTGGTGTTATAAAAAATCTAAAAAATGATTTTTTCTTAAAAAATAAACAATTTTTCTTAGATAATTTAAATATTCAAAATTTTTAACATAAACAATCAATTTTAAATACATATGGTGATAAAGGCCATTTATTCTTGTACAATTGAGTGAAAAAAGTATCTTTCTACCATGAATGGTCGATTTTGCATAGACGATTTAGTACGAGTGGTGTCGAAAACTTAATAACGCGCAAAAAACGGAAGCCAGTTTTGAGTACCTAGAAAGCGGAATAAAAAATTATGTATTGCAGAAGAATAAGAAAACCAAGATTTTATTATGATATTCGATTCTTTATCTGGTCTTACTGCTATAAAAAAACTGTAATACCAAAAACATATCTGCCTTAGACATTCTAGCGAAATATCAATCAATAAGCTTATATGAAAAAGGCAAACATATCGTTTTCTGTTGGGTTTTCTGTTGTATCACGAGGGATAGAAGCAAACGAAACAGCTGACAGAGACGCAAAAGACGCCTTAATATTATCAGAAAGTACTTTTCTGATTCCATATCGAGACATGAAACCTTTAATAATTAAACATACAAGACACAATTGGACTCACTTCTTGGAAACCAAAAGCAATAAACTGCAATATTTGGACAACTCAAAAAACCTGGCATGATACAGGCCAACTTATTCGAAAGGACGCAGTTATTCTCTGCAGACTACATACAGGACATACAAAACTAACACAGAGAAGCGTTAGTTTCATAGTCGTATATTAAAACAAAACAAAACAAAGCTAACTTAGATTAGATTATAACTTAGATTGAATTCCTTGATCCTTAGCGATGAGATTTTTATAAGCTCAAAAGACTATAGCTATGTTTCATAACTTGTCACAGTCGTGTTGATTAATTTGCGTACAGTATTAGTTCTATTCTCACATTATCAATAATGTTTAATACTTCATTATTAGTTCTATTTACACATACACATTATAAATTGAAACTTTATTTTTAGTTTTATTTACACATTTTAAAATGTAACACGTTGACCTATCCCACATTAGGCTTAATGCATTATGCCCAAAACATGTGTGAATATGTATCTGCGTGTTCGTTGGGGAAGGGTGTTGCTATGGGGAAGCATGCATTATAATTTATTCGTTTCCAGTGTTGACAAGTCGTTACACAATAATCAAACATAAACTTTAGAAACTCAACCAGACACAAAAAAAAACGTTGTTTCGTTTCACGTTCTAAAAAAATAACTCGGTCGATTAATGCATAACGTTCAAATGGTAGCGCATGAACGGACAAAAAAACGTTGGGTTTTATTTTGTTCTCATAACATGCTATGTGGACGAAGCTTTTATATCTATTGAATCCATGTGCCAATTAGCAGTGTATAGCCCGTTTTGTATGAAGGTAAACTAAAAAAAGAACACTTTTAGAATACATTAGAAAAGTGATCTGTTTATTTTTGAAGTGTGAGAATGCTTTCTTGTCCTGCTTTAACCAGCCGGATATGTAATATATATATATATATATATATATATATATATATATATATATCAATCATCAATCATCAATATATATAATTACGGTGAGTTTTTTTTTTATTTATATATATACTTATAAATTTATATATATTTTTGTCCCCTAGAGGCGCCTAAGCCGTTTGACTAATAGGGCCAAAAGTTAAATGTATAAATTGGAAACGTCCTCCAATAGAGAATTTTATTTTATGACTTATAATCATGAAAGTGTTGATTTAAGAAATCCAAAATATTAGAGCCAACTATGCAAAGAAATATAACTGTACATATCAAATGGCAGTTTCCGTTCATTTACTATATTGAACGCGAGATTCGCTATGTTGAACGCGAGGAAATGTTCGGGTTTTCACAATTATGCTGTTGTTTTTTTTATTGTGGCGAGACCTTTTTTAAAAGTTACGCACCGCAATTTGGCTTGGAGAGTTTCAATGGTTTACTTTTAAAAAAATACTAGCGTATGACGTAATGTCTATCAAATTATTTATTTTTTCATTATTGATGTTCGCATTATCCTTTTAAGTTAAAGTAACCAAATGTTTTAATTATTTAATGGATTTACGTCGCTATTGAGAATATCCTTTAATAGGCGACTGTATACACTCTATAAATTAAATAACACGAATTATAAAAAAAAAAAATTTAGGCTTATGCATGATTACTTTCAAATACCGGGTACCATAAGCTTGACAGCAACAATATAAAATAAAAAACTAAATACCGAAAGAAACATTCTCAATACTGTTTTATTGATACAGTAAGCAAGAACATATATTAAATACCGAAAAATCTTTCTCAATTTAGTTTTTTATTGCATTGAAATATTATTTTCTATTTTTTTTTAAATATTATTTATCTTTTTGATTGTTTTGTATTTATGTTTTTTTTCTTTTACATAGTATATTATTGCTAATTTAATATTATTAATAACAAGTAAATTTAATATCGAATTTAAAAGTCTCTTACAAAAAACCGGACGAGCCTTTCGGCTCTTGTGTCCAGGGCGTAACGCTTAGGATTGAGCAATCTCTGTCCGGGCTCCAGCCACCCAACGACACGCCAGAGGCGTGGCTTGCCGTGTAACTGGGAAGGTTTCCGCAGCCCAGCGATCGTTCACTGCGGTTTCCCTAAGGATTATTATCGTGGTGGCTCGCCAGTATACCTGCACTGTCACCCGGTAGCACAAATCCTATAGGCCTACTATAGGTACACGCATCCAGACAGCGGGTGGTTCTCGAGACGGGATTGCAGCGTTCATTGCTTCCTCCCCACCGAGACCAGTGGCCTCTCGGCAGTGTAAAGAACCTCGGACCCGCAGCGGGGGCTGTGCCCCATGCGTTCGCCCGCCAGTGTATTCTTAATGGGAATGTATCGGCGGTTTACACACTACGCCAGTCCTTGAGGCCACAATTCTTATGCATATGCCAGGGTCAGGTTGACCAGAAACAATTAAAAATAACATAAACTAAATACCGAAAGAAACATTCTCAACACTGTTTTATTAATACAATAAGCAAGAACAAAAATTAAATACTGAAAAAAATCGTTCTCACTTTAGTTTTTATGGTATTGAAATATTATTTTCTACGCTTTTTTTATTATTTACCTTTTTATTGTTTGGTATTGTGTTTTTTTTTTCTTTTAGATAGTATATTATTGTTAATTTAATAGGTTATTATTAATAACAAGTCAAGCCAACACAACTGTTCGCTACGTTTTAATACCAGAAGTTTGACAGCAACAATTATTATGCATATGCCAGGGTCAGGGCGACCAGAAACAATTAAAAAACAACAAAAACTAAAAACCGAAAAGAAACGTTCGTTGTCTCTATTGTAATATAGTCTCTTTTCTTTCTCTCTTAACAAAACACATTGTAGTCATTCGCTTCTCCGTCATTTTGACGGGCACAACCACTAGTATATATATAATTACGGTGAGTTTGTTTATTTATTTATATATATAGATTTATATATTTATGTATATGTTTTTCCCCTATAGGCGCCTAAGCCGTTTGACTAAAAGTTAAATGTATAAATTGGAAACGTCCTCCAATAGATAATTTTATTTTATGACTTATAATCATGAATGTGTTGATTTAAAAAATTCAAAATGGTAGATCCAACCATGCAAATAAATATAACCGTACATAGCAAATGGCCATTTCCGTTCATTACTATGTTAAACGCGAGATTTACTATGTTGAACGCGAATGTCTTATCGGGTTTTCCCAATTCTGCTGTTGTTTTTTTAATGTGGTGAGACTTTTTTTTTAAAGTTACACACCGCAATTTGGCTTGGAGAGTTGAATGGTGTAATTTAAAAAAAATAATAGCGTATAACGTAATGTCTATGAAAGCATTTCTTTTTTCATTATAGATGTTTGCATTATCCTTTTAAGTAAAAGTAACCAAATGTTTTAATTATTGAAGCTAATTGATTCACGTCGCTATTGACTACATCCTTTATTATGTGACTTTATACATTCTATACATTAAATGATACGAATTATAGACTCTAAATGATTTCTTTTAAATACCAGAAGCTAGGGTCATGGCAACCGGACACAATATAAAACAACAAAAACTAAATACCGAAAGAAACATTCTCAATACTGTTTTATTGATACAATAACCAAAAACAAAAATTTAATACCGAAAAAAAATCGTTCTCACTTTAGTTTTTATTGTATTGAAATATTATTTTCTATGTAGACTATACGTTTTTTTATTATTATTATTTACCTTTTTATTGTTTAGTATTTGTGGGTTTTTTTTCCTTTTAGATAGTATATTATCCTTAATTTAATAATTTAATATTATTTATAACAATTCAACACAACTGTTCGCTACGTTTTAGAACGAGAAGCGTGACAGCAACACATATGCCAGGGTCAGGGCGACCGAATTAAAAAGTATCTTAGTAAACCCGGACGAGCCTTTTGGCTCTTGTGTCCAAGGGCGTAACCTTTAGGATTGAGAAGGGCTTTGGGGCTCCAGCCAGCCCACGACACGCCGAAGCCCAATATACTGCCAATTTGTTGTGTGTATGGTTGAGCCCAATATACTGCCAATTGGTTGTGTGTATGGTTGAGCCCAATATACTGCCAATTGGTTGTGTGTATGGTTGAGCCCAATATACTGCCAATTTGTTGTGTGTATGGTTGAGCCCAATATACTGCCAATTGGTTTTGGTCCGTTTGAAATTATAAGAGCCATAAGTAACATCTTATATACCACGCTTTGTTAAATGTCAGCTATGTTATTTATACAATCAATGTATCTACCTTGTGGCAGTCTGTATATATGTCTGTACGTCCGACCATCCATTTATCTTTTATCACAATCACCCATGTATCTATCAATCTTAATATTCATCTGCCTGTCTGTCAGTATGTCAATCTGTCAACTGCCATATATCAATTTTCTATTTTATCCACTCTACCAATCTATCAATCTATTTAACGATGAATCCTACAGTCTATCAATCAATCTACACGTTTATATCAATCTCTCGACCCATCAATCCATCTTCTACACATATTTATTAATGTATTCATCTATCACTGTGTCTATCAATCTACAAATCAACAAGTTTATAAAACTAATTATCTATCTAGCAATAACAGTTGTTCTAATGTATTTGTAATTGAATTATTAACGGTAATAATCAGGATCGTAATAATGATTAATTAAATCTTATAATAAAATACATCTAAAAGAAAATATTAACACGCTGTAGATATGCAGATATACTAATATAGTGTAAAACCATTACAGGTTGCCCTAGGCCGTTACTAAAAAACAATTTCTTTTGATGAGATCTTGTTTTTTTAATTTATTTTTGAGATAGAAAAGTCCTTTATGATCATAGTATTTAGTAGCTCCGTATAGAATATTTTAGTTTTTACTTTACTTCACTATTGTATACTGAGTATAATAAAACAATACAACCGTTGCTGTATAGGGTTGCAAAATACCTTATTCATAAAATACCGTAAACCTTTCAAAAATACTGGACACCTTCTAAAACTACCGGACACCTTCTAAAACTACCGGACACCTTCTAAAACTACCGGACACCTTCTAAAACTACCGGACACCTTCTAAAACTACCGGACACCTTCTAAAACTACCGGACACCTTCTAAAACTACCGGACACGTTCTAAAACTACCGGACACCTTCTAAACCTACCAGACACCTTCTAAACCTACTAGACACCTTCTAAACCTACCGGACACCTTCTAAACCTACCGGACACCTTCTAAAACTACCGGACACCTTATAAAACTACCGGACACCTTCTAAAACTACCGGACACCTTCTAAAACTACCGGACACCTTCTAAACCTACCAGACACCTTCTAAACCTACTAGACACCTTCTAAACCTACCGGACACCTTCTAAACCTACCGGACACCTTCTAAACCTACCAGACACCTTCTAAAACTACCGGACACCTTCTAAAACTACCGGACACCTTCTAAACCTACCGGACACCTTCTAAAACTACCAGACACCTTTTAAAACTACCGGACACCTTCTAAAACTACCGGACACCTTCTAAACCTACCGGACACCTTCTAAAACTACCAGACACCTTCTAAAACTACCGGACACCTTCTAAAACTAACGCACTCTTTATAAAATTACCAGACACCTTCTAAAACTACTAGACACCTTCTAAACCTACCGGACACCTTCTAAAACTACCAGACACCTTCTAAAACTACCGGACACCTTCTAAAACTAACGCACTCTTTATAAAATTACCAGACACCTTCTAAAACTACTAGACACCTTCTAAACCTACCGGACACCTTCTAAACCTACCGGACACCTTCTAAAACTACCGGACACCTTATAAAACTACCGGACACCTTCTAAAACTACCGGACACCTTCTAAAACTACCGGACACCTTCTAAAACTACCGGACACCTTCTAAAACTACCGGACACCTTCTAAAACTACCGGACACCTTCTAAAACTACCGGACACCTTCTAAAACTACCGGACACGTTCTAAAACTACCGGACACCTTCTAAACCTACCAGACACCTTCTAAACCTACTAGACACCTTCTAAACCTACCGGACACCTTCTAAACCTACCGGACACCTTCTAAAACTACCGGACACCTTATAAAACTACCGGACACCTTCTAAAACTACCGGACACCTTCTAAAACTACCGGACACCTTCTAAACCTACCAGACACCTTCTAAACCTACTAGACACCTTCTAAACCTACCGGACACCTTCTAAACCTACCGGACACCTTCTAAACCTACCAGACACCTTCTAAAACTACCGGACACCTTCTAAAACTACCGGACACCTTCTAAACCTACCGGACACCTTCTAAATTTACCAGACACCTTTTAAAACTACCGGACACCTTCTAAAACTACCGGACACCTTCTAAACCTACCGGACACCTTCTAAAACTACCAGACACCTTCTAAAACTACCGGACACCTTCTAAAACTAACGCACTCTTTATAAAATTACCAGACACCTTCTAAAACTACTAGACACCTTCTAAACCTACCGGACACCTTCTAAAACTACCAGACACCTTCTAAAACTACCGGACACCTTCTAAAACTAACGCACTCTTTATAAAATTACCAGACACCTTCTAAAACTACTAGACACCTTCTAAACCTACCGGACACCTTCTAAAACTACCGGACACCTTCTAAACCTACCAGACACCTTCTAAACCTACCAGACACCTTCTAAAACTACCGGACACCTTCTGAAACTAACGCACTCTTTATAAAATTACCAGACACCTTCTAAACCTACCGGACACCTTCTAAACCTACCAGACACCTTCTAAACCTACCGGACACCTTCTAAACCTACCAGACACCTTCTAAAACTACCGGACACCTTCTAAAACTAACGCACTCTTTATAAACCTACCAGACACCTTCTAAAACTACCGGACACCTTCTAAAACTAACGCACTCTTTATAAACCTACCGGACACCTTCTAAACCTACCAGACACCTTCTGAAACTACCGGACACCTTCTAAAACTAACGCACTCTTTATAAACCTACCAGACACCTTCTAAACCTACCAGACACCTTCTAAAACTACCGGAAACCTTATAAAAATACCGTACACTTAAAAAAAATTCGGCCACTTCTCCATTCTTCCCCTTCCATTGGAAATTTCGGTATATTGTTGTATTATTTTGTTTATACATGTCCTGTATTGCAAAACACAATTATTTTTATTTTCATTTATTTTTATTGCTTTTTTTGTGCCATCTACTGATATACACCCCCCCCCTTTCCAGGCTTTCGTCAAGTTAACTTCTAGGTGAATTCAGCATTTATTGTTTTATTATTTTCCCCATTCAAATTCCTCAAACAAATATAAAATTTTTTGTTCGATTAAATCGTTCTATGACTAAAACACCCATTTATATATTGTGAGCCCTAAGTGTGTAAATGGTAGGACCAGACACTAAAGCATTCAAGAAGAAGAGAATAGAGACACTAAACCAACACACAAAACAAACGATAAACAAACAAAACTCCACGTGTGCTGACACTGGCATTGTTGTGTTAAGAATAGGCTAAAATAATACGTCATCAGCAGTTGACAGAAAACAAATCCTGCAGAGAGGATTTAAACAAAAGCATAAAAGAATAAGTGTTGTTGTTGTTGTTGTTTGTTTGTTTTTTGTTGTTGTTGTTGTTTTTTTTTGTCTAAAGAATAGAGGAAAATAAAAAAAAAGCTACACCGCTAAAGGCGGTGAACGGTAATGAAGGAAAAGTAGGCGGGGCTTTGTCTCGCTTCGTACAGTTCCGCCTGTTAACCGTAAAGGCTTCGGAGATTTACGACGAGGGAAGGGAAGGGCGATTCCGACGACGCACAGTTTCTATCTCATGTTTTCTTATGTTTCTTTGTTATGGTTGTAGTTATTTGTTATTGTGTTGTTTTTTTTTAAATCCTTAGAATTAACTTCGCACAAAACTGTGTAGGCCTATGTCTATAAAACAATTTGCGCTATTTCTTTGAATTGTTCAGTTTACGAACAACAGTAATTATATTGTTTATTGTAATACTTAAGCGACAAACACGATAAACATGAAAGAAAAACTAAATATTTGTTAATTGGGAAATTTTATTATAGAGTCTAGTCCTGTTTTGCGCTAAGTGTTTTAAATGATGTTAAGTTACTGGTTTTCCGAATTTGTTCAGGCAACCCATTACATGCCCGGATGCCACTCGAGAAGCAATAGTACTTTTATGCATTTGTTCTCCTTTACTCTTTGCCCTTCTGTCATCTGGTGTTTCCGAGTTTAGTGATTTAACTATTGTTGTGCATATTCGCTAGTAATGAACCTTGAAGTTCTTTTCTGGATTTCTTCTAATTTTTTTAATGTTCTCTGTAATTGATGGGTCCCATACAGAACGTGCATATTCTAGCATAGGTCTAACTAATGTGAGATAGCATTTTAGTTTTATATTCTTATAATATTTGTAAAAAAAAAAAAAAGTTTTACAAAATAAGTATACTTCAAGTAAGTAAAGAAAACATAAACAAAAATATTAGAACAAATTCAGACAAGAGCTGCACGGTTCAATACTAGCGAACATTCACAACTGACAAGAGTAACACTAATAGTTAATTCATTAAACCTAGAAACACTGGATGACAGAAAGGGTACAGAGTAAAGTAATAATAATATATAAAGAATATAATTTCAACTTAGAAATACAACACAATAACAATAGGTTACAATGCTCAGATAAACATAAGGACAAAACGAAACTTTGTATATCCATATGCAAGATCAAAAGCATATAAGTGGCACCCGAGCAAGGAAAGGGTTACCTGAACAAACCGGATAAACCAAAAGCATAACAACGTGTAGACTCAAACCAGGGATAAACGTAGGACGCAAAAATCTTCTATTACATAATAATATAAGGTAAGATCTATGTAGTCCTATCTTAGACTCTAACTATATCTATAATTAATAGTTCTTTCTATCTATAGAGTATTTACCCTGTTAGAACTAACTAATAGCGGCTACCACAGGGCGGTAAAAATGTGTAGTTCGCTATATAAAAATGATAAAAATAATACCAACACAGATTATAGACAAGACAATGTCATAAGCGCATTAGTTCACATGCGTTGGGACGAGGAGGGTATGAAATGCAGGCGGGGCTTAATCTCGCCTCGGCCTACTTCGTTTGTTATCGAGAGCCTTCCGAGGTTTAATCTATCAGTTCCTTGTGGCTCAATGTAGCTTGTATACTTACAGTCAGTTATAGTGCTCTTGTTTTTTTTTTTAGTTTCTAGTGTTGTTTGTTGTTTTTTTTGTTTTTGTTGGTTTGTTTTTCTTTCGGCTATTTTCACAAAAAAAAATCTAAATCATTTATATAAATATCTGTTTGAATGTTTTCCAGTTTATTTGTTCCGATAGTTATGAGCAATAACAGAATCACACGCGCGTTTAATTAATCTATTGATTCTTTCACTTATATAACTCTAGTTCTTTTTTTTTGTTTGTTTTGTTTTTGCCATCAACGTGATTTAATTTCAAAAAATGTTTGGGATTCTAAGGATATGATAAAACATAGGTAAGTTTAATGCATTTGAAAACGACGGTGTCCCTTAGTGATACATGCTTAAAAATAAATAGAAATCACCCTGTCATTGACGCACCCTTATATCTAGACAAGACCATCCAGTGTTAAGGCCAAGTGGACGGAAACGTTTAGTTATATGTAAAAATTATAGTAAAGTATCCCGTTTGACCGAATTGGTTCTTGGGGCCGTTGAAGTAGCGTTCACCTGTTACTTCGGCCAGCACACAATTCCCAACAGCCTTTACTCTACCTAAAGTCAGGTGTACCCATTAGAGTTGGATAGACTCAACGACACAGTCCATGGCCCAGAACAAAAATATCCTTGCTCTCACCATGATTCGAATCTCAGGAAACTTCGGTACGCCAGCTGATCCCTCCGCAGCTCGGTCCACAGTGCCCCTATATAAATCTATGCTTGTGGTTACATCACAAAACGTTTTCTTCCTGATTTAAACTTCTTTTTTTTTTTAAACTTTTTTTTTTTCATGACTAGTTTAAAATAGATTTACCAAATCTTCGATTTTACCACAAAACCAACTAAACCCGTACGTATTTCGACGGATTAACGTACATTTGTCGTTGCTCAAAAACTGAAAATAAAAATTTTGATTTCGATTTGAGGATAAAAGCTTAGTGGTTCGGTCGCTTAAAAAATAATTAAAAAATGACCCTCATACTGGTAGGTGTGTTATGGAAATAATACAAATTAAGTACAGGCTCATGGCTCTAGGGTTTTTGTTGTCGCCCTAAGCGAAAACCAACGCAGCGGCCTCATTAAAATGCCATCGGCGTCGAGAAACTGAGTAGTATTATGTCATACTTTCCTATATTCTAAGACAACTGAAATAAAATACCCTTCGCCTTTCATTACCTAGTAATTCATTTGCCTATGCTAGTAGTGCGCAGCAGTACTAAACTTTAGTTTATATTTTATTTTAAATCCAAAAATTATAATTCTGCGCACCCCCCCCCTCTAAATGTATATAACAGAAGCTCCTTCTATAAAGAGATTATTACGTCCTACGTTCATCCGCGGTCCGAGTCTAGTCTTGCATTTTTATTAATGTTTTTAAATGATGTTAGGTTACTGGTTTTCATGGCTTCTTCAGGTAACCCATTCCATACCCGCATGCCACTCGGGAAAATATTGAATTATATTGAAATATTTTTTTTTAGCGTTTCAAACAGTATTATTTAGGCTATTTCTAGTCAAGACCTTATCCTGACTTTCAGACTATTTAGGCTAACATTCGAAATGTTTACGTGTTAACAAACACTTTGACACAAATTGCTGATTTGCATTTTATTTTTTTGACAGTGTCAATTTATAGGTCAACAATAAACATTTATATGTTTACATAACAATATTTGAACAATATGTTTACATAACAATATTTCAACAATACCAAAAACTCAACAAGACTGTACGGGCTTGTATTATATTACATCATAAAAAAAAAAAAAAATCTTAACGGGAACAATACTTTGAAAATAAATACTGATGTTATATAAGTTATATTGAATTTATTTTAAAAAAAAAGAACAAACATTGTGTTAAAAACGCTTCGACTATCAGGGCTTATACTTTATGTGTCATCCATTGATGGTCTGTATGTGTGTGTGTGTGTGTGTGTATGTGTGTGTGTGTGTGTGTGTGTGTGTGTGTGTGTGTTACAATGCTCAGATAAACAAAACAACTTTCCTAATACCTTTATGAGAGAACAAATGCATATAAGCACGCTTTCTTCCCGAGTGTCATCCGGGCATGGATTGGCTTACCTGAAAACCAGTAACATAACATCATTTAAAACACACACAAAAAATGCTAGACTAGACTCAGATCACGGATGACCGTGAGACACAATAATCTTCTTTTATAGAAGAACCGTCTGTAATGTAGAAGATAAAAAGTCTTGCAAATAAATAAAAAAAATAAAAATAAAGAAAATAACTGGAATCCAATTACCGATTTATCAGTGTTAAATTTGAAGAAAAAAAAAGTTCATTTTTTTACCGTTGCCATTTGTATAGTGATTCTGGGCGTCTTATCAGCGAAATTCTAACACAAGGGAAATAAAATATAGGTCTATGTCTAGGCGGTGTGATTAAGGACCGCATGACATTAACATGTCAAGTCCACAACTTTCCACACACACACACACATCAGCTTAGCCACTCATACGTTTCAGTGTTTTTCATTTGATTCCCTTTTCACTCCTACATTTCAGTCATTAATCAGTCATAGATCAGTTGTTAATCAGTAGTTAATTAGTCGTTAATCTCTAATTTATCGGTCATTAATCAGTCATTAATCAGTCATAGATCAGTTGTTAATCAGTAGTTAATTAGTCGTTAATCACTAATTTATCGGTCTTTGATCAGTCATTAATCAGTCATAGATCAGTTGTTAATCAGTAGTTAATTAGTCGTTAATCACTAACTTATCGGTCATTAATCATTCATTAATCAGTCATTAACCAGTAATTAATCTTTGATAACAACTACTGATGTGATATTGAAAAAAAAAAACATTAAGTTAATAACTCTTCGACAATCAGGGCTTATAATTTATGTGTCACGCGTGATTCGGCCTTTATATCTTTGATTGTCTGTATACGTGTGTGTTACAATGCTCAGATAAACATTAATCCGACACTAATCCGTCATTAATCCGCCATTGATCCGTGATTAATCAGTCATTAACCAGTCATTAATCCTTAAGTAATCAGTCTTCAATCAGTCATTAATCAGACGTTTATCCCATCTTTCCTTATATCCTACAAGCATGTTCTTTTAACATTTTCATCTCTACTCAGCATAAAAATCCCACGAACTGAATTATGTTTAAAAAAGAAAACCATAAAAACGAAGTTTTTTATTATACTCCCTTTATTTGCAAAATAAGTTTACCATCATGTAATTAAATAATTGATTGACTACTGCAAATGAAACGTACAGAAAAAATATCTGTGTCGCAAATATAAAAAAATATCTCCTTACTCCGTATGAATTGTTCTAAAAATAATCGTAGCGCATAATTATTTTTTTTCTAGCTTTGCGCCGAAAAACTATAAAAAGTTGCACAGGCATTTTTAACGCGAAATTAAAATATTTCTTATACTTTCCTTTTAAGAAATGAATATTGTCATAAGTGTAGTATTATTAAGTCGTTTTAACTGAAAATTTGATAGGATGTATTGTTAGGCGCCACAAATCTGCTGTCCAAATTTCAGCTCGATCGGACCACGGAAAGTGGTCGAAAAATCGAAGCCAATTTTTACACCCAGACAGAAAATGCAACTTAAAATAAAGGAAGTAAAAAAGAAAGGAAACAATCAAACAAAAAACCCCTTCTCATTACTCTAATAAATATTGAGTTCAAGAATTTTCGTTTTTTATGTTAGCTGCCAGACTTCTTAAATTAATTAGACCTAGAAACTCGATATGTTAACTGATATAATATTTGCCTGGGGATTTAAAGTGATCCGTCTTCTTTAGTCGCGTCAGCCTGTGGCTCCAGCTGGGGCATCAGCCTACCTTTTGTTCGTGACCTTGACCCCTTAAGTCCACCTGAGTTTTTTCTTTCGCGACCTGTACCCAAGCTGGCGACCCGGGTGTAAGCGGTTAGCGTAGTGCGCATGTGTGTGTCGTCTACACGCGATTTCATTGGCTATTTAAAAAATGAAAAAAAAAATTATAATGGGTCATTTAATTTTGAACTGAAGAAAATTTTAGATTCTCTTTGTCCTTCTGAACCTTCTTCTTGTTCTACTTCTTCTTTTTCGTCATCGAGGAAGAGCAGCCGATAATCGTAGATTTTAACGGGTAGTTCGAATTGCAATATTTGAGTGGTTCTTTTGCGTTGTAATGATATTTAAGTTGATCATTTTGGGTATCAATGATAGTTGAGTTGATAATTAGAGTTGCAATGATTTTTTAGGTGTTTTTTTGTAATTTGAGCTGCAATGGTAGGCCTATTTGACTTGGTCATTTGACATCCGACATGTGTCGATATTTTAGTGGGTTTTGTCAACATTTGTATTAGTTTATCTATATGTTAGTTAGCCATTATTGTTTTATAATGGTTATTATTATTTTAGTGGGCCATACTAATAGTTTTATTAGATTAATTATTTTTTGAGTCATTCAAATTAATGTTTATGGCCGAGTTAAAATTGTGTTTTAAACATTATTGAAATTTGAAAGAGGTATAATATAGGCTTACTGTTCCTTTCCCTCCATCAATTTCTCTTCTTTTTTCTATCTCTGCTCTCACTTTTACTCTCTCTATGTCTCTCTGCCTCTCCTTGTCTCCCTCTCTGTTATGTCTCTCTCTCTCTCTCTGTCTGACGCCCCTCTGTATCTCTATCACTGTTAGTCCTTATTTCTGCCTGTCTCTCTCTTTCACTTTTTCTCCGTCTAACTCTTTTTGTCTGTTTCTCTTTCTCTCTTTTTTCTCTCTCCCTTTCTCTCTCTCTCTCTCTCTGCCTATCTAATATCTATCTTAATCGTTTTGCAGCCTATGACTTCCCTAAACAATTCAACTTTTATTCTCTCCCTGCCTCCCTTTTTCCCAACTCTCTCTCTCTCTCTCTCTCTCTCTCTCTCTCTCTCTCTCTCTCTCTCTCTCTCTCTCTCTCTCTCTTTCCGTTCACCGTAATTTTAAAGTTAATCCTCAACCCCCGATAATCCATGTAAGAAGTCACCACACGCCACGCCCAAAGAGATATATGTATTTATAGGTCTCTCTATCTCTCTACTTCTCTCTCTATCTCTCTCTCTCTCATTATCTCTCACATGATCTAGCTCCATGGATACCGTCCCACTCCTTACAGCCATAATAAATACCGCCCCTATTTTAAACCCTAATTGGTCTTTACTAGCCCATCAAAAACACAGATTATAATATTCGTCTTTTTACTGCACGATATATATATAAAAAATAGAAAATAAAAGAAGTACTTATAAAAGATATGTATTAGCCACAGATAGTAGCCTGCATTGGTAGAATTAAAAAAAGCAGTCAAATTGATACAAGAAACCCAGGCCTGCCACAGTTAGAAGTCGCTCAAACTTAGGAACACGATTCTGAAATTAATAATCCGAACCCACGCAGACAATAAATAGAGCAATAAGAGATACGTCAAGTCTTATCTGACCGACTTACTGTTTGAAATCTATGGCATTTACATTTGTAGGTCAGGCGAGTCAAACCTGGGACCGGTGTTGTCTTGGATATTGGTTCTATTTCTAAATGTTAATTAAAGCTAAAGATATCAAATGGAAAGAAAGTTATAGAAAGTGTTTTCTTAGACTACTTAATGCCATTGATAGATGGTTTGCTAGCCCACTGTAGTACATTAAAATCAGTTTTTTTCTGGCCATTTTTAGGTCCTTCGAAGTATTGCTTAGCCTACATTCAGAGTTTGTTTGCTTCATTGAATTAATAAATTTCAAATTTTATCAACATTTTTAGACTACTTTAGATTTTAGACCATTGAATCAGGGTATATAGCATATTGTAGGTACTTTAATCAGAATGTTTAGCCTACTTTATGTCATTAATTCAGAATGTTTATCCTACTTGAGATAATTAATTGAATCAGATTTTCTTAGCCTACTTTATGTCATTGAATCAAAAAAGTTTAGCCTACGTGATGTCTTTGGATCAAAAAAGTTTAGCCTACTTTATGTCTTTGAATCAAAAAAGTTTTGCCTACTTTATGTCTTTGAATCAAAAAAGTTTTGCCTACGTGATGTCTTTGGATCAAAAAAGTTTAGCCTACTTTAGGTCAGGGACTGAAAAGGGCCAGACTTAGCACGCAGAGCCCTTTTCATTGGCTCGCGGAAGACCCTCAAAAAAGCAATTCAAGTCTGTTCTAGGAGAAATGGAGTGCTAGAGCAGGATACATTTTAAGCCTTTGGCACGCTGTATGAATTAAAAATCCTACTTTGGCACACTGTTAACAAAAGGTTGCCGACCCTTGCTTTAGGTCATTAAATCGGAATTTCTTGGCCTACTTTTAGATCATTGAATCAGAACTTTCAGCTTACTTTAGATCATTTAATCAGAACTTTCAGCTTACTTTAGATCATTTAATCAGAACTTTAAGCTTACTTTAGATCATTTAATCAGAACTTTAAGCTTACTTTAGATCATTTAATCAGAACTTTAAGCTTACTTTAGATCATTTAATCAGAACTTTAAGCTTACTTTAGATCATTTAATCAGAACTTTAAGTTTAGTTAAGTTTTCTCGACCCCTTTAGATCATTGATTTCATGATTTAGATGGAAATAATTCAGTTTTTTGTTTAAATTCAGTTTAATATAGATGTTGTTCTATTGAATCTATTTCAAAAATGTGTAGCCTACAGACTATCCCCTCTAATGAAAGTCTGTTGTTCTTGTCCGAAAATGACGTCATATTCCAGTTTTGTACATTTTTATATTACCTCGGCATTTTACTTGATAATTGAGCCAATAAGCCATCTCTATTTTATGTAAAACCTTTTGAAACAGTTTCATAATGTAGCTGCGATACAGCGATAGTCAGACCACGAGCTAAAACTGACACGTCTATGTAGGCCTTTAGTAAATTGTAGAGGTTTGTTTTTTTATAAAAAGGTCCATTTGAAATATAATGAATGGCTTTTTTTTAATTAGCCATGTTAATTGACTTAGTTTTTCTTGCATATGGAATACGATTTTTTGTTGTATTTCCTGTTAAAACGTCGGTTTGTTTTTATATTATGGTGTGGTGTTTTTTTCTATTTTGCATTTGAATGTGTAAGTCTTATTCGAACTTCGCTTTCTAATCCTTATTTTCTGGGTTTTACATTTGCATAATTATACAGGCGTAGTACCATAAGGGTGTCAATTATTTTAGGTGACAATATTCACTTAATATTCACTTGTAATGAGCCTTAGAGCTTAGGTTCTTCGGAGTTTCTTCATATTTTTTGTCGTTGTCTTTATAGAAGATGCATTATGTTCTAATTGTAATTTAAGCTAAACAACTGTTAGTTAAAATTGTATCATCGTTTTTATTTTGTTCTGCTATCTAGGGAGGTTGTGCTATGCACATCTAACATTTTAGTCTACTCGATGATTGCGTTCCACTCAAAACTAGATTAACCCTTACAGTCCTGGGCGCGTATATAGCGGAACTGAAAGCAGCATAGATAGAATTAAGTCGGTACGGGAAGGGTTAATGCACGGAACAGTACTTATACTGAGAATGAACTTTAAATTTTATTAATTTAATGTGTATGTATATGTGTGTATGTGTATTTGTGTGCGTGGGGATGTGTGTTTGTGTGTGCGTGTGCAAATCTGTGGCGTAGCCAGGAATCCAAGGAATTTGGGTGCAGGGTGCTAATAGTGTTGTATGGTGGGGAAGGAGAAAAAATAGTGCATGCAAGGTGGGGAGTGACACATAATTCAAGGAAAGGACAAGGGGCGTGCACTTGCTTCTCGCGTATTATCTTCTGTGGGCTACGCCGATGGTGCGAATATTTTATATAATGTTTTTTAAGCACTGACAACGCGATAGAAATACATGAAAATTAACGGGCGTTGATTCGTTTGTTTGCTATTCCTTTATTTTTACAAGCGGGCTTGAACCAGTCAGGTTTCCACAAAACAAGAACAGTTAGTTGATAACTAGGACTTATGCCCGTTAAAGGATAAAGCAAACATATATATAACAGTATTTCAATAAAAGCTGCAGTGAGAACGATTCTTGCGATATTAAGTTTTTGTTTTTTTTCATTAGTCCGTAAAGTAGATAAACAAATTAAATACAAGTAAAGATCACGATGTGTAGGCCTGCATGTGTTTCTGTCTGTGTGTGTCTGTGTCTTTCTGTGTGTCTCTGTGTTTGTCTGTGTGTCTGTGTATGTCTGTTGGCCTATGTGCCAGTTTGTGTGTCTGTGTGTGTCTGTATGTGTATGTGTATGTCGGTGTGTATGTGTGTGTCTCTGTGTGTGTTTGTGTGTGTCTGTGTGTTTGTGTGCGTCTCTGTGTCTGTGTGTACTTGTGTGTTTGTGTGCATCTGTGTGTGTCTGTGTATGTGTGTGTGTGTGTCTATGTGTGTGCTTGTGTGTTTCTGTGCGAGTCTGTGTATGTCTGTGTGTGTCTGTGTGTTTCTCTGTGTGTGTCTGTGTATGTCTGTGTGTGTCTGTGTATATCTGTGTGTGTCTATGTGTGTGTTTGTGTGTGTCTGTGTGTGTATGTGTGTGTGTTTGTATGTGTATGTGTGGGTATATGTGTGTCTCTGTGTGTGTCTGTTCGTGTGTGAGTGTTTGTGTGTGTCTGTGTGTGTCTGTGTGTGTCTCTATGTGTGTCAGAGTGTATCCGTGTATATCTGTGTGAGTATGTGTGTGCCTGTGTCTGTGTATACGTCTTTTGTGTCTGTGTATGTCTGTGTGTGTCTGTGTGTGTCTGTGTATATCTGTGTGTGTCTGCGTGTGTCTGCGTGTGTCTCGGAGTGTGTTTGTGTGTGACTGTGTGTATCTGTGTATGTGTGCGTGTGTGTCTGTATGTGTATGTGTGAGTATCTGTCTGTGTCTCTGTGTGTGTTTGTTCGTTCGTGTGTGTGTGTGTTTGTGTGTGTGTCAGAGTGTATCTGTGTATATCTGTGTGTGTATGTGTGTGGCTGTGTCTGTGTTTTTGCTTTGTTTAGGACATCCCCTTTATATTTGCGGCACGAATACGAGACGACCGTAAGCCGTAAGTGTTGACCATCCAACCGTATAGTGTGGGGTTAAACTGTTACCTAGACGGATTCTAGACATCATGATTTAAGCACTAAACAGGCCTAGCTTGGGCGATAGGTTTACACCATACAGACCAGCCAACCGTAGTATCAATATATTCCAACTTGGGTTGAACACCCAGATGGGGTGTGGTGTACAAAGGTGTTTGACCGTTTTGTAGTTGTTTCCTATTATGTGCTTGTGTGATTTTGTATATCTTCTGTTTAGACAAGGGCGAAGCCACATGGGAGGGTGAGGGAGGCTCTGACCCCCCCCCCCCACTGGAAATGTAGTAATAATAGTTTTTTTCAAGTTTTGTTTTAATGTAGCCTACTAAATTCGCTAGAAATGTGGTAAATATTTGTCACGTGAGAGTTCAGCCCGGCTGAAAAAAAATAATTCTGGCTTCGCCCCTATGTATGGGACCCACCAACTAAAGAAAACATAAAAAAATTAGAACGAATTCAGAAAACAGCCGCAAAGTTCATCACTGGCGAATATTCACAACTAACAAGAGTAACACCAATAGTTAAATCATTAAACCTAGAAAGACTACAGGACAAAAGGCAAAAGAGTTAAGTGGTAATAATACATAAGGCATTAAATTCTAATTTCGAAATGCAACACAATAATAATCTGTTACAATGCACTAACAAACTTAAGAATCAAAATCATATATGCAAGAACAAATGCATATAAGTACTCTTTCATTTCCAGTGGCTTCCGGGCATGGGATGGGTTGCCTGAACAAACCAGGAAATCCGGACGCTTAATTATACTTAATATCATTTAAAACACGAATACAATTGCAAGACTAGAGTCGAACCACGGATGAGCGTAGGGCGCAAAAATTTTCTAATAGAAGGATTGTCTTTAATACATAACATAAAAAGATAATTAAGTCTCTGCCCTTTTGTGCCCAGCAGGAGTGTAGCCAAGCAGGGGTGGGGTAAAAGGGGGTTTAAGGGGGGCGGGACCCATCATACGAAACTTCTTCTTTAAGAAAATATATAAATTTATGTTATTGTTTCTTTAAAAAAAAAAAAAATGGTATTTCTCTTTTAAATATTGAGAGTTGAATAACAACTTACATTTTGTTACAAAACAGTTTTCCAGCTTGTCAAAAAAAATAAAAAAAAAAATTATTCAGTTTTCAAATAGTTTTAGACGAAACGATGCGCCCACTGATGACCAGATATATAGAACAAGCTAAATTGTACGGCGTTTCCTGGGGGGGGGGGGGGGGGGGGGCGGGGGTGATGATAAGTCCTAAAATTCTGTACAATCGTTTAAAAAAAAAAGTTGCATTTGTTTTAAAAGTAGAAAATAAATAATAAAAAAATTACCAGTGGGGAATCGAACCCACGTCGCTCACTTGGCAGGCGGATACGCTAACCACTTAGCTAGGGAGGGCACAAGTGATTAGCGAGATCGCAAAAGATAAAATATGAGCCAATATGGTCACGTGCCTTTAAATTAACCAATGGGATGAGAATCCACACACACATCGTACTTTATATTTATATTTAGATAGATAAATAGATAGATAGATAGATGATGGATAGATAGATAGATAGATAGATGATGGATAGATAGATAGATATATAGATGATGGATGGATAGATAGATATATAGATGATGGATGGATAGATAGATAGATAGATGATGGATGGATAGATAGATATATAGATGATGGATGGATAGATAGATAGATAGATGATGGATGGATAGATAGATGATGGATAGATAGATAGATATATAGATGATGGATGGATAGATAGATATATAGATGATGGATGGATAGATAGATAGATAGATGATGGATGGATAGATAGATGATGGATAGATAGATAGATATATAGATGATGGATGGATAGATAGATATGATGGATAGATAGATAGATGATGGATATATATATAGATAGATAGATAATACATAAATAGATGATGGTTAGATAGATAGATAGATGATGGATAGATAGATAGATATATAGATGATGGATGGATAGATAGATATGATGGATAGATAGATAGATGATGGATATATATATAGATAGATAGATAATACATAAATAGATGATGGTTAGATAGATAGATATATGATGGATAGATAGATAGATAGATGATGGATAGATAGATAGATATATGATCGATAGATAGATGATGGATAGATAGATAGATATATGATCGATAGATATATGATGGATATATAGATAGATAGATGATGGATAGATAGATAGATAGATAAGTATTACTGTGTGAACTATTCTGTTTGGAGTATTTCGCTGCCGGTGACATTGTTCTAAGTCACGACTCGTGTATCCTTACATTCAACCGAAACCAAATCCTAGTTTCTAGTTTCAAGTTGGCCACTGTTGTTGTTGTTTTTTTTTACTGCTCAACCGTGACGTTAACAAGTTTCACATCACTGAAATATATTTCTTATATCTGTTTGTTGTGTTTTCTTCGCGTTGTTTTCTTTCTGTCTATTCTTTCTGTTGTTTTTTTTTTCTTTTTATATTTTCTGTCTTTCTTTCTTTCTTGTTTCTTCCTTGCTTATCCTCTGTTTCGCTTATTCATTCTCGTTTGTCTCTTTCTGTAATTTTAAAACTTGTTCTTTCTTACTTCATACTTTATTTATTTTGGTTCATTTTCTTCATTTCGTTTTTCAGTTGTTGTTTTATTTATTTATTTATTTTTATTTGTTTTTGTGGTAGATCTAATTATAATCATTTTATTTCCTTTCTTTTTTTCATTTTTTAGTAATTTTATTTTTTTTCATTTGTTTTTCTGTCTTTTATTCTTTTGTCGTTTTTTGATGCGGTCTGTTTTCTTCTCTCTCTCTCTCTCTCTCTCTCTCTCTCTCTCTCTCTCTCTCTTAGTCCTCTCAGTGCCGGCTGGCGCTTGAGGCGGAAGCTAAAGATCTCCATTTGTCTCGATCTGTGGCAGCTCGAGGTGCTGTCTCAAAGTTCAGGCCTGAAGCCTTTAAGTCATTTTCCGCCGTCCTTCTCCAAGTTTCCTTTGGCCTGCTTTTCGACCTTTTTCTCTGGTGGGTCCATCTCAGGGCTGTACTGGGGAGGGAGCCAGCTGACATTCTGCAGACGTGTCCTATCCATCGCCATCTCCTTGCTGAGATGCTCTCTGCCAAAGGGATTACTCCTGTTTTCTCACGTAGATCCTCATTTGATATCGTGTTTGGCCAGAAGATCTTGAGGATGCGGCGAAGGCTTTGTGTCTGGAACACCTCTAGTTTCCTTTCTATGGTATTTGTGGTTTTCCAGCACTCCGACCCATACAGCAGGACGCTGAGGACATTGCTCTTAAATATACTTATTTTTGTTTGGAGGCCAAGGCTCGACGTCCTCCATATGGGTCTGAGCAGTGCAAAGGCCTGTTTTGCCTTACTGATTCTGCTGTTGATTTCCAGATCACAGTCGCCATTTGTTATCATTTTACTGCCTAGGTAGGTAAATTTCTTAACATCCTCTATTTCTTCCTCGTCTATTGTGACAGGGGTGTTGATAGTCTTGGTCTGTTTTCTTACTTTCCCGTATCTTTCTTTTCGTCATTTTTATTATTAATTTTTTTATTCTTGTCGTCTTTCTTTACATTTTTATTACTGTCTGTCTTTCTTTACATTTTTATTACTGTCTGTCTTTCTTTACATTTTATTACTGTCTGTCTTTCTTTACATTTTTATTACTGTCTGTCTTTCTTTACATTTTTATTACTGTCTGTCTTTCTTTACATTTTTATTACTGTCTGTCTTTCTTTACATTTTTATTACTGTCTGTCTTTCTTTACATTTTTATTACTGTCTGTCTTTCTTTACATTTTTATTACTGTCTGTCTTACTTTACATTTTTATTACTGTCTGTCTTTCTTTATTTTTGTATCTTTCGTTTTTCTTTTCTTTTTTTTCTGTCTTCTTTCTTTATCTTTTTTTTGTACAACTTGTGCCTCGAGATAAAAAAAAAACGTTCTGATAAAGATTGTGCTATAATCCAATGTCATATCGGACTAGGACACGAACTAAATAGCGACATTATCTTGAGTGTATTTGCTTTTTATTTCAATGGGGCGCTCCTTTGTTTTTACTTCCAATTTTGAATGCTATCGGATTAAACCTTTGGCCAGGTTGTTTTATCGATAATCCAAATGTTCAATTTTGTTTGGGGAAAGGGTTATATATTTTTGGTGGTAGATTATCATTAATATAAAAATTGTAATTTTAAGTTTAAGTTTTTAAGTTTTATGATACGAATTACAAATTACACCATTTTTATAGCGCTATTAATAACAATTAGTCTTTGAATGCGCTTTTCATTTACCCTATGTTATTAAAATATATTAAATAAGTATTTCTTTTTCATGTCAAAATCATCTGCTTGCTTAATTGTGTTCGGAAGTTTATTCCACTACAGAGGTGCTACGGCGCTGTAGGAGCGAGCTGCAAATGTTTCTTTTACTTTTATTTTGGTACCGTGATTTGTTGATTAATTGAGTTTAACGCAGTCCTTTTTCTCTGATGTGTTTAGCTCATGAATCTGATGTACTGTGGAGATTGAACATGAGGGCTTGAGCATAGTCAGAACTTTGAATTTTATCGTAAGTGTTACAGGTATCTAGTGCAATTTCTTTAGACAGGTTGTTGGGTTTTCTTAATTGTTCAGAACAATTTTTGCATCCACGTTGTGGACCCTTAGTAGTTTTTTCAAATCAGACTCTGGCAGTCCTATGTACAGACAGTTTTTTATGGTTTAGTTTAGGGTTTGAATAAAATGATTTCTAAGCTGGGTTGTGGAGTACAAGTCTTTAAATGAGTTTGGGGGATGGGCGGGATCTTCTCTGCAGCTGAACTGCGATCAAATATTGTGTCTGCAACTATCCAAGCTTCCTTACGATCTTCAATTACTGTTATACCCTGCTCAAGATCAATAATTTCATGAGCGATGAAACAATATAAAACTGCTGATATATAATAATGATAATAATTATATTTATCTTCTAAATATAATTATAATCATTATATATTTAGATAGCGCTGCCAACAAACATAATGTAATCTCAGATTGCATTTAACATTGCGCAACAAACAATTAAGAACACGGATATACTTCTGTAGGCTACAAAAATATGAAGCTAATTAACAATTTAAAACTTTACAAACATAGGACAAAGCAAATAAATGTAACATTAACCGATTTCATATAAAAGTAATACAGTAAGGGTAAAAAAAAATGCTTAACGAAGGTTAAAATTAAAAAAAAATGTGTTTTCAAGTTCTTTCTAAAAGTGACGATAGAACTTGTTCGCCTGAGTTGGATGTGTAGTAGATTCCATACATGTGCAGTCTAGGATTTGACAAGTAGAGAGTTGGTATCTTTGATACTGAACATTAGCTCGTTGGGAAGTTTGAGTTCTGTACCATATTTTGTAGAAGACATACTTAGCTAGGGCTTCCAATCAAAATGCAAGACTCGACTCAAACAACCGATAAGCATAGGACGCAATAATCTTCTGTGTAGAAAGGACCTATGTAACATAATAAGATATGATTTAGGATTAGTTTTGTAGTGCTCAAGGTATCATAACAGACTCTTTAACACATAGAAGGCACAAACACACACATACATACGTAATGCTTTTTATTGTCTATTTCCAAAAGTTGTTTGGCTTTTCGGGAGCTACAGTTAACATGCCAATGAACTTCCTCCAATCTTAACAAATCGCTCCATTTATCGTGGTATTCTCAGCAAAGAAACTTGCCGCTGCCTTCTCGACTACTGTAATGTTCTGCTAACCAATATACCTGACGTTAAAATCGCCAAAATAAAAGCGAATACAAAACAATGCCGCTGGTCATGCGTAAAACAAAGAGCGATTCTGCAATAATTCTTCTGCGTCAGCTCCATCGGCTCCTTGCGAGAGCCATAATTTAATGCAAAGTGGCGATACTGTGCAATTAGTGTCGTCCTTTCTCAAGGAATTAATCAAACTATATGTTCCGCAAAGAATGCTCCGTTTTGCCGACTCATCGTTTTCGGTTGTACCCCGTTTCTCTCTAACGACCGTTGGCCTGAGAGCCTTCTCAATATCTGGCCCGAACTTATGGAATCTACTTCCCATCCAACTCAGGCACACAAGTTCTATCGTTGCTTTTAAAAATAATTTGAAAAAAACTTTATTTTAAATTGTTTACCTTCGTGAAACATTTTTAGATCCCTACTGTTTTACTTGTATATGAAATTGTTTAATGCTACATTTATTCGCTTTGTCTTGTGCTTGTAAAGTTTTTATATTATTAATTAGCTTTATATCCTGTTTAGCCTAGAGAATTTTATACGTTTTCCTGTTTCTTTGTTACTTACTTACTTACTTACGCCCGTCAACCCCTGTGGGAGTATGGGCCACCAACAACAGTTCTCCAGATTCTCCTATCCTGGGCCATCCTCTCTAACTGGTTCCAGCTGAAGCGCATCTCTTTGTTTCTTTGTTGCTCAATGTTCTGAGCTTACATTATGTTCTGTGGCACTATACAAATATTATTTTTGTTATTCTCAATTAGCAAATCTGAGAGCAATTTTATCTCGTTCACTCAATGCCTGTAAAAGATATATATATTACATCTCTTTTTTAGTTGTTCTTTATTGCTGTATAGTGTGTTGATAATGGTAGGTTGAGGGGAGAGTAGTGTGTAATTCTCCTGGTATCAACCAAGGGGTTCATTCGTGAGCATACCGTGATGCCGTCCTATCATGTCTTTCAAGTCTCCTATATAAAGTGCAATAAACATCGTATTTTATACATATTCCCCAAGCACCAAAGCAGTATATCATACTGCATTAAAAAAATCAGTGGGAATAAACACTAATCGGTCCCTATTGGTGATAGCGGCTACACGCACTTGGTTGTCATTTGACAGTAAAACCCACTCAAATAAAGCTAAGCATTCACCTCTTGATGTGACTTTTGTAAGCTTCTTATATTTATCATGTCCTCTTTCAACTCTTTGTTATCACAGCTGTGACATGTGCCATAAACAGCTGTTATTAAACACATTAATTATGATAAGTTAATAGATCTTCTTTTTTTTTTAGCTATTCGTATAACAATATACTTATCAATTGCTAACATAATTGTATTGATCCAAATACAAACCTTAGGTTTATTGTTAAAAAGTGCATATTCGTATTATGTTAGAATATAATTCTGAAGGATGTTTGTCGTTTCATACAGAAAAAAATTAAAAAGAAAATAGTGCAAATAGGTGTTAACTATTTTATTTATGGAAAATAGTTAAATCACATTTAATTTACAGGTAGGCCTACATTGTGAAATCTCACGAAACCCTTGGGTTGATAATTATTTTGTTTAAAAATCTAGTAATGAATAATTAATTATGCATAGGAGAACGCAATAATCTTCTGAACAATGTATAGATAAACATGTAAACATATGCCTATTATAATCAAGATAAGAAAAATATATTCTATAATTAAATTAATATTTGTTATTTATTTCATTCATAAAAAAAAAAGGATTTATCGCAGTTTAATTGTATAACTTTACTTCGCAGGTACTTACAGTATCACCAATAGGATGAAGCAGCTTTTACATTTTGTACTACCAAAATAACTTCATGGTATTCATTGAAACAATAGACTGCGAGGATCAGCCACAGCACAATGGGAATCTGTTCTTTGTTCAGACCGCTCAAATTCGCTTATTTGAAATATGCACTCTACATTATGGTCATCTGGATAGTGGCTCTCCTGACCATCTTCGCCGGGAGGCAATCGACTTTCCTCTACAAGACAACGAAAGTAGAGGTTCAAGTGCGCCAAGCCTGCATTCACCCTCCATTAAGAGAAGATGACCCGATTATGATGAAGCACTTCAGGAAATATTCTCACATAGTATGCAAAGGTGAGGATAACTGGGTGTTTGTGCAGAACGGTACCGTCATTTACAGCCCTGCTGCTCTGACTAAACACACTAACTTCACCTGCACGTACGAAGCAGTGCTCAGGCAGGGAGATTACGAAATCGCCTGGGACAAACCGATCAACATCTCGAGCGGGTTTCCGATAACGAGCGATTTCTTCCGCGTCAACTGCTCGAGTATTTCCAAGAAACTCTACAAAGGACTGCACGCCGGCGTGGCCTACACGGAGGAAAGAGCCAATAGGAAGACTCTGCCTCTGAAAGAAGGGTTCGGGGGTCTCGGTATAGCCATGCTCGGCTTCGACTCCATGTCCAGGATGTCTTGGCATCGTCGCCTCATTAAGACGCGGGGATACTTCCATGGGAAACTGGGTGCCATCGAGCTGGAGGGACACAACATCGTCGGAGACGGCACCACTGCTGTCATGTTACCCATGCTGACGGGGAAATTTGAATGGGAGCTCCCAGAGGCAAGGTTTGTATAGTTGATTATGGGTTGTATAGTTGAATATTGTTTGTATAGTTAAATATTGCTTGCATACTTAAATATTGTTTCTGCAGTTGAATATGGTTTGTATATTTGAATATTGTTTCTGCATTTAAATATGGTTTGTATATTTGAATATTGTTTGTATATTTGAATATTGTTTGTATAGTTAAACTGTTTTATATATTAGAATATTGTTTGTATAGTTAAATATGGTTTGCATATTTGAATATTGTTTTTATTGTTAAATATGGTTTGCATATTTGAATATTGTTTTTATAGTTGAATATGGTTTGTATAGTTGAATATTGTTTGTATTGTTGAATATTGTTTGTATTGTTGAATATTGTTTGTATTGTTGAATATTGTTTGTATATTTGAATATTGTTTGTATAGTTAAAAATGTTTTGTATATTAGAATATTGTTTGTATAGTTAAATATGGTTTGCATATTTGAATATTGTTTGTATAGTTAAATATGGTTTGCATATTTGAATATTGTTTTTATAGTTGAATATTGTTTGTATTGTTGAATATTGTTTGTATTGTTGAATATTGTTTGTATAGTTGAATATAGTCTGCATATTTGAATAATGTCTGTAAAGTTAAATATTGTTTGTATAGTTGAATATTGCTTAGAATTGTTTAAATGTGGTTTGTGCTCTAGAATGTGATTAACGAATGTCATAGACTATCATCAGCTGGGAATAGTAATGTTGTTATGGGCGTTGCAGATGACATTATATCTCTATAAGCCACTTCAACTGTTAAATTCACTTCATCATTACCTTTACCAATGCCGCTTGTTCATTAGTCGTTTAGCCTTACCATTGTCAAATCACCCCCCCCACACACACACACACAATCACTCAAAGCAGCATATTTCTATTTAAATATGTCAATTTTATTCTTTTGTATATTTATAACATTTACAAAAATATATTTGTTTATGAAATCACTTTCAGATTAAATTATACCAATGCCACCCAGATGGACGATTTCCCATTTCTCTGGCACGAGTTGAAAGAAGCTGGCTACCTGACGTCTTGGAACAATGCCAACCCGAAAACCGCGCCTTTCAATTGGCGGATGCTCGGCTTCAAGGACCAACCCACAGACTTCTACACACGGCCCTTCTATCAGGCCTTTGAAAAGATGGTGCCCAAATCCCAACGGAGCTGCTTGGGCTCTGTATCCTTCACCAAGACTTGGCTGAACTACTTCAGAGATATCTTCTTCATGTACAAAAGGCAGCCAAAGTTCCTGATGCATTTTCTGGTAGAGATGAGCCACGATGATAACAATCTAATAACTAAGGTAAACAATGTGATAACTAAGGTAACAGTTTGGTAACTAATGTAAACAATTAGATAACTAAGGTAAACAATTGGATAATTAAGGTAAACAATTTGGTAACTAAGGTATATAATTTGGTAACTAGTGTAAACAATTTGATAACTAAGGTAAAAAAAAATGAAAAATAAAGTAAACAATTTGGTAACTAAGTTAAACAATTCAATTACTAAAGTACACAATTTGGTAATTAATGGTACATTCGCTGAAGTGGGAAAGTCGGAAACTCGGAAATTCCGAGTAGGAAGTTTTCCCATTTACGAACTTGGTGCATTTTTGCATAATATTTTGTCACTTATCTATATAATATGTATAATGTGAATTAATTACAACTTCCTTGACGACGTTGGACATTAACATAAAATATAGAAGAGTTACCGTTACTTTGGGGATGTCCATTAATTACGTTTTACAATTTCTAGTATATTTTTACATATGGTTCCTACCATCCTCCCCCCCCCAACACGCCCCTCCCACATTTTTTTTCAAATCCGAGGATTTTAACAATAGTTCTGTTCTTTCTGTTTACTATTGTTCTTTTCATAGAAATATTTCATCTTTTCCAATTTTACGTTTCACTAAATGAGCTTTTGGTAGCCTACAATGTTAATTGTTCAATAGACCTTTTCATCATCATTGATATGCCTTCTTCTACAGGCAATTTTTCCTTTGCTTTTTCTTCAAAATGATCGAACATATCCCTGGAACCTTTAACAAAACGCGAAAGTGATTCGAAGCATAGGCCTACAATTCCCTACAAGGCTACATGTATACTAATTTGGGGGTCTGGCAGCCATTGACTAGTCTTGTGAAATTCATCCAGCAAGTAATTCTATTTTGCACTCATGTTATGGTAGTTGTGCACAATATTAGTCATATTTTCCCCTGTGTGGCTACACATATCTAGGAAAGTTAGAAAACGTTCAATAGGGAGCCCATCATCTTCTGAAACATATATACTATATAGGCCTACCTCACAATAACAGTGAGCTGATCAATATGGGACCGGTATGTAGTGGAATCTAGAGATAAACTGTAGTACCCTGCAGTTCTTAAATCCTCCAAGATTGTGTATCTTACTTTATTGTGCCATAATTTTGATAAACATTGTATATTTAAGTAGGCTATATATGACAATTACTCACTCGTAAAATTTATTTTTGGGAACCCTAAGTTATTTCTTGTGTAACTTATAAGTAAATACTGTCCATACACAGATCTACAAACTAACAAGATGAACACAAAAAGGACATGTCAAATCCATAAATGATATATTTGTATTAACGTAAAACCCTGTTTTTACATGTTTGCTATGTCCTATGTAGGCTACGTCGTGGCACAGGACACATGTAGAATTGTGTAATAAATTTGTATTATTTTTTAGGTAATAAAAAGTAACATTGTTGATGTCAAATTTTCTTGACCTCCCCTCTCCCCTATGTCGACAATTTTCAAACTTTTTTAGACCCCTAATCCGCCCTATTTGGTTGACGTAATTAATGGACGTCCACTTAGTTACGTCTTTTCAACTCATATAGATAAGTGATTTTATCTTAAACGAAGAACTTATATTTTACAATAATATATAGATCAGTGCTTATGATGCAAACATATTTTTTACTCTATTTTGAAACATAATTTTATTTAAAATGTTTTTTTTTAATTTAAAAGAGCAATGTACATAATATTTTTCTTTATATATAATTTTAACAAAACTTAAAAAAAAAATATATTTCAAGGTTGCTAATGACGCATCGATAAAACCAACAGTTTTAAAATGCACAGTGTCAGAATACGGATCACTGTTTTTACTTATTCCAACTCGGAATTTCCGAGTTTCCGACTTTCCCACTTCAGCGAATGTACCATAAGATAAACAATTTGGTAAATATGGTAAGCAATTTTGGTAATTATGCTAAATCTAGTAATAACCAAGTGACAGTAAAATGTAAAAAAAACAACAAGTTATTAAATATCTATTCTGAAAGTAGTCGTCAAGGTTATAGACAATTTAGTAGCCCACCACTAACTCTAAGGTAGACAAATCTATGTCAAGAAAAGAAAAATGTATACATTGTCTTTGCTCATCTTGTTTTCTTTGAATGTTTTAAATTGGTTGAATGACTCTTCCGGTAATTATCTAAGTCTTCAGAAAATCTGAATGCTATATAAACGAAACATAATTGTTTGTCTGTCCACACAATTGATTATGTTCATCCCTTTAACGTTTTTTTTACAGTCTATCTTATAAGTTTACAGACGTTCCGTCTAGATAGAAGATTATTACGTCCACCAGGCCCAAAACTCCTGCAGGGCGACAGGAATCCGTCGGTGGCAGGGATAGAACCCGAGACCTGTCCGTTGGTTTTTGGTTGACAGTTCGGTGAACTAACCGCTTGACCAGCCTAATTAATACTAAAAATAAAAGTGGACTATTAAAAAATATTTTAGTGTAAATTTTAACTTATCAAAACGTTGTTTTCATATATTGAAAATGTAAACAAAAATATACTTAACAGCGAGAGCATGGGGGTAAACAGAAGTTCCTGAGTTCGAATCATGGTGAAAGCTAGAACTCGTTCCCTGGTCTGAAGGTTGTCCCCGAGTCTATCCAGCTCGGATGGTTTCCACACAAACCCCTAGTATTCCGTGGCCACATAAACTACATTCAAAATGAAATACTTGTCAACGGGTTCGAATCCTGGTGGAGGCTAGGAGTTGTTTCCCACTACTTGAGGGTGTCCCTGAGTCTACCCAGCTCTGATGGGTACCTGACATTTGTTGGGGTAAACTAAAAGCGGCTGGACATTGAGCTTGGCCACACATCCCCTAGTATACCGCGGCCAAGAGGCGTGGAACATCTTTTCACTAAACTCCAAACAGTTAAAAAAACAATATTTGAATTAGAGACCGACCGAAATTTGGGTTCGGCTTCGGTTTCGGCGCCGAAAATAGGCAAAAAACTTTTTTCGGCATGGTTTCGGTTTTGGCCGAAGCCAAAAGGTTAGTTTTCGGTTTTTTTACAGTTTCGGCCGAAACTGATATTGACTTTCGGTCACCAGCCGAATATCTATTTAATTTTTTAACTTTCAAATTCATAATGTTACGCTATTGTTGCATCTATTACTCTGCTTATTGTCTATTCTAGACTATATTGAATCAAAATTATTATTATTATATTGTTTGACTGTTGCTGTATTTTTGTTGTTGTTGTTGTTTTGTCGTAGTTCTAATTTATTTTATCAAATATATATGAACTGTTTCAATTATTTCTGAAAATAGAAAAGAGTAATATCTTTTAGAACCGATAATTTTAACAAATTCGGAATTTCAAATTATCAACAACATAAAAACAGAAGAAAAACGTAGCCTACGTAGGAATTCAAGTGTTAAAATATCATAACAATATCAGTTTAATAACTTACAAATACATTTTACAATTACAAAGTTCAAAATAAATTGAAGAAAAAAAGTTAGAATCTATCTTACAATCTTGAATCACAAATACGTGCTATAGGCTACAGAAATAAAAAAGTTAGAATCTATCTTACAATCTTGAATCACAAATACGTGCTATACATAAATATAAAAGTTAGAATCTATCTTACAATCTTGAATCACAAATACGTGCTATACATAAATATAAAAGTTAGAATCTATCTTACAATCTTGAATCACAAATACGTGCTATACATAAATAAAAAAGTTAGAATCTATCTTACAATCTTGAATCACAAATACGTGCTATACATAAATATAAAAATTAGAATCTATCTTACAATCTTGAATCACAAATACGTGCTATACATAAATATAAAAGTTAGAACCTATCTTACAATCTTGAATCACAAATACGTGCTATACATAAATATAAAAGTTAGAATCTATCTTACAATCTTGAATCACAAATGCGTGCTATACATACATATAAAAGTTAGAATCTATCTTACAATCTTGAATCACAAATGCGTGCTATACATAAATATAAAAGTTAGAATCTATCTTACAATCTTGAATCACAAATGCGTGCTATACATAAATATAAAAGTTAGAATCTATCTTACAATCTTGAATCACAAATGCGTGCTATACATAAATATAAAAGTTAGAATCTATCTTACAATCTTGAATCACAAATGCGTGCTATACATAAATATAAAAGTTAGAATCTATCTTACAATCTTGAATCACAAATGCGTGCTATAGGCTACAGAAATAAAAAAGTTAGAATCTATCTTACAATCTTGAATCACAAATACGTGCTATACATAAATATAAAAGTTAGAATCTATCTTACAATCTTGAATCACAAATACGTGCTATACATAAATATAAAAGTTAGAATCTATCTTACAATCTTGAATCACAAATACGTGCTATACATAAATAAAAAAGTTAGAATCTATCTTACAATCTTGAATCACAAATACGTGCTATACATAAATATAAAAATTAGAATCTATCTTACAATCTTGAATCACAAATACGTGCTATACATAAATATAAAAGTTAGAATCTATCTTACAATCTTGAATCACAAATACGTGCTATACATAAATATAAAAGTTAGAATCTATCTTACAATCTTGAATCACAAATGCGTGCTATACATACATATAAAAGTTAGAATCTATCTTACAATCTTGAATCACAAATGCGTGCTATACATAAATATAAAAGTTAGAATCTATCTTACAATCTTGAATCACAAATGCGTGCTATACATAAATATAAAAGTTAGAATCTATCTTACAATCTTGAATCACAAATGCGTGCTATACATAAATATAAAAGTTAGAATCTATCTTACAATCTTGAATCACAAATGCGTGCTATACATAAATATAAAAGTTAGAATCTATCTTACAATCTTGAATCACAAATGCGTGCTATACATAAATATAAAAGTTAGAATCTATCTTACAATCTTGAATCACAAATGCGTGCTATACATCAATATAAAAGCTAGAATCTATCTTACACTCTTGAATCACAAATGCTTGCTATACATAAATATAAAAGTTAGAATCTATCTTACAATCTTGAATCACAAATGCGTGCTATACATAAATATAAAAGTTAGAATCTATCTTACAATCTTGAATCACAAATGCGTGCTATACATAAATATAAAAGTTAGAATCTATCTTACAATCTTGAATCACAAATACGTGCTATACATAAATATAAAAGTTAGAATCTATCTTACAATCTTGAATCACAAATGCGTGCTATACATAAATATAAAAGTTAGAATCTATCTTACAATCTTGAATCACAAATACGTGCTATACATAAATATAAAAGTTAGAATCTATCTTACAATCTTGAATAACAAATGCGTGCTATACATAAATATAAAAGTTAGAATCTATCTCACAATCTTGAATCACAAATGCGTGCTATACATAAATATAAAAGTTAGAATCTATCTTACAATCTTGAATCACAAATACGTGCTATACATAAATATAAAAGTTAGAATCTATCTTACAATCTTGAATCACAAATACGTGCTATACATAACTATAAAAGTTAGAATCTATCTTACAATCTTGAATCACAAATACGTGCTATACATAAATATAAAAGTTAGAATCTATCTTACAATCTTGAATCACAAATACGTGCTATACATAAATATAAAAGTTAGAATCTATCTTACATTCTTGAATCACAAATACGTGCTATACATAAATATAAAAGTTAGAATCTATCTTACAATCTTGAATCACAAATACGTGCTATACATAAATATAAAAGTTAGAATCTATCTTACAATCTTGAATCACAAATACGTGCTATACATAAATATAAAAGTTAGAATCTATCTTACAATCTTGAATCACAAATACGTGCTATACATAAATATAAAAGTTAGAATCTATCTTACAATCTTGAATCACAAATACGTGCTATACATAAATATAAAAGTTAGAATCTATCTTACAATCTTGAATCACAAATACGTGCTATACATAAATATAAAAGTTAGAATCTATCTTACAATCTTGAATCACAAATACGTGCTATACATAAATATAAAAGTAAGAATCTATCTTACAATCTTGAATCACAAATGCGTGCTATACATCAATATAAAAGTTAGAATCTATCTTACAACCTTGAATCACAAATACGTGCTATACATAAATATAAAAGTTAGAATCTATCTTACAATCTTGAATCACAAATACGTGCTATACATAAATATAAAAGTTAGAATCTATCTTACAATCTTGAATCACAAATACGTGCTATACATAAATATAAAAGTTAGAATCTATCTTACAATCTTGAATCACAAATGCGTGCTATACATACATATAAAAGTTAGAATCTATCTTACAATCTTGAATCACAAATACGTGCTATACATAAATATAAAAGTTAGAATCTATCTTACAATCTTGAATCACAAATACGTGCTATACATAAATATAAAAGTTAGAATCTATCTTACAATCTTGAATCACAAATACGTGCTATACATAAATATAAAAGTTAGAATCTATCTTACAATCTTGAATCACAAATACGTGCTATACATAAATATAAAAGTTAGAATCTATCTTACAATCTTGAATCACAAATACGTGCTATACATAAATATAAAAGTTAGAATCTATCTTACATTCTTGAATCACAAATACGTGCTATACATAAATATAAAAGTTAGAATCTATCTTACAATCTTGAATCACAAATACGTGCTATACATAAATATAAAAGTTAGAATCTATCTTACAATCTTGAATCACAAATACGTGCTATACATAAATATAAAAGTTAGAATCTATCTTACAATCTTGAATCACAAATACGTGCTATACATAAATATAAAAGTTAGAATCTATCTTACAATCTTGAATCACAAATACGTGCTATACATAAATATAAAAGTTAGAATCTATCTTACAATCTTGAATCACAAATACGTGCTATACATAAATATAAAAGTTAGAATCTATCTTACAATCTTGAATCACAAATACGTGCTATACATAAATATAAAAGTAAGAATCTATCTTACAATCTTGAATCACAAATGCGTGCTATACATCAATATAAAAGTTAGAATCTATCTTACAACCTTGAATCACAAATACGTGCTATACATAAATATAAAAGTTAGAATCTATCTTACAATCTTGAATCACAAATACGTGCTATACATAAATATAAAAGTTAGAATCTATCTTACAATCTTGAATCACAAATACGTGCTATACATAAATATAAAAGTTAGAATCTATCTTACAATCTTGAATCACAAATGCGTGCTATACATACATATAAAAGTTAGAATCTATCTTACAATCTTGAATCACAAATACGTGCTATACATAAATATAAAAGTTAGAATCTATCTTACAATCTTGAATCACAAATACGTGCTATACATAAATATAAAAGTTAGAATCTATCTTACAATCTTGAATCACAAATACGTGCTATACATAAATATAAAAGTTAGAATCTATCTTACAATCTTGAATCACAAAAACGTGCTATACATAAATATAAAAGTTAGAATCTATCTTACAATCTTGAATCACAAATACGTGCTATACATAAATATAAAAGTTAGAATCTATCTTACAATCTTGAATCACAAATACGTGCTATACATAAATAAAAAAAAAAATGCAAGGTCTCATTAAGGTAACATATAATCACAAGGTCGTAAAATAAAAAGTACAAAGATTAAAGCTATACAACTCTGATGACTGGTACAAAAACAACTAAAACTCGTTAACAGTCTGGTCTTTATATACCAGCTGTCAGTAAGTTCTGGAACAAGGTCTCTCTGGAAGTCACTTAGAGATAAACAACTTCAAGGCAATTATTTTTTTAAAAAGTCGTGCGCAAAAAAAACCCAAAGAATTCTAGATACTAAACAAAAATGACCACAAGTCGAACAAAAAATGTGTGTGCGCTGAAGCGTGACAGCTTCCTGTCGCTATACATTAGTATAATAATATACAATAACAACGGGGGCATTGAAGCATGACGGCATGAACACACACAAACAATAGAATACTAGAACGTACTAGGTATACGTTAAGTTATTAAAAAAATTGTTATCATAAAAGTAATGTGCATAAAATAACATCAAAATACTTATTATATACTTATAAGATGTGTGGAAGAAAATATAAATTAACTTACCGTTTCTGACTCTAGTCTTGCATTTTTTATTAGAGTGTTTAATGATGTGAATCTACTGGTTTTCCTGGTTTGTTCAGGCAACCCATTCCATGCCCGGGTGCCACTTGAGAAGACAGAGTAGGCTTACTTTTATGCATTTAAATTTGTTCTCGCATATGGTATAAGGAACGTTGCTTTGTCCTTATGTTTATCTGAGCATTGCAACAGATTGTTATTGTGTTGTATTTCTAAATTAGAGTTTAATGCATTATGCCTTTAAATTACTTTTTTACTCTTTGCCCTTCTGTCATCTAGTGTTTCTAGGTTTAGTGATTTAACTATTGGTGTTACACTTGTCAGGTAATGTTCCTTGCAGCCTTGCAGCTCTTTTCTGAATTTGTTCTAGTTTCAAATGTTTTCTTTAGTTGATGGTGCATATTCTCCTTAAAATTCCAAGTGTGGTTGGACTCTAAGAGAACGTCCCTTGGAACACACTCTTTTGAATCTGTGGCGCCTTCTATATGGACAGCATGTATGGACACTCGGAGATTCTGAGACAAAAAAGGATTTTAACCCTTACAGTCCCGGGCGCGTATATAGCGGAACTGAAGGCAGCATAGATAGGAGTAGGTCGGTACGGGAAAGGTTAATGAATTTAAAGATCTTTATCTTTAACTAGTGGCTGTGTGCCTTTGTACATGTATCTTTGAGACCGGCTGGTTCTGCTGTTGGTACGTCGTAGTGTTATAGAACCGGCCTGGGTTTTAGCCCTGATGCTAACCAATCCCTGCCGACCCTGCACGAGTTTCGAGCCTAGGACGTAATAATCATATATCTAGAAGGAACGTCTGTAAACTTATAAGTCATAAGAATAGCCGCTGCAAATATATAACAAGTGCGCACTGAGCATTCCAAAATTCAATAGCATGGAGAGAAGCGCTATATAAATCATCATCCCCATTTTACATAATACTATATTAAATCTAAACTAGTACATTGTCTGACATGTTTATCTCCCCTCACAATTCTCGGTCTCTCTTTCCCTGTGTTTACGTATATTATTAGTCTTTAATTCAATATGATAGATAAAGTCCCCCAATAAGAATATATTAATATAGATAAATAGACATATAGCACTTATACTAAAGGTATGCAAACTACTGAGATGGTAATTACCTTTTCTTTTTTTGTTTGTTTGACAGATGGATGATGAAATCAAAGAGCTGGTCCAGACCTTGCACGAGGGCGGTTACCTCGAGAACACGCTTCTCATCCTCATGGGAGATCACGGGGCAAGATACGACAAGGTCAGGTCAACCTATGCGGGCAAGCTCGAAGAGCGTCTTCCCTACTTCGCCTTCCTGTTCCCTCAGTGGTTTCAAGAAAAGTACCCAGACGCTATAAGAAATCTCCGGGAGAACACCAAAAGATTGACCACCCCGTTCGACCTCTACGAGACATTCAGGGACTTCCTGAAGTTCGACGGGACAACTGCTGGCTCCACTTCTGACCGCGGCATCAGTCTGTTCAAACAGATTCCGTTGGAGAGATCCTGCGACCACGCCGCTATCGCGCCCCATTGGTGCGCGTGCCTCGAGTGGAAGAACGTGAACATGAGCGAGCCCGGGGCGCATGGCGCCCTCCAGTTCACCCTGGACACCATCAACAACTACACCGCCGCCTACCGGGACGAATGCGCCCTGCTCTCGGTGGAAAAAGTCACCGACGCCACCAAGCTGGAGACGAGGAAAGAGGTTCTCAAGTTCTCGAACACGGACAACTTCGGAGGCATCTACAAGATCGACTTCAAGGCCAAGAACAAGAACGAGATCGCCATGTACCAGCTGACTTTTCAGACCACCCCCGGGCACGGCTTCTTCGAGGTGACCGTCACCCACGAGATCACGCTCAACGTGTACAAGGTCAGTGAGAAAGAGATCAGCCGGATCAACCGGTACGGCAATGACCCGGCGTGCATTCTGAACAAGAATAGGCAGATCCGCCAATACTGTTACTGTTTAAGTAATCTAAAATCCTAGCATCTTACCCGTTCAACTACTAGGCTTTAAGATTTGACCAACAAGGCTACAATCCTTTCCTCTTCACTGGCCATTCCGTTTATATTGGCCTTAACGTTTCTGATGGAGCTTGCACTTGTTCTGGAATCGCTAACCATGACTTGATTCCACAAAATCCACAGCATTTTCAGACGTATCACAGGGAAATATATTATGCCAGTTTTATGACAGACGAATGACTTGACAGTACTGAATGTTTCCACTCGACAGGATGCGTTTATCCAGTTCATGTGCCTTGGACATCGCAAGAGTATTGCACACACACCCAAAAACAACAAGATTGTCTCGCTCAACTATTCATTTTATTTTACCCGAACATTTTTTTATGAAAAAAAAAAACACGGTTTCCAAAATGATTTTTTTGTTTAAACTTAAGCATTTACTTATGTCTCTTTTAAAGCCGTATTACTTGTTTATTAGCGAAATGTACTATTTTGTTTTAAAAACATGGTTAATCTGTTCATTGTCGAATACCAGACAAATGTTCTACAAAAGTTGAACGCAACTCAAGATTCATGTGTATAGTGTAATAGAGATATAAGTTAATGTGATTTTAATTTTTACATTTTGAGATGGTTGATTGAATACTCAATAGCGCGTTGCAATCTCTCTGTTGGACCAATTGGCCTGCTAATTAATACACTTGAACTACTTTAAATTATCAAAGCGTGAAATGCGCTGACAAAATATTGCTCTGAGTATCATTATTGCCGCTGAAATCGATATTGTATTTATTTATTATGACCTAAAGTCTACTGTAATTAGATCAATGTACATATTCATATAATATCTTAGACGAAATAAAAAGAAAAGATAGCGATGTCTGGGCCACGACCAGACTTGAACTCCGTTCGCACTGAAAGCTTCTGATGATTAATCACTTACAGCCCTGGATAAGAACGCATACGTGCATCTGAGCACGTTTAAAATCTCCAAAGAGAACAGTGGAAAATGGGTCGTGCGTCCCAGCTAGGCCACGACAGAAAAAGGGGCTTCCTTAGCCTTAGCCTAGGCCACGACAGAAAAAGGGGCTTCCTTAGCCATAGCCTAGGCCACGACAGAAAAAGGGGCTTCCTTAGCCATAGTTTTAAGACCCTAAGATGGACACCAAAGGAGAAAAAACGGAAGAAGGGTAGACCAGTGGGAACTTTGAGAAGAACCATGGAAGACGAAGTTTAAAAAAAAAATGTATACCTCATTTATTTGAATAAATGTAATCTGAATCGACATTGCACGCGATAAACAACATAGACTAACCTGGTCTAAAAAAAAATAAGAAAATTTCTAAAAAAAATATTGAGTTTATCCTACCTACATCCTACATATCCCGTAGTCTGTTGGACCGTTGGGGCGCCACAGATGGCATGCACACCAGCCTCCTCCGTTTCTCCCGACTCTCAGCCGTTCTCAATGCCTCACACTGTTTTGTACCTGCCCATTCCCGTTTATATATATATTATGTCTTATATAATAACGCGATGCAAATAATAGTCTGTCACAAAATAAATATTTAAAAAATGAATCAGGAGAAAAGGTTTGGGAACCGCTGGACTAAATTATAGATAAAGAGAACCTAGATCACGCATGCAACTCATTTCACATTTAGTCACCGTGGATATAAGTCACTAGTCACTAGGGCAGGGGTCGGCAGCCTACGACACGCGTGCCAGACCTTGGCATGAAGAGAGATTTTTCAATGACACGCAGTAGACCACCCCAAAGACACTTTAATTCTCTCCTACAAGGAAAGAGCAGTATGACTTTAAGAACTGTTGGCACGCTAAATGGCTTAGAAATGTCTACTTTGGCACAGTATTATCAAAAGTTTGTCGACTCCTACACTAAGGGACGTATTAGTTACTAAACTATATAAATAGATATCAGTGGAGCGTAGATCAGTAGAGCGCATATTTTTAATGATCAACTGAAATCAATTCATTATTTTACTGTAAAGACCAACAGTTTGTGTTAATTAGGAAAAAAAAAGTGTTTTAACCGAATGAAAAGTATTTCTATTTTTTTTAAAACAAAAATACCATTAGACTCGACTTCATGAAAGCTGTGTAGATCTAATGATATTACACTTACTTTAACAAAATGAATAGTTTCTCAAACTTCCTGTTTGTTTTGACCAATGATATTTGTTGGTTCATCTAGTCCTTTACGCAACTTTTGGTCATTTAAACGATATAAATTATTCTATATCTATGGTTTAATGTTATTTTTAAAAATGTCACTATTTATCAATGTCTATGTCAATAACGTCAAATAATGTATACCAATAATTTATTTTAAAGAGAACATTTATAAAACGTACACTTCTAGCTATGAGTCTAAAATATCGGCCTGATCGGCTGATCATTGGGAATAAACATGGTTCTACCTTCTATTTCGGAGGTAAAAACAATTAAATATATTTGCAGCACAGTTACCGCTTTCTTGCCTCTGGTCAATATCTCATGCGCAGAGTTTGACCCTATTGCTTGGCAGAGTTTATAAAGATCTCTAGAACATGCAGTCTTTGTTTTTATATTTGAATAAGAAGCGCGGAATTATTTTTTCTGACAATTTTATTTGAGTGCTGGCTTTTCTTTTAATTGTATTTTTTAAAACAATTTTAAAAAATAATAATTTTAAAACCAAACGTAAAGCCAGAATTATTAGTTTAACACAAGAGTATAAATGATACTGCATACATTGTTGGCAAGCTGTCGTTTGTGGGGGTGGGGGTGCTAATCCTTAAGAAACTAATGTTCTTGTATAAAGTTATTTGCAAAGATTTATATTAATTTTGCTATCAGAAAAAATATAGATATAAAATATTTGATTCATCGTTTATTTATTGTTATATTGTTAATGTTGTATATTTTGTTTGTATTTAGGTATTGATTTGTTACTACAAGTCATAAGATTGATTTCATTTGAGGGATATACTGCCAATGACCATTATATTTAATATTAGTTTAAATATGCATAGATGAGCTCCACACTGTCAAAATTTTTTTTCTTTTGTTTATTTATTTCATTATTTATTTGCAATCAATAAAAATATTTTTGTTAACCAATTTTATTCATTTGCATTTTTTGTTTTTGTCGTGTTTTAAACCGCCATGCAAAGCTTTAACTTCTCAGTGCCCTATGACCCAGGGTCAATAAACATTAAAAATAATGTGCCCAAATAGGATTTATAGTTCATTCATCGTGCCAACAGCCAGCCAAGGATGGCACGCGTTCCGCAGGTTGCCGACCCCTGCCCTATGAGATAAATCAATCAATAGTTCATTCTTTACATCCGCTCTGACAAACATGCTCGTTAACATGGTCTAGTTCTTTAAATTTAAACTTTGTAAAAACCAAAGCACATTAGAATGGCAATATATATTTGAGGCTTTGTTTTTAACCCCGATTGAATGGGGCACGGTCCGGTGTTCGAATTCTGTCTACCCAGCTCTGATGGGTACCTGACATTAATTGGAGTAAAGTAAAGGCGGTTGGGCATTGTACTGGCCACACATCCATAGTATGCCGTGACCACATAAACTGGTAAACGCTGCTTCAACAGCCCTATGATCAGTTTGGTCCGAAGGATACTTTACTTACTACTACTTAACCCCGTATTAAGACATTTATCAAGTAATCCTCATTCGAACCTAACCTTTGGGGATTTTCATTCTATTTGCTCTCCGATCCGGCTCTTAATTCCAGTGCGTAAAGATTTAAAGGAATGAATAGAAAGGGGTCAAGGTCAAGAGCACACTAGCCAACCCGCGATGCAACAACGGGTACTGTCATTAACTTGGTGAATCGCCCGGTAGTAACAAATTCCAAACTCTAGGCCTGGACATTCAGGCACCGGGCTTGGTGAGACAGGCTGTTGCGAACATTGCTTCCTCCCCCATTGAGTCTCGGGGCTTCTCGGCAGTGCAATGAAATTTCAGACGCTCTTCATGCGTTAGACCACCGGTGTACTCTTAATAGGTGCGTTTCGGTGTGGTTTACACACATCACCAGCTTTTAGGTCCAGGGGTGATGAACTATACTACAGAATTCATAGTAATGTGTAAAAAAAAAAGAAAATCTATTCAAAAAGTTTAAGGTAACTAATTCAATTAGACTACATACAAAATACCTAAAAATTAAACATTTAACTCAGAAACTAAGCAGACAGCTGCAGAATGAATATGTAAACAATGTCATTTCTAAAGATAATAATAAAAACTTATGGTCCTACATTAAATCAAGAAAAATTGACAATTGACACTACATGCATAGCTCCACTAAAAGGCCAAAACTATGAAACTTATAATGATAATGAAATTAAAGCTAATATCCTAAACACACACTTTGCATCATCTTTTTCAAATCCAGGTGACAAAGAAATCCTCATAAATTTAAACAAAGAAAAGATAGGAAATATAAATGTAGATGAAAAAGGCATTAAACAACTCCTAACCAACTTAAAAGTCAACAAAGCTTCTGGTCCAGATGAAATACCAGCAAGACTGCTTAAAGAACTAACTAATGAAATATCTCCAATCTTTAAAATACCTTTTCAGGCCTCTCTAAACCAGGGCAAAGTGCCCAAAGATTGGAAATTAGCTTATTTCAAATAATAATCCTTTTCAAAAAATGAGATAAATCTGACCCGGAAATTACAGACCTGTTTTCCTAACAAGCACAACATGTAAGATACTTGAACATATAATATATAGTAGTATAATAAATCATCTAGACAAACTTAATGCACTGTGCCCACACCAACATGGCTTTAGGAAAAATAGATCATGTGAGACTCAATTAATAGGCCTAATAGATGACTTGTCTAAGGGATTAGATAATAACAACCAAATTAATGCTATATTACTAGATTTTTCAAAAGCATTTGATAAAGTTCATCATTCTAGTCTACTAAAAAAATTTAAATATTTTGGCATCTCTGGTCCCTTACATCAGTGGATTCAGGACTTTCTAATAGGCAGAGAACAAACTGTGGTAATAAATGGCTCTAAGTCATCACCAATAACTGTAAACTCAGGAGTTTCACAAGGAACTGTTCTAGGACCCCTACTATTTCTAATTTATATTAATGATATGCCAAATTGCATCAACACAGGAACAAAAGTAAGATTATTTGCAGGTGATTGCATAATTTATAGAATAATAAAGACAGGAAATGATAGTGAACTTCTACAAAAAGACCTAGATGAACTACAAAAAATGGGAATCCAACAGGGGTATGTCTTTTCACCCAGAAAAATGCCAACTAATAAGGGTATCAAAGAAAGAGAAACAAATATTAGCAAACTACTTCATTCATGGTAAAGAACTAACTCAAACTAACAATGCTAAGTATCTAGGAGTGATAATAAATGACAAGTTATCTTAGAAACCTCATATTGCTTAAGTAATTAAAAAATCTAACAAAACATTAGGATTCATAAAAAGGAACTTTTACAAATGTAATAAGAATATAAAACTAAAATGCTATCTCACATTAGTTAGGCCTATACTAGAATATGCAGCACCTGTATGGGACCGATCACCTAAAGAAAACATAAAAAAATTAGAACAAATCCAAAAAAGTGCTGCAAGGTTCATAATCAGTGAATATTCCCAATTAACAAGAGTAACACCATTAGTCAAATCACTAAACCTAGAAACACTAGAGGACAGAAGGGGAAAGAGTAAAGTAGTAATAATACACAAGGCATTAAACTCTAATTTAGAAATACAACCCAATAACAACTTGTTGCAAAGCTCAGATAAACATAAAGACAAAAACACTTTCCTTACCCCTTATGCGAGAACAAAGGCATATAAGTGCTCTTTCTTCCCGAATGGCATTCGGGCATGGAATGGGTTGCCTGGACAAGCCAGGAAAACCAGTAACTTAACATCATTTAAAACATTAATTAAAATGCAAGACTAGACTCGGACCACGGATGAGCGTAGGACGCAATAATCTTCTTTATAGAAGGAGCGTCTGTAATGTATAAGATAAGATAAGAGATAGAAAAAGAAATACCATTTGTTTGTTAGTGACATAAAGTTTGAAAGGCCCGACTTTCCTGGCCCTCCCACCCCCCTAAGCCAGCGTCGCTGGACGGCTGGTCTGCAAGTCTGCACCAGTTGACACCCTGGCGAATGTGACAAAAGAGGGGGATTTGGGCCGGTATTTATATATCGGTCCTTCTTCTTTTATTATACCTTGATGTCACTCTGGTAAATGTAATTTGAAGACAAACGATTAATATTAGACGTAAGTTTCTTGTAATACAAAGGTGACGAAGAATAACTTAGAAGAGAAAGGTAAGGAATAACGAGAGGAAAACAGTGGACCTAACTTCCATTCGGTGGAAGGCAGTGAATCTAAATGTAATATTTGTGGCTTAGGTTACCCAGTTCATCTAGAGATGATTACAACTAATCGAAAAAAGATAGGTAGTGATCATATAAACAGGGTAGTTAATGTAATGTTTAGAATCGTACACATACATTCTTTAGTCATATACTATTTATATAATTTTCGACTATCTTTTATAGTTTGATAATTTTAAAGCTATAAATTAATTGTAAGTCATTTCATTATTTTTTTTAAAAGGAAAAAAAAACATTAGAAATATTAACGCAAAGAAAAACTGGTTAGTTATCTCCCTTTAATGAAATTCACCGAATTTGATGCTAGTGATGCCAAACGAGTTTTAAAAAAAGTGTATAGTTAGTGTTACTTTTAAATTATTATTTCTTTAAAAAAATTCAACATTAAGCTTATGCTCTTTTTTCATTGTGTAATTAGATGTATAAATTAATTTACGTTGTAAATAAACATTTTATGACTCATGAAAGTCAATTTATGGAGTTTTATTAATTATTAATTACAATAGTTACATTATATAAGCCTGTTTTGTTTATTACAATAATAAAGCAAACAAATTTGTTTTAGAAATAATTATATTTATGATTAATTAAGATAGATGAGAAAAAAAACTCTTTTGAATGTAATTAGCATGTATCAATTAATGTGCGCCTTTTCCTTAAATGTTCTTCGCTAATTGTTCAATGTCAGGTACATATTTAGTCTTTTCTGAGTGGTCAAGCTGTCATCTGCAATAAAATATGCTCACTAGTGTAAATTAAACCAAAAGCTGAAAGTAAAGCAAATGCCTTGCAGTTGTCAACAGATGACTTTCCTAAGTAGCTATTCCTTTCAGATTTTTCGCAAATCATCACATTTCGGATGTTTAAAATGAAAAAAATGCCAATTTTCCTCCACTATCAAAATCCAGATTTAGGTAGTTTTAGTAAGATCAAGCCCGTAATAAGGCTTAATGTGGTATGGAAACATAAGTCCAAAAATTTGAAAGTCTTGCCTTTGTTTATTTGTTTAGAAAACTCCACACTGAGAGCATCAATGTACTTCTGAAAAATTTGCCCCTTAAGTTTGGGAATAAGTTAAATGTTTTGAAATTGATTTCACGACAAGATATGTCCAGTTTCAATGCAATGTCCAGTTTCAATGCAATACCATCCCAGTGGTCCAACCTTTCCAGTGCTTTTCGACACCATCCTTAATCAAGATACACCTTAATGGCTTCCAGTCAAGAAACGAATCTAAGACTTCACCTATACTCCGCATCACTTTCTTCTAGAAGAGACTTAAGAAACTATAAAATTGACGATCTTAACAATAGATTCAATCACAAATCGCAAGTCCAATGATGAGGTTTTTGCACACACACACACATTCCTGAACTAAAACATTATTCCCATGTAGTTCTCCACGCACCACCAATGAATTATGCTGACGTACGTTGTTTTGAATTGCATTAAAAAAATCTTCTCGGAGGTCTTTCGCGTGCCACTGAAAATCGTTCTGCGTGCCAAGTCTGGCACGCGTGCCTTAGATTGCCGACCCCTGGCCTAGACCAGGGATGGTGCAAAACTTTTTTTTTTAAAGTTTCAACTCCACTGAGCTTCTAACGACAATTAGCTTTTAATTCATTGTATTAATAATGTGAATACATTTTTAAGGCTGTGTGACCCATCTTGTCTTTTTATAATTCCCTTAAAACTGGGGGTCGGCAACCTACCACCGCGTGCCAGACTTGGCACGCCGATGGGTTTTCAATGGCACGCGGAAGAGGCCTTAACAAGTGTTTTCAAGTCTCTTCTACAAGACGTTTAGTGCTACAGCAGGATGACTTTAAGGCTTTTGGCGCGCTGAATGAATTAGAAATCGTACTTTGGCACATTGTTATCAAAAGGTCGCCGAATCTGTTAAACGACTCGATGATGTAATGATGTTGAACCTTCATATTCTGACCAGCTCTGCAGCTTGTCTGTGCTGTAATTGTTTTGCTTTATTTATTTTGTCGCAGACATCCATATATTTTTAGCCTCAGACTTCTGCTAGGCGTCAGTTTCTTTTCAGTGACGTCTGCATACAAAAAAAATTGAAGAAATTTAATACTATATTATAAAATGTAAAAAAAATTCTAAAATAATCTTTACAATTAATTATAATTAGATCTAACTAGCGAGTTCAATAAACAATTATTTTGAACATTTACTGAAACAGGCCGTAAATTACGTTTGACAGTTTGACATGATACTAATTGATCATAAAGAAACAGCCTACTGTGATTTAATATTCTAAAACAAGAGCTTCAGGGGTCGTTCATATGATGCGTCTTATCACAAATCAATTTGAA